>CANTUZ010000002.1:82543678-83743678 GCA_947846985.1 Fratercula arctica
TTAATACACACCATGTTTAAAGTACAGCTTTGTAGTTTATTATTTATTCATGCTATAGGATGACCCTTTGGATTTTTCTTAGGATTCACAAAAGGCTGATTGTTAAACAAGAAGCAATAACCTACTGATCTTAAAAGAGGGAGAGGATTCACAGACTGTCAATAAACACATCAAAAGGAAGCTAAATCCACAAGCTAATTAAGTAAGTCTCTACAGATGAGCAGAGGTGGACTGAAGTATGTTTCAGAAGACTCTCATTACTTGGATGTGTTTGTTACCTGAATAAATATAACATTCTGCAGACTCCACTGTTCAGTTCCATTCATCTTCTGTCTAATGAAAATGCATCCGACAAACCGAGTTAATTATCCTTGCTCCATACTAACCCTGTGAGCATCCCCAGGAAAAGTTATGAGATTTTTCATTCAGTGCCTGGGTACCACAGAAATAGGGTTGTTAGAATAACTGGTTTCTGATTGCTGTCAGAAATACTTTAACAAATCAAAGCATTAATCGTACTTACTGCTTTTCACTATGAAGCACTACATTTCACCTCGAGATGAAGATTTGATCCATAGTCGTTTAAATCCCATTAATTCAGACTTACTTAACTTATCATCACAAAGGTTTTTGTCTGATCATTTGTCCTTTTAGTAGAAGCTTGCTTTATTAGAGAAATTTTGGAACACAAGGTTGCCTTTGGGTCAAAGGCTTTGGGTCATTGCCCATGTCTGCTAGCAAAAAGATTTTTAAAATTGTATTTTTCTTTAACAAAAGCTAATACTTATATGCACTTAAAGGAGTCCAAAAGCTAAACCTTCAAAGAAAATATAGAGCATCATTAGAGTGGTGATAGTGTTATAAAAAATCTTCAGAATTTATATTACAATACTTCAAGAAGAAAGAGTTACTGTGGCTTTCAGCACAATTCCTGCATTTTTTTCAGAGAAATGGGCACTGCAGAAGAGAAGGGAAAATCCTATTCAATGCACGTGTTTTTTTCTGTTGTTTTTTTTTTCTTGGTTTGTGTTTTTTTTTTTCCTCATCACTCCTTGCCCATTTCCTTGGACCACTTATTCCCATTTGTGAAAACTCCCAGGCAGCACTCCGGCCATTCAGAGAAAAAACCCAGATTGTCACTTCTCCATTCCGTGGCAGAAATTCATAAACCTGATATTTGTTTGAAATATAAATACTTTTTGTTATATTGAATACAGTACACAGTATTGAATGTAAACAGAAGACATGCAAATATTAGAAATGTAGAATATATTCAGAAGTGAACAATAGTAATAAAACATTTCTGCAAATTCCAAATCTTCTTTGAGTATATATGCAACTCCTGTTTGTGCAATGGTGGGAAAAGGTAAAAGAAGCTAAGGAAAAAAGCTTTGAAATAAAGGTATATCAATATTCATAAGTTACTCCATATATACAGCTGTATTTGATGGAAATTCACCTTTAAAACTGAGAACAGTAGAATAGAGGAGTAACCCAGCAGCAAACAGGGAGTGACAGCCAAATCAGTGTTGCCAGATTTTTAAATTCCTGCAATCCAACAAGCAGAAGCACATACTGGTGAGGAGTACTAGCAGAAGAGACAGAAACGATAGTCGCGGTATGCAGCAGTTAGGTAGCATCCCCATTCCAAAGAAGCTGCCTTAGACATTATTCTGACTGAAATTTAATTCTTCATACCATAGATATTGTGGGTTTGATCCAGCTTTTTCTTAAGTGAACAGAAAAACAAAACATTTTTTTTTAGTGATGTGTTGTATGGGCATTTTGGAAAACGCATTTTGGAAGATTGATCGCTGGTTGCTTTGTACATATTACGGCAGAAAATGAAGGCTAGGTAACACATATTTTTTTCTTTTAAACCCCTCCCTGCAGTTTTGTCCCCAGTTCTGCTTATATACTGATGTGCAGTTTTGTGAATAAGCTTTATTAAGCACCAATGAATCTTTTCTTAGGTCATGTATCCTACTGCTCTTCACCTACATGAACAGTGCTATCCAAATTTAAACCAGCTGTTGTTCTGAATGATAGCAAATACTATAGTGTTATTTTTCTCTACTTGATTGTGTTGAAATGCCTCTGTTGTGTTTTTCAGGCTCAGAATGGGTCCTTTAGCTTTATTCAGAAAACAAGAGAAGCAGCGGACTTCCACAGATTTGTATCCATGACATTCTGATGGCATGGAAAAGCCATGCCAGGAGACTGATTGAGTTACTTCAGTAAACTATTAAGACTTGAGTTAAAAGATATACAGTAACAGATTTTAGTCAAATAAATTAAGAAAGCATTGATATTGCACACGAAAATACCTGAAATTAGAAATTATGGACATCTCACTGGAAGAGCATGAAAAGTGTCACAATATGTACAGGGATATTTTTCAGTGCTTTCTAAAATTACATAATCAAACAACAGTGAAGAAAAAAAAAAGATAAAGAGTTTACCGTGTCACAACAAAGACTGGAAAGGAGACATTCTAAATCCTTCCCCCCACATAATTAAAATAAAGAGCCTTGAATTAAATTAATTTCTATTGGAAAATGATTCTAAAATGGTGTCAAAATGTGATATTGAAAATTGTGTTGACTGGAAACCTTATCCTTTCAGCCCTTCAAGACAGATAAAAAATTCTTACTGTCAATATAACTGGCATGAAAGCTCTCCTACATACAGTAGCACAGGAAGGACAGAAAAAGAGTCCAAATATAATTTTGTTGAAATATATGAGAAATCCTTCCTTATTGACTTTGATAAGGTCATGCTTAAAAGCAACATTCTGTCAGATCCAAAGGGGAACAAAATATGTAATACTGCTGTGGTAAAGTCTACTGCCACTCTTTCCCTGTTAAATATGTTGCGAACATAACTCTTCCTCTGTGATAAGAATTTGAAAATTAACTTTCATTAGTCAGTAGTACTAGATCAGTGGAAATTTATTGCAAGTATAGAATGTCCAAAAACTTAGTTAGTTCACTCACTATTAATTAAAAAATATCAACGGGAATGGCTTTCCAGAGGCAGAAACCTATCTTCATCTACTTTGTGGAAAATCTAAGTGATTAAATAAAATTTGCAATATGTGTTGCAATATGGGTTGCATTTACATCTGCTGTTCTACTGTATTGACAAGTTCTACAGAGTTCTGGCCAACAGAACAGAGTTTTGTTGTGCCCACAATTCAAAATAATTTCAGATAGAGGGCCTTCTTCAACATAAAACACTGGCTACGACAAACATCTGCTGTTTAAACATAGGACCATCACTGAGAATGATCTGACTACCATTAGCAAAAAAGGAATGACTTTCCAAGAAAATGAAAATGATTCAGAGAAAGTTGAAAATATGTTTGATTTTTGTATTTAAAAAAGAAAAACTGGGAAATTCCTGCACTTGTTTACAGTACAATAATTCATTAGGAGATTGTTTATTCTTCTGAAACAACTACCAGTTTGCTGGCAATAATTCCCAAGTGAGTAGGATGCAGATAAATCTACATTAAGAGAAAGCAGTTAAAAGTGATGCAATGGCACAACGGTTTCTACAAAATAACAATATTAACATTATATAATAAAGCACTGTGTATGACAAAAAAAAAAAAAAAAGTTGAATGCATTTAAACCTTTAAAAACCATAATTAGCCCATATGAAGACACCTTATATTCTTTTTGAATGTCAGTTTTCCTGTACTATAAATCAAAACTGATGGAAGCAATGAAACAATGGTGTTTGAGATCATAGATACTACCACACAACTGGAAATGAGATAGACTTTTCATTACAGTTTCAGGAGTATTCCCTCCTCGCTACCTCCAGTATTCCTCATCAGCTGTAAATTGTAAGCTTCTCTTTTAAGTCCTTTAGCTCTTATAGAAAAATCTGGAAAGGCCACTAACAATTTTTTGTCTTCTAACAGGGTAAATGTAAACTTTTATTACATATCCTGACCCTAATTCATGATTTCATGCAAGCTTGTACTTGTTATTAATCTTCTAGCATCTGCTTAAATTACTCTGAAGATAAGAGAGATGCAACAAATGCCTTTAGATAAACACAGCCTTAACAATACAAATGTAGCTGGGATACCAGTCACTTTCTGAATTAAATTCTGAGTCAAGAAGCGGAGATATCATGTGTCACTCAAAGAATTAAGACAGTTAAAAGGTCAAATTGCATATATAAACCTGTGAGTTATCTTTAATTCTCAATACTTTGTAGGGTGTGGCTTTTTTGCATTTACTCAAAAATTATATAAGCTATTCATCAATACACAAGTATTATAATTCATTCACAGATAACTTATTAAAAGGTATTGATCTCAGCATTTTCATTGACTAGCGGTTGGGCACCACTTCCCGGGTTCAAGTGCACTATTATGTATTTGGGATATTTTCAGAATATTGTTGCATTCCTTCAACGGGGAAAATTCTTTTAGAATTCTTTCTATGTAACAGTAGCATGTATTTGGTTTATTTTGAAACAGCGTGTCCTCTAAAGAATGCAGTTATTCATCCTTGTTATAGTCTATTATGTTCCATCAGTCCACCATGTGGGTATTTCATTTTGATACCATGAATATGAACCAGGATTCAAATTACTCCAAAATGCTTGCAGTGCCATGGATTTTATTTTCTCAATTTAGCAATGACTACACTCGTGGAAATAAAGTGTATTGTTTATTCATGTAAAGCTTAAGGTCTCAAGTCAGCGATGTTCAAAGAATTCTGGCACCAATTCAACAGCACCAGAAATTATCATTTGGGAATATATAGGGACATGCAAAGCCTAATTAAACTATGAATGAGGAATAATTGTATTTAAAATGAAAGCTTAAAAAAATTCTTAATAAAAATATTAGATTATTTTTTACATGATATTTAGGCAAATATACATCTTGACTTCCTAAGACTTTGAATTCAAGCCAGTCAAAAAGAATTTCAATATTTCCATGTCAGTTGCTTTTGCAGGGCTGAACTGTAGCTCTAAGGAATGCATAGCACAGATGCGATGTCTGAAGGGCAGTTAAGGCAACCTTGGATTATACTATGATTTTGAATCTCTTATTTTGGATTTTAGCTTCTCCCTTGTTGCAAGGCTGGGAAAGAAACATACTGTCCTTAAAAGATCATTAGCTTGGGAAAAATTAGAGAAGTTCTTTTGCAAGTGTATTGGCTCTAATGTGCACAAACAATTCACTTTCAGTATTTTCAGGGCCTTCATTTACCCAGGGAATCTGCTCTTACAAATTTAAAATTCCAACAGCTATGTTATATATGGTGAAAATATTTAGACTCTTTGCACTGATTATACACGTTATTATAATTTTCAGTAGTATTTATCTATTTACTGGTTTTGTGAGGCTAACTGCTTTGCAGGGTTCCTCATCTGATTTATATTTCACATAGAAGCACACAGGTTTTTAGCTTCTACTTTAGGTATTACGCAACCTGAATGCAAAGAGGAAAGGTGGGGTTGGTGCCAGGAAGAACAGCCAAGTAGTTCCAATTCAGGTAAATTTCTCAAGAGGAAACATCCCTGCGGTGATGTTGCTTTGAATTCTTTATGGGTCTCCCAAAAGTGACAGATGCCTCCAGGTCTCCAAATTAGAAAACCTAAATCTGCTTCTAGGAAAAGCACAATCTGTGCTTTTTTGTAGTCGGGTTTCAAGAAAAGGTAATGTGTATGAACCACAGCTACTCAGGTGGAAAGTTGTAGGCTGTTCATTAAAGGACTAAATCATGGGTTGCAGTGACTACCACGTAGCTTAAAGCTTCTCTGCTCTATAATTACCCTTCAAACTTGCTGTTCTCTTTTCCTTGTCATTCTGTATATTGAATTAAGTGGAACAGGTAGCATTCAAAAATCACTTTTATTGAATTTGAACTAGGCTTAAACATGACTAATGTGCACACCTGGTGTATGCAAAGTTTTGCCTTATAGAAAATATGCACAGAAACAAATTAAGGTGATTCTACTTAAACATTTTGAAGACTGTATGAGAATGTGAGGCATAGTATCCCATTGCAATTTCTGAAGGGTTGCTTAGACCAACCTGGATGGCTTTGCACGAGACCATACAAAGAACTCTTATTCCTCTGAACTTTAAGATCAAATCACCAAATTTGGGTCTGTAAGAAAGATGCAGTTAACACTTAAACTTTGCCTGTGAATACTGAGAAAAATGCCCTCGGCCCTGGCCCTGCCCAAGCCACACCAGCCACACTGTTCCCGCTACCTGGCCCAAGCCAGGACCAGCCTCATTGCTGCTGCCTCAACTGGACATCCCTGGCCCGCAGGCCCCAGTTCTGACAACTTCTATGCCTCCATAGTTTTCTTTGTGAGAAAGGACTTGTCTACCACACCCTTCCTAACTTTATTTATGAGTGTTTTGATGAGTAAACCTAAGAGACAGCTCAGAAATAATAACAGAATTTCACTACTTGTTGTCACAGTTTAGCAATTATTAAATAGAAGCATAGATACGTAAAAACCCCATAATAAAATACCATTATAATAGAGCTTCTCTAAAGAAAATCCTAACATATTTAGTGATGTTTTACACACACTTTTTGTTGCCAAGTAAAACAGAGCAACGAGAATGCCTACCTTTGCTCAAGTCATTGAAACATCAACATCTTTAGCTGAAATTTTGTCTGACCACTGCCTGAAAGAAAGATCTGAAAATCCAAGGAAAAGCACTTCAGCTACCTCATATAAACTAAAACTAATTGTTGTTAAAAAAAATTAATTATTTAATAAAAGGGCAAATCTCTTCTTCCAAACTAAGTATTACAAGTGATTCATTCTGAGCATAAATATCCCAAAACTTCTATCTGTACTGAAAACAATTCTAACTTGCCATTTCAAAAATTTAAATATAAGCATGAAATATACATTTAAAAGAAGAAGAAAGAAAGGGATCTATAGGGTACACACTCTTTGGAACCAATGTAATAATTCTAAAGGAATTATAATGACTTCTCTCTATTGCAAAGGGAACTATGATAAGCTACTTTGTCACTCTATTAGTGACGAATATATAGTCAGGTACAATATAACTGAAAAAAAAATATGTTAGACCTTCAAAATATGAAATATGGAAATAGAATTTAGTGTCATTTGCACGGATATACCCAAGCCACTACTTATTCTGCTGCAGAAGTTTTCATTCTAATTAGATTTTTATTTTCTGAATTTAAGCATTTCTGAGCCGTTTTTCCAGTCTTCCTTTCAACTGGTGAAAAATATCTCAAGTTTTTGTTTTCCATTAGTGTTTTGAAATACTTTAGCAAGACTTCTCCATTCTGACCATGTGGTATTATTAACAATCTATTGTCAATGTATTGTCATAAAATATAGAGATCTAGTGTTAAAGGCATAAGTATGAACAATTCCAAATTCTTTTTACAACAGAATTTACAAGAAGTTAAGCAGCTGGGTATAAGATGAGCCATCACTTTCTATTCCAAACAGGGAAATGCAAGACTTTAATTTGTCTTTCATTCATTTTACATCTGGACTCCAGATTTGTGCTTTAGGAAATCAGGCAGCTGTACCATGGCACTCAGCATTTATTGGTGTATAATTTTATTTTAACCATAGAACAGTAACCAGACACAAAGCTTGGCAGTGGCTTCAAACATAAAGGTTGAACCATTTTGGTAACAAAACTGAATCATAGAATCATAGAGTGATTTGGATTGGAAGGAACCTTAAAGATCATCTAGTTCCAACCCCCCTGCCATGGGCAGGGACACCTCCCACTAGACCAGGTTGCTCAAAGTCCCATCCAGCCTGGCCTTGAACACTTCCGGGGATGGGGCATCAACAACTTCTCTGGACAACCTCTTGCAGTGTCTCATCACCCTTACAATAAAGATTTTTTTCTAATCTAAATCTACTATTTAGTTCATCTAATCTCTAATTCATCTAATCTAAATCTCTACCTAAATCTCTAAATCTCTTCCTCTCACTAAATCCCTAATTCAGCTAATCTAAATCTACCCTCTTCCAGTTTGAAGCCATTACCTCTCAAAAGGACATATGTAAAATAATTAGAATTATTAAGAGAACTGAAATAAAAATTCTGAGATAATGATCTTCGGTTAGAAATATTCTGGGAAAAATAGCTTAGAATACAAGATTTCAGAGAAGGGTCCGCTAGACCAGATCCACTCTAGCAGGAAGTACTCAGGAAGAAACTGGAGGACATCAAAGCATGTCCATGACTTCCAAGCTGATGCATGTTAAATAAGCATCATCACTCAGGCTTAGCACACACGCCATACTACAAGGAAAGGCCAAGTCCAAGATTCCTCCAAATTCCAGCTGTTTTGTAGGCATGTGACTATGGTGCCACCCAGGCATTGGTCTTATATCAACACCTCAAATAC
The DNA here is from genome assembly GCA_947846985.1 of Fratercula arctica. NCBI lineage: Eukaryota > Metazoa > Chordata > Aves > Charadriiformes > Alcidae > Fratercula > Fratercula arctica. The sequence continues at coordinate 82,552,087 of CANTUZ010000002.1, forward strand.
AGGTAGAAAATGAGAGGCTAAACTGGATGTCGTGCTGCTGACAGACCATACTGAACAGTTAGACAGGCCTTGATTTCTCGCCAACATAACCGAGAGTTCAGCCGTTCCCTTGCACTAAAAATGGAAGCAAGACAAACTTGGACTTAAACTTGAATTTAGCTAGATGTGCACAAGGACCAATGTAATAATACCAGTATAATGCAGAGACTTTTTCTGTCCTGGAGGTGCAAATCAGTGCACAGGAATTTGAAATAACAGCTGTAATTCATCTCCTGCCTTGTCTCACAGTTCGGAAGCACACCTCTTTGCAACCAAACTGCTCCCTGTCCTCTCTGGAGTAGTACCTCCATGGGTACTCCCAGAGCTGTTGCCACAAGTAAAAGACAGGTGATGGTGGCAAGAGTGGAAAATATGATGAAGTCTTTATTTTGGGTAAGGCTTTAATCTTGTATTTGCTTCTGAATTACATTATATACTACTCTATACTTATCTGGCCATATAAAGGGCTGCCAGACAGATTCTTTAAAAAACAAAGGAGCTTGGGACAATGTATCTCCTTGAGTTTACATGGAAAGGTTTTGGTAGCAGGTGGGCTACAAGGACTACCCTGATGCCAGATGCCAGAAGCTTCCCCCATGTCCGATAGAGCCCATGCCAGACGGCTCCAAGACAGACCTGCCGCTGACCAAAGCTGAGCCAATCATCAGCAGTGGTAGCACCTCTGTGATAACATATTTGAGAAGGAAAAAAATCTGCTGCACCACAGCAGCCATAAAAGAGGCGTGAGAGTATGTGAGAGAAACAACTCCACAGACACCAAGGTCAGTGAAGAAGGGTGAGGAGGAGATGTTCAAGGCACCAGACCAGAGAGTCTCCTGCAGCCTGTGGTGAAGACCATGGTGAGGCAAGTAGGTTGTCGCCCTGCAGCCCATGGAGGTCCACGATGGAGCAGATATCTATCTGCAGCCCATGGAGGACCCCACACTGGAGCAGGTGGGTGTGCCTGAATGAGGCTGTGACCCCATGGTGAGTCCATGTTGGAACAGGCTCCTGGCAGGACCTGTGAACCCATAGATAGAGGAGCCCATGCTGAAGCAGGTTTGCTGGCAGGACTTATGACCGCATGGAGGACCCACACTGGAGTAGTTCTTTCCTGAAAGACTGCACCCTGTGGAAAGGGCCCATTCTGAACTGCATGAACGGACTTCATGAACTGCATCCTGTAGGAAGGACTCACATTGGAGAAATTCATGGACGACTGTCTCCTGTGGGTGGGACCCCGTGCTGGAGCAGGGGAAGAGTGTGAGGATGGAGGAGAAGCGGAGACAGCACATAATGAAATTACCACAACCCCCAATCCCTATCTCCCTGTGCCGCTTAGGGGGAAGAGGTAGAGAAAATCAGGAGTGAAGCTGAGCCTGGGAAGAAGGGAGGGGTGGGGTGAAGGTGTTTTAATATTTGTTTTTATTTATTATTATCCTACTCTGACTTGATTGGTAATAAATTAAATTAATTTCCCCAAGTCGAATCTGTTTTGCCCATGATGGTAACTGGTGGGTGATCTCTCCCCGTCTTTATCTCGACCCACAGCCTGTTGTTATATTGTCTCTCCCCTGTCCAGTTGAGGAGGGGAAGTGATAGACCGGCTTTGGTGGACACCTGGCATCCAGCCAGGATCAACGCACTACACTCCTTAGAAGATTTGTGTAGAGTTTCTGTAGGATAGTTAGATCCCATAGCAGCTTGATATGCAAGAGATCTAAATTATTACTGTAGGTTGGTGAACAGTTAATCTTGTTTCTCCATCTGAAATGTCTTTTAAAATAAATACAGGAGTGATTTACCTCTACAGGGTAATATATAAGCATTCAAGGTGTTCCTTTTAGAGTGTATGTAAAACACTGCTAAATATTTGTGTAGTGGCCTGTTTCTATCCATCCTACAGTTTACAAATAGAGAATCTGCCAGTGTACTGATAAATCACCAGTATGTATGTTCTTTGCTTTTTTCAGAAAGCAGTGCAAAGAGGTGACGTTAATGAGGGAACAAGGACAAATGTGTATGGAAGCTGAGAACAAACCTTAATTTCTTGTCAGATATATTTATCTTTCCACTGATTATTCTTTTAGAAATTAGAGACAGCTTATTATCTGGTATTATTTGTCACTGTTATTTGGCTGTAAGCTGCAATTTACCACTACTGCATAGTAGCCCTTCAGCAGACATAGCTGACTGCAAATACCAAACTCAACAAATCTAGCAGCAACAGAGAAACAATAGTAACTTCCAGACCAAAGTGATCCCCATCTCAAAGACCGTGAGCACCAAGCTACTCAAGAGCTGAAGAAGAATAACAAGAAGAAAACCAAATCCGATAAGGGGACTAAAATACTGTATTACATCCTTTCCGGTATGGTTGCCCATGGACTATGGCAGATTAGGAAATACTGCTTATTCTACTGTGAGAAGGAGGGGACATAAAACCTGCACAGTGTCATATTCTTTCCCAGCTACTATGATGGCTCACTGGGATCACAGAAAAGCTTGTGGGTAACAACAGGTCAGCGAACAGTGTTTCAGCAGTGACATGCCTTGCTACCTTCCATTCAAAATGCACATTTTCTCAAAATATATTTTACTGTTGAAATAGTTCTTTTGCCACATCTGTAAATATCAGGCAGTCAGCAAAAGTCATGGCACTGCCAAATTCAAACACAGAATTTCATCATGTTGAAGGTTTCAACCCATCTGAAGAAGTAGGCATATGATTTGAATATTCCACACAAAGCAAAAGATTTTTAAAGAAGATATGAGTCAGTGGTGTGACTAAGAGTGAAACAAAATTGCTTCCCCACACCTTTTTCCCCAGTACATTATGAATAATTTCCTGCTTTTACTGCATGATGCATGATCCTGTGCTTGAACTACTGACTAAATCTGAGAGAGGATGAAAAGGAAGAAAGAGGAGTATGTAAATAATGATGAGTGTAAGATAATATGAAATTAAGAAAGGGAAATAATCTTCCAAGAGGGAGATGGTTGAGGCTATGTCATAGCATCCACATAAACGAGAGGAGTCTTTCAATTTCTTAAATTTGAAGCACAAAAATAGAATAATGAATAATCCTTCAATGACAAGAAAATCAGTGGGTTAATCCAACAGGTCTCTTACTGTTTGTTTAAACTTTATTATATTCCATTCTCACCCTCCCACATTTCATCTCAGCAAAGACAGAGATTCTGTTCAAACCTCAGAAACACTGACATGAATCATAATAATCCCTTGTATACTGATGATGCATAGCTTTGTAGCCCATTTGGGGTAAGACAGTCTGTTACTTTGTCCTGATACTATTATCCTCTTGGCATTTCTCCCCATATACTGAGACCATAAAATCTCTGACAGAAGGAAATACGTGTAGTGGTATTTTGCAAAAAAAAAAAAAAAAAAAAAAAAAAAAAAAAAAAAATCTGTAAAAAATCCCAGCTGGCCCTGAGAAAACCTCTTTACATTGCCCCAGCTTTGAACACAGGAGTTGGATCAGATGACCTCTTGGACTAGATGACCTCTGGAAGTATTTTCCAATCCTTTCATTCTATGATCTATGACTTCGCAAATCTTTTAGAATATTTCAAAAATCACTCACATTTTTTCAAAGAATGAAGAAGATCACTGGAAAAAGAAAAAAAAAATGAAAAAGGTTATGGGCAAATTATCTGAACTTATCACAAGTGCTTATATTAATCCTTAATATTAAAAGTGTCACAATTTATTTCACTGGAGTTTCTCAGATTTCACAATACCTGCACCACAGAAATATCAAACGTACAGGAAACAAGGCAAAAATATTTCTCTTTGTTTCTTCTACCTTATCATTGAGTGTGTACTTGATGAGATGGAGACATAAGGGCCAAATTTGACATCATCTGTGATGATGGAAAAGTTAACAAACCTCCTTATGGACATAATGCACCAAAATTACATCCCCACTGATGTTTCCTCCAGTGAGTGATATTCCTTACACACATATGACGAAGGAAAATATTTCTTCTTTAGTACTCTCTCCATTCTCTTTCTCCTTTGGCAGGAAGCTTCTGCTTTTTGTCTGTATGCCGCTGGGTTTTGACAGTGAGTTAATCACGAGCTGTGAAGCAGCCATCTGCAGTTTGTGGTGCAGACTCAGATGGCCCAATTTCCACCTAGGGCTTTTGCCAGCACTCTTCTACCTGCTTAGTGCTTCTAAAAGTCTGAAGCAAGTCAATAGCAGGGCACTGCAGCTGGGGTGGAATCTAGACTCCAGTGCACTTCTGCTTGGAGATTTGATTGCTACTTGATTTAAATCAGAGGTGTGTTAACTTTAACAACATTGCACCTACAATTCCTATTAAGTAATTTCAAAAAACCTAAGCCTGCCAGAAGCACGGTTCCTACTCTGAAATATGCTTTCAGAAAGATTTTTTTCCAAGGCCAAACTCCCTCCAATGTGCAGCAGAGTCTTCCTTCTACCTTCACTAGAGACAACTAAAACAGACATGAAAATATATCTTTTTTTCACTTCCCACTATTCCCCCTTGTCTGTGATAGGATGGAAAGTATATGTAATCTTTTCTGAGAAGAAAGTTTGTCTTTAGATAAAAAATTCATTTTTTTTCTAAAGCTTTCAACATTTGATTTCCACTGACTGAAATGGAATCCTCACATTCCTCTCAACTCCAGGGTTTATCATTATTAAGTTGGTACTTTTTTTGCACAACTTTTGAACATTTGTAAAGATGTCTCCCCACCCCCCCCCCCCCCCCCCCCCCCCCCGCCAACAAAAAGGAGAGAACTATTACTTTACTGTGTATATTGTACTGCCTGTAGAATTCCACAGTTGAAACCACCCTCTGAATTGCCAGTGTCTAAACATCAGGACACTGGATGGAGAGAGAGGCATTTTGGTGAGACTGTGACTCAGTTTCTTTCCTTAGCTACCTGAGGATATATTTGTATTACTACACCCAGAAGTTTTCTGAGTGCCTTGAATCCCAGGCGCTTTGTCATGGGGTGTCCCAGCTGTGTATTAGAACCAGAATATAGCATCTTTTCTGCCTCATGTTTGAAAAGGAAATCTGAGTATACAAACCAGATGCAGGTTGTTATAAGCACTAATTTCGTTGGGATTCCAATTCTGATTTCCAAGACTTAACTTGAAATATGATTTCCCCAAAACATTAACCTAATACCTTGCATGCTTTCTCAGCTCCCTCTTTATATGAGGAGGAAAACATCATTTTCTCCCTTGATCTTTATCTGTCTTGTCAATTTGGACCCTTATCTTGTAAGTGGAAATGTATTTTATTACATTGACACCAAGCGCAAAATCAGATGAAGAATGGGACTACTCAGAAGCTTGAAGTTAATCTCCTGCATAAGTGTTTCTGGGATGTAGGTCTTAGACTGTAAACAGTTCAAGGCAAGAATGTTCTCTTGATAAGGTGTATATTTGCCCAAAACAGACCAGTTACTACTAACAATGAATCTTATATTCATAATTACATGGAACTGAAAACTGTGCAACTGTATTTGGACAAATCTAATTTATTTGATGATCAGTGCTGTTGGTATTATGAAGTAAGAGTTTTTTTGCAAAGGTCAGGCAGGACACAAACTCATTTAAAATGCCTATTTACATTCATTTCCTTTATTTCCCCAAAGGCATGAACAAATTGCTTACAATTTTTAGCTGTTCATTTTGCCTGAATAATATATAAAGGACTCATGACAGCATGTTTTATTACTTCTAGAAGTGTTACCAGGATGAATTTAAGAGACTTAGTGAAGCAACATAGGAAAGGAAACAAAATCCAATGTGTGCATGTGTGGATGTGTGTGTGAATAAGTAACTGTAAAGTGCAGCATCTCATTTCTGTTACCAGAACATACTGCTTTTTTCCCTCTCCCCTCCTACTCAGCATGATTCTAATGCTCTCTCACTTGCTGGTTTATGTTTTTTTTTGGTTTGGTTTTTTTTTTTTTTTTTTTTTTTAAAAATACATAAAGCTCTATTAATATGAAATACATATTTTCATTCTTCTGTATCTGGAGTGTATCAGCTAATTACCCTCTTTTACTTTAAGTAAATTTTTAAGTATGACATAACTTCCATTTCACCCATTTGGAGCCTTGCAAGTTGTTTTCTCCTGAAATCAAGAATAAATGAGTTCTTTTTTCCTTCACAGTTATTGCTCTGATGGTTAATTTGTATGCATTCAGGAGATTCGAGTTGCTTGTTTTGAATTTCTTGATCAAACATGGATATTTCAGATCCTTAGTACATGTTCTAAGTATCACATTACTCTACATTTTAAGGTCTGTTTCTTTCCTTTCTTTCCATACTGAAGAGACATATTTATCTTTTTTGTCAAAACACATCCTAATTTGGGAAAAAGTTCAGTTCTGCTATATTTTATTATATTTTTTCATTAACTTTTACTTTTCTCTTTAGCTGAATTTTAATTATGTAATTATTTTTCCCATTTATCTATATATTATTTTATCTGTTAAAATTAAGGTAAACTTCCTTAAAACTTATGAAAACCGACAGATGTACAGTGAATGGAAAGAAATGCATTAATGAATTTGATCAATATTTTAAAGAACGGAATATAACACCTTCTCCCTCAGGATGCCTTGACTCTATCCCTTTCATACTTCATCCATTTTTTTCTACTTATTATTATCAAAACCAAGTAGAGTCACCAGTAGTCAGAGGAATTACTCCTATCGTTTTCTTAGAGTTTTCTGATTGCACATGCATTAATCATTAATTGGTATCCACTAACTTTCTTTTTTAACTTCCATCAGTCTTAGTGTTTTTTTCTATCCTCTGAGTCATTTTAATGCTCCTTTTCCAAGTTTTCTATTCTTTACACCACTTCTGTCATTACCTTTTGTGTCCGCTTTTGTTCTAGCTCTGAGTTTTAACAGTTTGAGAGACACTATCATTTTTACCATATCTGTGATGAATGGAGTCCCTGACATACGTATCAATTTGTTGATATAGGACAATATAGTCTTTCATTTTAAACCAGTGGTGCATTTTATATTTGACATGTGCTCTCTGCGGAAATGCTATTCCTGACAGTCGTCTTAAGCTTCCCTTTCTAGTGTAGATAAAACTGTTTTCCAGGCAAGGTGCTTTGAAGAGCAGTGCACTGCTGCTTTGACGTATGGGTACTCTGCAGTCTTTAGGCAACATAAGACATAAGCACCTACAAAGGATTTTTTTCAGTTTACAGTGGTACCAAATAATATTCACTTTGATCAGGCTTCATATTCCGTCATACCTGTCCATTTTTTGTCAACGATGTAGTCAGTTTAGGTCTTCACCTTTAAGGACAACAGAGTTCAAGTTGAAATCCAAGGTTTAGAAGATTGCATGCTCTTAGGGAGCTCTTTCTCTGTGTAGTTTAATGAGTCCTTGATGCCTTCCTTGCAGAACTCACATTTCGATTTATGCAGGAAAAGACAATGCAGGAAAATACAGGTGCAGCTTTACCTTTGGGTTTCAGCTATGTCTTTTTATTCAATAATAAAAGACTGCATCTATGGACTCTCACTCAGTTGCATGGGGTGGTTCTTATTTTCTCAGTCAATTAGTCTCCTTCATTACATCGGTCCCTCTATAGTGCCTCCGCAGTTCAGCAGCTCTTTCCAAGGTAACATACAGTTTTATCTATTTCTTCATTCATTATATCTAGGCTGTAGACTTTTACAACGGATGTTTCTAGGTCTCTCTTTGGTTACATAAGGGGAAATACTTAGATCCTTCATTGCTATAATTTAAATTGTTTGACCTGGTGACTCCTTCTGTATGAGTAACCCTTATTTTCCATGTTTGTGTCCATCATACCTGCTTATTTCTGTCTAAAATAGGCAAACATGTTACCAAAATATTTTGTGAAAAATTTCAGGAAATTATATCTCCTTTCCCAGAAATATTCAGGTATTTCAGTATCTGTTTTCACTATTAATCAGGATGAAAAACCAAATATTGTAATTTTTATTCAGGGGAGAAAAGTGAGTTTACACATTTGCAAACAAAAATGATGATATTAAATATGTCAACATCAATTTGAAATTAGGATGTCCACTTTAAATTGATGAGCTGCTTTCAAATTATGTCTAAAGTTGTAAATTTGAAATTAAATATCTAGTTAAAATTGAAATTAGAACAAAACAATTGTGGTCAACAGAAGCACAACTTCAGAATATCCCACAGAAAATTGTAGTCTTTTACTACAGTGGAAGAAAGGAACAGGAACATAATTGCATAATTTGTGAAGAACGATATTTTGGTAGCTTTTTTTTCCTCATTATCAGAACATTTATTCAGTAATGTCATGGCTTCTGTGTGAATAAAAGTGGACTACATAAAGCACACTGGTTTTAGTCTTGACTGAATATTGTTGACCCCATATATTAGCAGGGAATTCATAGGAACCCACCAGAAATAGACCAGTTTTTCATGATAACAAAGAAGAAGAGTTTACTTAACAGCTAAATGCCACGATACAATAAATAAGCAAAGAAAACAAAGAAAATTGCAAAACTCACATGACATGGTGATTTCTTGTGCTACAGTGCTATTTAGGAAACATATACATGATGATTATGTAGTTAAAGATACTATGGAGTAATGACTCAAAGAAAAAATAATAGGAAAGTTTATTAAACTAGAAATATGACCTAATTTAAGCACCTAATTTTCAAGAATTTGGGAAGCTGAAGATGAAAACTTCTTCATTAGCAGAAATTTAAGAGTAAAGTAATGCAATTGGAGTGTTATATTATTTTTTTTTTAATTTTAACAGAAATTATCTTAATCTATGCAGGATAATTGGACATCATGTCTTAATCAAAATAGCTTTGCAGTTTCTTGTGGAAATTCACAGTATGCACTGTTCTCAGGCCTGCCAAAGAATTAGGACTGAATGACAGATCTATAAAGCTACGTAATAGTTTTGACAATGAGATAAATACCAACCACCCTAGAAGGAATGCAAGATGCTAGAAAAGTCTTATTCAGCCGTAAATGAAACAAACTTGAGTTAACAACAGGATTGCAGAAGTATGTTTGCCAGAGTGTGAATCTGGTTAACAGTTTGCAGTAGTTGTAGTTCTAATTGAACTTATTTGACAAAAACAGAACCAAATCAAATCAAAACAAAACAAACAAACAAAAACAGAAACAGTGCAAATTGCTGAAAAACAATTGTATTACTTACATTAGTGTGTCTTTAGGGAAAAATAAATTTATGTTCTGGTCAGAATGCCTTCCCTATCAAGCCTGCAGTCAAATTGCACCTAAAATATCAATGTTACTAGACACTGTATTTGCAAAACGTACATGACTGTCCAAGCCTGCTACATTCTGAAAAGCTACTGGGAGTGTCAAAGACTTCTGCATTTCAAATGTTCCCTAAAATTTACTAGCATCTGTGTTATCATATGGGGTTTTTATCTTTTTCTTTGTGGAATTAATTTGCAAGGTTGTAATAAAACAATTCGACATTTTTATTATCAGCACAATTAATATTTTCCTCCTAATTGCTAGAGAAGCAACAGTGGCATTAATACGGAGACAGACTGAGTAATATTTGGGTGTACTAACATATTTACCTAAGCAGCCCAAATACAGGTGAGTGGGACTGTTTCTTTAAACATGTAATGCTCCAGACAGATAAAGGCTGCAAAATTGTGAACTTCAAGAGAAAACTTTCTGAAAGTAAATGTTTTGGACAGCAGGAGGATGTCCATTTCTTCCAGCCATGAAGACAGCTTTATCTTTATGTTAAGGATTACAGGAACAACTGTCTTAAGGCAGATACCAGTGTTCAAATGTGAGTCATTGTGAGATATTTAAGAACTGTCTCAAAACAGAGGACACCTAGGTGTACAGGGATATGCCAGGTGACAGTAGGAAATCCAAGACGTGCAGCTGAAAGTGAAAATGGAAGAAAAAACATAAGAGTAGAAAAAAAATCCACCAAGATTTCTGCATGCTAGAACAAACTTCACTGTCAGATTCCCAATGGAAGGGATAAAGGGTAAAAATGAAATACTGCAGAAGACAGTCATAGCAGGGGCTGACTGGACACTTCTCTAAAAATGTACTGCAAAGGTAGTGAAGATGAAGAAATGTGTCATTTCAGTGTCTGTAGTAGTGAGGTAGCTGATATCATTGGTAATAAAATGATCTTTCAAACCAGCTGGGAAATAGGATGCAGTGATTAGAAAAAAAGTAAATGAAATTTGTTAATACTAAGACTGGGATCCTGGGTAATAAACTAGATAAAACTACTGCTCCAAGGTATCTTCAAGTAATAAATCATAAATCAGTCATCAGATCGAATAATAAAATCATAATTGAAACAAAATTATGGAATAATATATTCATTTTCAGAAGGAAAAATACTCAAGAGTAATGTTTTTAACATAAAATTGGGCCATGATTAGTTTAAAAGGCAGCCATAGCAAGACGCTGCATGTGTTTATCATCAATAAGACTGAGAACTGTGTAATTTTTTAGTTATTTATATTCTCAGATAAAAATATGAGAATAAATGTTTTGAACAATAATATGGCCCAATATTAGACAGAATTGCCAAGATTTTTTTACCAGGCAATTAATGACACAGCAATGTTGATGCTATTTTAGTTTATTTTGATAAACCATGGAAGCTGAAGAAAAAGAAGGTCATAGAAAACAACAGGCTTGAGTGAATGGAGGTGATTTGGAGTAGACTAAAATTACCATTAGGTAAAACTGGGGGTTTACGTAGGGGAGTTTTATTATTTTTACATTAAATGGAAGACTAGGAAACTAAGGTATGAAACTCAAAGGCTCACCAGCACTGAGACAAAACCTGTCTCTCAAAAAAGATGAGTTTTTGTACTGCTAGCAAAGGGAAACAAATTCCAGGGACAAGGCCCAAAACTAACTGTATTCCTCACAACCTCAAAATCAGATTGCGTAAGTGTAGCAGGAAAAGATCAGAAACAAAACCTGTATTTAAGAGGTTAATCTAGTACATTCACAGCCAGTCTTACCTCATATGAGGTAATGGCCACAGAGACATGCAACCGTCTTCTCTTGTACTTGGCTTGGTGTTTCTTGAAAGAACCAATTTAATTTAGCGACCACTTCAATTGTACTGCTTTTTACACCTAAAATCGTTTATCGAGAACTAGATTGCATGTCTTACACAGTAGTAGCTAGAGGTTCTTAAAGTTTCTCTGTAGACAGTACCATCCATACATTAGGTTTTTTTCCACAGGAACCCCACAGGAAATAGTTAGAGGTTTCACCTCTTAAAACTTTTAGAGTCCTTTAGAAATATTGGTCAGAAACATTCTGGGGAAGTCCAAGGGCCCATTCACTGTTTCCTATTCCACGAGTAATCTGGTTTCCTCAAGAGCTGTGTTACTATGAGATGACACAGAACACCGTAACATCTTTCTAAGAATCATACACACAGGAACAACCACAAAAACTCACCACTACCAAAAAATGCATTTTTGTTCAAACAATAGCTTTTCCTAGAGATACCACAAATATCTCCCCTCAAAATCAAAAGGGAACAAACATGAAGCAGATGCTGACCATACTAACTCTGCCATGTAGTTCACTGAAACTTTAAAATGAAAAATGACTTTCCTATCTGGAGGCAAAAGAAGCACATAGATTGTTGCTTCACAGTCTGCCACCTTCTGTACTGTGCATAAATACTGTATGTATTGTCTTCTGGAAGATAAATGAACTCAGTTCTTTCAATTCTATATAAGAAGTCATCCACTTAATGGATGAAATGTGTTTGGGTATTTTTCCTCAACTGCGTATGACATAAATATTCTTTCCTTTTAAGGAAGTCCTGCATCATGTGGTATCCCTGAAAAGAGAGGAAAATACATCTTTCTCTACTGACAAATTTATCTGTTCAAAGCAGAGAAATTTCTAGGGGCTCCAGGGTCTGTCAGTTAAAAGGAGGGAGTCAGGTGTCTGAAGTTCAGACAGAGACACTTGGCCAGATAGCTGGTAAAAAAAGAAAGTTGCAGAAGAATCTGAGAGCTTCCATTCAAGCACAGTCTTCTACAGGCAGAAGATGGCCAGACATCAGTGAAGGGTCTGCTGCAATTTAAGACATCACTGAGCTGGCTGAAGGAAGCAAAGAATCATCCTATAAAGAATTCTACATCAAATCACTGAACTCCCCCATAATTCAGCAAGTAAATTACTGCCACTGAGGAGTCACTGTAGGTAAACATCGTACTCAGTGACAATCTTCCTATACTGCACAAGGGATCAATTCCAAAGAACTTAGGTGTAAAATACTATATGTAAAACATGCTTCTTAAAATTTTTATATTCCATGTTTATGAAAATTTTCTGCAAGAGAGCAAGGCTTTCATTTTTTTGCAGACACTGTCCAAGGCGTTGTACATATTTCTAAGATGGAGAAGAAGAAAAAACCAACAATTTTCACTTGATTTACTCTAAAGGGCATTTTGCTTAGGAATTTACATCTAAAATACACAGTTAAGCAAAAGTTATATATTTGGAGAAAAATTATAAAATGATGAAGAGAGAATGTTCAGGAGATCTGGACTCATTCATTGTTTTGATACTGTGTAAACTTAGACAAATCATTTAAGCTATGTCCTCAGCAGTTCCAAAATACCAAAATACTTCTGACGTGGTATGTTCAACTGAAATTGTTGCCTGCAGTATACCTCCATACAGGGTTAGAAATCTATACAGGCACAGTTCTCATGTGTCAGAAGTGGGTGGGTGTCTTTCCTCATTCTGAGCTCTGCAAAAAGCTCTCTCCTATGTGTTTAAACTGAAAATCTGTTTCCGGGCACAGACTTTTTTTTGTTGTGATTGTATACATCTGTTACAGAGAGAATTTATTTTCATTTGGGATATTTAGATGCCACTATGAATAATAACTAAAATTTATTTCTCTGCTTATACTTGGATAAGTTACGAAGTGGGGCAATTTGCAATTTCTTTTTTGTCCTTTAAAGTGTATTTTGTTATTTTGCTGCTTTTATTGCTAAACTTTTATCACAAAATATATAAAAAGTAAAACCAGGAAAAAGGAATGAAATGTAATTTTTACTTCCCAAGTGACACTTTAATTTATATAGATGCAGAAAAGGCAGAATTGAACATTTGTAATTTTCAGTTAAGCTAGTTAAAATAAATATTCTTTCTGGAAGCAATTGGTTACAAACATCTTTGAAATACCCAACATTTAAAAAGCTATTTGATTTCTAATACAGTTTCTTCCACTGAGGGAAGCTCAGGGTCTTAGTGGTGTAATAAATCATTTGCCAGCTGAGAGGAAGCCAGATGTTCGGAAAGCTTCTTTGCTGTTGAGGCTTTCAAGAGATATTTTAGTTATGTACCAGAATCAGTAATTAGTATTCAGTACGCCACTCTTCAACCACCAGTGGTATAAACATATTTGCTCTAAAAATTATTCATATACAAGAGAGAGGTGGAAAACCATCAACTAATCCCTGGTGCTGTGGAAAAGAAACTTACTTACTTAGACTTTTATTAGCACTTAGTGGTCATTTAATGAATGTGGTCTTAAAGCCTAATCCATCAAAATGTAACTAGGGTTATCACTGGTTTAAAAACTATGTATTAACAAACAGATTTGTTAAAATGCTACAGAACAGCACCAGAGAACTGTGGCACTATGAGTTCCAGGTCCGGTTACCTTGGGAAATCAAGTTCTGTGAAGAAAAATGTGGTCTAACTTACTGTAAGGTTACTTGTCAATTGTTTAAAATATTTCAATAATTTAAAATTACCCCACAGAGCCTTTGTAAAATCCTAATACTGAAATAGTTAGTATTGGAGTCACTTTTACTTTTAAAAGTAACTGAAATTACAGCATAAAATCATACAACACAGAAAAAAAAAGCTGGATTTGGCAGAGGAAAATCATGCTTTTCCAGCCTACTAGATAAATTAGAAAAGTCATTTAAGAGAAGCATTCCAGAGAAACCTGTACTTACAGAATTTTAGGAAAACAGATTTTGTATTGGGAACAAAGGAGATAGATAATATGCGTAAAGTGTAGCCAAAGCACATATCTGTTGCACTAATAAAGTAGAAACTGACTAAGCATATTGTAATTAATATTAGCTTGCCTTAGACCCAGACACAAACATACTGAAATAGCATCATCCCTGACAGTGTTGTGACACTGTAACACTTCTAACAGCATAACAAGCGAGAAGCACTTTGTAACACTGCTGAGTACAGGAATAATAGGTAACCATGACGAGACTTAAGGCATAGTTACCCAAACAGGGTACAGAAAAACAGTACAAATTAAAATTTGCAAGATATGGATGAAGGATGTAAAACAGGCAGGAGAGTGGCACGGAGGAACTAGAACAATACTAGAGAACAAACAAGAAAAGATGCCCATCGTCGTACATGTCCTGGGGTAGTCACATAAAACCACGCTCAGCTGGATTATAAGAACTGAGCGTTAACGGTGGTTCAGGGATTCCGGATGGTCTCTTTGGATCCATTTGTATCATGGCCAAACATGCTGCAAGAATATACTAAAAAGAATATGCTAAAAGAGATTAATGTAATGTTTTGTTGAGCAATAGGACAGACAGTGGCAAGTTGTGAAAATGAGAAAAAAAAATTAGTCAAGATTAAGAACAAAATGAAACCTAGGGCAATTTCTGAATACTTAGTGATGGATCAATACAGATACGTACTTCTTGGGTTTTAATATTGAATTGGAAAGTACAGTAAAATAAATAGCGTCAACTACTCATACACCAGAAAGGCTTATGCCTAATGCAATAGGAAAAAAATGTCAGTGTGTATAGCTCAAAAATATCCATTTGAACATGAACTAGCTCAAAGACATCTGTAACAATAACTTCCTGCTGACTTCAGTGGCATGAGTGGTTTTTATGGCTTAAGTAGAACATAGTGGCTTTAGCCATAGGTGAACCCTCACCTCTATACCAAAATTAGTCCATAAAGCAGTTGGTTTTTATCTTTCCCTTTCATTATCTTGTACGTGTTGACCATGAAATACACTTTTCTACTTCTTTTTGCCTCACAATTGACTTATACTCCCACGTATAGGTCAATATTGTTCTAAGAACAATCAAAGTGCTCTCTAAAACTTAATATTTCAAGTTTATAAAATATCAGATTAAAACTGCATCTCCTAAGATCATGTCTGTAGTAAAAGTTGGAAAAGACTGAATTAAGCAATTTGTTTATTAAATCTCCTTTATCCAGGGTATCCAGACTTTTTTATTGTAATTTCTCAATGATTTACTGCCATTCAGTAAAATTAACCATATCTAAAATGGTTTTATACATAAAAGTTGCAACAAAGCAGTTTTTCAGTACACATCCGCCACTTGATACATACTTCTCTTACAACATTCCCGTGTTGCAACTTAAATGGAACATACACAGAGATTTACTGTATTCTTTGAGAACACTTTAAGCACACTAGTCATACGCAAACGTAGTTTTATCAGTGTGCCTGTTACTAAAGCTAATGAAAGTCCAAAAGACTGCAAAGCTACATACTATCTTGAAAATCTATTCTTTTTAAGGAAAGCTACAATGACAGGATGAGCTGCCTAATGAGAAATGGGTGCTGGTTTAACACATAATGTTGTGGCAATCCAAAGATACAGCCAGCCTCTCAGTGCTGGACTCTGTGAGTATAGTTTTAACCTCTATATCTGATATCCCCAATTAAACATTTTGAAGTCAGTGAAAAATTTGCCTGTGCGTGCCATACCTATGTGGTACTTCCTGGATAGTTCTTAGATGTAGATTGCCACGTGTATAGAATAGCTTGACTGGTTCATATTTATGGATTACCCAAAGGAGACTTTAATATTTAATTGTTTGCTTAAAGCTATTAGACAAGATGATTACTCAGCAAACACTTTCCAATCACATATGCTATTTGTGAATACTTGCTGCCTGATGTTTTAACTTTTTTGTAACGATTACATTCTGGTTTTATGCTTGCCACCAACCATGTTTTCTGAACACTGGACAAAGTGATTTTGAAATTTCTGTCTTTTTCAATTTAAAAATTAGAAATAAGTAGGAAGAAGTAATAGTATTTTTAATAGCTTAAAAATATTATTGCCTATCAAAGTGCTCTGCTAATCTAACACATGAAAAAGGGTCTTAGAGCAAGACGGGGGACAGCATGGCACAGCTAACACTTTGACAAAGTAAAGGCACTGCAGTCTCTAAGCTGTTAACACGATCAAAACAGTGACATGGTCACCTGGAGCCTAGTAAAGGGAATCTAGGAAGAAATCTGCCTTCTCTTATTTATGACTAAAATTGGAGTAGTTACAGAGATTGTTTGGGTTTGGTGAATTTATTTTGTGGATAATATAGAAAAGGCTCTGGGAAAGATTCTGAAAAGCTAATGCTTGAACCCTTTTTTTGGTTAAGGAATATGCTTGCCAGGCTGCATAAACTATTCCCGTCATGCCTTTTGCCTGTGATATTTTAGCTTCATTGCACATCAGAATGTTGTGAATTGAGAAGGTTTTGTATGATTCTGTGAGTACAGCTGTTACGCTACTGACAAGATGTGGCATGGTATTGTAATAAGATTTGAGGCCATGTAAGTAACCATTTTCAATAAAGTGATTCATTGTATAACAAGTTCAAGAAATAAGCCTCCAGCTTAGATCTTATTGATAAATGTTGATACAGTGCTTGTTCCTGATAGGTATCTTTTTGGTTTTTTGCTACTTTGCTTATGTATGTGGTGTGTTTTTTTCCTACGCATTTTCTTCTATTTCCTACCCAACTCAAAATAATAATAATCAAAAAATAATCTACCAACATACACTATTCATAGCTGTGTAAGCCAGATCTTCAAATGGTGTATGCTGGTAAAGCTCCTCTGTAGTTAGTAGTAATACAGTTTAACTGTATCAGTCTATTCGTATTTCTCTTTTTATATAATAACAGATTCTGTTTTGTGAAGACCTATGACATATAAATCCATGAAGATCAACATAAGCGTGGTACACCTCAGAGGTGACATGTGGAATAGCTGTCAAGTAAAATATTATATATACCTCGTTGTGCATTAGCTGTTATGTCAATCATCCTCAAACATAACCACAATATCTAACAACTCAAAGCAAGAATACAAAGGATGCCTGCACAGCTATTTGTCTCTGTCAGGTCATTGGGAATCTATATTGTATTTTTTTAATTTGTTAGGAAAATCATGTGATGATCTGTTTTCATGTTGCCAACTTGAGCTGAGATATGCTTGAAATACACTATGTTGCCTCTGACAACTCATTGCCTATAATGGTCCCCATTTTGAAAGTTAGTGGCTATTCTGATACTCCTGTCCCCATAGTTCAGCAAATCTACTGAGAGCAACTTTTCTGTTACGTGACAAAATCCCCAGGAAGAGACGCATAACATTGCTTTATGAGAAATATTACCAGTTGAATTATTCTTTTGGAAGAAGAAATTGTGTAAAAGTATTCCTAGCTGCTCAGTGAAAAACCACCACTCTGTTAATCATGCATATACAACTCCTATTTTCCTTAACTAGAATTTAAGATTATGACTAAGATTAAGCACCCTTTTAAAATATGGGTATCTTTCTTATTCAGGTTCCCCATATACAATCTCAACAGACTGAATTTCAGGCACTAAGTAGTCAAAACAAACTGCTCATTAGCAAGCTCCTGTCAAATAATTATTCATACAAAACAACTTTGTGTAAGTGTTTTTGAAAAATAAATTCAAGAAAATAATAATATGTTGGCAGCCATATTCTGAGCAGAGAAAGAGAAAACACTCAGTGACTAAACTGCGTTCTGAATTACTTGATTCTATCTTTCAGTTACTTTTCACCAATCTGCCATACTATTCCTGGTGAGGTATCAGTGCTGTTCACCTTAGAAGCATGAGTTCTTTAATTAACTAATCAGATACAGAAAATATGGCTGAAAAGGCTTGCATATATTGGAGAGATGTGTATATTCTGAATTTCAATGTCTCTTCTCTTTTTATAAATTTAAAAACCTTCTCACTCAGGAGAAGAAATATTTGTGACAGTATCAGTGAATATACAATACAATGAACAAGGTCGGTTTAGTCTTTGGAGAGAATTTATTGAACATACAATAGTTGTATTGTACTTCTCCGAGAATTGTCACGGACACCTCAGTTTCAAGTTTCAATCCTTATACATAATACTGTAATTCTGTTGAAATTCCATTCCATAGAATTAAAGGTGATGGGAAATAAAATAAAAAAAAAAAAAAACAAAACAAACAACCCAAAACACACAAAAGAAAACAAAAGAAAAAAACATTAAAAAAAAAAAAAACAACCAACAAAACCCCCCAAACTAAAACAAAACAACCCAAACACTTCAGATGTCAACTTAGATTCAACTTGGCCATAAGGAAATAACAAATCTGATGTAGCATTTGTTGGAAGACTGTTAAGGAAAACATGATGAAGTCAAAGAATTATTCTTTTGGAAACCCTTCTTTAAATTACAACTGTCTGCATTCAGGCACATATTTCTCTAACACTGAATACAAATAAATGCTGATTGCAACTTTGGTAGAGTTAAGAAGGAATCTATTGTATATTGAATAACTGGGATGATGATGACACACTTAGTAGATAGTGGCTTCTACTTCCATGCCTGCCATTTACACTGAATTGTTATTAAGCAGATGGAAACTTTATACTTGCGATCTCAGAAAAGTATATCTCAGGGCTTTTGATCAAAGCTAATTGAAACTGTAATGATTTGTTGCACATGTGCGGCAACTTTCTCCCTTCCTAGCTGCTGACATGCAAGATAGTTATTTGAAAGAACTTGCTTCTCCATGGGTTACAAGGAGAAAACAGATACTATCTAGGGGAAAAAATCTGGTTACAAAAACGCTTAAAATTGCTGTACATTTATTCTTTCTCTGTGCCTATACCAAAGCAAAATTTGCAGAGAAATAATAAGTGTTGGCCACTTGCTGTGAGAAGTCAATGATTGTGGGCAAATTCCAGAGGGGCCCCATATCAACTTTGACATGTTTGTGCTATGCTAGACTTTATCTTCTAGGGAGCGGTGCTGGTCAGGGGTTGTCCATAGCGCTCTAATAATAGCAAACTCATTCCAGAAACTACTGAATACATGGTTGTATACAGTAATATCACTTAACACATTACTAATTCAACTCATAAATCACAAAGACAGCTGTTGCCTGGTCTTTGCAGGCATGGAAAATTTGCAGCAGAGTCAGGAAAAATGACCTCATTTTAGCACTGGACTATCAAATAATAGTGATGCTCACAGTCTTTATCACAGAGGGTAGATCTGGTACACCTACCTTCTTCTGAACAAAGCATGGGGAAAACATCTTTACCAGCTCTTTGCTTGGTAAGGCAGCATGTTCCACGTGCTTCTGTGATGCTCCAGTGGATGCTGCTATTAGCTGATCATTTTAGGAAGCTAAAGCATGACAAATTCAGCTATACAATAACTTTAAAAAAGAATCTTCACAAAGTGGCAACATGAAAAACACACAAGTTTGTAACCCTTTTGTCAAGACTAAATTAGCAGCAGCAGTGGCCAGCTTCAGGTTTACTGGTCAGTAATAATTACTAGCTGAAGGTCTCATCCACAAACTTGGAAAATTTAACAAAACAGTATACTCCTATCTCACATAGACTGAATCGAACAATTCAACAAAACAGAACTTTACTGAAGAAAGGAAAAAGATAACAAAGGAGATGAACAGACCAATATATAATTACCCATTCTCCAATGTACAACAGCAAAATTTATTTAATAAATAAAAAATAAAATATATTTCAATACTCAGTATTCTCTTTGAGCTACCTGCCACAGCCACTTGCTGTGTTCCAACATCTGTAGTGGCACCTCACTCTGTGATAGCTGTGGTGCTCTGTCCGTCATCCTGCCCAACAGCAAAACCTTGTTGTGATGCAGTAAGAATTGCCATTCCTGCTCCACTAGCTGCTCATGTTGATGATTTTTGCTTTTTAGCAACAGTAAACAGCATTGAAAATATAGTTCTCTGCCGTGTTTTGGTTTTGGGTTTGTTTTTTTTTTTGTTTGTTTGTTTGTTTGTTTTTTTAAAAAAATCAGTCACTTCTTCTCTCACTATCTATGGCTCTAGCCTCCTGTTTTTATATTGATGCCTCAGATTTTGGGCACCTTTCACCTCAGGTGTGTTTAGGAATAATTATTTTCCCAGACTTTTACATATTGTCTCATCTAGGTATTTTCCTGTAATTTATGGTGGACCTACTTTTTAAATAGAAAATTTGTGATACATAAATACAAATGGTCAGAGCAAGTTGAACATATTTAAGGCCTATCTGCTGGTCCCTTTTCACTTATTTCTCAGCCAGGTTAGGAAAGACACTCCTTTTTAGCAGCCATCCCTCTGAAGCCCTCTGGGAGGGATTACACCTCATTTTTAAAGACTCCACCACCAGGCTGATGAATACAAACCAAGTCCATACTGTGAGCTTGCAGTAAGCATTCAAGTCAATGATGTTAGTTGTGGTTATGGAAGAGATTAAGGTGCTAATCAGATCTGAAGAATATTTAGTTCCCTAGCCAGCTTAGATGATTTGGGGAAAAAAAAAAAAAAAGGAAAACCAAACCAACCAATCCACCAAAACCCAGTAAAGATTCAGCTGTTGTTTTAGGCATGAAAGAATTTTGAAAGTTTTAATTTCATTGCATCTTGTGTTCTTCTTTGCTACACAGCACTGTAGCTATTTCCTGACACTGTGGATATTGAGAGGATTGTTTAATGAATACTATATTGAAGTACAATGAAATGGGAGAAGTATAAATACCTAAAAGGATTAGAGACTGGTACAACCTCATTAATGAATCATGCTCAAGTAGCTTCTGTGGTTAAACTGGTGATGCCTTGGTTGCTAGCCCATTACTGTCACTGCTTTAAGTAATAAAATAAAAGCGTATGTCTTAAAAATCAATGCCAGGTTACAAGGAAAAAATAGTAGTGCCTTGAAATACTGCAGTACAATCCTATTATGTACATGATTGGTTTTGACAGTTCTGTGGGTTCAGGAGAAAAGCCTGAAACTCTCTTCCTCTGCTAAATGTCTTTGGTGCTAGGCAGTGTATACAGTGAATGAGCAAAGCTGAATTATGTGTCATGCTATTTTTTCTCTGAGAAATTCAAGCAAAGGAACTGGACTTATGTATCCGGTAGGCAGATGCCTTTAAAAAATATTTTAAATTTTTCTTTATGAAGCTGATTCAATGGAAATTAAAAGTAGGCCTTAAAGAGAAATCTCTGTAGAAGGGGTACCAACTTTAGTTTGGTTGTTGTTCAAATAATTTGAATGCTAAAAAAACCAAGATAATGTCTCTAAGCAAAATACAAGATCAAAACAGAGGTTATGTACTAGCACAGAGCCAGCCTTCAGCACTATTCCCTGTATTTGCAATGAGCCATAGGCGTAACCTTGAACTGTGATGAAATTCCAATCTGGATCTGAGCAGTGCAGTTCAGGCCTATGTCTGATTTCAACTATGAAGAGCAATCTTCTGTGTATACCCTTGCTACCAGTTTTGTTGCTGTGTCTATTTTTTTTTTCTTTCCTTTTTCCTTTTTCTTTGAACATGAACAAAAACCCAATATTGATTTTCAACCATAGCTCTTGATGCAACACTTTCTCAAGAATACACATTTTGATTTGAATGTATTAAATAAACATGCTAACCAAAAGAAAAACAAAAAAATGTTTCACTGGGACAAGAAAACCTGTGGGGGTGATTTGAAGGCAGATAAAAATTCTCATGCTAAAGTTGAAATATGTTTTGGAAATGGGAAAAAAGGAATAATATATATAAAAGTACTTGAATTTTTTGTATTAATTTAAAACATGCTAGATCCAACCTAAATATATATTAATCTCTTTAAAAGTACTGTGAGTGCTTTATTTTTATCATAAGCCGACTGAGGAGGAAGACATGAGGACCACAAAGAATTAGGGATATATTGCCTTACTACAGTGGAACAAAGAAAACAAAAACCATCTAATTTATAAATCGTGAACTACATTTTTATCAAGAAAAACAAGCACAAGCTATAAATTCATATAATTTTCATCTATACTAGTAAGCATATATTTTACTTGTGAAATGTTGCAAGACACTCCAGACAAAAGCCACAATGTGAAAACTAAAAAACAAAGCGTGAGAAAAGTAGTATTGAGAAGTTTTGAAAATGGCAGCTGATTACCCAAATTAGAACACAATATTTGAGTGTTCATATATCATTAATAGAAACTGAAACACCTGACAAATGAAAACCAACTTGAGGTATATAAAGTTAGTTACTTGAGGTATATAAAGTTAGTTACAGGCACTGACATTACCTCTTCAAATAACGTAACACAACAAGCGTCTTAGAGGCTACCAAATGAACAGTATGCCAAAAAATGATGAGAGAGTAAATTTGAGGAGCAACAGCTATTGGCAGCTGAAGACAAATACAGACAAGATTTATGTATATGAAAACCTTATTTTGGAAGGCCATGTTAGTTGTCAGTATGTCAAAAATGACAAAGCGCAGGCCTGAATTTGCTAAGGGCAGACCATTTAATTTTAGGGAGTAAGATTGTAGGGTACGGTATGCCAGCACTGTGGATCTTTGAGGATTAATCTTAAACAATCTTTCTGCACAGTTTTCCCTCATTAAAGCTATTAGTAGAATACTGGAAATAGACCTGCAGATTCATTTTTCTTTATAGTAAAACATAAAGCTTTGAGGAACAGACTTTTTCTTTTGCAGTTCCCCTGCAATGTGCTGGGCATTTTAAATAAGCTTCAAAAAGCAAACATGGAAAAACACCTGGATACAGCTGAAATTAAACTTTGGATGAATAGAGTTTCAGATATCATTATTAATTATGGGAAAAAAGCAAAACAAAATCAATCCTGGAATCTGAACAATCCACTAAACATGATTTAAGCATATCACAATCCAGGTTTGCCATAAATAACATTTTTGCTGACCAATACCTCTAAGAAAGATGTGTTCACAGGCTTTTGGTTTTTTTACATCAGACTAAGAATATTATTTAGCAATTTAATAAAAAAACCCTGCTAAATCAATAAAAAATGCATGCAGGCACGTTTCCTCTCTTCATTGCAAAGTGAATTTGATTGATGACTTCTGGTTTAGTAGAAAGAAGTGAGTGTTACATTAGCAAGCTTCTTACGAAGAAAAGAAATCCAAATTTAAAAAAAAAATCATGCTAGTTCAGATTATCTTGAGCACGTTTGAAAATCTAAAAGGGAAAATATGTGTCAGTAGGTACAGATAAAAAATTTCTCTTGTTTGTGACTAGTGATGACCTTAGCATACTGCCAATATATTGAACCAAAAGTCTTAGATGAAAAATGCATTAGAAAATACATAGATAAAAAAATTAACTGTCTTGACATTTCAGGAAGACCAGATTTGATTCCACAGGCAACACATTGTTTAAAAGAATGATGTCATTTGTTTAGACCTATGATGCCTGAGTACAAAGGAGAAAAGAAGGAAGTGGATGAAAATGGAAGAAATAATTCAAATCAGAAATTAATTAGAAAATTAGTTCTTAATGATTTTCTATCTGGTAGAAAATAATTAATTATAATGTCACCTGCAAGAATAATGCACTAAGAGAACTAGATCTAGCAAATACGTCTGCCAGATAGTCCTATTTCAAATTTGGCTTGTGACATGTACTCTTTGATGAGTATGAGTATCTCTCTTTAGTTCTAACAGAAAATATACATCTGCAGCAAGGGAAGAATGTGAATGTGAGTACAAATATGAAGCTTTTCAAATGTCAAAAGATACAGAGCAGGAAACTGATGTCAACTGCACTCAATCCTCTGTGTCCTTTGCTGTTGACTCTCCTGGGAGAGCAAGAGAAAAAAGAACTGAGGACCAATCCAACTTGTGCTGTACGTACTTAGGAAAAAAATTAGTATCACTTGATATTATTTATAATGCATTTCCCTTTTTAAAAAAAATTATCTCAGTGTTTCTTTAGCTTTTAAATTTAGAATTGTATTGTTTAATTATGTTTTCTATATTCATGGTGTTTTAACACACATAACCACAGAACGTAAAATAGTTGCCCTAGAAAGCACAGCTGAATGTAAACCTCTTCTTTATTTGTTTGGGCATTGTGCCAAACAAAAATCACACACCTTCTGATTTTAACAGTTGACATTTAACGTGTACTTTATGAGACTGCAGTCACCTGTGAGCACCCAGGAGTAACCACAGAATCCATTTCTTTTGATTTTTTAACTTTTTAAAAGTTTTCTGTATAAATGTATAGAATCTTCATGGCTGGAAGGGACCTTTGAGATCATTGAGTCCAGCCATACACACACAAGCAAAACCCCTACAATCTCTGCCACTAGAGCATGCCCTGAAGTGCCAAATCTACATGTTTCTTAAATACCTCTAGGGATGGTGACTCAACCACCTCCCTGGGCAGGCTGTTCTAGTGCCAGACCACTCTTCCAGTAAAGTAATTCTTCCTAATATCTAATCTAAACCTCCCCTGCCACAACTTCAGACCATTTCCTCTGGTCCTGTCATTATTCACCTGGGAGAAGAGGTCAACACCCACCTCTCTACACCCTCCTTTCAGGTAGCTGTAGAGGGCAATGAGGTCTCCCCTCAGCCTCCTCTTCTCCAAACTAAACATGCCCAGTTCCCTCAGCCTCTCCTCATATGGCTTGGTCTCCAGACCCCTCACCAGCTTGGCAGCTCTCCTCTGGACATGCTCCAGCCCTTCAATGTCCCTCTTGTACAGAGGGGCCCAGAACTGAACACAGCACTCGAGATGAGGCCTCATCAGTGCTGAGTACAGAGGCACGATCACTTCCCTACTCCTGCTGGCCACGCTACTCCTGATACAAGCCAGAATGCTGTTGGCCTTCTTGGCCACCTGGGCACACTGCTGGCTCATGTTAAGCTGCCTGTCCACCAGCATGCCCAGGTCCTTTTCTGCTGGGCAGCTTTCCAACCACTCTGCCCCAAGCCTGTAGTGTTGCTTGGGGTTGTTGTGACTGAAATGCAGGACCTGGCACTTGGCCTTATTAATCCTCATACAATTGGCCTTGGCCCATCAATCCAGCCTGTCCAGGTCCCTCTGCAAAGCCTTCCTACCCTCAAGCAGATCAACACCTAGTTTGGTGTCATCTGTAAACTTACTGAGGGTGCACTCAATTCCCTCATCCAGATCACTGATAAAGATATTAAACAAAACTGGTCACAAAACTGAGCCCTGAGGGACACCACTGGTGACTGGCCACCAAGAGGATTTCACCCCATTAATCACAACTCTCTGGGCACGGCCATTCAGCCAGTTTTTAACCCAGCGAAGAGTATGTTTGTCTATGCCATGATTCGCGAGCTTCTCTAGGAGAATGCTGTGGGGGATGGTGTCAAAGCCTTACCAAAGTCCAGATAGACAATGTCCACAGCCTTCCCTGTGTCCAGAAGGCGGGTCACAAGGTCATAGAAAGAGATCAGGTTGGTTAAGCAGGACCTCCCTTTCCTAAACCCATGCTGGCTGGCCCTGATCCCTTGGCTGCCCTGAACGTGCCGTGAGAGCTCACTCAAGATGATCCATTCCATGATCTTTCCTGGTACAGAGGTCAGGCTGACAGGCCTGTAGTTCCCCGGATCCTCCTTCCAACCCTTCTTGTAGATGGGCGTCACATTAGCCACCCTCCAGTCATCTGGTACCTCCCCTGTTGACCCAGATTGTTGATAAATGATGGAGAGAGGCGTGGTGAGCTTTCCTGCCAGCTCCCTGAGTACTCTTGGGTGAATCCCATCCAGCCCCATAGACTTATGTGCGTCTAGGTGCAGAAGCAGATCATTAACTACTTCCTCCTGGATTATGGGTGGATTGTTCTGCTCTCCATCCTTATCTTCCAGCTCCGGAGGCTGAACACCCTGGGGATAGCTGGTCTGACTATTGAAGACAGAGGCAAAGTAGGCATTAAGTATCTCAGCCTTCTCCTCATCTTTGGTTGCAACTTTCCCCCCTGCATCCAGTAAGGGATGGAGATTCTCCCTGGCTCTCTTTTTGTTGATGTATTTAAAAAACCTTTTTTTGTTGTCCTTTATGTTAGTAGCCAAGTTGAGCTCCAGCTGGGCTTTTGCCTTCCTAATTTTCTCTCTGTATAACCTAACATAATACTTCCTTGTAAAGGAAGATATTGAAACTTTTGTAGAGTTTTGGGACCTCCTCCCCCTCCCTTTAGTGATGCAAGAACAACTATAGAGCCACTACTTTGTAGGACTGCAAAACTACAGGTTCTCTCATATCTCCTTACCTCAATAATGATTGAGATCATTGGAAATTTTTTCCCTATACAAGCATAACCTACTTTCTTGCTGATGGAAAAACTGATACCAGCTTAGTATTTGAGGATATAAATAATCTGATGAGATCCAATAAAACCATGAAGGTATCTGAGGTACTGTGTAAACCATAATTGTCTTCAATACTTGATTTTAACTGGAAATAATGTTATTAAGTATCATAATTATGTATTAAAAATCCAGTAGCACACTTTTTACTTGATATTGAAGCAATCCTACCTGGGAATAGAATTTAAGACATTGCAGTACTGTTTGGGAACAGATGCAGCCATGGGTAACGCTCAGGACATTAGTAATGTGGCAGCATTTCACAAGGCATATACTTCTACAGCATCTCAGTGAAATCTTGCCATGTTTCAAGTTATAGAGAGATTTGCCCTAGGTTTTAATAGAGCTAGGATTTCAGTCAATGCTCTTAAAACATGAAAAAAGGCTGAGTGTTCTTGAACGCAAAAGTCACTAGAGAAGAAAAAGAATCAGAGGGTAAGAAAATAATTTTTATCTTGTCAATATTTAATGCAAGGTAATGGGCTTTCATCCATGGGAAACTGAATAGTAGGTAGACAGAAAGATTTGTGGAGAGAAGGAAATAAATTTAATGAGGTGTGCAACTAAAGAAATGATATTGTAGGTCATGAACAGAAACATGCCTTCCAAAATAGCAAGCATAAAAGGAAACATGTAAAGGAGTTGAAAAAAATGGCCACATGGACACACTTATCCTCCGAAAGAAACTGTGAGAAAGTATGATCATCATTTCATGGAGCTTGTAAGCATGAGTTATTCGCTACCCTGCTGTGTTAAGACTTACTGTAGTGCAAGAGGTACAGAAAGTAAAAAAAAAAAAAAAAGCAACATTCATGTTAAAAGAAAGGTACTCTGTTTTGAAATTTTCAGGCTTTGGAGTTTAATTAGAAAGAAAATAACTTGAATGGTTAAACACAGATTCCTCATACCAAAGTGCAAAGGAATTATGAATGGAAGTATGTCTCACTTTTGAGTGTAACTGTTAAATGCGGAAGGCCAAGGAGAGGGGTAAAACCTTTAGATGTTGCCACAAAAAACCCATCAGCAGTCCATAGCTGCAGCCCAGAACTAAGTGAAAATTAGATGTGACAGATGTGTTAACAGAATGCTAGATGAAAAAAACCCACCAAACTAATTGAGGACTTAAAGCCCATTTCCAGATGCTATCAAAGATCTGGACAAGATAATCATACAAACAAAACAACAAGAATTTAAGGAATATTTTTACAATAAAAAAAAAATCAATTAATCTAAGCAGAAAAAAGAATTTTTTGAAATATTGATGAAAAGGAACCAAAGTACATCTGAAAGTAGCCCCACACCTTCATAGCACCAAAGAGGCCTTGCTCTGTTCAGGCATGGCAGCAAAACCTCTTTCATGAGAGAAATAAAATAAGGCAGGGAAACTGGAGCAGGTAATTATGTCAGCAGCCACATCACAAAACTGTCCAAGTTGAAGAGATAACCTCCTACTATCAGCCTACTCAGGTCTTCAAACTAAAGCTTAAATTGTTCATAGCCCTGAATCACAGTCATTGAGGTCAAAAGAGACCTCTGGAACTTGTCTAGTCCAGCTCCCCTGCTCAAAGCAGAGCCAACCACAATAAGTTGCCCAGGGCCATGTCCACTTGATTTTTGAGCATCTTGAAGAATTCCACAACTCTGGGCAACCTATTCTACTGCTGGATCATCCTTACAGTAAAAAAGACTTTTCTCATATTTAAGTGGAATTTCTTATATTTTAATTTGTGCCCATTGTCTCTTGCCCTATCATGGGACACCACTGAGAGAGTCTGGCCCCCTGTTCCTTACTTTCTACCTTCAGGTGTTTACACACATTGATGTCCCACCCCTTTCAGAGTCTCCTTTTCTCCAGACTGAATAGTCCCAGCTCTCTCAGACTCTCCTAGATTCTCAAATGCTCCTGTCCCTTAATTATTTTTATGTCCCTTTTCTGGACTTGCTCCAATATGTCCACACCTTTCTTGTGCTGGGAAGACCAGAACTGGACCCAGTACTCCAGATGTGTCTCACAAGTGCTGAGTAGCGGGGAAGATCACTTCCCTCAACCTGCTGTCAACACTCATATAAATGCAGCCCAGATGCCGTAAGGACAAAAATTCTTCGTTTATCTGCAAGCTCAGAGTGTGCATTTTATTATGGTCATGTTTGCAAGATTTTTCTTCCCAACTATGAATGATAACAAACAATTCTTAAAAAAGAAAATTCTAATTAATATACAATGAAATAACTCCGTAAGTTTGGAACCAAAGCATGGGTAATATATGACAAGAATTTTAATCAATGTTTAATCAATTACCAGAAACGGAGATAGAAATTCAGATTAAATTTATGTTCTCATTCAAACACATGTTCAATGTTGATCAGAAAAAGTTCACGATGAGAATGGTCTTTAGAACAATGAAAGAATCTGCTCTGAGCTGTAAGTCTAAGAAAGGTAAATAACCTGCTCAGATTTGCATCACTACGGAAAACATGAAACTCAGATTTTTCAAAACAGTCATTTTGATTCAATTCTTGAGCCCAAAGATAGATCCTTGATAGGTCTGGCCTACTCTCACATCTAAAAAAACTGGGCAGTGTCATGTTTTATTTCTTTCTGTCATACACTGAAGTAATTATTTGACTTTGACATGTTTCTGTTTTGATCTATATTTTTTAAGAAATCCCTCATCAATTCCTCACAATAAACATAGATGACTACTTTTTTCTCCCCTTTTTCCTCTCAAAAACATCTTTTGCAGTAATGTCATTTGAGCTCTTTTCCTCAAGAAGATGGAAAGAATATTCAGGATTTCTACTCATGCAACTAGTGCCTTTGTACTTATTCCTGAAAGACTTTCATGATTGAATGATCTCAGAGACTATACTCATGATACACAGACGCCAAACACCTTCAACCTTTTCTGATTTAAATGAAGAATTATGCTTAATTTTAAAAACTAAAATGCTTACTTTTTAAAAATTAAAAAAAAAAAAAAAAAAACAGATTCAAAAATAAGAAACAAAACAAAACCTACCAAATACCCTTTACAATATATAAGTATATGTAAATTAATCTTTTTAAAATGTGTACTGATGTACAAATTGACTACTGGCTAGAAGATACTTGATTTAAAATATATACTGCTGTGTTTTCAATTCTTCCTATATTTAATACATTGGTCTGATTTGTGTGGTATACTAATTTGAAATCTGGACAGCTAGAAAGGTAAGTACTGATCAACTTTATAAATTAGATTGATACAATTTTAGTGAAAAAAACAATAATGAGTTACTACTGATAAATGCAAATTTTAATTCTCTACTTTCATATTTTGGTCTTCTAGAATAACCTGATAAGTAACAAACTAAATCTGCATGAATACCATGGGGTAACATAAAAAAGGAATTAATGATTTGACGAAAAAACAAGTGTGACTTTTCAAAATGATATCTTCTTGAAAGCATATGTCTTTCCACTGTTCTGCCAGAAATTTGGATCACACAACACACCAAGAGCATACATGCAACCACTCAGTGGTTTTGTCAGGATGCAATGATTCCACAGTCATTCTTTCATTCCAGTGCTTGGGAGTCCAGACAGAAGCAAATAGGAAAAATAGTAAATAGTGCTAGTGTTTTAGTACACAAAATGAGAATAACACTTGTAATCAAAAACGATGTTTTTAGTTTGAGGAAATGGAGGTTTTAGCCCTCTGAGTGGCTTCTGATCACATTTTATCTCAGGAAGATGTACTAATTATGCATTTTACTGCCATCCATTGGAGTTAGGTGGGAATTTAGCTAAATAGCTACTTGTACTTCCAAGTCCTGCCTTCCAAACAGCTTGCAAAGGCATGTGATGCTGCTAGACATTCCTCTTTTGAACCACTCCAAGGCAAAGGTTATATCTGCCACATCAAACTTGCTGTCATCTCTGGGCACTCAGCAGTTTAGGCTTTTCGTGTATTTATTTTTTCAGGCTCAGCTATTGCTGCACTCCATGCTGCTCTGTGTCTGCAGTGCAGCGGCTGTACCCTGGGGTTCAGCCAGCTTTATACTGCTGAACCTCTACCTGCCTCCTTTCTAAGGACAAATGTATTATGAATGCTTAAAACTTGTCTTGCCTCCAGTTTCTATTTCATATTCCTTTTCTGCAACACTCGAGCAAAGAACGCGAGAAACTGTTTCAGTATCTGTTTGGGAAAATAGGTTACTGCTTCTCTCTTCAGCTCCATTGCTCTAACAATCAACATCAACATATTTATCAATCAGTTCTGGTGCCGGTAGTGTCCCACTGAAAAACAGACATGCTGTGAGAAGTCTGATCCAAGTGAACCAAGGAAAGGATACACTATATCTAGAAACTACGTAACACATTCAAAAGGCTTTGAAAATCCCTTTATTTTACTGAAAATGGGGCACACGTACGTGTGACTAAAAGCATGTTTTCAAAGAATCATGACCACTGACAGTTTGCTTTGGATATTCCTCTACTTTGCTAAGCTTCTGAAGTAAGTAGCAAGTTCTATGGGAGTGTATTAATTGAGGGGTGATTCTTGTGTGCACAGTCAAAAAAAATTGAATTCAAAAGTAAAAATGTTCAACCTTTACTTCAGTTCAGAGAGAGAGGATAATTTTCACTGACACATAAAGGCAATTTATTCTGAATAGTTCACACAACTCTACATTTAATATTATTCCCAGGACATATTGCACTGTGTTAATTAAATCTATAAGTCAGATTTTTATTGAATGGGCTTTGCTGCATGCTCTGTACCAAACCCCTTTCTATAGTTGAGGTATTTTCTGCTTACTGAAAAGTACATGATGTAAGTTAACAGTATCAAATGAGATGTTCACTATATGGCAAATATAGGCAAATGTGACCATGTGCTACTCTCAAATTCCTGTTTGTTATTACAGTCTGTTTCCATCTGTATACCTAAGACTGTTTTCCCCTTTATTTTGCACTGCATTCCTGAGATTACTGAAAGTTAAGGCAGCACCCCCACTTTTAAATATATCAATCGTAAAGCATTGTGACCACAAATAGATTTTACCTGGTAAGAACAGAGGAATACGATGGATTTCTCTTCATAAGATGGGCTTCCCCAACTTCTTTGCTGATGGTTATAGGTTAAAGAACGAGGAGTAAATTAAAAAGTTCAGAAACTCATACCAGAAAAGTACAAATCTTTAAATATTCAACAGAGAGAAACACAGTGTTAATGAAATCTTTACCAGGAGAAAAGAAAAGAAAATTACTATCTGTGCTATATCAGAAGCTCAGCAGATTTAACCAAAATCACTTTCAGAATGGAGAAACTTACTATACTTTTGGTAAGGAAAAGGTAGTTTGGGAAATGAGTGTCCACACTTTGTAAAGATCATTGTGTTCTTGTATATCTTGAAGTAATGACTGAGGGAAATGTCGAGTACATGATGTCCACAATTCGGTGACCTGAAGAGGTCGTATGTATCAGAGAGAGAGGATTCCCAGGAGGTGGGACATGAAAGTGTAACTGTGCTGTTTCTGATGACTAATATTTAGTCTGATGGCCAAGAAAAGCTGGACAAGGAAACCTCATCTTAATGAAGATGTGATAGTCCAGGAAATGAAGATATAATAGCCCAGAAAATGTTTCAGGAAAGACAAATTAAAACCCCTACCCTATTAGCTGACTTAGCATTCTGGACCTGTGTGTCTCACAGTTTTCAGGCAGCTATGACTACTAATTCTTTATGTGTTCCAGAGGGGGAAGTTGAATTTAGTCCAGAATCACTAGAAGTGTAGAATGAGTGTACAACTTCAAAATCTTAAACATGTTTATACAGTCATTCTTAGAAATGCTGACTTTGTTCTAAGAATCTGTACTTTTTTCCCTCTCTTTTTCTCCCTTTTTTTTTTTTTTTTTTTTTTTTTTTTTTTTTTTTGTCTTGTAAGAGTGAAAAGGCATTTCTTCATTCTCCTTGTTAAAGGAGAATGCTCTTTTCAACGATCAAGAATCTCTTTCTTTTCAGGCTGAAGTGTCCCAGCATTGCTTTGGAATTCTTCATTCTCTTGGAGAAGCCCTTAGGAAAACCTCCACATGCTCATTTTTTTCTTAAACAACAAGAACAAAAAAAACCCCAACCATGTTATTTTTCTTAAAAAAAATATCTAATTATCAAATTCTGAATCCTGAAGCTACTGTTACCTTTGAGGTTATGTACAAGTTCCACAACACATGGTCCTTTAACAATTTAACGGCAGAGGGGAATGCCAGAAGCACTCTGTCTTTTCTGTTGTTATTTTAAGAGAGAATCATTTATACCCTCAAGGTCTTTTCATTACAGACTCTCTACTATACCCTCTGCCTGTAGTAGGTAGTGCAAAAATTACCTGACAAAAATATGTGAACAATGCTCATGCAATTATCCCTCTTTAATGGAACTTTAAAAAACCTAGTAAGTCTTACTATCCCAACCACACCATTCAAAACATAGAACTGTTTGGTTTCCAAAATTATTCTCACTTTTCAGAGTATCATCTCCTGCTGAGCTTTTTCACCTTTCCTTCTTTCCTTATACCACTCACACAGACATGTATTTTTTTCAAGAGTTCTTGTCAATATTGCCAGTGTTACATACATGCCACATATTCTTCAGAAGATAAAGATCCTTTTTTTTTCATCATGGATCCCTCTCAATGCTTTTGCGATGTTTGCCACTGGAAATCATTAAAAAGCATGAAACTTTTTCCTATAAGGATAAAATGCTGCAATACGATTTTGTGCATTTTTACTGTCTCATCTCTGCCTCAGTTTTCTTCTCTGTAAAAGCTAGCATGATGCTATTGCCTTATGCGTAAAGCACTGGGCAAACACTTAACAGGGCTCAATTCTAAGGCTGTTATTCTGATCCAATTTTAAGATGAATGCTCTACAGACAGAAATCTTTTCCTCAGAATGTGGGAGATATTTAGTAGGTAATTTCTGAGATACACAACTACAGAAACAGTTCCAATACTCTTGTGACGATGCTGTTATTCCTATGCTTCCTAATCTGAACACCATGTGGTTCTTTCATATCACATTTGAAACAGTGTCTGCCTAACGATAATCAAATTGTAAAATGCCATTATTGTATTAGTATTCTCATCATCTCAATGTCACAAATAAATCTTTAATTTCTTTCAGATTATTTTTTCCCCTTCCTTATATAAATTGCAGGTAGAGAGTTCTTTCATTATTCTGGAATTAACTGTCTCCCCTCCTCTTTCTCACTCAGTCTCTTACCCTAGTAAAGAACTGGTATCTTCCTAATGTCTAGAAGGTTATGTTATGGAAAACCAATATTTTCCTAACCTTTATTTTTAACATGTTTCAATATTTTCAATAAACCTTGAAAGACACAGTTCAAAAGAGAAAATCTTTTACCTTTTTGTAAGAGATGACAAAATAACATTTTTTTTCTCTTCTCTGCTAGTATGTTTAGACACTTAATACTTCTATGGCTTCCTTTTATTTCAAAAATAGGACTTTCTTAAAGTGTAGAGTGGAGAATAGGAATCCTTTCATATGAAGTCTTTTTCACAACCTGCTGATATGAATAAAAATTTTGTGCCTCTAAAAACTTCTTTTAAGGCTCTATGAATTTAGCCAGATTAAGTACCACTAATAAAAAATGCAATTTAACATTCAAAAATCTTATTTTAGAATGTGCCTATTTCAAATAAGTTACTCCTAGAATAAAATTCTTGTGCAAACATTTCACTTTTTCTATGGGATTATGACAAGTAAACAAAAATGGCCCTATAGTGCAAATATAAATTCTTCTCACCAGTGTATTACTAGGGTAAAGCCAGAAAAAAATATAGGGAATAGAGAGCTTGGAACATGACACTGGGAAGGTGGGGACCTGGAAACCTCTAAACTACTACATGAAAGGTAGCAAAGCACATCCTACTTAATCTTAAAGAGTAAACTGAGTTTTTGCTGGGGTATACTCGACTATTTTAGTGTTTCATATGTTTGCCAAATTCAAACTGTAGTGGCAATGCATATTGGTTTTGCATGGCAAGGTCTTGGTAGCAGATAGGCTACTAGGGTGGCTTCTGTGAGAAGCTTCTAGAAGCTTCCCCCATGTCCAATACAGTCAATGCCAGCCGGCCCCAAGATGGACCCACTGCTGGCCAAAGCTGAGCCAATCATCAGCAATGGTGGTATCACCTCTGTCATAACATATTTAAGAAGGTGGGAAAACAACCCACAACAACTGTAGCTGGAGAGAGGAGTGAGAACGTGTGAGAGAAACAACTCTGCAGACACCAAGGTCAATGAAGAAGGAGGGGGAGGAGGTGCTCCAGGCACTGGAGCAGATTCACCTGCAGCCCGTGGTGAAGACCGTGGTGAGGCAAGCTGGCCCCCTGCAGACCATGGAGGCCCATGGTGGAGCTGATATCCACCTGCAACCCACGGAGGACCCCACGCTGGAGCAGGTGGATGGCTGAAGGGATGCATGTGACCCTGTGGGAAGCCCATGCTGGAGCAGGCTCCTGGCAGGACCTGTGGCCCCATGAAGAAAGGAGCCATGCTGGAGCAGGTTTGTGGACAGGACTGCCGACTCTGTGGGGGACCCATGCTGAGTAGTCTGATCCTAAATGACTGCGCCCCATGGAAGGCACGCACACTGGAGTAGTTCATGAAGAACTGCAGCCTGTGGGAAGGACGCATATTGGAGAAGTTTGTGGAGGAATGTCTCCCATGGGAGGGACCCCACGCTGGAGCAGGGAAGAGTATGAGAATTCCTCCCTCTGAGGAGGAAGGAACACCAGCAACAACGTTTGATGAACTGACCACAACCCCCATCCCCCTGTGCTGCTGGGAGGAGGAGGTAGAGAAAATCAGGAGTGAAGCTGAGCCTGGGAAGAAGGGAGGGGTGGGAGGAAGGCATTTTAAGATTTTTGACTAGCCTAAACTGAACTGAGAAACAACTGATCTAATGACACTGGCATAAAAATTATTGTAGGAACACTGGAACATGAAAGCCAGTACAAGATTTTCAATGGTATGGAGCTGCTATTTTTGTCCAAATCTATAAAGCACACAGTACAAAATTCAGTAATGGAGGAACATGGACATACTAGAGAGACTCCAGTGAAGGGCCATGAAGATGATGAGGGGACTGGAGCATCTCTCCTGTGAGCAAAGGCTGAGACAGCTGGGACTCTTCAGCCTGGAGAAGAAAAGGCTCAGACGGGTATTAACAATGCATAGAAACACCTGAAGGGAGGGTGCAAAGAGCCAGGCTCTTTTCAGTGTTGCCCAGTGGCAGGACCAAAGACAATGGGCACAAACTGAAACACAGGGGGTTCCTTCTGAACACCAGGAAACACTTTTTTACTGTGAAGGTGACCAAACACTGGCACAAGTTGCCCAGAGAGGTAGTGGACTCTCCCTCCTTGGAGGTATTCAAAAGCTATCTGGATCTGCTCCTGGGCAACCAGGTCTAGCTGTCCCTGCTTGAGCAGGAGGGATTGGATCAGATGTCCCTTCCAACCTCAACAATTCTGACATTCTGTGATAAAAGTTACCAAAGATAACTTAGTGAAATATCCATTCATCCTCCATGGTTGACTCTCTAATCCACTCCATATTACTTCCTACCTGCACTCAAATTGATGACTGCTCAACAGAGCCTGATGAATGTCAGAATTTCATTTCACCTTTGCAAGGTGTTCTTTTTCCAACAGAAGACACAGCATTTCCACTTTCCAACTTAAAAGTTTACAGAAGAAAAAAATTTAAAAACATGCATATTAGAAATATGGAAATAAACTTCCATCTGAAATTATTATGTCTGTGGAAAGAGTCTAAAAGATGGAGAATAAGAAGCCCCGGAGCCTCCAAAGGGATTCTCTCCTGTAATAGTCTTGAAGCCTCAAAGCTAGGATTGTCTATGCAGGCAAAATAGCAAAAAGATGGAACAGAAAGATGGCAAACCTGGCATCAGGTTTCTGTAATCAGTTTTTCTGTTGAAAAGCATGTCAAAATCAGTATGACCTCACAAAACATTATGAGTTCAATACAGGAATGGATCTCTGGTAAAAATCTACCAGGGAAAAATTAATGTCCATTTTCATTGTTCTGTCTTCAGTGTCCATGCATACAATGATGATAGCACTGCTGCTTGTACAGTGTATCCAAACGTAACACAGATCAGTACTGTAGAAGTCAATATTTATTAATAGTTTCCACAAAATTAGCATAGATCTATCTTATTTTACAATGAGAAGACCTGTGGTAATGCAGACAAGATTGTTTGGTAAATGTGAGAAAAGTTTATCACACCCAAAATGTTACTATAACCCTGATGAGTAAGGCTCAACTTTTGCCATCGTTAGTAGTGCTGCAGTGTATGTTAGTAGGTTCTACTGTAATAATTGTTTTCCTTTATATCATACTGCTATGTAAAATACATATTCATGTATATTGCACATAACATCACATGAAAGGGACAAAGTATTTTTTACTCCTACACCATTAAGTGAATCTGAATCAGACTCAGTTTCAGAAATATTTTTTTCTGAAAAAAAGCTCTTTTTCTCACACAAAAAAATAAGTCTGCAATTCTGTGCAGCTCTTACACAAATACCACATTGTTTCACAGAAGCCAATGTGCAATCCAGTGACAGTTTTAACAAGAAGAGGTGCTGGTGTAAGGATCAGGGACAACCAAATTACTGACCATAGATTCTATAAGTCACTCAGTAGGAGATGTGGAGAAGATGCTACATCTTCTGCTCTTACTCTAATGAAACTTTTTTTAGTAATTAAGACAGTACATTGTAACCTGATGCAGCTTAGGAAACCTATCATATTTTTGATGACATGACAGATACCATCAACCTGTAGGTACACACTGCTGTGTAATTAAAATCTACCTTTCCCGTAATGAAATACCTATGTATATCTGACAGCCCTACTGTTAATTTTGAACATGCTTTAGAATTAACAGATGTGTAAGTCACTACAGTGAGTAAGAAAGTATTGAAGAAGACAGCCCCTGGACACAGAAGATCAACAAAACCAAGTAGCTTTATTAATTCAATTTAAAGGCTTAGCTATTCATACGACTTCATTGTATTTCTTCATTCATCCTACATAATTTTCATCACTGCAAGTTTCTGTAAAAAACATTCTGATGCTGCTCTAGATATTCCAGATCAACAGTCAAAAGCCCCTGACATCTGCATATGTGTGGATATTATCAGCACCATG
The DNA here is from genome assembly GCA_947846985.1 of Fratercula arctica. Classification (NCBI taxonomy): domain Eukaryota; kingdom Metazoa; phylum Chordata; class Aves; order Charadriiformes; family Alcidae; genus Fratercula; species Fratercula arctica. Next base: position 82,589,929 of record CANTUZ010000002.1, read on the forward strand.
CTGAATGACATGGGCTGCTCTGAATAAAAAAATGCAATCAGGTGTAAATTTTAATGACAAATAATAGGTTGACTTAAAGGCACAACATGTTACTGAAGATTTGTATTTTTATTTTACACATTGCTTTTGTCACTACATTGGGAATTAGTTACAACAATTAATATAGTTACATATATTTCTGGAAAAATACTATCTCAATTATGTGCCTACTGTGCATATGAAGGTCATGATTCTGCATGACTTACACAAACGCCCAACTTTATTTACTATGTGAAAGCACACTAATTTCATTGAGCCCAATCAAGAGTACATAAGAAGTATATCTGCATGTCATTGTAGAAAAGAATGTAGAGAAAAAGTTTGCTGAAGTATTTCTCCTAAGGGAATAATTCCTCCTAGTCTACTAGTGCAGAATGGCTTGTTTCCACATGGCTTACAACTACCTCCTTCTATAGCACACTGGCTGCATGCCCACAGTACAACATTGAGATTGCTGTCTCTACGAGGTCATTGTCATCATCTTTTTTTTATCCCCCTAGTCCAAACTGACAATAGCAAGGGAGGGCTCCCCTGCAGCCCATTAGGCTAGTATTTTCCATGGCAAGATTTTGAGGTTCTGTATTATATGACCTAATATAACATAGGGGGATGTTTGAAAGAAGTACTCCAAGTAACTCCAGGACAGGGTTAGAGAAGTATATAGTGCATGAGGAGCCAAATAGTGTATCCAAAGCAGTTCAGGAGAGAATCCTCCCCAGAACTGTCTCCAGACTTCATGTCTGAGGGAAGTGGTTTCTGTGCCATGGAAACTGGTATCACATGTATAGTGCAACAATCAGGGACAGTGTAGATCAGAATTCTTTGACAGTGCAGATGTATCTCCACTTATTGCACTTCACAACCATATCTGCATTAAAGCTGGACTAACCACTGCAAATTATCACTGCTTTAGTTAAATTCAAAATCAAATTACTTTTGAAGTGTCTGTCTTTCTTTCAGCAACACTTCATATTTTATTGCAAGACTGTCAAGAAAGATGTTCCCTTTGAAACAAAAAGGTGTTGTCATGAAGGTCACACAGGAGACATTTAACCCTGCTTTTGTGTATCATCTTGAAATCTAAGTAGAGGGCTGGGAGAAGGGCAAGAAATTTGTTGTTTGTTTTTTTACAGCGAGAGAAGAAAAAGGGACATCATTAAGTAACCATTGGTAATAAAGAAAATATACTATCCTGTGAGGCTGAGTGTACATCAGACAAAGACAGGCCCTTTCCCTCCCAAACTGACCAGGATATCAGTCAGAGGGGCTTAACAGCCTTTTTTTATAGGGTCCAGCAAACACAGAATTTAGCAGAAGTACATGCTCTTGCAATAGAATCCCAAGCACTCTTTTTCCCCCTGAAGCTTGCTAAGCCCTTTTTAGTGTTAAGACACTAACTGACTTTTTATCTCCAACCTCCAGGCAAAACAGTAAATTCAAGTTTTTTGCCATATCCTCCTCAATGAACTCAAAAGGACAATATTGCCTGTTACATGGGGATCAACTGCCTCACCCTAAGATAAACTGTATTTCAGTACTGTTAAATACCTCTTTCTTAGCAGTACCATCTCCATCAGAAGCTACATGGAGAGTAATGACAAGACACAATTGGTAGGCCAAGATTTTACCTGCGCATCATTTGAATAAAGTATATTTTAGCCTGGCAATATTTTTATTCTTGTATCTAAAGCCCCTTTGCAAGAAAACAAAATTGTTTTTGACCATCTGTTACTTATGCATAGCTAGGTTACAACACAAGATTTTTCCAAATCAGGAAAAGAAGCATCATTCCTATTTCTCATTCAAAAATAGCTTCCATTGACTCTTTGGGAAGGTTTCTTGCACTGTGACTGAAAGTCACCTAGGAAAAACTGACCTAAGACATGAAAAAATAATCAACAGAGCCGCACTGGATTTAGGGTTGGCCCATGCTCACAAAAGTTGGCTTTAGCTGGAGATACTGGTTAGCACACCAAAACACCTCATTCAACCTTGAAAGACATGGAATGTCCTGTATTAGGTGGGCTGTACTGTTTCTGCTTTAATGAAAATGTACTCTAATAAATGCCAATTTATCTTTACTATCACACTGGCTGTGATGACTGCTCCCTCATCTGTTATGTATTTTTTTCTCTAGTTCTTCAGTCTCAAGGTTTGATTTCAGCTAGAACTGCCTGTTGAATGGTTTTGCCTCCATGATTACTATGCTAGGAAGCAACAGCCCAAGGATAGCTACAGACATAACTGCAGGAGACAAGAGGTGAATTAACCTGTTTTTCAGGTGGTTGCTAGGGAAGACTTCTAACAAATTTTGCTCTCTGAGTTTATTTAAAGGAAAGAAAAGCAAAACAAACTTGCCCACAAGTTCCCTTAGCACAGTCTATAATATTCAGTGTATTATGACCCCGAGAAATGATAGAGGCCCGTGGATATGTGAACTTTCTTCCTCTGCTTTGACTATATATTTTGCTCTGCTACTGGGAGATGGTTTTGCTGCATGTACTATCCATTGTGCAAACACAATGTTCTCAGGCAATAAGCTAAATTGGAAATGTAGTACTCATTATGTACCCAATCCTGCTATCCACCCTGTCAAAACTTGCATTAGTTTCAGTGGAAGTACTGCCGAAATGGATCTGGAGAATCTAAGATTATTTGTGAACGATTTCGCATTAGATATCACAGTTCAGAAATTGCAGCAGACAGTTCTCAATTGCTCATTTAACATATTACATACTTGGATTATAAAATACAGAAGTAATGGACAGCATAGTAATTCTATGAATTTAGGGCAATATTTTATTTGTGGGTAATCATAATTCAATTACTATTTTTGTTTAAAGGATATTTCATGACACTGAATCTTAATTTTGCATCATTTACTCCTGTATTGTCATGTGGCACATGAGCGGACCCGCACATTTTGTTTTCTCTTTTGAAACTCTGCTGTTCTCTTCCCCTTCCTTTCATACAGCTAGCCAGAGCTTTGATCACAGCCCACTGTCCAATCCACTGGAGATACTCTGAATGTAAGCTTGACCTTCATCCCAGAGGATATATGCAGTGAAGTGCAAATCACAGACCTTTCTTCCTCACAGGGGTGCAGAGTTTCCTCCACAACATCTGAGATAGCTGCTGTTATGACTGTGGCAATGTTATGGAGAAAATGCTGTTGATGCAGGCAGCTAAGGTTCTACAGGCAGACAAAAAGGGAGAAAGGCAAGAAGCAGAACCACAGCTGTAGACTTCAGGAGAGCAGACTTTGGCTTGTTTACAACTCTGCTTGGAAGAATGCCATGGGATATAACCCTGGATAGAAGAGGGGTCCAGAGAAGTTTGTTGATTTTCAAAGATCTCCTCCAAGCTCAATAATTGGTCCATCCCAATGAGCAGGAAACCAACCAAATGTAGTAGGATGCCTACATGGATAAATAAGGGATTCTTGACTAAACTCAACCATAAAAATAAAGCATAGAAGAGGTGGAAGCAGGAACACATGACTTTGGAGGAATATAACGACATTGTCAAAACTTGCAGGGGTGAAGTTAGGAAAGCCAGTGTACCTTAGGGTCTGATATACGGGCAATACAGTTTAACATCTTCATTCATGACCTGGATGATGATCAAGTTTGCAGATGTTATAAAACTGGAGGGAGTTTTTCATACAGCAGATGGTTGTGCTGCCATTCAGAGGGACCATTCAGAATAACCCCCATCACCAGTACATGCTGGCAGACAATAGTCTGGAAGGCAGTCTTGAAGAAAATGACAATGGTGTCCTGGAAGACAACAAATTGAACATGATCCAACAATGTGTCCTAGCAGCAAAGTGGCCAACAGCATCCTGGGTTGCATTAGGAAGAGTGTTGACAGCAGGCCAAGAGAGGTGACCATTCCCTTCTATGCAGCACTGGTGAGATCACACCTAGAGTGCTGGATCCACTTCTGGACTTTCCAGTATAAAAAAAGATGAGAACATACCAGAGCACGTCCAGCAAAAGGCCATAAAAATTATTAAGGGCCTGCAGCATCTGTCATGAGAGGCTGAAAGAGATGAGACAGTTCAGCCTGTAGAAGAGGAGACTCGGGGGTAGAGAGGGAGAAGGGAGAGAAGGAGGAGGAAATAAGTAGCTGATAAGGCTCCCCTTGCAGTGATTTTCTTCCCTGTTTTTCTTTTTTCCCACTTTGGTAAAAAATAATAATAATAATTAAAAACAAACAAACAAACAAACAAAGCAACAACCCCCCCAACAACAAAACCACAAAAACCACAAAAAAACCAAACCCAAACCCCAAAACCCAAAGCCAGTACTTAAATACCTTCAAGGTGATCCTAACTGAGAGAACATAAGAAATCTTTTACTAATCTCTGTGAAGAAAAATAAATAATAAAATAAAATAAAATAAAATAAAATAAAATAAAATAAAATAAAATAAAATAAAATAAAGTAAAATAAAATACAACAAAAGACATGCCTTTTGAAACTGTAAGGCAAACTGGAAGAAAAACAAAATCAAACTAAAAAGTTCTTGGCAAACAAAATAGGTATTTTCTACTGTCTCCAGAATCTGCTCAGAGGAAATGCTGATGTAGCACATACTGTCAAGGCCAGAAGCACACTTTCCCTTTCCACAAGATTACTTTGCTGCACTCAGGGTCAGCTTGTTGGTAAAAGCTATTGTGAAGAGCCAGAAGAAACCTCAATGGGGTCTCCCCTCTCTTTTGCTTAGAAACTGCTTTTAAGCTGAGGCTCTTGTTCCTGGTTCCTCCCTAAAACCTGTTGAAGATGAAGACAGTCCCACAGTGCCTGAGCAAGGCCAATGGTTCTGTAATAAGATCCAGGGTCACCAATCACCCAGTAAGATCTCAGTAAGGTCAAGCCCACAGATTAGGATCATGGAGGTACAAAACCAGGTACAGGTGCAATGTCAGTGCTGGCCCAGTGTAGCTTCCAAGGCAGGTCCCAAGCAAAAGGTGGTGGAAGAGAGCATCTGCTGAGGCTTCTTCAAGCTCTTCAGGGGAGATTTTCCAACTCAGCAAGCTGGTCTTGGCAGCAGACAGCTAAACTCCTAGAATGAGGGAAGTGCACTCCAGGTCCTAATACATAACGTAAGAATTCCCATTAAGATAAATGTTTTTTCAGAGAAGAAAAACTCTCCTGGAAAACATATCATAACCTGCTGAAGGCAAAGATGCAGCCAGATGGACAGCATTCAGTGGGACAACCTCCAAATCACAAAACCATCAAATAAAAGTAAGTTCAGTTATTTTCTTTGTCTCTGAGGAAGAAATAAAATGCATATTAAGCATTACTCTTATTTTTCTGTCTTATCCCCATTACTCTTCCTGGTTAGTCATTGCTCTTCTACTTTCCACTGTATAAGAAGAAACATTTCTGTTTCTGATTACATCAAAATTTATATCCATTGTAACTGATTAGGGTTTAGACCCTGAAGAGACTTCTAGGCAGCTTAAAAACTCTACTAAACTTCCATCACTTTTGTTGATGGGCAAGTGTCAATCTTCTGCTAGGTATTCCTGATTATGTAAAAATTGGTCTTTTTGACAATAAACATACATGATGATTAATTAAAATTCAAATGAAGTCTATTAAGCAAAATCCTACAAATCTTATTTTCACTACTATTGATTTTATTTCAGATTCAATGACAGAAGTCACTGGATATGGTTCAGAAATATTTGCAACATTACATTTCTAAGTTTCTTGGTATTAAACACATCTTAAATAAGTAGTCATTACTATATTGAAATACTTTATCACCACATATATTTGACAGGTAAATTCTACTCCATTTGACAGGTGGTTCTAGTTAAAAAAAGACTGGTTTGTTACTTTTTGTTCTTCTTTTTTTGTCTTTTTTTTTTTTTTTTTTTTTAATTAAACTTCCAAGGAAAACCAGCTGAAATCAGAAGGATACTGAAAATGAGTCCAAGAAATCAAAAAGTCAGTGAATACTTGCAACGAAGGACAGCTGTCAGTTTCTACAGTGTCATTTGGCTGCAGTCTTCTCTTCTACGTGGCATGCATCATTCAGTACTGTAGGAAATACATAGGGCCACTGCGCAAGTTATCTTTCACTTCAATGTAAAGGTGGCGTTCACGTATTAAGCCCTATTTTCAACAGTAGTGTAACATCCGTTAGCAATTCAGGGTAATGTTTTCCTGTGTTTGTTCTGTGCAAGCTAGAGAAATAAACTCAAAATCTATTTTAAAGTATTAGATCAGTTCATAGTTTGTATCTTTGGGTTTTTTTTTTTTTCAGGCATACTACCAGGAAAAACATATATTCAAATTGATGATATAATACAGAGCTCAATTCTGAGTACTAGCTGTGTTTTATCAGTTTCTCTGACTTTTGTGTGTGGAGCATTTGGATATTTTCTATTGTCTTCATTGTTCAGTAGAAAAATATTTGCATATTGTGAGTCTAAATATTGAATGACAGGAATCTCACAGGCTAAAGCTAATTCTATGATAGGCATGTTTGCCAGAATTTGAAATCCTAACAAAAAACTTGTAGGAGATCTGGTTTTTTGAAATACACATAGGCCAAATTCTGCAGTCTTAACTTAATGGCAAATTGCAATAAATATTTCACAGAAGCATAGGGAGAGATATTATTCGTGCTACAACACTAATTATATTTTGCTCCTCATTGTGCAGTAAGCACATTTTCAGTTAAAATTTTATTTATACTGTAAGTTCTTGTGTTGTACTTTAGCATTGTACAGTGCAGTGTCTAGACTCCTAAACGTTACTGCAGTACCAATAATAATAACAAAAAATAAAGTAAAAGCAATGCTTTCCTCCACATACATTTTCTTCTGAAATTTAAGCTTTACACAGGTACCAGAAGAAACAATGGCATCAATTCAAAAACCAGTACAAATTGTAAACAGACAGCCATGTAATCTACAAATACATTTTTATTAAAATTTTGTTGTGGAAAGGTTTGAAAATGGATATAGTACACTACTCACAACAAACTCATAGTTCTTACCAAGCACCAGATAATGTGAATTCAGTCAAAATACATAAACCTTCTTGGACAGCACAACCCGATCATAATAAGGGAGGGCTGAGATTGCGCAGGCGAACAGCACCAACCTCATGACATGATGTAGGGGACAGTCCACCAGTGACTGCTACTGCAGGAAAAGTAACTTTCTTAATTCCCTTCAAAATCAGGGACTGTACTATTGGGTTCTTCCTTTCAGTGTTGTTACTAGTTTGGAACTTTTAAGCCTTGCAAGGCATTGCTACTTAGTGTAACCCCACCAATGGAGCTTTTGATCCTTAATGAAAACAGACTTTACTCTTCATGAGAAGTATATATTTTCCTGAGGCAGCTGCACTACCTTTTGTCTTAGAAAAAGATCTTTCATTATGTGTCTCTTGCACTTGGGAGCTGAAATTGAAGACAATGGCAATACAACTAATTTACCTCTATTTTGCAAGACTTCAGTACCAAGAACAATGAAACTACGTGAGTACGGGCTGTGAGAAAATTTCTCTAAGCTGCAGCCCTATCATACAGCGTTGCCATTGCTAGTGACAGGCCTCAGACTTTGTATCAAATTTGCTGCTCCTCAGAACCTCAGAACTCAGGTTTGTCAGCCTTGCTCTGCCTGACCTTGAGCATTTTTTTAGCTTTTTTAACTATAGCAGCTTTTTCTTTTTTCTTTTTTCTTTTTTTTTTTTTGGGACCAAGTGGCTACGGTAAATTTATTTTGCTTATCTTTGTACAGTGCAACCTTAGTTTTATAAGCACAGTAACAATAAATAGTCATTCTGTTTAGAATTAGTTATTTACAAGCAGACAATAATGATGTAAGATTGCCTGGTATGATAGCAGAGCCCTTGAGAAGTGGACATGTAGGAGGCTGGAAAGTACAGGCACAGGATGACAAAAGATGGGGTAAAAACTGGCATAGGAGTAGGGTGTTTCCTTTTTGTCTGAATTTTAAACAAACAAACAAACAAAAACCAGCTGGCATGCTGGGATCTGCAGTCATTGGCTGAAGCTCATACTGCTAGAGTCAACGTATCTTAGTGAGATATATATGCTACTGAAGTCACTTTCAGACTTCACTACTGTCAGTGTTTCAGAGCACAGAAACTACTTGCAATGAGAATTGGGTCTCCATGCAAATATTTAATTTGTGAAGCTAGAGGCCCTATAGCAACTGCGAATTTTCATGAAGATCCCATTGTTTTTAAATACAGTAATCACTTTTCCCCTGTTTTACTGTAAAACTCAGAGAAGTTTAATTGTATGGTAGTGGGACTCAGGAAATTTGCATAAATGAATTCAGTAATTGCCTGTGTATTTAAACATCTGAAAAAGTTTTGGCCTAGGCTAAGTGTTTGAAACAAAGCTTATACAAAATTCAGAAATTATCACGAAAGTTTTCAAGAGGTAGCTTGGATGTGGCCATGGTATTTTGGGGAAGAAAAACTGTTTAGCTACATGGATGTGAGCATTTCCATTTCCCCGGCCTTGAGGCTAGTACAGCCCATTTAATTCACTAACATCAGTGTTGCCCTTTGAAGGTTCTGAAGTCTATGAAAAACACCAATTCCTATTGTGTTAACTATATGATAAAGAGAAATGGATTTAAAGTAGATCTGGTAAGTTCCCAGACAAACATTTCTAAACGTGGAATGGATGATTCCAATCATTTCACAGAGAAGGAGAAGATAAATCTAGCCCTGGAAATGTTACACATTAAAAATTGTTTTGTAAGTGTAAATAGGTTTCTCCTCACCAATGCTGTGTCACTGCCTTTTCAAGGGAATTATTTGTCTGACCTAGAAGCATCATAATACAATAAATATTAACGGTGATGATAATAAATAATTTCAATTATATTAGTTTGCATTTTTATAGCAATGTTCATCCTGAAGCTCACTAAAGCATTCAGGTAGAAAATAAGGTATATCGTGTTTTATGGACATGTATTCCATTGCATCAGGTTTGTATACATAGCTTTCATGGCTAAAGTCAAAGTCTTTAATAAATGGAGATTTACCTTCGCTTATTCTCCAGCATATTTACAGAAACTGAATTGAGTACCTACAAAACTTAAATACTACTTCTATAGCGCGAAAAAGAAAGAAAGCTTCCAAGTAAAATTGTAACATATTTACCTACTCTATGAGAAATAATGAGAAATACTTTATAGAACACAGGAAATTACGTATTGATATCTTACTTATCCCTCATATCCTGTGTCTTGGTTTCTTTCGTAAGTATGCCTTTTAGGATCTGAAATGGAATTTTTCTAAGGCAAAACGAAATAAGATTGACAAAATCTACCTTTGGTATTGTTGCATTTACATTCAAGCATTTAAAACACTTTTTAAAGAGATTGGTACCCGATCTGTTGAAAGAGACTTTTTCTAAGTATCAGTTAAACTATAAATAATGTTTTAGGTTTCTACATTGCATGCCTGAGTGTACAGTACCCAATTTTAAGCGTGTGAATAGCCTGAGCATTTTAAGAATGTGTTAAGTCTTGGTGGGACTTGACTTGAAACCTGAATGTTAACTATATCATAAAAATATCACTTAGCAATTGTTCAATTAATAGAACCAGTGTTTAGGTTCAATGTAGAAAGCCCATTTAATTCATTCTTTCCAGGGAAAGCTATAAAATGTACAACCTTGACTTCTATTTTAATTTTTGTCATGAGGGAATCCATCAAAGGCACCTCTATGAATAGGCAACATCTGCTATTCCATCATTAGATGTTGACAAGATTTAGTCTTACAGAGCTGCATATTCTGGCTTTCTGTTGATTACTCAGTTACAGAAGAATTACCTTGATTATTGTTGGAATCATATATTTCCTCTTTGTTAATTAAATCTGAAATAGTGAAAAACAATTTCTCATAGAGAATTACACTTAATAACATATAAAACTCCAGCACTCACAAAAAGAAGTGTTCTATGATGTAATTGTATCTTATTTTTCCCCAAATTAAGCAAAATAAAATGAAAAGTAGGTGGACACCTAGGCCTTCTTACAGTATGCCTTTTATTCCAAACTACTTTGACATCGTTTAGCTCAACGTTTCAATGTTTCAGCCTTAAACACTGGTCTTGATATTAAACACTGCAGTATTAAGCATCTATTTATCTAGATAATAACCATTTCTGTTATCCACTGAAGATATATTGATGCCATCCTAAATCATCACGCTGTGATACGTTGTATCTATACATTAAGACACTTTACCATACTCCACTGCAGACATGAAGGCCAAAGATATATTTTCACATATATTCAATATGAACGTGTTCTAATACACACAAGTTCCATACAGCATACGTCGCATCTAAAGCTACCTTCTAGACAACTGCATACCAACACTTGTATTTCCAACATATAATTAAAATTTTTGTAAATATTTTTTTCAACCATTAATTCAGTGTTTGCATAAAAGGCCAGCTCCCTAGATTTGCAGTCGTCTTCTTTTTAAAAATGCGATCATGACAGTCTTACCATCAGCTGAAAAGCAAAAACCAAACACTAAAATACCAAACTGCACAATGTATATTTTTGTAATAATACCTCACATATCACTACTGTTTGGTTTGCATGGGCTAGATTAGATTAGATGCGGAAAGAAGTTGGGACTTTATCAGGAAGAAAAAATTCAGAAGGGTATTTGGAAAGTGAGCTCCTTCCACTCTGAATTCTGCAAACATGTTTCTCCCATCTGTGTTGGGAGCCTTGTGGAAGACATTGTATTCCACGTTGTTAGTGGTCTGTGTCTGCTCTGTTGGGTGCCATGCTTAGGGCTTGAGCAGCCCATATGTTAGCATAAGCAGCTGCTTTAAGGGAACCTGTCAGCGTGCCCCATGCCAGCCTGTGCTGTGCTGGTGGTTGTTACAACAGAGATTATAACAGGAGATGCCTGTCAGGAGATGGTATGTAATTCTGTTTGTTACACAAAATAATAGGCACAACAGCATGGGAGGGAGAAAAGGATCTCTCCATGGATGGGATCTGCACAGCCTGCTGGAGGACAACCCACCCGTGGTCCATGCTGTATGTAAGAAGGGTTGCCAGCATATGAGGGATGCAAGATTCACTCTCTATCTATAGTTGTCTTTATTCTCTCTTATTAAAACAGCTATTTTATTACACTGTTTGCTATTGGGTCTTTCTCACAGAGATCTTGAATGAACTTTGCACGGCCTTACCCCTCCCTGCTCCCACCCTCCCCCTAAGGGCAGAACACCATCCACCCTTATTGCCCTTCTTCCAACATATAGGACTATATAGACCTTTATAAACTTTCACTACCAGAACTTCACTCACACAATTTCATGACCATAATTCTATCCATGTTCATTTGTATTTACACGTTTTAATCTTTTTCTCTATCTATGAACACCACTCAGCTCATGCAGACCACTCAAAGCACTTGAGACATGTTATATGTGTTTGGTAGCTGCATTTAATGAGGTATTCTATATGCAACTGAAGAATCAGATTATTAGTTGATACTGTGATATTTCACATTAAGAAGGGATGAGCTGAACTTGCTGTGGATACTGTGACTTCATTGATTGTTTCCTGGATTTTTTTTTTGTATGCGCGTTAAAAGAGATTCAACTGCATAAACGTATTGCTATTTTCTGCCATCATATGACCTTACGCATACACTTGTGCAAAGACTCGGACTAGACCAAAATGTTTTCCTGGTAACTCTGTGTCTCTGAATAGGCTTAGAGTATCCCTTATTGTTTATGAACACCATATATTACTTTCTTGTGTTGTAAACTCCAGTTTAATAGTGGGTCTTTTTCTTTGTGCTGTCTTTTCCTTTAAGTCTTTGACTACAATTTTCAAGAGACTAATAACATAAAATTGATGACTTGGTAGCAGTAGCCTGTGTTTATCCAAGAAGTATGGATTGCTGGGTAGGTTACGTAGACCATAAACCATATGACAGGGCTCTGTAAACATGTTTAATGAGGGATTCTCTGATAAAGGAACTGGAAAAGAATAACACTTTTTAACCACTTCTAAGAGCTTGCAGAAGAAATCATGAGAGTCAAGTAGAAACCCCTGTCAACCAGGTTGTCACAAGAAACTTTAGTTTAATTATGAGCACATCTACTTGCTTATGTGCTTATGTCAGATTCTGAAGTTACACTACAGTTCTTGTACTTCAGTAAGAGTTTTGACCTATGCTTTCTCTCTAAGAAGGCAATTTTAGCCATGGAATAAACTGTTGGACTGCAAGTTCTGGTTCTCAGGACAGGATCCCTGGCACAAGGCCTTAATGCAATGAATGTGTGGAGAGATCCTTAGACTGATGGACAATCCAAACACTGCAGAGACAAAAAAATCAAAGCTCTCATTTCGTTTATGGATTCTTTGGCAGCAATCAGATGAATTTCTGCAAGAATCATGTATGAAGGCACCACCAAGAATGGGACAGTATGTTAACTAGAAAATCATTGTACTCATGTTGTTCTTTAGTTACAGTTGCTGTTTCAAATGACAGAACAGCAATATAATAGCATCAATATGCTGCGATGTGGAAGCACCTGTGACTGATGAAACCTACACTATGGACTTAGGTATGTAGGTAATTTCCCACAGTTTGCATCGACATGAAAGTTGGTTGATAATTTTGAAATGCAAACAGAATGACTGGATTGCAAATCAATGTTCTTATGATTTACTGCCCTTAAATAAATAAAAAATAAAAATAAAAAAAATAATAATAAAAAAGAATTTTAGTCTGTTGTGATAAAAATACTTACTTTACCCAATATCCATCCTGAAAGGTTGTGTTAGGATTCTAAAGGACAGTCTATTGCTTGCGTAAGTGGGGAACACAATGCAGTACAAGATAGGGTATGCTTATAAAGTACAACTGCTATTTGTTGCTAACTCCATGTTTCAGTTAGTTCAGATCACTGTCCTAGCAGTAAAAGCTGTCGCGTGAATTTGTTGCTGAACACATATTTTATCTCCGGTTCCTCTTCTATCTGAACCTGGATTGTTTCCGTACAGACAAATTCTTAAAAAAAAAAAAAATAATCACACAACCTGAACCATAATCAGTGTAGGAAAGAAGGTAGTTCAAGATGACAGGGGTTAGAAGCACAGTCTGTGAAGCACAATTGTTCTGCTTCTTGGTTTGTGCTTAATTTCCATATTTGCCATAAAGAATTCTAAGTTACAAAACTTGCTACTGGATTTTTCAGAATGCAAAGCCTGAGACTTGCTGTGCAAGTTTATTTGTATATGTGGGGTGGGGAGAGCATGTGTATGTATTTTCTTTTCAATTTTTTTTTTAAATTTTTTATATGTATTCTAAAACACATAGAAGGGGTAAAAATTTAAAAGTGTTCAGAACGCCAGTGCAGTACAATGTGCATGTTTATATGAGTCTCCTGAAAAAAAAAAAACCACAGAGAGAAAGATAGCTTTGAACCTGGGCTCTCCTAAACAATTTTTCTTTAAGGGAGATAAAATAATGAAAAATACTTGCTTAAAGTGCTGGCCAAACTCTTATTGTTTGTACCACTCCTGCAAAAGGCCCTGGGGAGCAGCAGCGGAATCTGTGCTATTGATTGGCTGGTTAAATAGAGGCCTATTAGATTCAGACAGGCTGGATTGATTATACAGCAGCAGAAGGAGCTCAGACTCAGAGCTGAGTGAACGTCAGGGGGAGAGAGAGGGAGAGCAAGCGAGAGCAAGCGCGCAATAGAGGGAGACTGTACACACTATAGCATCAGTATGTGACTGCTGGTGCCTGGTAACACTGATATCGAGCTCCTTCAGTGGACAACTTGCTGAGCTACCTTTTTTCATTTGCAAGAGGATGCCAGCTCTGAGCCAGTGCAACTGATAACAGACTGGACATTGGAATAGTTCGTTTTACTTATAATTACATCTCATGTTCTGCATCTCTGAAGAAAGGCTTATTACGGAAGACAAAAATTTATCTTGTCCCCTTAGCTCACATAGTACTGATGATACGCAGAGTTTGATCTTCCAGGTAAGGAAATTATCCTTTGCTTTTCTGAGCAGCTAAAAAATTAATTATTCCTTTTGTATGTTGCATGTTAAATACAAGCTTTGACATCTGTTTATAGAATGCATTCATTGCACTTAAATTTCCTTCACTCACAGATGATATATATGAGATATTATGCACACCCGAAGGCAATTAAGAAAAGGACATGGTTTGTGCATTGTATTTATCACACTTAACCCTTCAAGGAAATGGGAATGAAGCAGCCAGAAAATATGATTTCTAAGTACTTCTGTGGTGTTTTATTGTAACTTGTCCCACACATGCTAAGCAGTGTGGAGTAATAACAGCACATAAAATCTTTCCTATTATTAATTCATTATTGTGCATGTTGTGAAGCCAGGTAGAGAGAACATTTACCTGGAGGATTTCTTAGTGCTTGTCAGTAGTTTGAAACAGTATCTCTCTTTTGACTGCAAGCTTACCGCTGATGCACAAACATGATCTGCTTTAAATAATATGGCATTAGACTGCCATCTTTTTATACATACAGTAGTTATTGCTAACATTCTGCCTGCAAAGCAAAGATCAAAGCTTATGACCTGAAATATGAAACCTAGGGTGTTCTGTAGTGCTGTGCTGCATGTTTGAAGCAGCAATTCCATGGACTGATTGCGTGTTTTGATGTGACATTGACACCACTGTCTCCTAACTGCCTCGCTCTACGTAAACTTTATATTTCCTTTGGCTGTGTTGAAAATGGTTTTGGTGTAATAGGTGATAGGTTGCTGTCATTTTGAAGGTGATAGGCTAAAACTGAAATAACCCAGCTTTTGGTTACGTTGCAAGTCAGGAAGTTCATTGACTCAGGGTTTCCAGGCCATGGGAGCATAACAGTAAGATGACAGCAGTGTCACTTCATTAGTAACACACTCCTTCCAACTGTGATAATCTGCACCACCTTACTCGTCAGTTTGTGCACTCTGCTCCTTGCTCCAAATCGAAAGGAATTTTTCGTATACCAGCTATTCCTATTACTCCCTCTGAGTGAAGTAGAGGCATCAGCCTATTAACCCAAGCACTTAAGCACCCAGCCAAGAACAACTTTCCAATGCTTTGTCCTGTTAAGAAACTGCTTATAGCAGGCTATTGCCGCTAGGCTCTGCACCTAAGTGTAATCCATTTTATCCAATGACAAAAATGTCACACATACAGAAAAGCACTTTCTTCTCTTTCTCTGTTCAGGTATTTTTGGTAAGTTTCTATAAAGCACCATAGTGATGTCTCAAAATCCCAAATATGAAGCGAAATTCCCATGGTTACCAAAATTATTATTTATAATTTGTAAAGGCCATTATAAGTGTTGGGGACCTTGGGCATATATAGATTTTTTTTTTTTTTTTTTTTAAACTAACAATAATTTGAAGGGGTGCCTAAGTGACCACATGAACAAAATATGCAAGGCTTAAGAGACAGCTTCATCTTCTGTAATGTGTTACATGAATAAGCACTGGCAAAACAAGAATTAAACTGATGAGCCCAAACCAAAGGCTTACTTAAACTATAGCACCTGTGCTGCTTTATTTCTTTATATTTTCTCTGTGAATAATGTCTATGTTGTTTTTTATATACAAAGTTGATCCACATCAGCAATTTCAGTGTTTCCTTCTGAAATTCTTTCCCAGTAGCAAGAAAATCACTTGGGGGCACATATTGCCGCCTTAGCTTTCATTGAGTGGTATCTTACTCCATGAAATATTGCCAGAAGTGAGGACTGCATACATTGACTATGGAGTCAGTGTTAGAATCTGACCATAAATAATGGAGAGGAGCCCTTTACATTTTAATTATCTGACTGAAAATTTTAACAGTAAGACAAAGGTCTGGGTATCGAGAGTTAGATCTACCAAACACAGACAGACTTTTATAAGTAGCTGAGAGAATGTCTAATTCACTTTGGCTCCTTACAAAACTCAAGGCCTTTCTCAAAATATTTAATGTGCAGTTTGACTTGCAAAAAGAATTTTTTACCTATATTCAAAAGTTTTCTTACAGCTCTTATTCATCTCTCTCTTTTCTCTCTGAAAAGCCTTATTTACTGTACTTGTGCTCTTTAAATATACCTTATAATTTTTTGATTGGAAACAAAATCAAGCTAATTCTGTGATTTCAAATACAGTGATATGATTCCCTCCAGATTAGTATCTGTTAGTATTCAGGTTACATCCTAAACATGAAACTCCAAATAATGCTAAAAAGTATTTATTTTTGCAAAGGGAATATTCTATTTGAACATTATTAAAACAAAACCAAAACAAAACAAAAAACAAAACAAAAAAACCAACCAAACAAACAAAAAATACCCAAGCAATTAGTTAAGCTTATTCTCATTAAATATTATTTATTTCCGTATTAAATATTTACAGTGCAAGCATCTTCTTTTGTCAGATTTAGGAAAAATAGATGAAAAAACCTCAAATTAGAAAGACTTTAAAAGTTTACATTTTACAAATAGTGTGTTTTCTTTCAAGTCTGTAATGCTGTCAATCTGTACCTTTTGCATCACTTTAAACTTATTCACTTTATCATCTTTTTCTCAAGAAGATGAATCTGGCCTTTTTGAAACTACATTTGCATTGCTTTTCAGCTTGAACTCACAGAAAGTAAAATTTATTTTTATTTTCCTAGATAACTTGAAGCCATTAGGGGGCTCTTTCTTCCTATGATATCACACCACAAGTTACATTAAACAGATCTAGCTGGTTACTAGTCTCATTAAAAAATATATATATATATATATCTCCTGCTTGAATGTATTTATTCTGGGTGTAGACCATTTTAATAATACAAAGAAACTAATAAATCTTTGTTGGTGGTTCCCTCTTTCCCCATCCCCATAGTTCTTCCACTGCCCGTTAGTTGGTTATGTTTTGAAATTATCTCGTGCCTCATAAAGGAGAAGCAGGGAACAACATTCAGGAAGAACACAGTACTTTGAAGTAAACTCTGGGGTTACTAAGTCAAGTTAACAGTCAAGTTAACAGGACGATCAGACTGAATATGAAGCACCACTAATGCCCAAAAGCTTAAATTTACTTATTCCAGTAGCTGTGACCAACAGTGCAGCTAGCACTGAAAAAAACCACCACGTCATCCTGTTGAGTACTGTTATATTGTACTGTTAGGAACCTTAAGTATAAAGAACAGACATGCTCTTCACTTACACCGTTTTCTTTCAGAAGGGCATAGTATGTCACCAGGATTTTTGGATGAGAGTTCATTGCACAAAGTGAGACAGAAAGGTAGTTTAAATTCTGCAAATTTTTACTCATGTGAGTAGCTGCTCTGAAGTTATTGTGGACCAAATTCTAATATCATTTGTCCTGCCTATTATGCCTTTAGTAGTTCCTGTAAAATCATTGCACCACTGCACCTGAAATTACTTGTGAAGTTTGTACTGTTCCCAGTGGGACTTAGGAATAACTATTGAATAGCCAAATGCAGATTAAGAAAAAGTAATACATTCATAGAATCATAGAATTGTAGAATGGTTTGGGTTAGAAGGGACCTTAAAGATCATGTAGTTCCAATCCCCTGCCATGGGCAGGGACACCTCCCACTAGACCAGGCTGCTCAAAGCCCCATCCAACCTGGCCTTGAACCCTTCCAGGCATGGGGCATCCACAGCTTCTCTGGGCAACCTGTTCCAGTGCCTCATCACCTTCACAGTAAAGAATTTTTCCCTAATATCTAATCTAAATCTACCCTCTTCCAGTTTGAAACTGTTACCCCTTGTCCTATCGCTACATTCCCTGATGAAGAGCCCCTCCCCATCTTTCCTGCAGGCCCCCTTTAGGTACTGGAAGGCTGCTATAAGGTCTCCCTGGAGCCTTCTCTTCTCCAGGCTGAACACTCCCAACTCTCTCAGCCCATCCTCATAGCATAGGTGCTCTAGCCCTCTGATCATCTTCGTGCCCCTCCGCTGGACTCATTCCAACAGGTCCATGTCCTTCTTGTGCTGAGGACTCCAGGTGGAGTCTCACCAGAGAGGAGAAGAGGGGCAAAATCACCTCCCTTGACCTGCTGGCCATACTTCTTTTGATGCAGCCCAGGATGCGGTTGGCTTTCTGGGCTGCAAGCATGCATTGCCAGCTCATGTTGAGTTTCTCGTCCACCAGCACCCCCAAGTCCTTCTCCTCAGGACTGCTCTCAAGCCATTCTCCACCCAGCCTGTATTTGTGCCTGGGATTGCCATGACCCAGATGCCATGACCCTTGCACTTGGCCTGGTTGAACTTCATGAGGTTTACATGGGCCCACCTCTCAAGCCTGTCCAGGTCCCTCTGGATGGCATCCCATTCCTCCAGTGTGTCGACCGCACCACACAGCTTGGTGTCATCGGCAAACTTGCTGAGGGTGCACTTAATCCCACTGTGCATGTCACTGACAAAGATGTTAAACAGCACTGGTCCCGGTACTAACCCCTGAGGATCACCACTCGTCACTGGTTTCCATGTGGACATCGAGCCATTGACTGCAACCCTTTGAGTGCAGCCATCTAGCCAGTTCCTTATCCATTGAGTGGTCCATCCATCCAATCCATGCCCTTCCAATTGAAAGACCAGGATGTCATGCGGGACAGTGTCAAGCACTTTGCATAAGTCCAGGTAGATGATGTTGGTTGCTCTCCCCTTATCTATCAATGTTGTGGCAACATTGTAGAAGGCCACCAAATTTGTCAGGCATGACTTGCCTTTGGTGAAGCCATGTTGGCTGTCACCAATCACCTCCTTCTTTTCCATGTGCCTTAGCAGAGATTCCAGGAGGATCTGCTCCATGATCTTGCTGGTCACAGAGGTGAGACTCACTGGTCTCTAGTTCCCCGTGTCTTCCTTTTCCCCCTTTTTGAAAATGGGGGTTGTGTTTCCCCTTTTCCAGTCAGCAGGAACTTCACCAAGTTGCCATGACTTCTCAAATATAATGGAAAACACCTTAGCAACTTCATCCGCCAGTTCCGTCAGGACCTGTGGGTGGATTTCATCAGGTCCCATGGACTTATGTACCTTCAGGTTCCTCAGATGGTTTCAAACCTGATCTTCTACTACAGTGGGCGGTTCTTCATTCTCATAGCCCCTGCAACTTGAGTGCTGTGGTTAGAGCCCTTGTTATCCTTTGTTGTAAATTTGTTGTAAAGCACAGCAAGGTGGTCGCAAGCACTGAGGCAGCATGCGGAGGTGAGGGCAGGAGAAACATGAGTGTCAAAAGACATGCAAAACTTATGTCCACCTATTCTAGTTTTGAAGAATTTTCTTATTGCTGCCAACCTTGAGAGAAAAAAATCCCATGTTGGTAGATGACTTGACCATCTTGCTACTTTACATTGTTTAGCTTGGAGATATTCTAATACTACCAGCTCCATTCAAGAAAAAAAGATAAAATAAAAGAAAATACAAGAAAAAAAGGACTGACACCCTTTGTGGTGCTCTACATTCATGACGTAGGAGAATAATCTGGGCAAGCTGTTGGGTTTTTTTGTTTGTCTTTTTTAGCTAAAAAAATTATGTCCTTTCTTGGTTTTACTAGATCTGAATAGTGTCTCAATTTATACACACGCTTACAGCAACTATTTTATTACATGCAAAGAAGAGCTTTGTTCTGTTAAACAGCACCTAGAAATTCCAACCAGGATCTGAAGACATTGTGTTTGCTGCTGCATAGACAGGGAAACAACCTCAGTTTGAGGTTCATGCAATGTAATCAAAATGTTCAAAAACTGAAATAAGTCAAGTATTATTTCTGAGATACATAACCGATGGTTCAGACTCATGGTAGATTATCCTCAGTAACTACGTTACTAGCACATAGCAAATACAGCATCATACAAATTAGCTTACCATCAGTGGAAGAGGGCTTTTTCATTGCTGAAATGTAGCTAAAGTTAACTGTGACTGGCATGCATTTCAAGTAATTGACTCTATACACGAACATTCACTAAAGCTGAGCTGGTATAATTATTAGTTATCCTGACTTTATTTAAGGCCCAAATCAGACTAAGCAAGTTGCCTGAAGATGATAGGAGGTCTGTGGTAGAACCAAGTAACAGAGACCACTTCTTTGTTGGAGCCAAGTGCCCTAGCTGTAAGACTCTTTTCTCCTATATAAAACACAGTTTAATTCAATTGTACACTCTGCTTCCTTGAAATCGATGAAATTTCATTAAAAAAATAAAAATTAAACTCATACAAGATTCTTGCCACAAAGTTTCTGCAGAGCTTCACTCCAGAGGTAACTCCAATTTACTGGTTGGTTAATTTATCCCTTATATACACATATTGTGCAAGGCAATTTGATTTTTTTTTTTGAATGAATATTGTTGTATAAATGTAAAGTATTATTATGGCAAACAGAAGTCGCTCAAACTTCAGGTAATGAAACCTGCAACAGTCTGGAATGCTCTATTAAGCATGAATAAATCATTTGTCTCTGATGAATGTTTAAAGATTGATAAAATCCAACTCTTCAGGTATGTATTCAAATAAGAAATAGTTAAGATTTTCTTTCCTGTTCCATACTTTTCTAAAATATATGCAGGGAATCATTCATATGTCTAGATGTTAGAAATAGAGAAGTTTATAAAAGCAATTCATTTATGTATTGTCAAAATATTTTAAAGAAAAATATTAATAGCACAGATTAAAATACACATTATAATGTAATAAAAAGCAAAAGCTCTTCCTCTTAATTGCTTTACTGGGAAAAAATAACATTACTTAGCATATGGGGGTCTTTCACACCTCCTGTTTATGTTGGATCTAGACATGTAACTTGCATTGAAAGAACAGCCTGCAGCTTCCTCATATTTGCATACAATCCCTGGGTTAAACCTAAATACATATTTTTATATATACATAGGTGTGTGTGTGTGCATATGTCTCTACATCTACCCATATTTAAGCCTAATCTTTACTGTCTGTATTCCACGCAGATGTATATACACCTGTTATAGCAAATTTGCAATTTTTAACAATACAGCCATGTAGAATCCAGCCATCTTCTCGGTGTTCCATAGAAGAAAAGGGTTTATCACTTGTGACCTGAAGCCACTTGAGGGTACAAGTTATGGGAAAGGTGCCACAAAGAAATGCAGATCATCAGATGCCAGGATCCGAACAACAAAATTTTATTTTCCCTAATATTGGAAGTATTTGGTTAAGATCATCTGCTTTAATACAGTGAGACAGCAGAAAGACTTTGCTGTGCAGCACACAAAAAAATGCTGTTGAAGCATGCAGTACAGTTTGGAGAAAAGCTCTTAAAATTTTTGCATTTACTTGAATTTAAAAATATTTATAACTGATACAAAAATGCTGTTGCTTTGCAAAACACTGATTATGTTTGGCTCTGGAACAAGGCATGGACAAATCTTTCTCTGAACAGCAATTATAAACACTGGTCCATGGAGTATAAAGTATGTGAACAAAGTCCTTCAGAGTAGCTGATGGTGACAAGTATCTCATTGTCCTTTGGCAGATTTGTAACACTGAGAATTTATGTGCTTACAGCAGTAACAAAGCTATGGCAACACCTTAATTATTTATATATCTCCCCCCACACACACCCCTGAACTCTTTATAACTGATTTAGGAGATGGGACTCTGGGGGTTTTTTCTGCCCTCCAGCTATCAGATAGTAAACAGGAAAAAAAAAAAAAGAACTAAAAACAAAAAAAACCAAAACAAACAAACAAACAGAAAACCCAAACAAACAAACAAACAAAACCAAAAAAGCAAACAAAAGAAACGCAAAACAAAGCAAATCCACCCCACCCCACCCAAATTTACCTTTGGGCAAGATGTCAAAGGTGAACACAATTAACTGTCAAAAATTATTGTAATAAAATTTTTCATTGAACATAGTGAAACAATAGGTTTGTTCTTAATACCGTGCAGTAATCAGTAATAACAGCTCTTTGTAGCCCAGAAAATTTAACAATGACAGTATGAATATTTTGTACCCTTTGGATATTATATATGCCAGAAAGCAAAAGAGCAATACACTATCTTACTTTTAATTGTTCTATAAATCTGTTTTTCATAAGGGTACATAGACTGAGTTCTAAAAACTACTGAAAATACATTGTAGTGCTTTGCTTTACCTTGATTCCTAAGTCCCATCAATAGTTCTTAGTTCTATGCAGCTCTACTGATATATATGTAGGGACAGTTCTGAAATTAATGTTGCAACTTTTAACTGGAAATAAAACCAAACTCATTGGCTTGTAGACAAGCACAGAAAAACCTGTAACTTAAGTGAAAGTGAATGGACATTACTGCTCTGGGGTTTTTGGTTTTGCTGGTTTGTTTTTTTTGTTTGGTTGGGGTTTTTTTTGTTTTTGGGTTTGTTTGTTTTTTTTTTTTTACATCATCTGATAATTCCTGCATATGGTGCATTTTCTTAAGTGAGATTAAAAAATATAAATGTATCTTTCATATTTTGGTCATTTAACTTGTAACAAACTGTACCTTTTCAACATTGTATGGGAAAGCAGCATTGAAAATCATCTTCTTAAATGAAATCACAAGTAAATATTTTACAGAGAAACCTACTTTCAAGATCCCTGCCCTATTTTGAGACACAGAAAATTGAAGCAGCTTCAGGTAAGCTTGGATGATGTTCAAGGCACCCAATCTTGGATGTTTGCCCGTTAATACTACTCACTGTTGTACATCAAGCACTTCCTTGATGATTTTCAAACAGCATCTTATAGTGAAGTGTAGAATTTAACTAGCAAAATTGCAGCAATGCTATCAGTATGTACTCTTTATTAGCTTATGACAATAAAACAAGTATCAGTGGCCAGAATTATAGTTGTTGTGAAGCTGCTTATCACTGCCAAAGCTGGAGCAAAGCATAAAAGCTCTACAGTGTCTATTAAAAAAGGAAAATCATTCCTGGATTGCATGACCAGAAGCTTCTCCAAGCAGATGTGTCATGCAGACGTTGCTTTGAAGGTCATACAGAACACTGTAGCTAGACATGTTCTTTTTGTATTACATATCCATGTATTATTTGACTGTCACAACATATCTAAGACCTTGGACAACTGCTTAGCAGTTAACTGACCTGACTAACTCCTAGATACATGGGACCAAGAAGTTGACATCAGTGAAGTGGTGCAGGGATACAATCAGTAGATCTTGTCACAGGTTATTTTCATACTGTTGAGGAAAACTGTTCAAACCAAAGTTGTACCATATTCTAAGATGGAAGAGTAAAGTGACTTCAGTTTTCTGGGGAGCAACTAAATAATTATCCCATCCCACCCACCCCCTTTCCCCCCCCCAAACATAAGGTGCAATATCCTCCCCACTCTATCTCATCTTTTCAATGTCTTGCCCAAATGCAGCAAATGCAACATGCCTGGGACATATCAAACTTCTTAATAACTCAAAGAATTACATGTAATGGTACTAGGCAGAGAGAAAACTATGTACAAACCCTATCTAACTATATTAATCAGAAACAAAACATCAAAAAATACCAATTATTAAATCCTTAGTCTGATGGTTCTATAATTCTCTTAGGCATTTAAATTTCTACCAATTTATTTTGTATATATCTATCTGTCTGTCTGTCTATCTGTCTATCTATCTATCTGAAACCCATGAACATCTCCACCTGTTTTCACAACTAAGTGCTCCTGCCAGAACTTTGGAGAAGCCCCACTGCAAGAACTACTGTCATTTTGTGTGGTGGGAACACACTGGTATGTGCATGAAATGAACATCAGGAATTACAGGATGACAGGATTAACTCACCCACAAGCTTTTATCATGCAAAACAGTCTAAACCTCTTCCATTGAGGAGAGGTATCTTTCATTACTTCATATAAACCTTGGCATAAGAGTATGCATATAGATAGTTACCAAGAAATAAAAGACATACTGCAATTCTCCATTCTGGTTTACCTTCATGTATTTTCTTTGACTCTGTCATACTTTAACACTCTAAAAAGGAACGCTTCGGCCATGAACAATTTGAAGACATTAATTCAAAGTCCAATCTTACTGGCTATGTAAATCTGAGGAATATTGCTACAGTGTTTCCTACTCCTCTAACTATTCATCATCTTTACTTTCATAAGATATCTGGAGAAGTTTAGAACTACACTAAAATCCAGAGAGAAATGCTGTGCAATACGTGAAATTTTTTCATGAGTTACCTGACACACACAGCATCAGTTATTTCAGCCTGTGTGGTATTTGGAACTCTTATGGGTCAATGATACTTCGTTTCTACTGCATGACACTGCTACACTTACATATTAAGAAACCAGCCATTGCTCTTACACAAGTTGCAAGACGAGAACTTTTGCTGAAAGGAAACTGTCACTTTCTTGGACGGTATACTGCAAAATCAGCTTGAAGCGTTCTTTGCTGATGATATCTATTTTAAAACAAAAATTTCTTTGCAAGTCTCCTGTACCCAGGACCAGAAATCTGCTAGTGTCCTGATGTAGCTTTAGGGGTTTTTGGTTTTGTTTTGTTTGTTTGTTTGGGTTTTTTTCTTCACTTTTCTTAGGTTCTCTTTTTTTGGAAAAGGATTTCTGTCTTTTTTTTTTTTTTTTTTTTTTGGCAGGGGGGGGGGTTGGGGCCGGGGTGGGGTGGGGGGTTGGGGTGGCGGGAGGTGGTGGTAGTGTACCAGAGTGGGTGGGGAACAAATATTATGCTTTATTAAGAAACGAAAAACATAAGGTCAGCCACTCCAGTCTGTAGCAATATGGAATTTCTTATTTTTGTATATAAAATTTGTAGAAGGCTTTGTGCGTTTTGCTTTGGTTTTGTTTGGGTTTTGTTTGTTTGTTTGTTTAATTGTTTTTTTGTGGTTTGGGTTTTTTTTTGTTTTTGGTTTTTTTTGGTTTTGGGGTTTTTTTTTTTTTTTGGGTGGAGGGGGAGGACTTGGGGTTTCATTTTTTTGAAGTTTATTTGGAGATGAGTCTGTAGCCACTAAGGTGACAGGTATTCTATACATCAATTAGATAAATATTTCGTGTAGCCATAAAATGCTGTGATCTGTTTTTTTTTTTTTTCCTTGATTATACTGCCTTTTGCAAGAGAGTTTACTTTAGTTATAAATTTTTTCAATTTCAGCACCCTTCCATAAATCTTGAACTTGGGTATCAAATTAAAACTAATTAGGTCACCTTGTAGCATGCTTTTATTGTAGATAATTCTTTAGCCATTCTGGATTTAGCTACAGCTCTGTGCTTTCTCAATATGTGTCAACTAGGAAAATTCAACATTAAGATAAGATGCCCTACTCTCAGTAAGGATGATTTATATCTGGAAATACAGTATGTGAAAAACTACCTTATTTTTATACTCATTTCAGTAAGTAACTCATGGGGTTTTTTGTCAGTGTACCAATGTAAAAGAGATGTAGGAGTCTAGCAGGACTTTGAGTTACTCAGAGTCAGCTCTTACCTTCAGGATAGCGGAGCACATCCCCACCACATCTTTATAAAGCTCACTTAAATCTTTTGTTGTCATCCTGTCTTAAGACTGACATGTAGTCATGTCACGTTATAGAAGTTTAAGAGAATAGCAGTGTGCAAAACAAAAACTTATTTAACAAATAATCTTGTCTTGGTAGTATTATCTTGATCATAAATAAGCTACACAGCTGTTGTTTTATATGACATACTTTTAAATCTCTGTTCCATTATAGATGCACATGTACTCACAATTGAGTCTACCACAGAATTTTCTTTTGAGATCTCATTCAGCCATAAAAACTTAGACTCACCACTGTTATTTTTATTTCAGATAAAAGGCAATATATTTTAGAAACCTCAATTTTTCCCCCATAATATTGTGAATACTTGAAGTCACTGATTAAATGGCTTAAGTAAGTCACCAATTCTAACACACAGCCTACTTCTTTTGATATCAGACCCTAAACATTATTTGCCTCCAGTGTTACAAGAACTAGGATGATTATTTCCTCTGAGCCAGCAAAACTCTTCTAGCATAAAGCAACATATAAATTTTGGTTAATGTACCATATGTCAGATGGTACATTGTCATCATAATTTCTATTACTTTTAATTGTATTTATTCTGTCATATTTTAAAACAGTGAAGCCACCAGAAATTTAAGTATGTGATTTTCTACTTGTCTTGGTTCGTGGTGGAGCAGAGCCAACCTTCTGGTCAGTGAGAGAGGCTCTTGCTCACACGTGTTGCCGTGGCAGCCAGGGCCAGCTGACTGGGGTGTTTACCCTGTGGAAGGGTTACACCTGTGGACAGGACAGGTGACCCAAACTGGCCAATGGGGTGTTCCATCCCATCCGCCATGCTCAGTATAAAAGCTGAGGGACCAACAGTATCAGGTTGGCTCTTCTCCAAGGATTCTTTTCTGTGGGTTTTGCTCCAATGGCTCTCTTTCTTCAATGACTGATGTCTGAGGAGGCTCCCATCAGCTCATCTGCCTTTTAATCCCGGTCAGTGTGTTGCAGTTCCCATTTGTCACTGAGTCCAGTCTGGGAATTTCCCAGTGCCTGCCTGTGACATCTCCCTGGGAACTTGATATTATTTTGTGTATATTTGTATGTATTTTATCTATTTCTTTCTTTTTTACTTTATTATTAATATTTCATTAGTTTAGTTTTTTTCTAAACTCATAACTCTCTTTTTCTCTCATATTCTTCTCCTTGGAGTGAGAGGTGGAGGAGAGTGTCTATTGTCTTGTCATTGGCCAAGCCACCCCAAACCATGACAGTACCACACTGTGGTATCTTCAGCATCTTTTTTTCATCATGAACACAAGTGCCTTTTGCCTATCACTGTGCACTATTGTTCACAATATTAGACAGTGAAAAATATATTCTTAGAGATTTTGAACAATTTTTTAACAAATAAAAAAAATTCCAAATGAAGTGATTATGAATTGCTTATTTAGGAAATGGAAAACAAGATGTAATGAAGGCCCTAATTTTTATTGCTTTTTGATCTTACAATTCTTTCTCAAACAATATATTAGAGGTTTTTTGCATGAACCAGACACTTAGATTGTTTATCTTGATGAGGACCGAAGAAATGTAATACCATCTTTCTATCCATGTTACATTTTCTGACAAATCTCCATGTTATTCTTTTGCATTAATGGACATTTCTGCTCTCTTTCTCCCCTTCTTTTTTCAGGAAGAGAATAGTCCTAGACGTATTATGCCTTCACAAATTAACAGTAAATCTGATTCTTGTAGGTATAATTCATAAAATTCAGAAAGTCTAGGAATACTATTGAAAATTTTCTGCAAAAGTTTAAAATTCTCAAGATGCAAAACAATCTTTAATGTACATATGTCATCAGCAATGCCAGATTTTTTTCATACAAGTAAGTATGGATTAAATCAACCAGCAAAATACTCAAAATCTAAAATTGATACTTTGGGACCATGTAGAGATAGATGTGCCACTCTTTCATCAGGCAGTATTTGCTTCTCAAGTTAGTGACTAGAATTAAAAAAAATACTGAAAGTAAGACCAGAAGACTCCTCTCCTTACTATGAATTTCCTCTGAATATTGGTATATTCGTGATTTTTGCCAATTACGGAATGGATGATTCAAGGATAGCACTAGGGTTTCTTAGAAAATATTCCCCTTAATGTATCGTGAGAAAAAAACCTAAAAACTAAAATAATTCAACTCAGTTTTCTAGGGCCTTAATTTAAACTCTGCACTGAAAGCATTTGAGGCGAAAAGTAATTCCATTTGTACTCTTCAGATGTTGCAATTATGACACAAATATATTTAATGTGACTTTTGCCTTTAGAGTTGCCTCTACAATACAAAGTGTTCCTGTCCCATAGTGTGTTTCATCAAACTGCATGAGGGCTCCATGACTCATAATGAATTATAATGGATGATTTATATGCAGTCATAAGTAGGTGAACAACTTATTTTATTAATTATTGCCTAGACTGAGAATTGTATTTGCCATGCAGGGACCTAACCTGGGAATTACGGCTACAACTTCTTTGTGTAAACACATACAAACAAGTGCATACCTACAACTACACAACCCATGTCCATATAACCACAATCCAGAAGGTTCTGAATGAAAACTGAAAAGTCCCAGTGATCCAGGACTCTCAAAAATAAAATTTATCCACTAGAAAAATGGAAATGGAAACAAACTGTGCATTGTGATAAAACAGCATGCTTGTTCAGCAGTATTATTTTGCTGTGAACGGCCCCCTTACCTGCATTTAGCATGTGCTGATTGCTTGGTTCACTGAAGCATATGATGCTGAGCAGGGTCAAGGGTCAATAAATTAATTTATAATAATCAACCTTTTAGGCAGAATGTGGGATGAACTAGTTGTTACTGTTTTCTTCTAGCTAAGGAAATGCATCTGCTGTTGATAAATATCCGTGAAACAATCAGAAAATCTGCCAGCCTCTCTAACTTTTACTCTTTACAGGGAAGTGAGAGGGTGTATTCAAAATGGATACATTGCACTTAAATACAGTATAATAACAAGTATCTGTTTTTAACCTGAATGACTCTGAGAGGTGTATTCATCAATAGCATGGTTGGTTTAATGACAGCAGAAGCTGATGCCGGGGTGGCTTCAAGTCAGGGAAAATGACTTCCCCTAAGCGTGGTGAAAGCAATGTGCAAACTGTACAAAGAGCTAAATACGGACATAATGTTTCACATATTTCCACCGAGTGGAATTGAACATACCTTGTAGACATGTGAAGGGCCGGGCTCTCCAGAAGTACCACCAGTAAATCCTCTCTTGCTGGGCCGGTCACCAACAGCTTCATTTCAGACCCCACCAAGGCTCCTTCTGCGGGACGAGTGACACCCTGCCGCGGGAGGCACGGGGCCAGGCGGAGTGGGGCAGTCCCAGAGCCTTCTGGAGTGGGGCTGTTAGTGAGGGGAGATGCTGCTCGCACCTCCCACAGAACTGTAGTGGGGCGGGAAGAGTGAGCCTGAGGGACAGGGGGCTGGCGGTCGGTCTCCTCTTGGGGCTGTGGGAGCGGTCGCCGGAGTCGGTCAGTCGGGGAGAGAACAAAGAGGTGAGTGAGGAGCTGCGCTGCAAGGAATCATAAAATAGAATCATGGAATCATTTAGGTTGGAAAAGACTCTTAAAATTGTCGAGTCTAACTGTAAAACTAACACTACTAAGTCCACCATGTAAGCTATGTCCCTCAGTTCCTCATCTACACATCTTTTAAATACCTCTAGGGTTGGTGACTCAACCACTTCCATGGGCAACCTATTCCAATGCTTGATAACCCTTTCAGTGGAGAAATTTTTCCTAATATCCAATCTAAACCTCCCCTGGTGCAACTTGAAGCTGTTTATTCTTGTCCTATTGCTTGTTACTTGGGAGAAGAGACCAAGACACACCTCGCTACAACCTCCTTTCAGGTAGTTGTAGAGTGTGCTAAGGTCTCCCCTGAGCCTCTTCTCCAGCAGCCTTGGTGAGTCCTGTGGGTCATTTGTTTTTCTTTCTACACCTTCTTCCTAGTTTGTTTGAATTAGTGGGTGTGTGGGGCCCTTTTTTAGAAGGCCGTGTTGTTGCAGTCTGCATTTTTGTTTGTGATTTACCCTAATGGTGGGGGAACATGGCTTTCTGCTGCGTTTGCTGTAGTAGAGCATTGGCAGTCCTGGCTGTGACTGCTGAGGGGGCATCCAGGCTTGGAGGGGGCCAAGAGTGAGACCTTTGCACATCTGGGGTGTTAAATCTCAGAGAAACTCACCTGGGATGCTGTAGCCAAAACCTGCGTGCTGGAAGGTGGTGGTGGTGGGTAAGATGTAACTTGTTGAGGCTGAATTTCTGTTAGACAAGAAGTATCATAGGAGAAAGGAAGGGGGATGGAGTGGAGGTAGGGACAGACCCTGTAGGTCACGTGTGTCAAGGTGGATGCTGATGTGCTAGAGTAGCAGACTTTTGGTATAAGAGTTGTAACTGACAGTACTATTTGCAAAATAAGGTAACATTGTTGATCCATAGCTCTAGGACTGCATTATATCATGGCCACTCCTGGATGAAGGCAAGATAAGGAAGTAGAAATTACTCAGCTCTGAAGACTGGGATTGTGTAGGTTTGTTTTTAGTTTCACTTTGCTTTTTTTACCCTAATCTTAAATCTTCTTGAATCACACTTTCCTATACTTATGGTAAACCAGTCTAATTGGAGCAAGGGTGAAGGTGTTTCAAACTTTGGGTGTTTTACCTCTGTTCAGTGTCCAAATCCAAATGAAACAACATCAAGAGAGTGTCAGAGGGATGTGCAGCTGATACATATTTCAGTGACTCACGTGCTGGGAATTAATTCTGCTTAGGCTGCTGACAGATGGTGGGAGTCTCTGGCCTTTGCCTTGTTTAATCTTGCCATCCCATTGACAGTGGCCACAGTAGCCCTTGAACAAGCTACCATTACTCATTGCTGCCAGACCTGTTGCAGCTGATTCCCATGGCACTCCCTTAGCTATCCATGACCTCCTTGTTGCAGAAGTCTTTGGTTTTTCTGAAATTGCTTCTTTATTCAAGCTATAAGTCTGTCACAAAAATGTAGAAAAACGATGGGCAGTTCATGAAATGACAATAACTTCATGGCATAGGTTCCCTTTCAGAGATTAATTTTTCCCCATCTCTCAAGCACAATCTGTCATACTGATCACAAAACAGGTTACACCTGAATTGGAGATAGGCATTTCTTGCAATTGCCAAGTTCACCAGGAAAGATGCTTCTGAATTAATGAACTCATAGCTAATCCAATTTGGACTGCTGTTGTGAAAA
Organism: Fratercula arctica; assembly: GCA_947846985.1. Taxonomy (NCBI): domain Eukaryota; kingdom Metazoa; phylum Chordata; class Aves; order Charadriiformes; family Alcidae; genus Fratercula; species Fratercula arctica. The sequence goes on from CANTUZ010000002.1 coordinate 82,620,818, forward strand.
TACTGTTTGCAAAAATGTGTCATGAGAGTGAAAACAACCTCGTTTCTGTCCTTCCTCCCTAGGCGTAATGCCTAAGTCTCAAATTTAGTTGATTTGTTAACTTCAAGAGTTTATTAAACTATGTTTGCTTAATATTATTGAGTGGCTTTGTCTAAACTCTAGTGCTTTTTCAGATGCGATAACTGGAAAAAAAAAAAAAGCCTACATTAGACCTAAGCTTTCATTCATAGTACCAAATTCTACCCTCTTCTTCAGCAAATGTTACACTGGCGATGGGGGTGGGGGATACAAAAATTAGCTAGGGATGGTTCTCAGTTGAAATTAGGGTTATGATAAATATTTCAGGGGGAGGGGGGGGAATACTTGCTATCTGATAAAAGAGCAGTTTCCTTCTACCTGAAGATTTATGGACTGTTGAAGAAGTCTCTTCAAGCATACATAAAATGCATTACTCTTCTCCATGCTCCCTGTCTTGATTGAGTCACCCACAAATGTGTGTAAGACTTAGAAACAGACTGAATTTTTTTCTTTTGAGTCACTGAAGTTCTGTATGAATTTTAGAAAGGCTTTAGAAAGTGATTTTCTGTGAATATATGTGGATTTTTTTGGTGTGACTGTAAGAGAAGAGGCAGGTGATTTCTGGAGGTCTTTTGGTGGATTTTGAAACTACTCTGGAGATTGAAAAGTGAAAAAACCAGTATATTTCTTGGGACCTTGGTGATAGTAAAAAGCACAATCTCTTCACTCTGCTGCTGTTGAGGAGTATAGTTTGTATGTTTGTGAGAGGTTTTTTAATTCAACTACATATTTAGAGGGGTAATTTTCTAAGACTGTTCTTTCAGATTAGTAGAAAGGAGCATGATTTAGAGAGAAACAAAGATAAATTCCTTGCTTTGTTATAAGCGCAAAAAATTGTGAATCTCAGAGCTTTTGTCATCTCTTACCTTGGGTCAAATGAAAAGTCTGCTGTCTGAAGACTCTTCTTCAGTTCAAGTTCTTGTATCAAAGATCCACAACTTGAAAATAAATCATGACTCTTAGGTATTTATTTTACAAGTGAGAGGAGGGATTTCAGTGCATTGTGGTGTTCTTTGCAGGCTGCTGAAATATCCATATGGGTCTGGTATTTTTTCACTGACAGGTGCTATTATATACAGCCATTCACTGAATTCAAATTGTGCAGAGTCTAGGAGATTTCTGTGAGTCAACTGATAAAGGACCTTATTCTTAAGAGCATTTCCATTTCCTGCTGGATTTTAATACAATAGCCAGGCGCTCAAATTATAATTTTCAAAACTACATTGTGAGTTATTACCAAATGCTGATGAAATACCTAGAGCTCTCTGCCATCTGTTCTTTCAAAATTACCAGTGGGACATGGTCAGTGTAGGAGCTGTTACTTAACTACATTACTTTGTATTTTATAGGGCTACCTGATGCTTTAATTTTCTTCTGATTTGAAGTCTTGCCCATATTTTTGACCTGTAATATAATGTTTTCTTTCCCTTCCCAGCTAAGTTGTGGTGTGTTTTGATAACACTGCACAGGTAGTGCATTATTATCCTGCCAGGGAAACATGTGGCAGTCAACAAGAGAGTATCCTGAATTGCATTCATAGGAAAAGAATTTGGGGAAGAGGAACAAAGGCTTTCTTTGCAAATCAGTAGGAAAGATGAACAGGTATAAAGAACAGTGGTTATTTAGAAAAAATCCCTCAACAAATCTGATTCTCTGGTTTTTATATGCTCTTAAAAGAAAACTTTGTGGCTTTGTTTGTGGAATATTCTCTTCTATGGCAAAACCATTAGGTAACAGCATACTATTTCCTACAGCTACTGGAGTTATTCTGATATAAAATCAAAGATGGTGCAGACTATGTATTTAAATTCTAATCTAATCTATATCAGAGTATGATATAATCCATGAACTAATCCATAATCCTAGTCCCCTGCATGGACTAGGGGATCTTGAGATGCCTTTGATTTTTAAATAAAACTGGTATGGTAAGCTTTTAACATTTGCCAGTTTACATTGTGAAATTTCCCTTTATCAGGCAGTGTTGTAAATTTGACAAGTTAACATTGATTCTTAGGCAAAATTTCACTGTTATGTCACCAGTACCAGCATTAGCGACATATAGAGCTGTGTTTCTCCTTAGGCACAGATCTTGTTCGAGTTGTGTGTGGAACACAAATATGGAAACATGTCTTGATACTGAAACTATAACACTAATTACTATTAATTATCATTAAGGTACTTCTGAAGGGAGGTGATGGATTATTCATCATGTGACAATTTTACATAAACACTTAATGTCTTTCAAGGTTTATAGTACAGTTTAAGTAAATAATGTTTTTTTTCATGAAGCAGAGAGTTAAGTCCTCTGCTTTTTTTTTTTGTTGTGTTTTCTTTTTTTTATTAGGGGGGCTTTGTTATGCAAGAGGATCAGTTCAGGTAATTATGATGATGTCCTCTGTCATCCACTTAATTTACTAATTTTTCAAGGAAAAAATAGTTACTCTCATGCTTTCATAGATCAAATATTTTATTTTTTAAATCTTTTTCATGTCATAATGTTTTTTTCTCAGCCCTATGTCATTCAGGATTTTTTTAAAGCTTCATTGGATCAGATAAAAGTTTTCATAAGTATTTTTATAGTATTCTGCAATTGTTCTTGATGCTTTTCTGCCTGAAGAAAGGAAGAAGAAGAAATATTATCAACAAGTGAGTTAGACTTTCCAAAATCAGGAAGCCTGGGTAGGTTTTCCAGATTGATGAGTGGCTTATGGTATTTGTCAAGTGTTGATGCTTTTTTTTATCATGTCTTTTTTCCTGGGTGAAGAGAATAAACGTGTCTACACCGTGCATTGAACACCCCAAAATTTTGGGGGCAAAAGGAGGTGAAGATGAGTGCTCTAGCTCTTAAGCTTAGTAAAGCTTAGTAAAGCTTTTCTAGAATGTGCAAGCAAGCCCTCGCATATCTCTCTAGGCATGAAGAACATAACTGTTACTCCTCTGGTCCCCGTGAGCTATGTCTTCATAGAAGGTAGTCAATGAGTTGTACTTGTAATATTATTATCTCATACCACCGTTCTTGAAGGTAGAGGGCAATTAAAGACACATGCAAAGCTACCATGTGCCCTTCTGAAAGTACTCTTCTATTTGTTTGTGCCTTATAGGAATTATTTGCTATGGTCTGCCAAATTTTTATTCCACTTTTCTCCTAAACAATGAGAATACTTGAGAAATGTTATCTTTTGGCTTTTGAGGAACTTTTTGTGACAATTGTAATTTATAAAATGACTTCTGTGCACTTTAGCATTAGCAGACATCATGTGTTTGCCATGAAAAAAATATATATTTTGAGCTGATTTCTCTTAAATCAGAAGTTCTTCAAACCTAAACAAGCTCTGAGAGCACACCATAAAATTGTTCTTTTTGTGCTTCTAAGGCACAGATCATTGAACTTGCTGATTTATATGGGATTTCAATAAGAAAATAATGATTTTTCTACAATTAGGCTAGGTGTGAAGGTTACCTGAAGTTTGTGGTAGGTTTAAAGGTGGCCATTGCGGGGCAGGCAGGAAAATATGTTTGCAGTTATGTAGAAGGAACACAGGGTGATGCCTTATATTAACCTTTAGGGTGGAGAAAAATACCAGTTGTGCTGGATGCCCTCTGTAGATTCAGTGAGTCTGTAGAATCTTCTCTGTCCCAAGTGAAGTTATACCACCATAGAAGACAACTCATGGGAGGAACACTTGGAAAATACATTCAGGTGCAGCAGCCTGTTCATAAATTTGATATTGTGTGTTTCATGCTTAATGTTTTGTTTTGTTGTGGGCACTTGCACCATCAGGAGTAATTAAGAACAAGCAAAAGAGTTGTACACAACGAAACAAAAACTTAAAAATAACTGTAACTGTGCATCTGGTTGTACTGCAACTGTTGTAACTATAAGGCTGAGCCTTTGTAAATTTTAGAAATACAGCAAGTATGCTACCGCAACTGTTAGAAGGGAAAAGATTACTTTTCTGTTACATTAGCTCTCAAAAAAGTGAGTTGCAAATGGTGGATGAGTGAAGCAGTCCCTACATTTATGATCAATTGGTTCTTTGCAGTTTGTTTATTTTCTTCCATTTCAAAGACATTTTATTACTTTTGCACAGCAAATGATATCTGCAATGTAAAGGAGCAATTCCAGGTTTTACAAGTCCAGGGTTAGATATTCCCAAAACAATTTGCTTCTCTTAAGGACAAATCTTGAGATATTGAAATTCTGGAAACAGAAAATTATTGGAGGATGGTTAGCCCCTGGTGACAAAGGGAAGTGTGAAGATAAAAGAACTAAAACACAAATAGAGTCTGAAGGTAAAAGAAGTAGTAAAACACAAATTAAGTCCTATTTGCTGCAGAGAATTAGCAGCAATAATTGTTTCCCCACCCTCATGTGTTTTGGGAGTCTTGGCCTGTCTCGTTAAAGATGAGGTTTTTGTCTAGGGAGAGCTTGATAAATGTTTCATGCTCATGTGTCGTGGTTTCAGTTGGGATAGAGTTAACTTTACTACTAGCTTTCCTGGGGATGTCTGAATACCTGTCTGCTGATTGGAAGCAGTGAATGAATTTCTTGTTTTGCTTTGTGTGTGTGGTTTTTGCGCTATCTATTAAACTGTCTTTATCTCAACCCACAAGTTTGGGGTTTTTTTGTTCCTTTCCCTTCCTTTTCTCCCTCTTCTCCCTACCCTTCTTAGGGAGTCTTGGGGGGTAGGTAGTACAGGAGGGGTGAACAAACATCTGCATCATCCTAATTGCTGGCTGGGGTTAAAACAGCACAAGTTAGGAAGAGATGACCCTTGTGGTGTCAGGGTAATTGTGTGGAAAGAGGTTAGCATGGTTAGGAGATAAGAATGAAAGGGAGGGGGTGTGAAAAGTGCTGTAGACCTCTATCTTGTAACCTACATTTTCAGCCTTCACTTACAGATTAGGGGCACAGAGTCTAGTTGGAGGTCAGTGACGAGTGGTGTTCCCCAGGGGTCAGTACTGGGTTCAGTCCTCTTCAATATATTCATCAATGACCTGGATGAAGGGACAGAGTGCACCCTCATCAGGTTTGCTGATGACACAAAGCTGGAGGGGGGTGGCTGACACACCAGAAGGCTGTGCTGCCATACAGAGGGACCTAGAGAGGCTGGAGAGTTGGGCGGAGAGAAAGCTTATGAAATTCAAGAAGGGCAAGTGTAGGGTGCTGCACCTGGGGGGGAATAGCCCCATGCACCAGTACAGGTTGGGGGCTGACCTGCTGGAGAGCAGCTGTGTAGAGAGAGACCTGTGAGTCCTGGTGGACAGCAGCATGACCATGAGCCAGCAATGTGCCCTTGTGGCCAAGAAGGCCAATGGCATCCTGGGGTGCATCAAGAAGAGTGTGGCCAGCAGGTCAAGGGAGGTCATCCTCCCCCTCTGCTCTGCCTTGGTGAAGCCGCATCTGGAGTACTGTGTCCAGTTCTGGGCTCCCCAGTTCAAGAAAGACAGGGAACTGCTGGAGAGGGTGCAGCAAAGGGCTATGAAGATGATTAGGGGACTGGAACACCTCTCTTATGAGGAAAGGCTGAGGGATTTGGGTCTCTTCAGTGTGGAAAAAAGACGACTGAGGGGGGACCTTATCAACACTTATAAATAATTAAAGGGTGGGTGTCAGGAGGATGGGGCCAGTCTTTTTTCAGTGGTGCCAAGTGACAGGACAAGAGGTAATGGGCACAAACTTGAGCATAGGAAGTTCCACCTAAACATGAGGAGGAACTTCTTTACTTTGAGGGTGGCAGAGCACTGGAACAGGCTGCCCAGAGAGGTGGTGGAGTCTCCATCTCTGGAGACGTTCAAAACCCGCCTGGACGCGTTCCTGTGTAACCTGCTGTAGGTGACCCTGCTCTGGCAGGGGGGCTGGACTAGATGATCTCCAGAGGTCCCTTCCAACCCTATCATTCTGTGATTCTGTGACCCTGTGCAGATACTTCCTCTCATTCTACATTTTAAGGAAAGCAGAAGGTGGCCACTAAAATCAGAAACGTGACTTTCTGCAATTGAATATAATTTCTTATGTGTGTTTTACTAGTAATTTTGCTGACACTAATTGCTCTGTTGAAAAATCAGTATTAAGGTGGTGGGGTGTCATTTTTCAGAGTCAGCTGCTGTGAACCTGATGGGTAGTGACTGGAGGGTTGAAGGTGGCTACTGTGAATCTGAACATTATTAGACAGTCTAAAATTAATAGTTCTATAGTGACAAGGAGCTCTGTAGTAATTTACCTTTATTATAAAATTTATTATATTTATTATATAATCTTTATTATAAAATACCTTACCTTTACACTTCTGCTTTATCTAGTGTATAACAATGACCAATTATAATATACTGCTTCACTATCTCTCGAACAGTATTACCTTAGAACTTAGCATAGATCTGACAAAGGAGGGTGTGGAGAATACAAAACAGGGGAGATCTTTTGAGGAATTAACTTGTTATGAACTAGCCCTTTGGAACTTATGATCGTATCTTTCATGTCATATGGTCCTGGTCATCTCATCCCGTTCTGTGGTACCATGAGAAACAACACTCAGCCTAGCAGAGTTGATGAATGACTAGTGAATACTTCTGAACACTGCAGCAAAGTAATAACCACAATAAAGATACTGTGAAGGGCTGCTCTAATACTTTCTAGTAGAGATCAAACATATGGCTCCCTGTCTTAGACAAAATTCTCAGATGATCTCAGGAACCTTATATTACAGATTAAAACTAAAAACACTGTCCATCAGATCTGGGGAGAATATTCTTTCCTAATGATGTATTTGGTGACAGGGCTAATCATAAACCTGTATCAAATTACCTAAAGTTTAGGTATAAATTTAGGCAACTCTTGACTTTTTCTATTGCAGCAGTGTGTTCTTACATTGTCCTTATCTGGCCTTTAGCTACTGTGATCTTGAAAGTGTTGGGAAAAGGAGGACAGGGCATCTCAGTTGCCAATTGTCATTCTCAGACTGCTTTCTTTAAATCTGCCTTTAATTTTTTGTTGTGTGTCTTTTTTTCTGTGTGTGGTTTAAACAGTAATTAGGCTAAGATTTCTGTAATATAGCAGGAATTCTGAATTTTTTGTTTGTTTTTCTTTCCTTCATTATGAAACTTCCCTTCCTCCACACCCTGCCTGATACTGAAATAGTACCAAACTGGAGCACTAAAAGTCAGTGGTGAGGAACAGATGTTAAATCTTTTTTAAAAGATTAGAAGAAGAAAAAAAAAGTTGTAGGAACTAAAGGAATAATGAAGGCATTGAAGGAAAAAGTAATCTGCTTTTATTCCAAGTAGTTAAAGAAAAACTAGCCATAGATGTAGTAGGTTTACAACATTGTCGTATCTCTTTAGACTTTATGATATAAACATTGCAAAATGCTAAATACGATTAAGATGTCATCACTAATCCATGACTCTTGATGCTCAGTGTTTAAAATCTTTGCTGATTTCCATAATAGCTTAAATTCTATAGAAACTGTAAATCCAAGAACTCTTTTGTCCTTTCCCTGTTTATAATTTTCCTTTAGAAATGTCTAACAAAGAGAAAAGAACTGCAGTCATCTTCATCTTGCAGGGTCTTCAACCAATTAATGAACAACACTTATTTCCCAAGAGGAAAAAGAAGCGTTGTCTGGAGCTAAAAGGCTGCTAAACCATTTTTTTTTTAATCAGAGGTAGTGATGAGAATCATCTGTAAGAATTCAGAGTAGTCTAATTTTATAAAAGGTGAAAACTTTGGGACCTCCTTTGCATATCTAAATACTGGAGTTGTTTCTAGCTAGTTGTCAACAGAAGCACTAACACTTAACTTCATCCTTGAAGATTATTTTGAATACTCCTTTTGGTGTTCTCTTAAGGGCTCTGCTTATTAGGAAAACAATAGTCCTACCAGGTTAATCTAATAAAAAAGTATGCTGCAACTTCACGAACATAAAAGTGTAATTCACTGTCAAGGCAAATGAAATTTTGGAAAGTGAAATGTTTGTTGTCTTTTGAGAGGAAGAAAAGTGGACTAACTGGGATTTCAACAGTGTTACTGATTCATAGGCCTGACCTGAAGTTCATCAGTTTGTGTGGAAGACATGCACAGTGGTGGACTGAAGACATGCTTCTAGGCAAACACATTATTCAAAAGTTTTTTCCTATCTTATGAAATGTGTCTGGTTAGTTGTTTGATTTCTGCATTGATTGGAAAAAAAAAAATCACCAAAAACCCCCCCCATAATCAAACAAAACCAAACATGCACAATAATCCCCCCACATCAAAGGTATTCACAGCACATCTGAAGCTTCTGTTTGTCACCATTAGTGCAATGTAACTAATGGTCATCTTCATGCATTTAGGAAAAAAAAAAAGTCTTCTTCCCTCCTCTTTTGTACATTCCACTGTACACAGCATAAAATAAAATCTTTTAAAGGTTAAAATGAAAAGAAAATTCCTTTTTAAAATTGCATAGGTATTGCTATATTAAATTATCTAAATCTTTTTTTTTTATTAACACAAAGACAAGTCTTACTGTTTAGAAAGACTTTTTTTTTTTTTTAGGTAAATTTGTGTTCTTGGGTTTAAGTGGCAGGAATGAAGGTCATCGGCAGGGATGAAAAATTGCAAGTTTGGGGTCTTTTTTGCCATGAGAATATAACATGCAGCTTATTCTTTTTGTCATTCACTAACAGGGATAGCAAGAGTAATGACAATTTAGTGTCTCTGTACAGATAGTTCAATCCTGTCAAGGAGAATGTGGTGTCTTCCATTTTTATTCTTCCTTATCCTCTGCTGCTTATCATAAGAATACCTAGGAAGTTGAAGTATGTGCTTGTCCACTAGGACATCTTTTTGTTATGACCTCGGTATTCATCACCAGTCTTACTTTAGAAGTACTGAACAGTGATAAATGTGGGTGCTAGCTGGTCTAATCTGGCTACCAACCAGCAACCTTGAGTTGAGAAGCTCTTTTATCTTGTGAAATGCCCAGGTTCATGAGGCATTCAGTCTTTAAACAAAACCAACTACTTAACTTTTCTTTCCAGCTCATCAATAAGGTGTGATGGTATTTTGAACTTAATTATTTTAGTAAATAAAAAATGAAGTCTATTTTCGTCAGCACTTCCATCTTGGAAAAAAACAAAGCAAAAAAAGAATCTGGTGCAGTGATTAATGATTGTGATTAACTCCATGCAGGTTGTGGCTTCATGCCCCAGTGATTCTTCTGTCATTATTCTGGATAAGATGCTGCATTAAGCACATATGCCTTCATCCATACGGCTTGATAAAAACCTAAAGGTTAACTTTTATCTTTGTATTTTTCAATAATGTGCTTTTAATGCTGAATGTGTAACTTGTGGTTTATTCTGTTGAATTAATCAATATGCTAATATATGAGTTGAATTAGCTTTATTTAAAAATATTAATTCCATATGAAAGGGGGAATAAAGTGATAGTAAAAAAAAAAATAACCATGCAATTAAGTGCTTCAGACTACTTTTGGAGGTGCCGCCTTCTCACTTCAAAGTAATTTTAATGTAGCCTTTGTTTAGTATCAGTTGCACAAAGGAATTCTATAAATAAGTGATATAATACCAGTTGAAAACTATGAGCTATTAATGCTAAATATTGGTGGTTTTTATCAAGTGTGAAGATTTTTCATAGTGAGTTTGAATAGATAGTGAAGATCACCTTATTTTTATCCCAAAAATATAATAACTTCTAATTTCAGACATTATATAAATTACATCTTTACTGTACATTCCATCAAATGCATAGTACGTCCTTGGTATGGCATTATTAACTGGATGTTGCTGAGATGTTTCAGACTTCTTCTTATTACATCATGAGGAAAAAGCTGATAAAGACCTCACTGTTACCAAAATAACTGCGGTGGCCAATTCCATGAAAAACTTGTTTACATGTTACTAACCAAGGGATTGCACCACTGTAGAATTTATATTTTAAGAACATATGCAATATGTAAATTTCCATTAGTTATATGTTAATTAGGAGGGAGGGGAAAGGGAGGAGAGTGAATTAATCATTCCTCCTAACTAGGGTGACTTAGCTATCTGGTTAAGTTACCTTACAAGGGTGTGCTCTCAGCTTGGTCTAGGAGACTTATTTTTCTTTCTTTTCAGTAGTAAAGGAGCTTAGGCAGGCTATGTATCTGGAGAAGAATTATAAAATAATTAGTTTACATTTTCTCCCAAGTTTCCTCATAAGCTACATACTATGTCAGATTTGTGACCATTTCAATGAGCATCTTAACATGTCTGATGTAGGTATAATTCTTGTTACAGAATAAGACGTGTGTGTGTGTCAGAATTTCAAGTAAAGGACTTTATGTGTGTTTTGGTGAATGGTGGATGAAGGAAAATGTTTCACGGTTATTTCCTATTATGTTTAAACAAAATGTTATGAATGACACAAAATATTGAAGAAAAGATTCCCTTGGAAAAATGAACGCTTATTTAAAAAGTTAGAGGATATTTGTCTACACAGAAGTAAGTATACATCCTGTATACTTGCTCTTCACCTAAAATTACAACCTGATGTACTGTTGTCATGCTAGTGCTCACTCCTGTCAAGTAAGTAAACTTCTAAAAACAGGTGAAGTAAAATGCAGATATTTCATGACATTGTATGGGGTGCCCAGGTGCTGAGGTTCAGCAAAGGAAGTGCAGAGTTCCATACCTGGGGAGAAGCAACCCCATGCGCCAGTATATGTTGGGAGACACCCATCTGGAAAGCAGCTTAGCAAAGAGAAAGACCTGGTGGAAGTCCCGGTGGAAATCAAGAATAAGATAAGCCTGCAATGTGTCCTTGTGGCAAAGAAGGTAAATGGCATCCTGGGCTGTTTTAGGAGGGGTGTTGTCAGCTGGTTGAGAGAGGTGATCATTCCCTTCTGCTCAACACTGGTGTGGCTGCAGCTGGAGTGCTGTGTCCACTTCAGGGCTCCCTAGTACAGGAGAGACATGGACAAACTGGAGAGAGTCCAATGAAAGGCCATTAAGATGATGAAGGGACTGGACCATCTCTCCTATGAGGAAGGTCTGACAGAGCTGGGGCTGTTCACCCTGGAGAAGAGAAGGCTCAGCAGGATCTCATCAATGTGTATTAACACCTGAAGGGAGGGTACAAAGAAGGCAGTTGTGCCCAGTGGCAGGACCAGAGGCAATGGGTACAAACTAAAACACAGGAGGTGTCCTCTGAACATCAGGAAACACTTTTTTATGGGAAACACTTTTTTAATAAAGCACTGGTTTCCCAGGGAGGTTGTGGAGTCTCCCTCTGTTGAAGATACTCAAAAGCTGTCTGGATGTGGTCCTGGGCAATCATCTTTATGTGTTCCTGCTTGAAGCATAGTAGGTTGGATCAGGCGGCCTCCAGAGGTCCTGTCCAATCTCAACTGTTCAAGGATTTCCCTATCCTCTTGTGCTGCTTGGCAGGAAGGAGGCAGAAGAGTTGGGAATGAATGAAGTTGAACCTTGGAAAAAAGGGTTATTGGTGGGGCAAATGGTCTGTAGTTTTTCTTTTTGTTTCTCACCATCCTGCTCTGTTTTTAGTTTGCAATAAATTAATCTTCCCCAAGCTGAATTTTTTTGATAATGATGGTAATTGGTAAATGATCTCCCTGTCTTTATTGCAAACCATGAACTTTTCAGTCTCGTTTTCTCTCTCTCTCCAGTTGAGGCAGGGTAGTGAGAGAGTGATTGGGTGCAGGTCTGGCTATCTGCCAAAGTCAACCCACCGCAGATATAAGTAGAAACAAAAGCCTTTAAATTGATTGAAGCTTACTACATTTCTAATTGTTAAGAATCAATTAGAGTGTATATTAATAGGAAAAGCAGAGAACTGAGGTTCACATACCAATTACCATAGAATGTGTCTAGAGAATGATTTTATGTATATTAATCTTGTTTTAGGACTAAAAAAGATTCACCTTACAAGTTGCAAAATCTTGTGTGTAGTCCCATATATATTACAAATTTATGCACTCACTTCATAAAGATCTCATAAGTAGATTTTTCCATTAAAAGTTACTCTTTTTAAGAAAGCTCGTTTTTCATATTCTTTTATAGTTAGGAAAATCAAAGTAGTCACATCTTTAGTACAAGAAATCATAGAATGGTTTGGGTTGGAAGGGGTGCTTGAAGATTACCTAGTCCAAACCCTCCCCCGCCCTGCCCCATGAGCAGGAACAACTTTCACTAGATCAGGTTCCTCAAAGCCTCAACACTTCCAGTGATGAAGCATCCACAACTTCTCTGGGCAACTTCCTTCAGTGTCTTACCACCCTCATTGTTAAAAGTTTCTTTCTCATGTCCAGTCTAAACCTACCCTTTTTCAGTTTAAAACTGTTGCCTTTTGTCCTGTCACTACAGGCATTGATAAAAGGTCTCTGTCTTTCTTACAAGCCCGGATTACATATTGAAAGGTCACAATAAGGTCTCCCTGGAGCCTTCACTTCTTCAGGCTGAACAGACCTAGCTCTCTCAGCCTTTTTTCATAGGAGAGGTATTCCAGACAGCAACCAAATACTTTGGTTTGTTTGGGGTAGAGTTGTTCTGCACTTTGTTCTCTGCATTTTTTTTCTGTTTTCCAAAACACAAGTATGTTTTATATGACAATTTGAGTTGCTATCACCATGAAAATGTGAGGAAAATGTATTCTTGCCCTCCTTTGCAATGTTATTACAATTATTACATTATTTTATGAGTACATTGTTTTTCCTGTAGTTTTTACTACAAAATTAAGATATTTTTTAACTCTGAAGATAACTATTTAGATCCTTAAGGAAATACTGGGAAATAAACAAGTTATGGTTCCATAACAAAGGAATTGTCTATTCCAGCTACTGCTCCACAAAATTTTGGGTTTATGGTGAAGGAGACTCCTGGAAAAGTAAGCGTTAGTCTCTGAATGTTCCTTAAATGCACAGCAAAAAGATGGTTTCATGTACTGTTAATGAGGTTATCAAACTCCTCTGGGATACAATGAACTCTCCTTATTTCCAACATACTGTAGCGGGCAATTGTTAGAAAATTTGGGTGTGGTGTCTTTTTGGTGTAGCCATCTCTCTTAAACTGAAGATGACAATGCTTTTGAAATGATATTGGTCTTCATATAATTTTGGTCAATATTTTTAATATTTGAACAAATGGCACAAATATATTATCCAACTGTAGAATTATTATGATAATTCCAACTTCTTTTAAATATACTCAGAGTTTTATAAGATACTTTATAATATTTTAACAGTGAATCTATTTTTAATCCTCTAGTGAAATTTATTATCAAAAAATGTCCTGTCGTTAGAGCTTCATAGCATTCGTTATTCACTATTATTGTATGTAAGACACCCTAGAGGAACTTAAATGAGTTTTTCTAAGAAAGTGAAAACTTTTGTATTGTATTGACTTACGTTATTGATTCATTTTTCTCCATAGTATAACAGAAAACCTTTTTTCTGTGTCCTTCCCCTCCCCCTACCCTACCCCAGATATCCACCGTTAGTGAATTCTACCATGTCTTGATAAGATTTTGAAAATACATTTTGGGCATTTTTGGTTCCCCTTATTTCTGCTTGTCAGATAGGAACACCATTCATTCTTTGCAGCATCTTACATGGTAGAAAACTATTCAAGCTTCGATATCCATTTGTTACGTTTGAACAAAAAGAACCTGTTACTAATGCTGATGTTGTCAGAAAAAGATCCAACACCACTGGTAAACGTTGAAAAACATAAAGTTGATTTCTAAAATTCCTTTTCTTCTCATTGCCTGATGAGCTGTTGATTTGAGTAAGCCCAACAAACTGCTGTACGTAAACCAGGGTGTTTAAAAGTGACATTCCAAAAGTTAGCATTCAAGCTCAAGTTTAATTGCTTGAAGAATCAGTCTGATTTCAGAACTCATCATCTTCCAGGGACTCTCAATAAAAACTAGACCACTTTGCTAATACAGGAGCCTGTAAATATATATCCACCCAAGTGAATTTGGTTAAGCAGCACCACTTACAGAGAAAATCACCTAATTTGCTATACAACATTGACCTTTTTAAAAATAATTTGTTAATACAAATTTAACACAGTTTTACAGTGCTAGGTGATTAGACAATCAATACAACTTGCCATGTGCCATAATTAATTTGTATCTCACATTTCTGTGAGGATGAGAATATAGTATGAACTGTGCTGAATTCGCCTTGGTTCTGTCTAGTACACTGGTAGGTCATAATGTAGTTCAGACGAACTCAAGGGGCACTGCGCACTGAGTTAACGAAGATGGGGACAACTTACAGTAAATACTATGATCCTGGAAAAAAATTCATTTAACTTGATTTTGCTGAGGGGATACTCTAGATAAGTCACAGCTGATAAGCTTGGTCAATAGTCAATTCAGAGAAATCTTACTATATGTAGTATATAGACAAGTTGTTCAGGTAATAGACACTAGGCTACTGACATATTACCAGATTCCTTGTAAATGATGCTGATGAAGAGGGATGAAATATGAGTGAGAATAAATGGAAAAGTTCATATGCACGGACTCTGATATGAAGGTTTACATATGCAACATGCACTTACGAGTTCAATAATTTTTATCCATAGTACAATAAATTAGGGTGGGGTTTTTTGGATTATGGGGATGTCCTTTATAATGCGCTGTTTACAACTGTGTGTACATAAATTGGAAATAATTTTTTTCTTGTCACAGATCATTTTAGTCAATTGTAAGATTTTTTAGGTCTTTGAAGAATGTATGGTAAAATATATATTTTTTTAAAATTCACTTTAGATGGGTAAATGTTGTGGAAAAGTGTTGGCATTGTAGCCTGCTAGTTTCCTAGTTGCTTACATAGAACATGCAGAGGTTATAATACTGTAATTTAGATATTCTTCATCTCAATAGAAATATGACTTGGAGAAGTTTGGTCAAAATAATCAGAAAGTTGAAATTTATAATTGTAGACTTTCTTGCCTCTACAATTTAAAGCAGTTATATAAAGTAAAAATGGAGTAATCATAGGACCTATAGTTTATGTTCTGGAAACCTCCCACATTCATCAAATATGGTATTTCTAGAATTTAGTAAATTAATCCTGAAAATGACTTAATTTGTGAAATCATTCCTTTGGGTTTTTTTGCTGTATTTTATAGGTACATGCAGTCTATAGTCTTTCTATAAGTATAATAATCCACTCTTCGACTGTTCCATTAAGTCTCTCGTATTTAAATGACCTAAGAATCTAGAAACTGGATTCCAGGCAATATGGTATTCTTGGTATCTGCAGAATGTGACTTTAACAAAATAATTTTACTTCTATCCAATTGTTGTGTTGTTAGTTACTAGACATTTTTGAACTGTAGGTAGAGTGCAATTTGCTCCGTGCTTGATTCTTGGTTTATATTAGCAGTTTCATGTGACTATTGTTTTATTCAACTTAAATAAAAAAAGAAATAAAATAAATTGTGGAATGTGTTCCTTACATTTCACCCAAAGATGCCTTCTGAAAAGAAACTTTAGTCATAGGAGGGTTTGGAAAACTACTCTTGTTTGGCTGGTTGGTTTTTGTTTTGGGGTTTTGGGTTTTTGGGGTTTTTTTTGGTTTTTTTTTTTTTTTAGGGGTTGGGGATTTTTTCTAGTAGTCTTGAACCACTAAGCTCAAGTGAGGTAGTTATTCTTGTATAATTCTTGATGACAATTCTTGTATAATAATAATTTGGAGAAGAGGTTAGAATGGACTTGAAAAGATCAAGGAAATCTGCTTTATTTAAGCCTTACATGCATTAAGATTGTGAGGAAGGAAGGCTCTAAGCAAGAGCTTTAATATGCTTGTGCCTTCTGGTCACTTACCCTACGGATGATCCTTAGTGATCCTGAAAAAGGGATAGTCTCAGAAACTCTTACCCTTGATAAAAATGTGAGAGATCTCACTGGGAAACCTGTTTGTTGCTAAAAATATTGGAAGGAAAACCATTTTCTCTGTGACTTAATAAGATTTGCGTGATGAAGTGGATATATTCCAGATTTTTAAGTTTTGGGGATTAATTTTTTTTTTTTCCTGAAAAGGAGAGGGATATGCAGCACTTTTTGTCACCTCAGTGTTAGCTTAGCAGTGATATTCTTGCATGACATCCTGAGGTGAACTCCTGACATTTCCTAATGCTTCTTGAAACAGAAGGCTGCTCTTTTCCAAGGAACAAATTCTGGTCTGAAGTGCCTTCATCAAAAAGCTGGGAAGTAAGGGAAGCCCCCCACTTTTTCTCAGTTCATTTTGATGGGTATTGGACACCAACTGAGGAATGATTTTAGCAGATAAAATGCCAAGCTGATCAAGATAGATGACATTTGTGGTGGTCATATGATGCAACTGATAAGGCCTGGTGTTTCACTTTGAATTGATCTTACTTAACTGGTGCATTCCAGCCGGTCATAGTCTCTGGAAAGCAAGTCCTCAAAATTAATGTAGAGTGTGGTTCTGTGTTTTAGTAGTTTTAGGATTTAGGATTTCTTCCTATGTTGTGCTATTTTAGTAGATTTTTTTTTTTTAATCTTTAATTCCATTGAGTATTGTGACTAACGTGGGTATATGTTATTCTTTCATTCTCCTGTCCTCTTGCAAGAGGAAAATTATGTAAATGGTGCAGTTACTAGCTTTGAGGTATTCTTCTCAAACTCAGATTTTCCCAGCCCAAGATCTTTGCTCTTACTTTGATGAAGGCAAAAAATAAACTCGAAAAATTGACTGCAAGAATCTTATTAACAAATAAGGTAGTACTAGTCAGCACCCAGTAGTAAACATGCATGAAATTTTGAAATGCTTTGGAGAAAGTTTTTTTTCTGTGAAACTTGTGAATGCGGTTAATAAAAAAAAAAATAAATTAAAAAAATAAAATGGTGTTAAATTTTTTCAAAGGGAAATTTTTGCATGGTTCTGGAAGCTCTTTTGCATACATAAGGCTGTTTGCAGCTAGTTGCTCTCCCATAGTATTTTGTAGTGTAGCTCTTTGTATGTTAACACAAATCCTTCAGTATTGTTCTCTCAAACATATGTGTATTTGGTGGTTAGGAAAAAAAAAATACAATCCACCTAAATTCTGTCTGTTAGCATAGGTGACAAATATGTCTTTGTTTAATTACTGCATACTGTTCTGCTCTGAAAAAGTCTATAGTTTGGTTGAACTTAGCTTTTACAATTGATGACCCAAGATTTTAATGTTTATACTGGTGGAATTTGCTGAGGTTCTTAGTGCTAGGGCAGACTTTGTTAAAAATAATTGGGGAAATAACTCATTCAGATCTGGGTCTAGTTTTAAATTGGAATAGATATGGAATACCCTTGTTGACTTTAGTTTGAATTTCATCCACAGCTTAGTGCTACCAGAATCCTCACAGACCAATAAAGTATCCCAGAATATATGATATTTTTGCTGCTATGAAGTGCAGAACAGGGCTATCAAAAATCCTGATTAAAATTTTGTTTGGGTTTTTTTTTTTCTTTTTAAATGGATTAGCTTGTCTGTGGCAGAAAGAAAACAGTTGTTATTCTGTAAATGCAGAAATTTCTTCTCTGTATGTGATGTCTGCATTTAGAAGAAATGTTCCAAAGTGACCGGAACTGATGTGGAGCTTCAAACTATAGGAAAACTTCAGGAAACTTCCTCCTTTAACAGTCCCCAGAGTACACAATTAGGTATGGGTTTTTTTCTGAATTGTTGCAAAAAACCTGATAAACCTGTGTTAGAAAGTATGGCCTATTTTGAAACATAATTTCCTTCTGGTAGTTACTGGATCAAGACGACAACTTGGAATCAAACATAGCTGATTACAAAAACTGAATGTTGAAACCAAGTGATTTTGTTGCAAAATCATTAAATGACAATTCTAAGCATATGGAGGGAGGAAGTGAATTGTGTACTCCGGTCCTTTGCTGAAATGGTAAAACTATCTTTATGTTTAGAATTAACCAGACTTGAAATTATTCACTGAACAGGACATTCGTCGTGGCTTTTCACTAATAATTATTTCTAAAAAGCATAGGTACTTCAACTTTCTGAACCACCTGGCATCTAGATTAATAGCTTCTTGGCAGCAGATTACAACCATCGGTATGTAGTGGCTACCAGATGAGCATTAATTTAGTTTTGTATTAAGCATGCAAAGCAAGTAGAGAAAACATAATCATTTATTATTATAATAGTTCTAAGTTATAACCAGCTGCATGATTTATGCTTCAATTAAACTATGCAGCTTGTACAAAGTCCTCTTCCTGTATTAATCATGCAAACTGGCTCATTATTTATGACTAAAAAAAGCAGATGAGCCAGGGTTTCCAGTGATGATTGGGAAAGGTTTCATATTCACAACACCCCACATATTAAGCATGGCAGGGAAGATGAAGCATTTCATATGAAAGAAAAATTTGATAGTGTAGAATTTTCCAGGTTTGCATTACAATGCTCTCAATCGGCTGTTACTCTGTAAAATGAAGTTAAACACTGCTATCATTTGCACAACTCAAAGCCCTTAGATTGCTGAAAGTCAGTGGCTATCAGTGAAGATGTTGTTTGGTTTATAGTTTTGGTTTTTTTTTTTTTTTAATTTGGTTGTGATTGGTAAATTATTCCTTAGGAAAGATACAGTGAATACCAGTGGACATGACAGCAATGACAATTTGTGATAAATCTATGTCTTTATTTTACAAGTTCATTTGCATGTCTTGAATGAGGTGGTCTTGATGAACAGAAATGTCTCAAGATGGAAAACGTTTCTTCCATTTTACAGAACTTTTGTGAATTTTGAGATATTTTGCAAACTATTGGAATGATTCAACTTTTCATGTTTTCCAGGGAGGAAAGGTAAAGTGTGGGATTACTGAAACTTTGTTAGCTTAAAATTATTCATTGGCACTGGAACCTGCCCTATTCTGATTTTAACTAGAGATAAAACACCAGCTCTCTCAGCTGTGTGGATATCCTGGATACCTGGTAAATGACTGTTTGCTGAATTATTTTTCCTGCTTTGTGTCTCTTGGACTTATGTTGTGAAAATTTCACTAAAACCAGCATGTTTTGCCAAAAATAAAATAAAAATCGAGGCTCATACCAGATTATTTAATGCATGATGGAGGAAATAAATCCATCCAACCTAGCTATTTTTTTATAAATTGGAAAAAATTAAAAGCCTTCAAGGTAAAGTATAAGAATGAAGACCACAAATAAGCATAGTATCGTTTCTTCATTCCCCTCTCCTCTCCTTTTCTTTTTCTTCCCCTTCCTCATCCTTTTCCTCTTTTCTTTCCCCACTTCCTACTTTCATTCAGCAAGGTCTTCTCTCTGTGTCTGGGGTGTCTTAAGACCAATCTTGTGATTTATATGATGGAGAGACTAAGCCATGCAATAGACTAAAAAGAATGCATTTTATATGGTGTTGTTATTAATCTGTAATAGTATATTATTAAATAAACCTGACACTCAGAGTCATGGTGCCTCAAAATGCCTAATCTATTACAGTAATGCAGTTCAGTGCACAAACTCTTAAGTTCTGAAGAATTTTTTTATTAGTTAAAATAGAAGTTGAGGGTTTTTTTTTTTCCTATTGCAAGTCATTGAATAAAATTAATTAGTGAAGAAAAAAGGCCTTTGTTTTTCCAACCCCTAAATGTCAATAGGTACTAAATTTGGTGTCAAATGTTGGAGGAGCTTATACTAAAGCTAAATTGAAGTTTAATTGGTTATATTACAAAAGATCTTTCTAGAGGAGTCATGAAAAAAAATAGTGTAGAATACTAGCTTACCTCTACAGACTACTATGCAATTCGACGTTCACACTTTAGAATTTCATTGTATGAGCCTGGTTTCTGCTATATCCCACACCAAATTTACTTAGTGAAGAAATACCAAAACTCATAGGCCACTGATATCCCTGGCATAAGGCAATAGACATTTGTGGCAGCAGGCTTCTGTTGCTGAGAAGACGAACACTAAACCCAGGAATACCAGTTGACATAAGGGTGTTTTGAAAGCAAATCAGGAACGAAAGGAAATGGTATTTTGTACTTGAAGAGCTGTGATGACATAGAGTATAGGATATACAATACCCTGTACTCAGAAGAAAATTTGACACCAGCTAAGGTTATATGTACTTAATTATTTCAGTGATTTCTCAAACCTGCTGTGAGACAGAAGTGGGAAAGGTATAAAGTCTAAAGGACTGTATATTACTGTTGGTGGAAATCAGTTGACTTAATATGAACAGGAACTCACACTCAGCTGTGTTTTTAAGATAGTTTCTTAGATTTCTGATTTAAGAAGCTATTCTTAACTTCAGTAATTTTCATGTACCATTTACTATTTTTTATGTATCAAGAAGATCTGAGACTTAAAATCTTTCCCTCACCCTTCAATCTCAAAAAAAAAAAAAAAAAAAGAAATCCCCTAAACTGGTTTCTTAAGGTGATTTATTTTCAGTGTTAGTGTACCAACCATTGGCTATTCAAACTATTTACGTAAAAGATGACTTTTTTGTTCTCTTCTTTGGCCTCATAATTCTAGCAATTCTTGGATGTAAAGCTGTTGACGTCTAGAACAAGTAAAACCCATTCTTTAGGGGCAAGTGAAAAAGAGGGTGAATTCTAATCTCTTTATTAAAACCTCTAAATAACTTTATTGTTTTAAAAACTTCCATTCAGAAATTCCTTTGGTGCAGATAAGCATGAAAATCTCTGGCTGATTTAAGAGTTATTTGCAAGATGTATCACAAATATGAAGGTATATGTGTGGGGCTTTTTGATCTGGTTTTAGATTGTGGAGGGAAAGACTCATATTAATCTATTGTTAACTTTGTCAAGCAGTATTGTTACATCTGTCTTATGGAAACTTCTAAATTATATAGAATGCATTCGTGTTTTTACAGCCCTTTTTTCCACTATATGTACAAATTTGTTTGAACTACCATGTTTTTCAGGTTTCCAGGTAATGAGTGAGAAAGACCGATGTGTAACCTTGTCTGAGAGGATACTTACTGGATATGAGGCACTGGATTTAAGTTTATTTCTGGCTCTTTGGAAGCTAAGTTTTAATCTATTTTTTAATTTTAGTATACTCTAAGCAGGAGATATTTGGCCTTTCTGGGATTGGTTCATTTTCATTCAGGTGCCCTGTAGGCATCTGTTTTTTTGGCATTCTTTTATGCCAATGTGTTTAGTGCACTTTTTTTTTTCAGTCATGAAGTTTTTAAGGTGACAGATTTTGCAACTGTTTCTTCCATGATTTTAGTTGGATGGTTTTTTGGGATAAACTGGTGTCTCATCTGTGTTACACATGTGCCTGAATAGACAATAGTGGTTGTTGCATTATCAGGTCACATGCAGCTTAAATGCAATAACCATTTTGGTGAAGTCAGGAGGTAGATGATAGCAAATTGCTTTTTCTGTAGAAAGTTAGTGTGGTATTTATGCATTGTTGAAGACTTTCAAGCCCACAAAATCCCATATTATCTGGTATTTAAATGATGGGTAAGCTTTGTTCAATCTGTACTTCTTTTAATTTAAGTAGACATTCAGCATGTCAGGATAGTAAAAAGACTAAGTTATGTATAGACTTTGATAGTTGGAAAACCTTAAAATAGCTTAAAAAAAAGGAGTTTGAGACTGATTTTTAGCTCATGTTATTTATATCAGATCATAGGATGATCCTGGTTAGAGGGTATCTCGGGAGGTTCTTAGTACAGCTTCCTGCTCAGAGCAAGATCAACTGTGAGATCAGATGAAGTTGCCTATGGCTGTGTGTTAAACTTGCTCTTTTTGTTGATATATTTCTTGTATTGGGGCACACAAAACTGGAGCTGGTATTCTTGTGAGTAGAGGAAGGTTATACCTTGCCTTCACCTCCTGGCTGTGCTGCGTCTTTGTGGTTAGGGCACACTGCTGGTGCATGTTCACCTTCTGTTTGCCCAAGTGCAACATCCTGACTTGAATATAGGATTATTGTAAGGGAAGGTGACAAAATCCTTTGTAAAACTGAGGCGAATGACATCCACAACCCTCCTCTCATTCACAAATCTAGTCACTTGATCATGGAAAGTAATTGTGGTGGTCAGCCATGGTTCAGCATTACTAAATCTTTGCTGACTGTTCTCAGTCTTGCAAGACATGAGGCAGTTCTCCCAGCATGTTTGGATGCAGCCCGTCAGATGCCGCAGACTTGTGTGGCACATGATTCCTGACTTTACAGAATCATAGAATCATAGAATGGTTTAGGTTGGAAGGGACCTTAAAGATCACCTAGTTCCAACCCCCCTGCCATGGGCAGGGACACCTCCCACTAGACCAGGCTGCTCAAAGCCCCATCCAGCCTGGCCTTGAACACTTCCAGGGATGGGGCATCCACAACTTCCTCAGGCAACCTGTTCCAGTGCCTCACCACCCTCATAGTGAAAAATGTCTTCCTGATATCCAATCTAAATCTACTCTCTTCCAGTTTTAAGCCACTTGATCCTCACCTGCTGCTGGTATTTCCTCTCCTCCTTGAAGCCTTTCACTAAACACACAGGCCTTGTTAGGGAAGACTGGAAAAGATTACATAGGTGTGTCAGCCTTATCTGTGTCCCCTATCAGCAAATCACCTGCAACTTTCAATGACCTGTATTTTCCTTGTTCAGCCTTTTACTAGTAATTTAGCAGTATAAGCTTTTCTTGCTTCCCTGTGCGGCCCTTGAAATTGTCAGCTCCAGTTCAGCTATTGCTTTCTTAATATTATCCCTATATGTCTGGGCAACATTTCTGAGTTCCTCCTTTGTCCCTGCTCCTACCCTGTGTATGCTGAACTGTTTCCATTGGAACTTGGCAGGAGTTCCCTGCCTAGCCAAGCCAGTCTCCTCAGGCATCCGTTTGTCTTCCCAATTACCAGGATGGGGACTGTATTTGCACTTGGGGGGTGCTTTCCTTAAAGACCTGCCAGACCACCCTTTTACCCCTTATTACTGGCCTCCTGTGGCCTCCCACTTGAAAGCTTTATCCCACTTAAAAGCATGTGTGCACAGTAGGATTCTTGCAACATTGGCTTTGAAGAGAAGGAGGTACCTGATCTTGCTTTGTCTTGTTTGCCTTTCCATTTGAAGCAAATGGAAGAAAACTTCTAAAGAACAATGTCTAAATGAGAAACAAAAAAAGAAAGTCTCAAGAATTACTGTTTTAGTGTAGTGTTAAATCTTGTTCTTTTCTGTGTGGCAATATGTTTTATTCATTAAACTGAACATGAGCAGAAAGAAGTGAATTGAAATACTTGTACAGGATAAGGGTGTTAAATCATGGTTTAAATTAAAACAAACAACCAACCCCCTCCTCCCCCAAACCAAACAACAAAACCAACAAAAAAGCAAACATGAATTTGCTTTTTACTTCCAAGTTTTTGTAATTTTGTTTGTTAGATTTTTTCTTGTTTGCTGCTGTTAATGTTTCTAATGTATTTCATTAAACAATCATTATTTGACTAATGAAGTTAGTTAAATGTGTTTGGAGTTAGTAATGACTTTTCCCAGGCACTTATTTTCTAATTCTGAAGTCTATCAAAATGATCAAAGAGCTAGAGGGAATAGCACACTGGTGTTTTTTGATCTATTTTCCTTACACAGCATGTAGTTTCTGTTATCCTGTGATCAAAGACCACACAGTGAGTGCCGTAGTCACTTGGTCGCCCCATGAGCAAATAAATAAACAAAAGGTGAGTATAAATTCTGGTTTTCATGACAGCTTTGGGATATTGAAATTGGTATTATTTGGACAGAGTAGAATTTACCTAAGTATGTCCTGAATGGTGAAGGGGTGTGTTTGGGAAGGGAAGCCTGTATAGGAAGACTCTCTGACTTTGTTTAACAAGATAACTGCAGGAACATGAAAGTATCTATTAAGAATACGTCAAGTAAATTATGTAAGTCACATACTATGTTCAATTGTTTTTCCTGTTTCTAGTCTTAAAGGAAAAGTATGAAATGTGAAAACAATAAACTTAGAGGATGCTTTATGAAGCACTATGAGAGCCTTTTGTCTCCTGCAGGGGTGGAAACTTTTGACTTGTCATCGATTACAAAAAGACAGTATCTTTTCTCAAAGTTAAGGACTATAATCAGAATGTATCCTCAAAACATATCAACTCTGTCTTGCTGTCTACATCTGGAATACCTGACGTGTTTTTGAGCAAGACAAGCTATTTTGAGCAAAATAGCAAGTCACTTGCAGTTAGAAATAAGATCAATAAGGAAACTACCACTCTTTGTTTCCATTTTAGACAGCCTGTGCTACATTTTAAGATTTTCTGTTATTTAATACAAGTTTTGAGTGCACTATCTAGATGTAGATGTTGGCGTTTGCGTGAATATCCGTTAAAAAAATGTATGGTGTAGTTAATGTTCATTGTACTTCCAAATATTAAACTATTTAGTATTATGATTTTCAGTAATTCTAGGTCTGCAAATTTAGAGCTAAGCTGTTGGCTTATCACATTGTTTTATTTAAATCCCCTTCTGAATCGTTCAAGAGGAGGTATAGGTATGTGCAACTAATGAAGGAGCAGCAATCCAGCTAACATGTCTTTTGAGTGAGGAGGCTATTGCGTAGAAACTGGGTAGAGAGCTGCCCGATCAGTGAAAGATAGGGTGATTAAGAAAAAACCTTGGGGAATATTTGTCAGTTTTGTGTCTCTGGTGAATTGTAGTCTTGTCATCTTAGGACAGATATCCTTAGCCTGTTCCATGGCAATGAGAGAAAGTCCTATAGAATATCTTGGCTGCTTACTTTCAGTATTAATTAATATATGAAGTTAAGACCTTGGGAAGTCCATTCAGCTTATCATTGCTTCTGACAGACTTTTGTGATTTATGTTTTTGTTGATTTTCTTTTTTGTTTGCGGTATAAGCCTACGTGCCATGAAGTTCTTCTGTGTTGTCCAGTTGAATAACCTAGACAACAACTTGAGAAAGTGAAGGAAATACCCTTTAAATTTTCTGACTCTCAGGAGAGGTGGTGCATTTAAAATTAAAAACTTGTGAAAGCATCTCAGTCTGCTGTCTGAGCAACCTTGATGAAAACAGTAAGTGCAAACTAACAATGCAGGGCCTGGATTATGTTTGGTAATATTAGTTTTCACTGTTGTTTTGGGTTATTTGATATTAATTAATTTTTTTTCCCATCAATACAGGTTGTAGTTTATGTGCAATTTCTCTTAGACACCTTATTTTGAAAGCTGTTTTTTGATTATAAACTGTTATGTAATTACATTATTTCCTTTTTTTCCCCTGCATTTTTTTTCTCTTCTGCAATGAAAAGAAAGATCCTCACCAATACGGTTTATTAATAGATCTGCCAGTGCTTCTGAGTCTGCTACTACTGCATAACAGAGAGGAAAGGAATAGATGAGTATTTCCAGGTTGCTTGAGTAGCCTCTTACTATATCACAGAAGGGCTGAGGTTGGAAGGCACATCTGGAGGTCATCTGGTCCAACCCACTCTCCCCTCACAGTACCACCTAGAACCAGTTGTCCAGGATCACATCAAGATGGCTTTTGAATATTTACAAGGAGGGAGACTCCCCAAACACCCTGGGAAATCTGTGACAGTGCTTGGTCACCTTCACAGCAAAAAAGTATTTCCTGATATTTGGAGGGAACCTCTTTTGTTTCAGACTGTGGCCATTGGCTTTGGTCCTCCCACTGGGCAACACTGAAAAGAGCCTGGCTTTGTCCTCTTTGCACCCTCCCTTCAGGTGTTTATATGCATTGTTAAGATCCCACTGAGCCTTCTCTTCTCCTGGCTAAACAATCCCAGCTTTCTTAACCTTTCCTCATGGGAGAGATGCTCCAGTCCCTTCATCATCTTAGTGGCCCTTTGTTGGACTCTCTCCAGTATGTCCATGTCTCTCCTGTACTGAAGACCCCAAAACTGGATACAGCACTCCAGGTGCAGCCTCACCAGTGCTGAGTAGAGAGGAAGGAACACCTCCTTCAAGGTGCCAGCAAAACTCCTCCTATTGGTTTTGGGTGGCAATGTTTTGGTAGCAGGGGACAACAGGAGTGGCTTCTGTGAGAAGTGCTAGAAAAGCTTCCCCTATGTCCAGTGGAGCCATTGGCCAAGGCTGAGCCAACTAATGACAGTGGTAGCGTGTCTGTGATAACACATTTAGAAGGGGAAAAGAAAAAATGCTGCAGAATGGCAGCTGGCAGAGAGGAACGAGAATATGTGAGAGAAACAACTCTTCAGACACCAAAGTCAGTGAAGGAGGAGGGGGAGGAGGTGCTCCAGGAGCTGGAGAAGAGATTCCCCTGCAGCCTGTGGTGAAGACCATGGTGAGGCAGGTTGTTCCACTGCAGATCATGGAGGTTAACAGTGGAGCAGATATCCATCTGCAGCCTGTGGGGGACCCCATGCTGGAGCAGGTGGATGCCTGAAGGAGTCCGTGACCCCATGGGAAGCCTGTGCTGGAGCAGGGTCCTGGCAGGACCTGTGGCCCCATGGAGAGAGGAGCCCATGCTGGAGCAGGTTTGCTGACAGGACTTGTGACATGGTGGGAGACCCATGCTGAGCAGTCTGTTCCTGAAGGACTGAACCCCATGGAAAAGACCCACACTGGAGTAATTAATAAAGAACTGCAGCCCAAGTGAAGGACTCACATTGGAGAAGTTTGTCCTCCCCCATGGGAGGGACCTCATGCTGGAGCAGGTGTAGAGGGTGAGTAGTCCTCCCTCTGAGGAGGAAGAAGTGGCAGAGACAACATGTGATGAACTGTTTTCAAGGGTATGTAGTGATAGGACAAGGGGCAATGGTTTTAAACTAGAGCAGGGTAGGTTTAGATTAGACATTAGGAAGTTGTTTACAATGAGGGTGGTGAGACACTGGAACAGGTTGCCCAGAGAAGTGGTGGAGGCCCCATCCCTGGAGACATTCAAGGCCAGGCTTGATGAGGCTCTGAGCAATTTGATCCAGTTAAAGAGGTCCCTGCTTACTGCAGGGGGGTTGGACTAGATGACCTTTAAAGGTCCCTTCCAACCCAACACATTCTATGATTCTATGAACTGACTACAATTCCCGTTATACAGAAAAGGTGGAGAAATTAAGAGTGAAGTTGAGCCCTGGAAGAAGTGTGAGGGGGAGGTATTTTCAAGATTTAATTTTTATTTCTCATTATCCTGCTCTGATTTTAATAGTAATAAGTTAAATGAATTTTCCCAAGGTGAGTCTGTTTTGCCTATGACGGTAATTGCTGAGTGATCTCCTGGTCCTTATCTCGAGCTGTGAGCCTGTCATTATATTTTATCTCCCCTGTCCAGCTGAGGAGGGGGAGTGATAGAGAGGCTTGGTGGGCACCTGGCGCCCAGCCAGGGTCAACACACCATACTCTAATACAACCCAGAATGCCATTGGCCTTGTTTGCCAACAATGCAAATGTTGTTGCCTTGTTTGCTGAGTGTCTACCAGGAGTACCAGAACTCTCAGACAAGCAGCTTTCCAGCTGGGTATCCCCCAGCCTATACTAGTGTATGGGGTTGTTCATCCCCAGATGCAAGACTTTGCACTTCTGTTTGTTGAATTCAGGAGGTTCCTGTCAACCACTTTCTCCAGTCTGTCCAGGTCCCTCTGGATGGCAGCATGACCATCTGGCCTATCAGCCACTTGTCCCAGTTTGGTGTCATTTGCAAACTTGCTGAGGGTACACTTTGCCCCATTATCCCGATTATTAATGAGGCAGATGAACAGGACTGGACCCAGTACTGACCCCTGGGGTACATCACTAGTTACTGGCCTCCAACTAGACTTTGTGCCCCTGATCATCACCCTCTAGGCCTAGACATTCCGCCAGTTTTCAGTCAACTGCACCATCTGCTCACTCTACCCGTATTTCATCGTACTCCTTCTCAATGACATCAGCCATCTCCTTTGGCACTTGTGGGTGCATCCCATCAGGGCCTGTGGACTTATGAGTGTCTAATTTGCTTAAGTATTCCCTAACCTGATTCTTTTCCACCAAGGGTACGTCTCGCTTCAGCCTTTTTTCCTGATCTCTGGACCCTGAGATTCCTGAAAGCTGGTCTTGATTGTAAAGACTGAGGAGAAGATGATATTAGGTACCTTAGCCTTTTCCAGGTCCTTTATCAACAAGTCCCCTGCTCCATTCAACAATGGGCTCACATTTTCCCTTATCTTCCTTTTGTAACCTCTGTATAAGAAGCCCTTCTTGTTGTTTTTAACATCCCTGACTGGATTCAATTCCATTTGGGATTTGGCTATCCTAACAGCATCTCTGCATGCTCAGAGTCTTTGTAGTCCTCCCAAGATACCTGTACTTGCTTTCTCTCTATATATGGTTCTTTTTTGTGCTTGAGTTTGGCCAAGAGCTCCTTCTTCATCCATGCAAGCTTCCTGGCTTGCTGCTGTTGGGATGGTCTGCTCTTTAGCTTGGGGATGATACTTGAATATTAATTAACTTGCTTGGGCTCCTCTTCCCCACAGGCTTCTTCCAAGCAGATCTTTGTCCTACAGTTTTCAGCATGTGTCTAAGTAGCCTATTACTTAAACTGAAGCTTTAGATTCTATTAAATGAGGAAGTAACAGGTAAATGTCAGAGTACTTCATTGCCTTTGCAGAAAATTCAGGCAATGGAAACACTGAAGATGGATTTTGACTTCTCCATCCAAAAGAATCTAAGGTCCTAATACTCAGTCCCATTAAGAAGACATAAGTAGTTTCTTCTCATTTTGTCTTATTTTTCTCTTATGAAACCTTTTCCATTGAGCTGTGTTTCAGGATGGCATAATTTTACTTCTGTTTATTTCCACTGGGCATTTATTTTGACATGAAATGCAGCATCCAGGGGATTCCCTGTCTCAGAATGAAACATCAACTGTTACATTTAACTTCCCGAAGGTTTTAATACTGTTTAATAATACTTTAAATCTGTTGGCAGCTTGCCCATCAGAGGAGGCCTTAGTTCAAAACAATCTCCTGGCCTCCGTTTTGTTGAAATATTATCTAGTTACGTGAAACACCTGGTGGAATTAATAATTGGTACAGACTTTTTTCTTCTGTTTAAGGGGTAAAAGATATGATCAGCGCATTTACCAATACTATTTAGAATATTAATCCACTGTATCTGACTGATGAAAAAGGGAAAGAAGGCAGTACATTTTGTAAGCAATCTGACTAGAAGAAATTGAGCAAATGTGACTGTAAAAAGTACTTTATTAGAGACTGCAAAATTATTTTATTAACAAGTGGGAATAAACTTCCTCACTGAGATTGTCCATTTCTCTTACCCATTGTTCATGGTGCATAAGAGAAGAGCAACTGACATCATCTACCTGGAACTGTGCAAGGCATTTGACACTGTTCCGCATGACATCCTTGTCTCTAAATTGGAGGGACACAGATTTGATGGATGGATCACTCAGTGAATAAGGAATTGGCTAAACGGCCGCACTCAAAGAGTTGTTGTCAATGTCTCGATGTCCAAGTGGAAACCAGTGATGAGTGGCATTCCTCATGGGTCAGTACTGGGACCAATACCGTTTAACAATTTGTTGGTGACATGGATCTTGGGATTGAGTACACCCTCACCAAGTTTGTCAATGACACCAAGCTGTGTGACATGGTCAACATGCTGGAGGGAAGGGATGCCATCCAGAGGGACTTGGACAGGCTCAAGAGGTGGGCCCATGCAAACCTCATGAAGTTCAACCAGGCCAAGTACCTGCACCTGGATTGGGGTAATCCCAGACACAAATACAGGTTGGGTGGAGAATGGATTGACAGCAACTCTGAGGAGGACTTGGGGGTGTTGGTTGATGAGAAGCTCAACATGAGTCAGCAACGTGCACTTGCAGCCCAGAAAGCCAGCTGCATCCTGGACCACATCAAAAGAAGCATGGGCAGCAATCTGAGGGAGGTGATTTTGCCCCTCTACTCTGCTCTGGTGAGATCCCACATGGAGTATTGCGTCTAGCTCTGGAGTCCCCAACAAAAGGACATGGACCTGTTGGAATGGGTCCAGTGGAGGGCCACAGAAATGATCGGAAGGTTGGAGCACCTCTCCTATGAGGATGGGCTGAGAGAGCTGGGTTGTTCAGCCTGGACAAGAGAAGGCTCTGGGAAGACCTTATAGCAGCCTTCTGGTACCTAAAGGGGCCTACAGGAAAGATGGGGAGGGACTCTTTATCAGGGAATGTAGTGACAGGACAAGGGGTGATGGTTTTAAACTGAAAGAGGGGAGATTTACATTAAATATTACAAAAAAAATCTTTACTGTGAGGGTGGTGAGGCACTGGAAGAGCTTGCCTGAGGAAGTTGTGGATGCCCCATCCCTGGAAGCATTCAAGGCCAGGCTGGATGGGGCTTTGAGCAGCCTTGTCTAGTGGGAGGTGTCCCTGCCCATGGCAGGGGGGTTGGAACTAGGTGCTCTTTAAAGGTCCCTTCCAACCCGAACCATTCAATGATTCAGTCTTCACTTCTGTTATTAGAATCAATGGGAGCTCCTAGCTAAACCACTGGAAAAGCTAATAAGGCTGAAGTAACTATTATGTCTTTTAGAATACATAAACAGTAACAGCAGATAAAAATGCATGTATTGAGAGAGAATTTTTTGAAAACCATCACTAGCTTGAAATATTGCATTCAATAATTGAGATGTCTAAGCGTTCTTTAATTTAGATTCTTAAAAAAAAAAAAAAATGCAACCCACATTACCAAGCAGTTGGAAACCGGTGTGCCTGTGATTCTTCATTTGTACATCAGAAATTATAGCAAGAAAATTATAGACACTATTGTGTATAGTTTGTATTTAAGATTGCTTAAAAAAAAAGCCTGTTTGCAGATGAACTGACTTTGTTGTAATACATAGCTGTCAGATTTAGGTCTCAAAATTTGTAATGTTTTAATTCCTAATCTGTTGGCTGATTGGACAGCCTCAGCAGATTTTGATGTGCTAATTATAACTGCAGGTTTTTAAAATAGTTTATTAAATGTTGGAATTTTATATGGTATTTAAACTATGTGCTTTATCAAACAGTTTTCTGTGCAACTTCAGTTTCTGCTTTCTTTCCCAAGAACATCACACTAAAATTTTGTATGTAGATGTTTTGTTGCTAAATTATATAATAGGTAGATCTGTTACAGCAGTCAATGCCATCAGAGGTATTGACTGTGTCTGTGCCTCTTGTGTGTCAATATTTTCTGTCTAAACCCAATGGAAAACTGCAAATGTATTACGTATTGGTTAGCTCCTTTTTCTCTTTATCTGGGCAGGATTTGAATATCTGTTGTAGCTTTGAGAGATGTTGCTCACAACTTATGTTATCATATGGATTACATTTTTAAAAAGATATATAACAGGCCAATATTTTAATATTCACTAGTGGCTTCCAGAATACCTTCCAACTCCAAGATGAAACCAGCAGCTAAGAAGATGACAACTTTTTGAATATTCTTTGAATGGTAGCAACTGATTTAGGAAGTGGAAGAGTGTTTGCCCCTCCAGAACTACAGGTAATCAGTTGTTCCTCATTAAACCGTGTATTATCGCCTTGCTCAGAACCACTAGGGAAGCTGTCTTTTCATAGGGAAGTGCGGATTAGGTTTGCCAGTGTAGCACAAAATTTCTCTAAGCTATCAAGTAATGATTACTAAGTGAGGTTTCTTTTTCTTTTGCTTCCAATTATAAGTCATTCAGGCAGAGAAAATACTATGCTTATGCTGCTCTTTCATGTATTAGTATTGTTAGAGGGCAGGTTGTATAATCATTAGCTTCCTTAGGTTTGCATGATATGATAAACTGTTCTATGGTGGTGGTTTCTTGAGCTTGGTGCCATCAGAGGTACATGCTTCAGGGAAAAATCAGTTCTGAAAGCAAAAAGAAAGCTGTAACTTCACCCTTTATTGAGGTGACTGTATCTGGTTGATTCAGTGAAGAACTTGTTGTGGGAAATTTGGCCAAAAAAAAACATTTGAAAGGACAGTGTTGGGGAGATCTCTTTTAACACCTAGACATTGGGGTGATGTTCATGATGAGTATAAAGACTGTCTTATCTCAGCTTTTTTTTCAAGTCTAAACTCTGTTTGACTCAATTGTTCAAACCCAGGTAGGAGCTGGGTAATGGAAAGGGTGAGAGACAAGTCACTTCTTCTTTTTAGGTCCTCCTTCATGTCAGTTTTCAAAGCAATCTGACTTTTACTGAGCTATGCTGTGTTTTCTCTGGATACTCCAAAATAGTTTACCAGGGAGCTTAGTAATATTTTATGTCCCACTGGCCCAACTGAGATGGATTTTCAGACCTTGTGGAAGAAAAAAGATTCATGAATCATCTGGAGTCAGCATCTTCTTCCAGCCATATTAAAGACAAAATTAATGCATTTATTTAAAAGGAGCATTTATTTAACTGGAATGTTATACAAAACATTCTAGTATTACTGTTGTAGTTAACTATAACTCTTCGTTACATGAGCATAATTTTTAATCTCTTTTCTTTAGACAGACCATCTTTGCTTAATTAGAAGAGTGAGACAGGGTAAAATTAAACTACTCTGTGCTGTTGTAAAATAGAATTCAGCAGTCTGGTTTACTTTTTATTTCTTTGATTGGGCACCATATAATATTATATGGGGAGGGAAATAAATTTCCTTTGTTCATTTCCATCTACCTATTTAATATAATTTAAGTATTTAACTAAATGCTGTAATTAGCACATCCCTGGCTTCAGGATGCTTTTCTGTAACAACCCTTTGAAGCTGCATTGTTCATAATTCAATGTGTCGTTTTACGTTTGTTATACACTGTTGTAACCAGATTCTTCCATATTCCTCATCTCTCTTTTTGATAGGACATAGATGCTTTCAGGCAAAATCTCAGAAAAATGACCCGTGCAGATATCATTCTACAAGTGTGTTGTGAGTTCAGCCTGTTTGCATCAAGTAGGCTTGCATAGGCCTACTTGATCCAATGCATCATTATGTATACGTCATGAAAACTGGAGAACTCTTTTCTTCTTCGTTGACTTATTTTAATCCACATTCTGGAATGCAGTTTAAGATGAAAGCAGGAGCACTAGAAGTTAGAGTTTAGGAGTGATCTTTGGAGTCTTTAACTTGAATATAAAGTTTTGATTTTGGTTTTACAATGATGTGTTTGTAATTATCCCAGTGAACCTTCAAGCATTTTGTATCGAGTATAACCAAAACAGTGTCTTATAATGTGTAGGGAGCATGAAGAAACTCTTTACCTACTATGAATTACTAAAAAATGTTTCAGTAAGATTTCAGCTCAGGATTCTGCTGGTTTTCAGTTTCTGGTAGTATTACGCCAAGGAAAGCCTGTCTGTGACAGAAAGGGAAGAGTTTGACTTTATCAGTCAGCTATTGCTGCTTACATCATGGCACTGAGAACTGAGGGACACTCCTGACCTCCTTGCTCTCTTTTGGGAGAAGGCAAAGTGGGATGAAAGGAGAGATAGGGGCTGGTTTTCTTGCACAGTAGATGACACTGATTCTCAGGATGTTAAAAACACAATAAACCAAGAAACATCGTTCACATCTTTGCATTTTATGCAAGTCCTTACACCTACCTGTAGGAGAGGGGGAGACTTGCTCTTTGTTTTGTAAGTCCACATGCAAAAATGGTGCCAAAGTTGCTGAGAAGGTGAACTAGCCCCTTATTCATTGAAAAGAGCCTTCTCCTAGGGTAATTACTATCTTAAGGAGGAGGCTTGAGTATAATACGAATTCTGTAAATAAAGTGAAATTGATGCATGCAGAAGTGAATGTTGTCATTTATTATTCCTTTAAAGAATAGCATTCTTTCATCAATAATTCAGTTTTACAAATCATTATTATGCTGTAAATTATTAAGTTGCATAAATTATTCTTTGTATGTAATGTGTAAGTTTGAAGGTATAGTAGAATTTTATACTTTTTACTAAATGACAGAAGACATTCCGCTCTTGTTATGCATTCATTTGAAAAGACAGCAGTTCTTAATTTTTTATTTTGTTTTATATAACTGAATCAAGCTTTGACCTAAGAGTTATTTTGCTATGTGAGACTTAAATCGGTGAATAGCAGAACTTCTAGAAGAAACAGTTTTCTGTATATTGGAGGGGAAAAATTACAAGTCATTAAATATGTATATGTCTTTAAATATATTTGTAAAGACTAAAATTCTGTTCTGCTGGTAATGATGTTTCATCACCACCACCCCCAACATCCCCTTTCCTCCCCAACCCAAACCCAAAAATCCTTTAAAAACAAAACAGAACCCCACCAAAAAAAAAAAAAAAAAAAAAAATCCAACCCTTGGGCTGAGTTTACTCCCATACAGATAAACCACAGGTGGTATTGTTAATCTGGTTGGAAGTGGGCAGTATACAAATATGGTTACCATTTTTAGAAGAACTAAGGAAGCCTGTGTTTTCTTTTTCTGCTAAAACTTGTCAGCTAATATCTCAAGGATAATTTGTCAATGTTAGAATCTTTCCCAGTATTACCTGCATTCTTATATAACGCCAGCTAATTTAAGGCTTAAGTGTAAGACTCTTTTTGGTTTCTAATGGATCAGTGAGGTGTTTTCTGTCACTTCGTTGGCCAGTGCCATCTTGCAGAATGTCATTTTGTATTAGCTTAATCCATTTATTTGTTTCATTGTTATATTTTTAAGAGCAGTATTAATGCATATGCCAAAAGGGAGAAAATAATCTCATGTGAAATTGTTCTGCTCACAGATGCTATATTTGTCTTTATTGTTAGTAGTCATACTGCAGTCTGATGGATGACCTTTTTCTCCTTGTTGGCAGCATAAGGTATAACATTTTACATATAGTTAGTTGTCGGTTTTCAAAATCATTGTGAAGTATTTCCAAATGACATGAAAGTAATATTGATGGTAACCTAGCATTCTGAGGAAAGCATGTCTGTCATCCTTGTGAGTTATGAATAACTAATTTCTTCAGTTAATTCGTCATCTTTATTTTACCAAGTTAATATTGTCATTGCACTTACTAGAGCAAAGGGCATACAGAGGAATGAAAGAAAACCATGCCCTAGTAAGTTCAATGACAATATTAACTTAGACAAAGGAAAGTGGTAAAAAAACTTGACTTGTAAAAAAACTGATTGCAATTGTCTGTGCATCATTCAGTTTCCAGGCAGTATCTCATTATAGTTCTTTTCACTCTAGACTGCAGCAAGTATTAATAGATAAGAGAAAAATATAGCCTGTATCATGCTGGAAATGTACACTATTTTTTGTTTTTGTACATAGGAAGAAATGCAACAAAACCATAGTTCTCTCTGCCAGTCTTTGATTATTTGAAATAAGTCTGAGTGATTTCCCCAGGTTATTTTCCAGGAGAGTGAATCCTTTGAAATCCAGGACCCTGCCTAGAATAGTTACAATTAGTTTACCATATAAGCTGGGGCAGAGCCTCAAGATTAAGATGCCATTATTGAGATTCAGATCTTGGTTTTATTTTGGCTGGGAAAGAGATCGCAAGATGGTAGGAATAATCTAGCCTAAAACTGATGTCTCTTTCTGAAGGTTTAATTTTTGTAAGAAAGAAAAGTCTTTAAAGAAATGTTGCTCTAATTAGAGGTAGGCAGAAAACATGAACTTCATCCTTGGTTTGTAACTGTTCCTCCCTGAGTG
The DNA here is from genome assembly GCA_947846985.1 of Fratercula arctica. Classification (NCBI taxonomy): domain Eukaryota; kingdom Metazoa; phylum Chordata; class Aves; order Charadriiformes; family Alcidae; genus Fratercula; species Fratercula arctica. Next base: position 82,656,557 of record CANTUZ010000002.1, read on the forward strand.
ATTTGACTTCTCCCAACCCTTTTTCCCTATAGGTCACTTTCCTGTCTTTCCACAGACAGGAAAATGGAAGACCTGGCATAAATTTACTTTGTTCACTAAGGATCAAATAATATTCTTGTACAGAATTGTTTTGGGAGCCCTAGCAATCTCCTGTTAGTGAAAAAACTTTTTTTTTTCTGATGTGTTGTCTGAGTACTCCTCAGTAAATAGTCCGAATACCGCTCGTTAACATTTCTTTCTAAAGTAAAGAAATGTTGAGGCTAATGTGCTTGTATTTGGTATTTATTGTGGTATTTAGACAGTGTAATGTTTCCTTTATTTACTCTTGAGATTCTTAGAAGTATTCTGGAAAGGTGTTTTCATACGTGGTTTGACTACACCATAAAAAAATTGTAGGAATTTAATGAAAAAAATTCACATTCACTTCAACACTGAGAATTCTGGCAAGTATAATGCAGTATGCTGGTTTTGAAGCTCATTGGATACCAAGGAAAGATCAGGAGATAGATCTTTTTTTTGTTTGTTTGGGGTTCTTTTTCTTTTTTCTTTTTTGGTTTTCTTTTGACTTACCTGAAAGATTTTACAACGTGCCTCAATTGGAACTATACACAATCCCTCTCCCCAGTTAAATGAGAACTGCTGCTTTCTTAGCAGTACCTCAAGACCCATACAATCAGCTATCCATCTGACCCCACTGGTCTGTGAAAATTGGAAAATTAATTTAGATGAGTTTTCTTTAAAATATGATGAGCCAAAGGTAAAGACATCCATTAACCCTGGAGTCTTCCCATTAGGCTGATGCTGAGTTACTAAGGATAGTTTTATCAATTTATTCATCCGTAACTGGAGAGGGAAGTTTGGATTACAAAAGGATTGGTCTTGATGTGCATTTGTTAAATTCTGATCCAGCATTGCTTAATTTTTGATACTTGGTGTCTTTCAAATATTTTGGTGTGCTTTGGGTTTCAGTGCATCTCTTCTGGTCTTTACCTAATTAAATAGGTGAATCTTTTGTTCCTAAATCACAGTACGTTTAGTTATGAGAACAAGAAACAGCAGACTAAGAGAAGTGTTTTGATAAAGTTGGTCCTGCTTGTTACAAAAATTGGTAGCAATGTCTACAAGACCTGTCATCTGTGATTTGATGGAATGGTGAAGTAGGCTAAAGATTATGTCAAGGAATGATACTTTAAGGTTTGTCTGTTTCATATATTTCTAGAATGCTAGACCCTATTCCATTTTGGTACTGAATGTGTTGTTTGTAGAGTGCAACATAGGGAGCAGCTGTCTAACATCAAACCCAAAATGGCAGCTTGACACAAATCCATCTGATCTGACTGTAGCACAGGTCTTAGGTCACTGCATATACCCCTTCTTCCCTGGCAGCAAATGCAGCTTGCTAAGCTCAGGTGTTTATTTAGAGAGACAAGCAGTCTATCTGACTGCATAGCCTAATTCTGAAATTTGAGGGAGGAAAATAGTGTTGTAATTTGAATTTAATAAACTTGATATTGGGAAAGAAAGGGATTCCTGTGTGGTTTCAGGGAAAGGGGTATGATCTCTTGGTAAGAAGCTGGGAAATCCTTTAGAGATGTTAGTCAGCTAGTCTGCTAGTGATGATAGTCTGTGGGAGTCTTGGAAGTTGTTCTTTAATTCAAACTGTCTTATAATAAAGAGAATTACTCTTTCAATGCCTTGTTGTGTCAGTCAAGGCAGAATTATATATGCAGGGATATATAGGCAGATAAAGGAGTGAAGAACATATATACAGATACATGAAACAGTATGCGTGGTGGAAATCTGTTTCTTTTAAATATGACTCAGAACCTTTTGTTCTTGTCATGTTCAAATGCTCTCCATATCAGAAGTTGAACTGCAGTTCAGAAGTGTTTGACTCACACAGGATTTTCAGTCATGTAAACTGTATAATCCAGTAGTTGCTCTTTTCCTTCTTGAACCCCTCTTTCAGAAGATTCTCACATTTTCATAGGATAATATATTTCAAAATGTCTTTAGATTTGATTATTTCAAACTATGAATATCAGTTATGTAAATGGTAGAAGGTGAACTTTGTTAGATATTGGATATATTTTTGTTGGCATTAACTGAAGTCCAGAGTTGTGGTGGTTTACTGATACAGACAAATCACAGCAGGTATCTCCTGTGTAGATCCCACTACTACGTAATCTGTTGCCGGTCACTGATACTGTAAATGACAGGAACCCATATGGTCTTTCAGAACTGTGAGAGCATTGTACAAAACCTGTTTCTCCCAGTTTGCATGGAATTTGAATCCCTGTTTTTTCTGGCCTTCCCCATGTTACAAATAGATGGAGCACTCCAACACTGATAACTTCGCATATTTTTGGAGCTCTTTAAAAATGAAGATTCAATAGTGAAATGCCAAAGAAAAAAAATGATGTTATACAATTTGATGTGCACTGCAAATTTCCACATAATAAAAAGGTTTTCTCAACTTCTTGGAGGTGCTTCTTAAGGTACTGTAATAAAAGGGAGAAGTACGATTCCTTGCATATGTAGATGTGTGCATTAAGAATGTCTATATTTTTAATGAGCAGAAAGGATAAAAGCCTGAGTTCACTATAAAAGGATTTTAATAGTACACAGTTCTAATAATGCAGACAAGAAAAGTCATTCTCTGTAAAATTTGACAGAATAAAAATAAAAATTTTATGTGATAGGACACAAAAGGTCAAGTGCAATATTATGTACTGAAATAAGTTCAGGGAAGACTTACTTTAGCACCTGCAGCATTAAAATATCATAATGTTTTCTAACGGGTTTGGAAGTCATTAATAGCCACTGATTCAGCACAGGGATGAGTGTTTTTGTTGAAAGGTTTTGCTAATGCTGTCTGGATAGAGAACAACGTTTAGATGTATCAAGTCATTGTTGTCTGACTTTTTTCTTTTTTTCCTGAATATTTTCAAGTGAAAAGTCTGCCTAACTAGAAACAAATGGATTATATAAATCTGTTCTGAAGCTGGAAGATTTAGCTGAAGGGCAAAAGGTCTGTAAAGGATTTGCTTTGACTTGTATGCACCGTAGAGGCATAATTGAATATTTATATGCGTAGATATGTTAGTAACCACTATGACTGTTTGTAAAAGTGAAGTTTTAATGGCAAATAATATAGGCCAGAGTCCAAGGGAAGAATCTTTTCCTCAGTACAGACTGTAAAAAGCTGGTAGTACTTTAGACAGAAGTGACATTCACTAAGCCAGGCTTTTATGCAATAATGGCATGCAACTGTGAAACTTGCACACTAAAGCATATTTGTTGCTATAAATCTATTATCTCTAAAATACACAATCTTAATATTTCCAAATACAAATGGCAATCAGAAAGTTGTAACAGTAAGACACCTATTTAAGATGTGTTGCAGCTAGAGGCAGCTCCAGTTAAAACTTTTATATTTCTACAAGGCCTGTCCAATCCTGAAATGAAGGTGAAATATGAGATATCTTGAAATTCAGTAGCTTTCCAGTTGATAAAACCACTTTTTCAGCAGAAAAAAAAAAAAATGATTGTGTCTGACTTAAGAAATACTATAGTGTGGAAAGTCTCTCTATTTGGAGATGGTAATATATCTTGCTTGTAGGTGTGTCTTACATTAAGCTGAGTGAGAATGTGCTGTACTGTGTCAACCAGTCACCACCAAGGACACACATGCAGTCTTTTCAGGAGATTGAACATTTTGACATATTAAGGCTCTCAGTAGTGATTTGAAGATGACTGCAGAGTTTTTTGTGAATGACAATTTGTAAGATGGTTCTTAAATATGTTGTTTTGTTCTTCAGTTATTCTATTACATTATTGCAGTTACTATTTACAAAAATATGTTTCCACCCTTTTTATAAATAGTTTTGTGGCTTTTTTTTAAAAAAAATACCCACAAATGCCACTGTATTTTGGAAGTTCAGAAACCTGAAGTAGAAACTGTTTTTTAATTAATCATATATGTTATGCTTGGCAGTCTAAGGGTAGAAGCAGCTTTTTCTTCTTCCTTTCCTATACATTGTCTCCAAACAGAATGTCACAAATAAGACAAAATATTTCTAGAGTATGATAAGAAATCAGCTTAGCTGTTTGAAATGGCTGCCCAGAGTGGTTGTGGAGTCTCCTTTGGAGATATTCAAAACCCACCTGGATGTGTTCCTGTCCAGCCTGCTCTAGCTGAACCTGCTTTTGCAGGGGGGTTAGACTAGATGATCTCCAGAGGTCCCTTGCAAGCCTTACAATTCTGTTATTCTGTGAAATGAGTGACTCTGAAGATGTATTAAACTCATGGTGTTCTGTCACTGCAGTGCGACATTAAGACAGTCAGTACATCGTTAAAGCTTTGAGTAATTTAAACTAACAAGCTTTTTTGTTTTGGTGTTTGTTTGGGGCTTTTTAATCCACAATAAAATGTATGTTGTGTTTGTGGTGGTTTTTTTGTTCGTTTTTATAGCTGAGGTGTAATTAGATAAAAAACAGTTTTGCTTTTATTTAAAAAAAAAAATGTTGGAAAGACACTTGAAACTTGAATTTATGGGTTAAATAACAGAAATGAAAAATTTCTTCTCTGCTTATTTTTTCTTTATTTTTTCTATAATTATTTATTTTTGAAATGAAAAACTTCCCTTAACTGATATTTAAGAATGTGGGAAGCTACCTGAAGTATAATTGCTTTGAGAGAAGAATGTCCTTTTATTAGCTCCCAGCACTGGTGGTCAGAACTTCTGTGTTCTCTCGCATCAATCAGCTGCTGTGTGATCTTGGATTTTGTATATATCAGTGGGATGGGAATAATAAAATTATGTTTCACATGGGTATTAGTAATGAGAGCCTCAGATAGAAGGTGCTGTATGGCTGTCACATACTAATGTGTTTGGTGTATGTCCGGAGATGCTTGCTGTTGAACACGTGAATATTTCTGTAGACCAAAACAATTCAGAAGGATCTTTATTAAGATAAAGGATGAACTACATTATGACACATTCCACTGTTTTACTGCAATAAGCCTGTCCTTTTTTGTATTGTAGGATTGTGAATAGTTCCCAAAAGGATAAGATACTTTTCTCCATGTTAGGATAAAGGATGATGCAGTTTATCATTATGTTGTTGTCTGTTACAAGGGGCTGATAAATCAAACAAACAAGTATCTTTTGTATAGAAAGAAAAAAAAAAGTTAGTTGAGGCTTCATAGGGCTAGCAAAAAGTGTCAACAAAAGGCCTATTTTTGTGCAGGGCTACAAATGTACAAGAAAGGTTAGCTACAAAAGTGTAGGGTCATAGTTTATTAGATACAATGGTTTTACATTTCCTGTTCTCAAATTTTGGATGTGTTAAATTTTGTATGTGACTTTCAGAGGAAAGAAGCCCTGTCAGCAGGGTATGCGAAAGCAGCAATAATCTCAGTATGGTGAGCAGGAGATGACTGCTTAGTCCTGCAGAAGTACCTCAAACTACATGAGCAGTTCTAGATGTAGTGGACCATCAGTAGTCCAGATGTGTGGGAATAGTGGTGCAGGAGGACCAGTCGTTCTCATCTCATTCCCTGCCTTTAGCGGGTTAGGTTGTTCTACTTCCAGTTTCATCATTTTACTTGAGAAACACTTGAAGAAGAACAAAAGTAGAACGCAAAATGATGAGACGGCGGACAAGAGGCAAGGATGTAGGTTAAGAAGGAAAAACAGGAAATTAAAATGGAAAATACAGATTGTTTTTTGCAGTTCAAAGGGCATTCAATTGTACCAAGCAGAGAATTGTAAAGATTTTTTTTTTTTCTTTTATGCCTAGTACATCACACAGAAATTCTCATAATTTTATCCAGGAATACAAGTTCATGTAACTTTTACTTAGCTTTAGGAGATTCATTTCAAATTTAAGACTTTACAACAACTCACTTTCTGACTCACTGAATTATGATTGAAATGTCTTGAAAATATCGTGTTTAAGATCCAATTCTAAATAGAAGGGTGTCTGGTTTAACAGCATTGGATCAAGGTCAGGGACTGAAGAGCAAACTCAGGTTAAATATTTCACTGAGATCACCTGGGAGCTTTAACAGGTAATGAGGCACTTGATCAGGTCAAGACTTTTTCCTAAGCTTGCTTTTTTGGATTAATTTAAGATTATTTTTTTCTTTACTTGTTTTATGAACTACTGTGGGGTTTTTGCCTGTTTGGTTGTGTTTGGGTTCTTTTAATAGCACATCTAGGTGTGTCTAAAATAACAAGTCGGTTTTCAGTAAGACTAAAATCTCATGTTGTAGTACTGAAACCCCTTTAGCAGCTGTGTTCACCTTCCAGCATGCCAATGGCTTTTACTGATCTTGAAACAAAGTAATGACAGTAGTTGGCCCTGGGCTAGATGAGAATGGCTTTCCCATTTTGGGCTTCCATCTGTGCTGGATGTGTTCGTCAATAGTTCATTCATTGCTGATTTTAGAATTCAGATCTCCAGTGACTTTTAAGTCACTATATGCAGAAGTAAAAAGAGATGCTCAAGTTCAGTTGTACTTTAAGATAAACTCGAAATAAGGAACATGGTCCATAGACAGGAAGTTTTTTGTATTTTTGAAATTTTGTGTTTTGTAATATTTTGACATTTATCACAGCTAAATAATTAAAACAAGAAAATCTAAATTCACTAAACTATTTCAGGGAGATTATTTATAATGTAATAATTGAGGACTGTACAAGGAGAACTGTCACTAGTGATACAAGATGAGTAGGACACACTAGCAGCTGGAAATAAGCAGGGGGGAAAAAAGGAGGAACAGTTGTAAAGAAGATGGAAAACAGACATATAAGAGGAGACGGAAGCAAGAGGAGGAGAGAGTAATTCATAACAGGAACAGGCGTTATGTTTCTTGCCACCCTATAAAAAATTAAGTACACCAGAATTCTGGAATATTTTCACAGAACAACTATATCTTGATGCTTGTTTCTTAGTTATGAAGTATGTCCAGTGGTTTTTGTTTTGTTTTGATTTTGTTGTTGTTTGTGGGTTTTGTTGTTTTTTTTTTTTTTAATATATAATGTCAGCAATTTTAGTAAACTTAAGATTTATCTATTTATTTAAACAATGATGCACTGGTAGGGGATTTTACACCACCAGTTTTGTAAACGTAGTTTTTTGGAAAAACTATGTCTTTAAAACTACAAGTAATTCACTTTTCTTGAACAGATGTTGTTTCATATTCAAGAAAAAACTATCATGTATGCTTTCTTGAGGAGATGCTACTTTCATTACGTCTCTCCTAATATGACTTAAATATTCAGCTAAAAGAATTCACAGATGTTTAGTAATAGGGAGTCATTCATCCAACTCTTACTGCTGTATGCAACATTTATAAGGAGGAAACGGACTGCTTTTGCCTTCATCTAATTATGAGTTCCTTGTAAATTGTACTTCGTAGAGCAGAAGCTACCACTAAGTGGGTGGTGGATCACCTAGAAATCATGAGTGGGACTCCATGAGGGGCTTGGCCTTGTATGCAGTGAGAGGAAGTCTTGTGTGGGTCTTGGCAGTCCCCTGGTGCCCCAGGTTTTGTGGGGCCAGGCTGTGGATTATCCTGTCCCTGATCAAAGGGAAAGCCACAAATGGAAACTCTGAAAATGTTAGTGTTTGGCTGACAGAGCCCACCAATGAACTCAACCTCCTATTTCATCCAACATCAAGATGCATTGACATCTTTCGGAAAATGAGTGAAATCTAGTCTCTTGTTTAAATTCTTCTAAAATAACAGCTGCAACTAGAATCTTTTGAAGTTACAAAGTACACTTAGGAATCTATCTTTATACATACCTTTTGTGTACCCATAGTTTTGCAGTAAACTGAATTCCAACCACCACATTTAAAGTCATGTGTAACAAAACATTATTCCTAGTATGCAGTCATTATAAACTCTGATCTTGTAATGCAAAACTGCAAGTAACCACCAAGTGTAAGTAAAGTTTATTCACTAGTTCTGCTTGTGTGTACTTCTGTCCCCTTAATGTCTTGCTCGTCTTTACTGAAGCTTTAATACACAGAACAAGCCTAGGAAGGAAATGGGCAAAACACCCAAACAGGCCTGCGATACTGAGAGTACCTGAATGTCACAAGAATAGTAATCTTTCAGAAGGAAGATAAAACCTCATGCGTTCAGATTTGGCAAAATATATTTTTATGTATTTAAGCATATCTGTCTGCAAACATTGATATGAAAACTGAGTAATCAGTGTTATATAGTAGGCCAATCTGTACAGTTGCAATCTCCAAAATAAGTTATTGTGTACTTGAGTGCCCACAATTTTCTGATTTATTTTAAAGCTTAATGTTTTTAATAATGTTTACTCTTTTTTCAGTGGACCCAACTAACCAACCAATTAAAAAAAAAAAACAAACACCCAAACCAACAAACAAAAAAAAAACCCCTATAACAAAAGGCCACAACAGAATCATTTAAGTTAAACACTTCTAGTAAATGTAGGTTATTTTCAACTTGTATCATTAGAGATTGATTCTAGTCACGCACACAAATGCACCATAATTGCACCTATGCACTTTGCCATTATTTAGGTAAAAAGGCAAAAGATGGACAACTAAGAAATCTTCCTTGAATTGACTGACAAGAAGTACAGGACATCGTGAGAACTTAAAAGCTTTTATTATGAAGCATGAAAGTCTATATGTATGGAAAATGTGAAATTTCTTTCAAATGTCTGAGGTGGCTATATGAAAATATCTGTGGACTAGCTACATCAGGACAATTGTTTCAGTGCTCACCCGTGTTTTGTGTTACCTATGGTATCAACATTGTTCTTTGCATATTTGGGAAGCAGGTACTGAAGTGTTATAATGCGCCCTTGATATTAACTTTCCATTAAGTTTTTAATATTGCAAATGGGAGTACAGATGCCTAATTTTAAACAAAATACAGCATATGAACAATGTTAATTTAATGATGTTAAAATTAAAATTTAAGGGCAGTAGTGTTTTTTGATTACCTCCTTTTTGTATCTGAAGGAAATGGTTGTACTGCGAGTTTTATAGTGTCAGAGAAGAATCTGGAAAACCAGCTGAGTATCTGTATGAGTGGGACTGCCATCAATACAGACCTGCAATGTTCTGCATGTTTAGAACCACCCTCCCTGATGTTGCTATTTTTCAAAATATTTTTAGTCGTTGTTTTCCCCCAAACTAGTTTTGGACAAAATTAATCCTATGTAGGACTGCAAGTCAAACCTTCTATCTTGTTTTACTGAGATGAGATGCAAAAGGATATGACTGAGGTAATAATTACATTTAAAAAATATTAAGTATTCAAGTTTTCCCTTTGCATTTGTAGCTTAAACTAGTGTTTCCTACATTCAAACTGTATGAAATTATCATTCCTATGATTTAATTAAGAAATATTACATTGTTTCATATTTACTTGAAAGTAATTTGGAATGCCTCAAATATTTATGAACTTTAGGGATTATTCAGTCATTGAATATATGTGATAGAAAAATTTACCAGCTGTTATTTAATAATTACATGTAACTCTTCATGCAGATCTATGTTAAAATATAAGACGTTTTAGTTATAGAAGGTAAATTGTTACGGTTTTTCAAATAGTGTTTTACTTCACAGTGGTGTTTAGAAAAGAATACAGAACAGTTAAGTTTGTAGTTGGCAATTATTTTTTTTTTGAATGTATAAATCATATTATAGTTACTGGTTTAGAAGGAAGAATAAAGGCATGGATTTTTTTGTCTAACCTAAGTTTGAGTGACATACAGATTCGCATTAGCCACAATTTGAAAAAAGATTTTGGATTTATGACAGGAAATGATTTAAGAGGTCACATAAGACAATGAATTAGTACTAACTCCATCCATAATATATAGTATACCATTGATTCCATGTACTAATTTTCATTATAATATCTTTAAATATCTACCTTGGGCATACTAATGCTTGCTAATGTATGTTACGTATACATCATCTTTAAGTCTCATTTGAAAATCGATTACTTCATTTTGTTCTACTGGATAAATTAAGCTAGCTCTTCAGGTGTGAGGTGACTTTATGCTGTTGAGACCTTATGGCACTATATGGTACGGCTTTGAGGAGATCTACCCAGTTAAGGGAAGATATCTTTTGTCTGCAAAACAGAAGATATTAAATGATCACTTCTTTCTTTGTGAGAGGAAAACTTGGGGAAAATTTGTGCACTGTACCTGTGAAGCAGAGTAGTTGATCAATAGAGGCTGGTCAGTTCTGTGCAGGATTCTTTCTGCGTAATGGGACTTAAATCTTTGCTGTCATTGTCATCACAACTTATAGCTCACATCTAGATTTCCATTTCCATCTGTTTCTTCTGGAATTCAAAGGTTTTCTAGGAAGTGGTTTGAAGACTTTTTTAGATTACCTCTGTTTTTCTGAACAGTAGAGACAGTGTAGGTGAGGAAGGCAGAAATAATATTAGGGAGTTAAAGCTAACCAGTTTTACATGGACATGGAGAGTGTGCAAAGGTTCCAGAGGCAGAAGGGGTCTGTGAGGCTGACCAGCTACGGGCCAAATTTATGTCCTGGATTTTGATGGTTCATGTGGGGTTTTACTGAATGGCCAGGTGAATTCAAATGGAGAAGTTGAGACATGGGTAGGGTATTAAGGTTTACTTCAGAACGACTCTGTGTGAACATACTTGTCAAGTTGTGCTGCAGCTCCGAGGGCCAGCAGTCAGTGTAAGTAAAAGCGCTCTGTGTCTGTTCTGCTTGACGTCTTCCACAGTGACCCATATTTATAGCAGGATTGTTGCTGTGCAGCCCTTGTGCTGTGTAGCTAGCACCCTTCCAGAAAGATGCTTTTCTTTTGAGAGAGAAGCTGAGGGTAAACTGAAGAGCTATGGTTTGTCTGCTTCTTTCACGCTGTCTTACAGACGAATGTATGAAGGAATGACTGAATGGAGAAGAGGATACTTATTGTCTATTATGTGATAATGATGGTGCTCTAGAAAGCCTACTGTGAGGATGAGGATTTTGGGAAGAAAGGAAAAAAACCTTATAAATTCTTGACAATACCTGTTGTCTTGAGAAAAATAATATATATATATATGTATTCTGGCATTCCTCAACTTTTAAAATCACTGTGCTGTTTCTGAAATACACTTAGAATGGTTCTTATTGATATCTTGCTAGCAGACGGCTACTTGCAGAGCCTCTGCAAGTATGATATGCTTTACATGTGGAAGTTCTTGAAGGTATGTAAATTTAAGAGGCTGCTAAAAAGCATCTTTAAAGCACCTTAAACTGAACTGTTGCATTGGTGATTACCTAATTAGATAATTGGTTTCTAACTCTTGGAACCGTACATACATTGGAAGAGTAGTTCAGTAGGATATTTTCACTTGCACATAGATACCCTTTTTTTTTGTCTTTTGCATTAGTATTTGATCGTTGAAGGTAAGGGCCTAAAAAAGCAGCAATTCAGAAATGCCCAGTGGTTTCAACTTGTTTGTATTTTCGTCCTATAGATAAAAACACATAGAAAAAGGCAACCTGTAGTTTGCTTTGCAGTGAGGTGTTTACGTTCCAAATCTCACAATGAAAATAATGACCAATTGAGCCATAAATTCAGATGGTAGTTCTGTACCAGTGAATGCTTTACACAACATATCAAAGAGCATTCAGGAAGTTTTGACTCTTGAAGCTTGAGATAAGCATGGACCCCTTCTTGTTTTAGTGAAGAGCCAACACTGAATGAGTGTGTATCATAATAAGTTTTGGGTTTTTCCCCCCCATTTAAAACTGTCAACACTACATTCCTGTGCTACGTTTTTTAAGTAATAACTAGCTACTGTAATAATTTGAGCATACTCAACCAAATACATTTATAGTCACAGAAGAACATAGTCTTCTAGCATTTCATTTATAGAAATTATGCTATGAGCAGTGCCAATGGAATCACTGTTGCTGGTTTTGCTCTAGAACGTGACTGGGAAAATACTTTGGTTTTGGTATCAGAACATAACTATTATTGGAACACAGTTTCAGGTTCTAGCATGTTTGTTAATGTGAAACAGTGATGTAGTAGACTAAGGATATTATAATTCATCAAAAAAGTAATGCTGGAGAGCGTTAGAAGGCTAATCCCCGCTCCATTTTTATTTGGGTTACTTCTTACTAGAAATTATCCTTATTTTTTATATATTCAATATTCCGTCTCACAGTGATAAGAATGGACTATTTTTCAATACAGTTTTCAGTCTTCTACATTGGAGCAACACGTGAGGCTTTTCTATGCTGAAAACCAGCATTTTCTTAGCCCTTGCCGGACGTATGGCCAGACTGCTTCAGAGGGAGTGTATTGGGAAGAGGATAGTGAGGAGCTGGAGCTGTTGACCTGGGAGACCCTTCTGTCTCCCTTGCTGTGTGTAACAGGAGAATCTTTGTACTTAACCTTTTGCTGATTGCAGATAGATTTTCAGAGTGTTGGCATCTGGTGAGCCATTCTCTGATGGGAAAGCAGCGTTTCAATGACATTTCAAATCATGTCTGATTTAGCTGGAGCAGTACTTGTGTATTGCGGGACTAACAGCAAATCCAATATTTGGTCTTGTGAAGGAGCACTGTCATATCAGCCACCTCCCCAGAAGATGGGAGAATTTTTTTTTCTTCTGCATTTATACTTTTATAAAAGTGGGATAGGTAAGATCAAACTTTGTTTATAATTTGCCTTGAATTATTGGGGGTGTAAAGATGGTTAGTTTTGGATTATGCCATAATTTTCAGCTAATACTGTGCAAAAGAGCTGTAACAATACTAGGAATGCAAAGGTTTCTGTTTAGTGAGTACTGCTCAAAATTCTTTCTTGTCACATAAAGCCATTGACTCAACATTTATGAAGAATGTGTATTGTGGGGATGTATGGGAAACTGTGTTGTGAGATCTGCATGGAGCCCATTTCTGCCATCTCAGGTGTTACAGGGTGGAAGTAGAAAGTGTAGACAAGGAACACTCAACTGATTCAGTGCTGGTAAGGCTTCCTGGCTATACTGGACACATGTACTATAATAAGACTTCATTTTAACTAATTTACTAAAGTGATCAGTAAATTTTTTTTTGAGGCAAAAAAAATTCTATTTCAAATTTAGGTTGATGCAAAGCTCCACAGTGTAAAAACTGAGGTAGAATCCTGCTCAGGGAGATACTGAGTACTTCAATAGGTCTCTCATTATTTTACTTCAGGTTTTTCCAAGTACTAGGAATCTTCTTTCTGTAAGTCCTGCCTTGTCTGATCATGCCTATACAGAGAAGGATCAATAATTTGTCCTTTAAGTCATTCCCCTAGGAATGTAACTAAACACAGACTACTTTTTTTGAGATGCAAAGATGGGAATGGAATGGAGGAAGTACCTTTACGTTTATGTAATAACCTGTTGGTTAGGATATGTGATCAGAAAGTTGTGAGTATTGGTTCAATTCATAGTTTGCATTCAATCTAGTTTACTTTCCATGTCTCATTTTCTGTCTCCCAGCTGAATAAAATTGCCATTAAGCGGTAAATTAATCAGGAAGAGAGACATAAACCTGTTGTTCTGGTGATGCGCACTCAGGGGAAGGTGGCTGTTGTGTCCCAAGTTTGGGGCAACTCAGGTTCACAGATTTCCATTGTCAGAATTAAGGTGAAATGACACCAGAGGAGTACAAACAACAATTAACATTTATTAACTAAGCTAACCTTGCTGAATTATAAGTAAACTTATGAATGTCAGCCTTGGATCATGTCATTAAGCTGCCATTTGGAAAAATGAGGTAGTTAGAAAGAGAGAACAGAGAAAAGGAAAAAGGGGGAGAGAGCGAGTGAGAGAGTTGTCTGGGGTTGAGGAGGGGATGGCTACTTTGGAGTCTTGGGTGTGATAGAAACCCAGCGAAGACTCGTGATTTTGCAAGGTAAGGAAGTTGGTTCAGAAAAGTGCTGCCTCAGTGAGGCCACAGGCCCCCACAGGCCGTGCCCTCAGCCAAGGGGGCTGCGCTGCCTGCTGGGGGCCGGGCCGAGCTGGGCTGTTCTTTTCCAAACACAACCTGTTCACCCTTGTTCTGTCAACACTCTTCAGCGAGTGCTTGAGGCAGTTTATTGTAGTCTGGGTCTCTACAGGGGTGAAGTAAGATAGGGGAAAAAAAAGAAACAAAACCAAACAACAATCACAAGAGTGTGACAATTTAAGTGGTGGAAAGGATTCCTCACCCTAAGAAATGTCATATTCAGTCTTCAGATGTGGGGGAGAATATGTGCCTGGATATGATCTATTTGAACGATGGATTTAATCCAGAATTTTTACCATCTCAGTAAGTGTATCAACCTCTGTGTAACAGCTTCTGACTATATTTTAAAACATCTTTTTAGAAAAACCGAAATTATTCCTAAGGGGAGGATTTAAGACTGTGTTTGGAGGTAACAAGATTCTGAAGTTAGGACTGTTTTAGGACTCACACTTGGTTGCTTCATGCTTTATTAGAAATCTGAAGGTAGCATCCACATTTATTTGTTTATTTATTTTTATTTATTGGACTGGTGTTCTGAGAAATTTAGCTCTCTTCATGCACCAAGAAGGGAATCAAAATTAGTGAATTTATTTCTTTATTTTTATTTTTTAATTGTGCTGTATCATGGCTATAAAAGATCAGACTGTTGGATTTTTCAATGAGGTGTTTTAAGTAGAGAGTGTATGGGAATTTTGTCCTGAGCTCTGAGGAACGCCATCAGAGAGTTTTAATATATAGTGGCTTCTAACATGGGACATCAGAGGAGCTCAAGAGAAGCAGCAAACACATGAGGTATTTCAGAAGCTACAGGGGTTGTAAAACAGATCAAGTGTGTAAAAAATTAGTAACGTTTGAAGTTGTGAGTTCAATTACTTTGCTTTGGGGGATTAAAGTCCCAGTAGGAATGGAGGGATAGAATAGAGCAGGAAATAGAGCATTATATGTGTCTAGTTTGTGTGTTGAAATGTTATGCCTGTTTTGAAATAAAAAAATGTTGAGAAGGCCTTAGAATAGCTACAGTGCTTTTGTTATCCAAGCTTGTATTCATGCTACTTACTGCAGTCTACTCATTCAAGTATTTAAAGCTCTGATAGAGCTATAGTCACTTCTTAACACATGCTTGTGTGAAAGACCAAGGGAGATTTTAACTCTTAGTAGCAGAAGTGGTTTTTTATAGTTACGTAAGAATAGAAATAACAGTGGATGACACATTAGAAATTATTCTAGAGAAGGGCATGTTTGTTTCATTTGAAATGGTTATTACAATTAGATGTGACCTGAACTTTCTAGAACAAATCATGTAAATTCTGAGATGGCTGGTGACTGGATAGCAAGAACGTGTACACTGACTGTACTTCTTCTCTCTTTTGCCATGCTGAAGTTTTACTATGCTTGCTGCTCAGCCTTTCAGCTGCTCTTCTCCGTTAGAGCAGTCACAAGCACAGGAGTTCATGATCACAGAATATGTGAAAAGCTTGCTACAGTATCAATATCTAGGCTTCATGGTTGTTATGTAGCAAGCATATATTCCTTTTGTGTAATATGGTTTTTAATAACTTACCACAATGTATTCTGTGCATTAGCTTGTTTTTTTTTTCCAAGTGTGCAAGAATGACACTGTATCATCAGTCTGGAACATTGAAATTCATAAAATCTTATGTATTAAACAACTGAGAATAGCTTTTCTTTCCCTACAGAAAAGTAAAGAAGGAGAGGTACAATTTTTTTTTTTTTCTCCTAGAATGTTGGTGGTGCTTTTCTATTCATGGGACTCTGCTTCTAATGTTGATATCTGTAAGGCAGGTACTTGAAAATTGCACAGGATTTTTGTATGTTGTAAATTTCCTTATTTTTGTGACCTTGTGATGTGACGATGTAGTAGCGGAATTCTTCAGTAATAAACACATGCCATTGTGCAGTGAAGATGATGCTTCAGCGCTGCAGCAGAATTTAAAATGGGAGCATGGTGTGACGGGAGCGATCCTGCAGTTTCTATGGCAACAAGGAGTGCCAGGCTGTTTGCATTGTGGAAGGCAGTGGGTAGCGGGCACTTCAATAAATGCCAGCATTTATTAAGACTGTTAGGATGGCAGTTTCTCTCTACTGTATTGCAATTTATGCCTAATTTAAAGTTCCAGCCTTTCGCAGTGCCAGCTGCTTTCAACTGCCATTTCCTCTAGTGGAAATGGAGCTAATTTGCGATGGTTAACAATGTGTCCTGACACCAGCGGCTCCGAGTGCATCCATTATTCTGTGAGGATGCATGATGCATACGAGGAAGGCAAAGAAAATTAGCTGTTCTGCTGAGGTTGCAGTGGCTTTCTGTTTTGTTTGTGTTTTGGTTTTTATTTATTTGCTTGCTTATTTGGGGTTGGTGTTTTTTGTTGTTACTGTTTTGGGTTTTTTTTGAAACAATAAGAAGGTTTCATAAGTAATTTTGGACACTTCAGGAAGAACCACAGTTAAAATTTCTGTGGTTAAGCCAGCATACCCAGAACGTTTTCTCTGTAGGAGTTTCAATTTAATGAGCTTCAGAAACAATGTAAGACTTCCTTACCTGATCAAAAGTTCAGCAGGTTTGTGTTTAGTTATTAGCAAAGCATGGAGTTTCCTTTTGTGTAGAGCATCCTTGCCTTCTGTGGTGAGGAATTTTTACTTTATAAACAACTGAGTTTTCAAAATCCCAGTCTGTCATATACTTAACAATGCAAAATTCTAAATAAAGATATACTGGCTTAGGAAAGGGAGATACCAGCTACATCACAATTTCTGTTGATATATACTTGGAATTTGTGCCCATTGGCTTAATGGAAGCAAGGATCATGTTTGCTTCAATTTATCTGATCTGGAAGATTACTGGAGCTATGCCACTGAGTTTATAAGGCCAGCTATGTGTTCTGTGACATAATGTCTCAGTAGTTACGTGTACATAATTTTTAGAGCAGAGTTGGCTGGTGTCCTTCCTGCTAGCTTGGAATGTGAGCAGAGCAAAATAAAAAATCTTCCTGAAAGTGTCTGAGAAGACAGTTTTGTAGCCTTCCCTGAAGGGTCCAAAAGGGGTGCTGGACTCAGGGTTTTTTCTCGGTGCTTGTCCTACTCAATGGTCACGCAAACTTTCATTTGCTACAATGGGACAAGTCTGGAGCCTTTTTTACTTCTTTTTGACATTCCTTCATCTCTAAAATTCCACTCTTCAGCTGTTAATGTAAATATTTTTAAAACTATATATGTATAAAATGTTAACAAGGTGAATTCTTGCTGTTCTTATCTTCTTTATAATATTTCTCTTTAATTTTGTGAAGTGGATTATAATCATAAGTACCTGGTCTGATAATATGAAACATCTGTATTTTGAAGTTTAAAGAGATAAAAGTGAGACATAAAAAGACTGACCTTTGCTTTGGGGTCAGTGGGCTTTGAATTTGGCCCCTAGTGTCAATCATTTTACAGTGACTCTAGAGTAACCTTACTTTTCATTATAGACTTAACTATATTCTTGAGTGACTTCATTAATATACGTTCATCCTTTTAAATTCCTGTCATGTAAACAGGCATTATGGAGTGGTGAAGTGCTGACTATGAAAAGTCAGCAAATGAAGCAAGTGGGTGGCAGCAGGCCAAAGCTGATTTTCAGGAGGTTGATTTGTTCAGGAAACGTATGAGGAAAAAAAAAATCACACTTAGAGTGCATTTCTTATGGAACTAATATGAATTCCTGTAATAGTAATTTCTCTGTTTCCATGTGCTTTGAACCAGTCCCCCATCTCTCATAACTATTCTGTGTATGTATTAAGTTATTCCGCTTCTCTCTTTCATTTTATTTCAGTATCACTGCATATTAACCCATTGGAATTAACTGCTTGGTTACATGTTTTGGTCATATTTTTTCTGCTAGAGTAGCCTGTATTTTTGGTGATCTTCGAAAATCTTGTATTAAATTAAATGCATTTGTTTGAATTATTTTAGAGCAGTAAGAAAAACTCCATAGGTTTAAAACAGATCCATTTACTCCTAATGTCTTGATTATGCATGTACACAGTGAAAACCTTCTGCTTTACCTAGTTTTCCAAATTCCTACAAACTGGGTGTGCAGATTTTAAACATAGGTCAAGATTCTCCCCAGTACATTATGCATATATCACTACATCCTCCTTTTCAGTAAAGCATTTCACTGACAGTTCTGATGCTAAACCAACAAAGATAAAGTATTTAAATTTTATAATTCATGACATTATTACCTACTATAATATTGCTTTCTTCTAATCTCTTTCTCTACAAAATAATTTACTTTCCTCTTTATGTGGTTTCAGTATGAATTCATCAAGTAAAAAGTAGCCTATATGTTATCTTAAGACACCCTCCAAAACAAAGGTGTCTTTATGATAAAATTCTGTGTGAGATTCTCAATAGTTGGTATCTTACCAGGCATTTTTAAGGCAAGAAAAGAAGTATGAAATGGGCATGGGGACTGAACTTTGTTGTCCTGGTTTTGCTGACGCTGATTTTCAACATTGGATTAGGATAACTTTGGTTGTATGGAGTTGGTAGGATTGTTTCATTTTGATTGCCACTCTTGTGCCATTCTCAGTTATTTTGAAAATTACTTGTCAGTAAACCTGTCTCAAAGAAGAAGCAGAAATGATCTGATGGTGTCAAAATGCAAAACAATCATTTTTGCTTGTTCCAAGAACTGTAATAGTAGGGTAATATGCTGTGATATACTGGAGGGTTGTGGTGTCTTTGTGTTTTGTTTTGTTTGTTTTTTAAAGCCCTCGAAGTCCATCAGTAGGAAGAAAATAAGTTGTTGGCTGTGAGGAGCCATACCTGCATTTTGTTAGGATTGCACATCCTGCAAAGCTGATGATGAACTCAAACCCTTTAGCTGTCAGAAAGATGCCTGCCACAGATTCTCCCTTCCTTTTATTGAAGGGCTTGATATATTTTGTACTAACTGTCCTCTCAGAAATAGCTGCCACCTCTGCTTTTTATTTGGACAGCCCTGGAGACTTTCCTGTCTACTTGCTTATGCCATAAAACTTCATTTATATGTGTCTAGCATTTGTATAAAGCACAGTAATCAGAATTGGCAGTTTTTCCTTCTGGCTTTTGAATGACAGTTTTAGTGGTTCACATGGCTGTCAGAGGAAACTTCATGAGAATCAAGGCTTATGGTTCTATTCCAGCTTGTGCTCTAAGTAAAACACATTGCCTTTGTTTCTAGTAAGAAATAATCACAATGGAACAGAATTTGTTTTTTTTTTTTTAAGTGGGTTTTAATTAGGAATCTTTTTTATTTATTTTATTTTTCTATTGGAATGTTTGGAGTCCCTGACTGGATTTTCTACTACAGACGTTATTGTGAAGTACAGCTGGTTCCTGATTCATCATGTCTCCTCTTATCTTACTACTTTTTTGTATTTAAGTGTTGCCATGGTACTTAAGAGGTTAGTGCTTATGCATTCAGAAGAAACATTAAGAATAACTGATATTCTTGAAACTGTGTAGAGAAAGCTTATCTGTCTGAACTCTATCATCATTTGCGTTCAGCTTCTATAGCACTGAAAAATCTTGTGTTATCTATACATTTATTTATTGGATGACTTGCTCATATGGTGAGAATGTGAGACTTGTCTGTATTTTTGTCACTTTATTAGTGTGTTTGTGAAGTCATTTATATAACAAAAAATGTGGATCTTCCATATGATAATAAATTGTTTCTATTTACCATATGATCTTTTAGATACCACGTTGGCATTTCATGAGTAGGTAAATATCTTGATAAGCAGTAATTTACTATGAATCCTACCAGTGGATGTGGAGAGCCGAGAGACCTTTTAGCATTTTCTAGAGACAACATTGAGACTAGTAGCATTGGTAGTGATTTGGGGCGATTGTTTTCTTATCAGATTCTTCACTTGGAGATACTTCAGTGCACCTTCCCTTTTCTAGATAAACTGAAAAGAAGTTTAGAAAGTCAAACAGGGTGTGTGTACATGTGTGTCTCTGTGTGCATTCTTCTAAGGCAGAGGTTGCTCACTTGTGGTAATCTATTTAAGGTAGTATTTGTTATGGCATTTGGTTTTTATTATGGCATTTGGATCTTGTTCAACTGAAAACTTAGAAGCTCTAGAAGTTTGGAAGTTATTACATTACAGCCAAGTGTACCTTTTGGTAAAGGTGTATGGGAAAATAAAGAAATGACAGTATATTATTTTTATATAATGATTGTATGATATGGAATAATGGCAGATCTTTCTTTTTGTCAAAGTTAATTGAAAAGTTAATAGAAATTTCCTCAAATTCTGGATTTGGTAATTTTTTTTTGGCTAAACTTCTGCTTTTCAGCCGAAATACTTTTTCAAGTATAATCTTTTCATGAGTTTCAGTTTTGTCAGTTGATTTGCAGTGTTTCATGAGATAAAGAATATTGGCATCTTTAAAATCTGAAAAAAAAAAAAAAATATCAGGGAAGGATTCTAGCAAATCTGTCCTATATTTGGAAAGTGGTAGACAGGAACCCCACTTGGTTTGTGACGTGATCGAGGAGCCTCTTCCATTGTGAGGGGTGTTGCTCCAGGACAATGGTTCAGTTGATCCTTCTCCTCTGACAGCCCTGGAAGGAGGCAGGTCAGGGGCTTCTGGTTGCTCTGACAAGGTTGGTGGTCTTCCTCAGCCTGTTGATGTTACTCTTTGCTCTTTTGTGGTTATGGAGATTAGCCTTTAATCAAGAAGCCTAACAAAGCCTTTTGCAGTTAATGCAATAACTGTGTTGAATCTGAAAGCTTCTGACTTTGACCTGGAGAGGCTGGTATACACCACAACGTTAGTATCTATTCCTGACACTAATTCCTTATAGATACAATGCATGTGAGCCTAAACTGACAGGGGTTTGTTGTAGAAAGTCTATACACACACTTAAACCAGAAGTATTTCAGGATTTGGGGTTTTTGAGGGCTGCTTTATGAAGCAACATCAGTGTGATAGCAAATATAAGCAAAGGCTGAACACAGTTTTATTTATGATGTCCTGCAAGCACCGCAGATGTGCATTTATGGTAAGCTGTTTGCTATCAAGTCTGCTAATGTGAAGCTCACTTCAGATGTATTTGCATCATTGTTTGCATTTGAGACACTTCCTAAAAGTGTTTGAGTTTAGGGAGTGGAAATACTTTAAAAACAAGAAAAGGTCTCTTAAGACCTAGATGCATTAACATGTCATTTTTAATATAAATTTTAAGAACAAAGTGAAAATGCATCTGCTGCCAATAGAGACAGAAATCAAGCACTGTAATCCAGCATGTTAATTAACCTGAAGATATTACCATTTATTAAAGTGCATGAAAGTGCTACTCCGGTAAAGACAGTATTATATGTAATTGCAAGATTACTAATACTCATTTTACATGATATCAAAGTACACAAATTTGCCCATCTTGATAGACTGCAAATTCTTATTGATTCTGTGATAAAGCTACTACAAGCGTTGAATAACAATGGCAATCATGTACCGAGCAGTTTACTTGGTGTAAAACTCATAGACTAATGATCCAGTTTACTTTCCAGTAATTACCTGTGGACTTTTAAATTATTCCCTAGCTTTTGATGTTCATTAGTCACTGGAAATGAAAATGGCAAGGAAAGCAATAGTGCATAATTTGGAACATTTTTAATGTTTATAGATTTCTTAGCATGATTAGAAAAATATAAGTGGTACTACTCTTTCAGATCAATAGAGGCACATATTAAGTATTATAATAATTGCCTTCTCAAGGACAATGATTTAACACTGTTGGAAGTGTTGCTGAGACTACTGATTTCTTACATCTTCATTAGTGAGCAATGAAAACAGCAGGTTAAAAAAATCTTAGGCAGTTTTTTTTTTTATTAAACTCTTCTTAGCACAGTTAATTATCAATTTAGTAGAGTTATCTACAGAAATTTAACAATGTGGCTTTAGGGTTTCAACTGTCCCTGAACTCCAGTTACAGTCATGACACAGTGAAAAATATCAATTAAGAGAAGTATATAAAATAGTTTTGATAGAAGACCTTCCCCTCTTAAACTGAAATTTCATAAATAAATGTTGGTTTACTCTGCCTGAGTAAACTTATTATGATATCCTTGGGTTGACACATCAATCTGCAGAAATGTATTAAAATGCAAATTCATGTATTTCAGCCCTTGAGCTGTTTCATTTCATCCCTAAAAAAAAAAAAATAAAAAATAAAAAAAAAACCTTAATAGTCTACAAGGTATTAAAAGCAATACTCAGTTATCGAAAAATAATCATTCTGAGCTTGTTTTACTTTCAAATTAAGAGTGCTTAACACATAGTTTATTTAATGCAGGACCTATGTAAAGTTAATGGAAAAAATACAATATAATTGTGGCCTTAAAAATTGTTTTTAATAGGACCAGTCTTTTATTCTCTTTTCCTTTTGTTTGCATGTATACTTTTAAAATATTATGTACATTCCTGAAAATGAACTGGCATAAAATGGTGAGTCTGCTAGAGGAGGATATACTGTTAGGATGTTTCTGTTACATTTAGTAAGAGAAGTAAAGCTAAAAGACTATAGATAATGCGGGTTCTAGAGCTGCCCCTCAGAATAAAATGTGATATTTGAGTTCTCACAGGCTTGATATTACATATTCCTTTATGATAACAAAGAAAAAGCAAATATCCTAAGAGGGAGGAACTCATAGCTCTTGCTAAATCATTAATTTAAGTCTGGAAAAGACTAGGGGTAAGGATGACCCAGGAAAGAAAACAGAGTGGTGGTTGCCTGTAGGATTGTCAATTGGAGTGCAGTTTGCTTCAGAACAAATAATTTCAGTTAATCATATGTATTTCCAAGATTTAAGTTAATTGTAATCATCATGCAAAAAAATCTGTATTTCCAAGTGGACAATTTCATGAAGGACCAGACAGGAAATATTAGGGTGAAGACATAACAGTTTAGAAAGCAGCTGTGTAAAATAAATGTCATAGACCTGATGACAAGACTTCATCTTAAATACCATGTTTATGTCAAAACCTATTTTGAGATATAAAATGAGTGCACCATTTAACACAGGTAAGTTATAAGATATGGAAAAGATCATCATGTGAAAGAATGATGCACACACTCCCTCACTTGCTCTTGGAAGAAAGAAATAGAAGAAAGTGCATTTCCAGCTTTGCATAATTCCTCATGGAGTTCTGTGGTATTGACATTATTGAGCCAAAAGTTTTGGAAAGAAATATGTGAAGACATTTAATATCTGCATGTGCACTATGCATGTTGTCCACATTGGTTTGATTTCAACTGATTTTGGAAATTAAGCGGTTTTGGATCTGCCTAGCAGAATCCTGGGAGACCATCTGGAAATCCTGGAAAACTGGAAAAGAAGCCAAGGTATCATAATAGGGAAGAAAATACAGATAGTAAAAGGGATGAAAGGCTCCATCTGGCTCTGCTGTCACTGCTGAGCTCACAGAGAAGTAGGAGGGAGTACATCGCTCAATATATAAAACAGAGGGTGTGGCCTGCAGAGGTGCCCAGGGAACAGAAACCTGCCATGGTTAACTGGGGAGCCGACAACGTGTGGGTATTCCCCAAGCGGTTACTATGGGGTGCAGCAGTGCTTTTATGCCATCACCCACCTTTACTACGGGAGGATAAAAATGGGGAAAAAGGAAGGCATGCTGGAGTAGTTCTTCTTTGTTCGGATATTTAATGCATGTATGATTAATCATAAAGCTAACTTGAATTTAGTTCCTGGAGTTTTAATATGTAAGAATTGGTATGTAATACTGTGGATTACCATCTTGGATCCTGCTTGTGTACCTTTCAGATATAAATCCCAGAACTCTGTGATTTGTTACACGTGGTGATTAAATAACAGAAAACTGAATCCAAAATAACATTTGAATCACTAAAATGCATCAGAAGAAAACTCTGAAATTTTTTATTAGATGAACATTAAGATATAAGTTTCACTCAGAAATTAGCCATTTCTTTTAAATTTGGGCTGTTTTGCCTATGTGATCAATTTATGCATTTCAAATGTAAACCAAGACGAGTTAAAGCCCTGTAGTACTGCTAAAATAACAGTTCAGGTGCTTGAGCTAGTCTCTCTTGTGCTCTCTCAGGTTTTTTCTATTAATTTTTAAGATATAAGCCTTTTTTTTTTTAAGATAAAAATGCAGATAAGTTCTTGATGCATTACCTCAAACTTTTAATTGCATTCCAAGTTTTAGGACTAAGCCTTGAAGTTGTGTGAGCATTCATTTATTTGCAGTGACCAACATTTAATGCTTTAGATATTCTTCATTTAAGCATTTTGTTTCCAGATAAGTCACTGTACCTGCTCTGATTTCTAAAATATGCCTGCTTCTGCTAGAACGCTTGTCATCTGCATTGTAAAATAACAGTGTTCTATGGGAAGCTTTTAAGCAAAACCACTGTAATTTAGTTTGCTTAATGTCAGACATGAGTCCACACTACAACAGAAGTGCTCTAAATGTCAAAACAAATCAATTTTGCAAATGTCAGACAGACATTAATGAAAGCTCAGCTCTTTCACTGAGGATACTCTCCTAATTCATAATAAATACTACAGCGTCCTATATCATGGCCATTTATAACAGAAGAAACACATGCAGTCGTCACCTTTGTTATGGATTTGGTTCCACTATTTAAGTATGTCCTTTAGAAGCCTCTGTATCATAATGGCAGAAGTTTCACAGAATAGTCTAGGTGAGAAGGGACCTCAGAAGGTCAGCTCATCTACTCAAAGTAGGGCCCACTTCAAAGTTTGGTCAGGTTGCTCGGGACTTGTTCAGTCAAACTTTCACTGTCACCAGTAGTGGACATTCCACAGTATTCCTGGGCAAGCTGTTTCAGTGCCTAGTGAAAAAAACAACCAAACCAACAGAATAAACCCCAAAGTCATAAAACAACACCTCTTAGAGTTTGGTTCAGTCTTGCTTATAGCGCACCCTTAGGTAGCAGAAGAGTACAGTTACATCCCTACATAACCTTCATCTTTTGAGGCAACACAGAGCTTCCTCAGCCTCTCCTTTTATTTCCAGAGAGAGCTCCAGCTCTCTCACCATCTTAGTCTTCTTTCATCAAGGGAAGTTGTAAGTTCTTTTCCTTTGAAATAAATGAATTGAGGTGTGTATCTACTGTCATATCTTTTGAAGCAGTTAAGGCACCTAAGGAAATGAAATAAAACTGCCACATGTATTTGCTTTTAAAATCTGTCTATTTTGTCGTAAATTATTCTTTAACATATATTCTGTAATGTCCCATAATATCAATTCATTAAATTACTACTGTATGAATATAACTAGATATATTTTCCAAAATTAAGCAAGAACAAATCTCAAAGGAAGAATGTACTTACAGCAGATGTCAATAATCAAGAATACCTGTTGGTTACAAGGTCAAGAATTATCTTTCTTCAAGGATCTTCTCCTTTTTCCCCATGTCTTTTCCAAGATAATGTGTCTTGAAAACAGACAGAATCATATGTTTCAATAGTGAAAGAAAACTAATCTTAACTTTTATGCTGAAGCTGGCTTTGCTATTTTTCTTCAGAAAGTGCTCTTTGCTTTTCCTGACACCATTCTATCAAATACAACTATCTTCACATTGAGCCATTCGTTATAATAGATTTTTCTTAGGCAGATCAGTTATTTACTTTGTAATGACTACATAGTTTTCTTAACTTTCTTTGCTCTTTGTTTTAAAAGTATGTTGAAAAACTGTTCAGTTTTAAAACATGTTCCCATTCTGTCTACTTAATTTTTCTCTGTATGTTTGGATCTCTGTAGATTTAGAAAATGCCTTTGATTGTGCAGCTTGTGCTGTTTGCTCAGCTGGTAAGATATGACTTGAGAGGAGTTATCCAACATAGAATCAGGACGTGCATGTTTAATCAAAAGAAAAGCCAGAATAGCATTGTCACAGTTTTTTGTTGGTTTGTTTTGTTTTCATCTGGGATAAATAATAATAGATTATTTGTATCAAACCAATTGTTTACTTCAGGATTGAAACCCATGGATCAGTACTTCAATTATATTCCAGGTATTTCAATAGTGTACTGCAAAGTCAACAAAAAGCAGAGTTGTGCTTTTAAGTTTATACCTTTTGTTGATTTCAGAATCTGAAACATTCACCTTTACAAGCCTCATTTAATTTTTAATTCAGTAATATCGTGTGATTTCTTTAATCCACCTCACTTGAGGTAGGGCTCAAAGCAGACAGAAAAGTTGAACTTCTTTCACAGAAATCACGGAATCACGGAATTTCAGAGTTGGAAGGGACCTTTAGAGATCGTCTAGTCCAACTCCCCTGCTAAAGCAGGATTGCCTAGAGCACATTACTCAGGACTGCATCCAGGCGGGTCTTTAAAGTCTCCAGAGAAGGGGACTCCACAGCCTCCCTGGGCAGCCTGTTCCAGTGCTCTGTTACCCTCAAAGTAAAGAAGTTTTTTCTCATATTTGATCAGAACTTCCAATGTTCCGCTTGTGCCCTGTTACTGGGAACCACTGAAAAGAGTCTGGCTCCGTCTTCCTTAAACCCACCCCTTAGATACTTGTAAACATTAATAAGGTCTCCCCTCAGCCTTCTCTTCTCCAGGCTAAAGAGTCCCAGCTCTCTCAGCCTTTCCTCATAAGGGAGATGCTCCAGTCCCTCAGTCATCTTTGTTGCCCTACGCTGGACTCTCTCCAGACACAGTTCCCTGTGTCTTGAACTGGGGAGCCCAGAACTGGACACAGTATTCCAGTTGCGGCCTCACCAGTGCAGAGTAGAGGGGGAGAATGACCTTCCTTGACCTGCTGGCCACACTCTTCCCTATGCAGCCCAGAATTCTGTTGGCCTTCTTGGCGACAAGGGCACGTTGCTGGCTCGTGGATAACTTACTGTCTACCAAGACTCCCAGATCCTTTTCTTCAGAGCTGTTTTCCAGCAGGTCCACCCCTAACCTATACTGGTGCCTGACATTCTTCCTCCCCAGGTGCATGACTCTACACTTCTCCTTGTTGAACCTCATTAGGTTCTTCTCTGCCCAGCTCTCCAGCCTGTCTAGGTCACGCTGGATGGCAGCACAGCCCTCTGGGGTGTCAGCCACCCCACCCAGTTTGGTATCAGCAGCGAACTTGCTGAGCATACACTCTGTCCCCTTGTCCAGGTCATTGATGAATATGTTAAACAATACTGGTCCAAGTATTGAGCCCAGGGGACACCACTGGTTACAGGTGTCCAACTTGACCCTGCTCCATTAATCACAACCCTCTGAGTCCTGTCACACAGCCAGCTCTCAATCCACCTCACTGTCCCCTCGTCTAGTCCACACTTCCTCAGTTTCCTAAGGAGGATGTTATGAGAGACAGTGTCAAAAGCCTTGCTGAAGTCAAGGTAGATGACATCTGCTGCTCTGCCTTCATCTAGCCAACCAGTTATAACACCATAGAAGGCTATGAGATTGGTCAAGAATGAGTTACCCTTGGTACACCCATGTTGACCACTTCCAATAACTTCCTGCTCCTGAAAAAAACCTTTAAAATTCCTTTAAAACCCTAAGTTTTGAAAAATATTTGTTTGGCTATAATCATCTTCCTTGAAAATGATTTAGCCTTCTGTGAACACTTCAGCAATTGCTGCCTGCCTCGTAGGAGCGATTGGGGGAAGCCTCTAGTTCTGACCAAACAACTTGTTCTCTCAGGTGAAGATTTGCAAAGGGAGTGTTTTGGACTAGGTGAGGATTATTCAGTATGCTTCCCTAAAGGCAATGCAAAATCTTAAAGGACTTCATCTCCCTAATCTGTTTGATTACATGCCCCTCCACCCCACTTCTGCCTTCTCCAATTTTTAGTGAACACTTTTCAAAATGTCTGTGAAACAGGAAATAAAGCATTTCACAATATTTTATATTCTAATAAGTACACAGTCTCGAGAGCGGGAGAACTCTTCTGAAAATTAGCAATCATTTCTGGAGGACTCATCTTTCATAGAGTGTTTATTAGCATGAATAGCTATCACATCTCAGTAACAGTAAGGGAAAATCCTGCCTTGCAAAACAGCACTTTTCTCTGCTCAAACATTGTCCAATTGGTAAAGAATTTCAGGCCATTACGTTTTAACCTTATTTTATCTATTGATATATTTAAAAGTTGATACATCTTTAAACTTCAGAGGACACACACTATCATGGTGTTTAGTCCTGCAGCAACCTCAACTCACCACTGGAAGTCTTTAAGTCCTTATTGGGGTTGTCATTTGAACATCTCACTCTTACATTTGCCACTGTAATGACTTTAGCATCATTTTAATTGAAATAGTTTGTTTGTAACATTTTGTTCGACCACTCCCAACCAAAATTATTATTCATAAACACAGACTACTTGAAATATTACTCCTTTTCCTCTCAAACTGTTACATTCATTTCCCAATTTATCAGGTATCATATCATTACATGACAATATTTGGATTTTTTTTGTGGTGCACTTTTTTCTCTTTTTCTCCCCCCCCCCCCCCCCCCCCCCCAAAATCTCAAGGTAATTTTACAACCTTACCGTTCCATATTTTTTTGTAATATCCTTGATCATTATTGGTGACAGCTTAAAAAAATTGATTGTGACACTAAGGAGATAGCTGTTTCTGGGTTAAAAAGAAATGTAACCATACAATACTGGGATTAGGATATGGTAGAGGTCATGTCTGCTCCTCACAGAATTTTGTTTCTGTATAAAATACATATAGAGACTTTTTTTGGTTGACAAATTTCTTGCTCATTCAACAGCTACACAGTGAGGCAAATTTCATGGTTTCTGCCAGTTTTCTGCTGCCTTTTAGTATTTTTAGGAGCTACAAAATCTGTTTTATTTTTATTACAATACATGTTTAGGTGCAGTTTAAATAAGAATATCTGTGCTTTTAAATATATAATGCATTTACTATGTATTAACAAGTATAAATTTTTAAATGTACACTTGTATTTTAACTAGTAATTAATAAATATTATTTAATTGCTGGTATATAGAGGAAATAAAAGAAGAAATTACTGGAATACATCCTACAGATAGTTTATAGGACCAGAAAGGAAAAGTGCATGGGTCTTTATGGTTTTGGTTTCTTTTTAATTTTACTTTAAATGTAGTATATTTATCTGTTTTTTAAATACAGAACTTCTGGCACATATATTTAAAAATATTTGCAATGCTTTGAAAAACAGAGACTGCAGATAGCTCGATTTCTGAGTTTTAAGCATTTTGGATATGAATGATAGTACATGTTATGCAAAACAATTTCAAAACCACTAAGGTCTGCAGAAGACTACTGTCAAACAGAGAGAAAAATATAATATAGAGAATGTAATTTACTTTCTGTAATACCAGTTAATGATGGGGAGGGCCAGAAAGCACAGAATGAAAATATTGGCACTGTGAGGATAGCAGAATGCATTAAACACAGTAGGGTCTTAATAGCAACAGAATTTTACTCGTGGTTTTGTATGTTGTAAATATTTAGGATTTATTCCAAACCAGCTCAGATCTCCAAACACCATTCTTACTGTTCAGATTGATCAACTGGAATATTTCTATCTGCACATTTGTTTAATCTCATTATTTTTCATCAATCAAATACGAAATAAGTGTACAGAAGTAGTTAACTTTCTTAGTTGTGATAGGGGTCTGGAGAGAGAGAATTAGAAAAATTTTCTCCCTCCCTTTCCCCCAGACTTCTTTTGTGTGGGATATGACTTTTCCTCAAAGTGTGTGAAACAATAAGCTGTGCTTTGTCTGGAAATTAAGCAAGGTTCTCTTACAAATACAGTAGGGACACCGCAAATGCATCTTCATTACAGAGCATGGTCTGCGACTTACTGTATTCATTTGAGCGTAACATGCCGCCCCTTGACAGGGTGCCCTGTTTGTGTTCTTCCACGCGCTACACCTCTTTTCCTCTTTGCTGAGCCCAGTCGTGCGCTACCTCACTGAAACTTCACGTTGACATTTGCCAAAATGCTCTGTTTCAGATCACTGTGCAGCTATTCTCTTGTACCCGTCGTGTAAAGATACCCCTCCCCTGCTGCCCACAGCCCCTACTGATTCCTGTGTCTGAACTGTTGACCTGCTCCTGCTGTTACAGGATCCGCTTTCCAGTATACCTCTGCAGAGGTGCTGTGCTTCTGAGGAGGCAGCCTTCTCAGTCTGCTCCAGCAGTGCTGTACCCAGGACATTGTGTTCAGGCCTGCAGTTATTTTACAATTTTAGCTTCAGTTATGGCACTTCTGCCTCTGTGAACCGTATTGCTGGGGTTTCTTTGATAATGCCTTGTAATTGTTTTGTTGTCTCTCTGTGCTACAAAACCCATCAGAAAAAATACAGCACAACAGGCAGTCCTAAGGCTGCATGGAGGTTAACTGGCATGGTCAGTCCAACCTCATTTCAGTCTTAGTTTCTCTTAGGAAAACCGTAGGAAATGAAAAGCGAGCAAGAATAATTGCTTTGAGGATGGTAGCACATTGGGCCTCTGTGATTCCTTGGTGTTGTCAGTTTCCTTAAATATATACACACACACATAATTGCGGACACTTTCCATTTATTTATCCTGGGGGAGAGACCTCTTTGAATGATAAAAATCAGACCTAAGGTGCTGTACTGCCACATGAATTATTCTGGTGGCAACAGGCCCTACTTGTTTGTTGCACATTCTTGAAACAATGTTGTATTACAAAGACTCCAAGGAACTGAGGTCTGTACCAAAAAGCAACATGCAAATGATACTCCCGTGAAATGAAAGGTAGATAAAGAAGGCTTACTTGCAAGACCTGGCGGGAATTCCCCCAACCCATAAATGTGACAGGCTTAAGTCATATTTTACTATTTCTATTATTTCACGTTTCACTGGTGTCCTGGTTTGAGGTAAAACAGAATCAATTTTCTGTTCAGTAATTTTACTTTGCAGCTAAGCCGCTCCTAACTAACTGAACTCTCTGAAATTAACTGCATATTGTGCAGACACTGTTTGCTCTCAGAGTGATAAAACCAGATTATGCCAAGGAATGGCAAGCAGAGAGGCTCTTGCTTACACCTATTGCTATAACAGCCAAGGTCACCTAACTTTGTTATTTGCTTCATTGGAGAGTCGGAAGTGGAAAAACGTAGAGGGGTCTCACCTGCGGGGAGGAGCGGACAGGACAGCTGACCCAAAACTGACCAACGGGCTATTCCATCCCATGTGCCCCATGCTCGGTATAAAAGCTGAGGGATCAAAGGGTCAGCCCCCTTTCTTCAGTGTCTGGCATCCAAGGAGGACTCTGTCTGTTCATCTGCCTTTGATCCTGATCTATGCATTCCTGCATCCAGATGCAGAATCCAGTTCCCATCAGTTGCTGAGTCCAGTCTGGGACTTTCCCAGTGCCTGCTGGTGTCGTGATCGTCATGCTGGGAGCTTGATACGGTTTTGTATATATTGCATATATTTCATTTTTTAAAATTATTTTTTAAATTTATTAATATTTTCATTAAAGTAGTTTAGTTTTTTCTAAACTCATAAATCTCTTTATCTCTCTCCTGTCCTTGGAGAGAGAGTTAGGGGAGAGCATCTGTTGCTCACTTCAGTGGCCACTCCTGCCCAAAACATGACAATATCTTTTATCTTTTACAAATACCAGCAAACATTTGCAAATAAGGTATTTGCAAGTTCAACATCCTCAAGAAAATTATTATTTGTATTCAAGAATTGAAATGCCTGAACAGAAATTAATTCTTCCAAATATATTTCAATGCAAGATGAATACTTGTACCACAGCCTATTTAGCAGGACACACACTTTCACCTCACAAGCACACTTATATTCATGGATCCATTGAATATTAGCATAGGTTAAGTTCATCAAACATCCCTACCTGGATCCTACATGCCTTAGCCCATCACTAGCTTGGGTCTTGGGTCTCTGATGATGCTGCTTTCCCCTCCTACTTGCAAGCTAGCCTAGCTTGAAGCTTGGTAGTGAATCACACCTCTGCCAGAGATCAAAGTCACGTAGAAAACGTAGGAAAGAGTTAGGAAGAAGGCAGAACATGCAGCTGGCACTTTTTACATCACCTCCTCTCTGCTCTTCCATGCTTTTGTTCCTCTTTGATCCACCTCAGTCCCTACTTTGACTTGCCTTTGGCCCTTCTTCTAAATATCCCATAAGTTTTACACATTCACACAATCCCCTCAGAACATCCCTTGAGGTTTTATATAATCCCACAAGCCCCTTCAAAAATCTCACAACAAATTTGCTATTTTCCATGAAGCCTGTTAATAAACTTGTTTCGCCGTCTTCTCACTTACATTGTTCTGGTTGAATTTCTTCAAAGCTCTAAGAACTCCTGAAAGCTCTAAGTAGTTCCTTCAGTGACCCATTGATAAGTGACCAGAGAGATATAATTGTTATTTTGTCTGTTTGCTCCTCTTCCTTAATGTTTACGTATTTGGGTGTCTAATTTATTACCTACCCTGTCTCCTGTCTTTGACTCTTATACTGATTAGCCATATACTACATGTCATGACAAACCCCATATGCTTATGTTAGCTTTAACAAACTAAGTTAGTCACCTTCAAGGAGTCAGACTTGCACTACAAATACCACTCTAAGATTAAAGGTGTATTACCAAGTTTCTTGGGAGGGGAAGTCATGACATATGCATCAGTAAAGTGCAAATCTGTAAGAATCAACTAAGTTTCAATTGTGTGAGTACAATATAGTACTTCTGCTTCACACAAGCATGTAAATGAAAGCTTCAGTCTATTGCTGAACCAAACTTTTCTGACATGACAAATTACTGTCAGTGCCAGGACAGGTGTAATTAAAGAGGAAAAAATCAAATCTGATTGTTAATTCTTGTGTACAATGGTATAAGAAGGCAGAGTGTTCTCTTGCTTTTAGCCTAGATCCTCAAGTAAATGAAACATATAGGATTGTGTTATCAGTGTTAAGTTATTAAATAATTTTTGATCCTCCAGGTCATCATCAATCAACTTTAAAGGTGAGTATATATTTTAAATCCCACAATTTGTTTGAAAAAGCATCTGGTAGCCGTGCATTGGAGAGAGATAAAAATCAGTGTCCTCACTGAGGAAGGGGAAGAAAAACAACTATTTTATGCTCCTAGTAGTATCTAGCTAGAAGTCAGCTTGTCATAAAGTACATGCTTAGCTCCAAAAAAAAAGCCTGTGTTGTGTCTTTTCCCCAGTGAAAACATCACAAGACACATGGGTGAATTTGGAGTATCTGCAGCACAGGAAAGAAGTGGAATGGAACCAAGCTGTACCAAAAGAAGTTCCATTAGTTTTGCAAACCACATAATTCATCTTCATAATTAATAGTCACACTGATATAAAACCAAAGCTATTACCTTAAAAAGAAAAAAAAAAAATAATATTTTTTGTCCTTTACAAATTTATGTTCAGAGTTTGTTTGGTTTAGTTTGAGGGGGTTTGTTTGTTTGTTTTTTTGTAAACAGTTAAATCACTGCAGTGTAAGTTATTGAAAAGCATATCAGCCACAAATTAATAAAAGACAATGTAAGCTCAATTTCCATCCATTTCATTATCACTCAGCCTCCAGCATTCTGATATGGAAAAACAACCACATAACCCATCTGTATATATCTACACAGGCATTTTTCCTGTTGTAGCCTCATTGCCTCTTTAACTTCTATTACAGAAAGTGTAGAGGATAATAAAATAACAATGACTTCTCACCATTACAAATACAGTTGTTTCTCCCCTGTGTTTGAACTGAGCTATGGAACAGGTGACACAAAAGTTCACTTATTATGTAGCTGGCACGATAAAGAATGCATTGTTTGGAATCTCTAAACACTAAAAGAATCAAACTTTAATTTTCCTTTTATCACCTGGAAAAAGAAAGAAGGGCCTGCTGTCATGAAGTATAAAATTCATTGTCTGATATGATCTAGGATTAAAAAACCCAACACATTTCACAGCTACAGCTCTTGGTTTATTCAGGAAAACCAGGATTAGAATATGTGATTTTTGTCTAAGTACATGCCCTGTCACTTCTGCTTACAATGATGAAATAAGATATAGATCTCTTCAGCAAACTTCCTTTAGCTATTTAAACTGCTGTTCTATAATGAAATTTAGAGAATTTGAGCATAAAGGGTTAAGTAAGGAATTTTGTTGTTAAGAAACAAAGCCGCATAATTTCTATAAGTAAACCCAATGGAGACACTCAAATGTAAAATCTGACCACACAATGAAAACGTCAATAAAACAATGACACTTGAGATAATACAATGTATTACATTTCTGCAGTCACATGTCCCAAAGCTGTAGGAGACTAAGTTACATTTTTAAAATGTGCTGGTTTAAGCAGCATTTGAGGCGATGCCACCAAAATCATATTTTGCAAGAGTTTGAGGTACCTGATAA
The DNA here is from genome assembly GCA_947846985.1 of Fratercula arctica. Taxonomy (NCBI): domain Eukaryota; kingdom Metazoa; phylum Chordata; class Aves; order Charadriiformes; family Alcidae; genus Fratercula; species Fratercula arctica. Next base: position 82,691,030 of record CANTUZ010000002.1, read on the forward strand.
TGCATCTTCCTCTAGCTAATGAGAATTCTTTGGTGATGCTCCTATACTTTGGGAATAGGACTTGGAATCATTTGGTCATGTTGCACCAAATATACACATCTAAACTTTAATTCAGTACAGACATAAAAATAGTCAGGTTTTCAGCAAGTGTTTATTAGGTGATTGATATTAAGTGGTTGCAGCTGTTCTCGCACAGACCTAAACGAACTCCAGATCTACTTGGGACTTTCCTTCTATACTGATTTACAGCATACAATTATAACACCACAATTTGTACTTTTGACACATTTCTTTCACCATGCTTACCCTTCTCTCAAGAGGGCTGAGAGCTCATCCACACTAAGTCCTACACGTGAGATTTCCCTTGTTGACCTTTTCTAGACAAGCCCTTTATAGTAGCAGTGCCTGCCCATCTTAATGAACCTTCTCAACAGGACATGCCACGACAAAAGCAAGGAAAACAATCTCCATAATTCTGATCCTCATGGTCTAGCATCACACTAGTTCCTCTGTCTCACATTTCTGAACAGCTATATGGAGCCATTCCTGTGGATTCCCTCTCAAATTTCTGCACAAACCTTAATGACCAGCTTCAAGCCAGAGATAGCTCTCCTGATTCTTGACACAAACTTTAAAAATATTGTGATCTTTTGTAATTAATCAGAGGTGCTGTCTGTGCAGGAACCTGAAACGAATGTGCAAAATAGAAGAAAAATAACTTTGCTTAGCAATTTGCAGCATTGAAAAGGAAAGCTAACCAGGCTGTACAGAAAAGTTTCAGTCAAAGCCTCAAATTAAAGTTCAGAATAGAAGGCACAAATCGTCCTGACACAGCCAGCAGTTTTTAAGTTACACCTTTCATCAAACTGAATGACCAGATTCTGAAAATATTAATATATAACCAGTGTGTTGTGATTTGGGCTGGAGTGGCCACTGAGATGAATGACAGATGCTCTCACCTAATTGTCTCTCTAAGTGGAGAAGGGAGAGAGATAAAAAGATTTATGAGTTCAGAAGAAACTAAACTACTTTAATGAAAATATTAATAATATAATAAAAAGAAAATAAGGAAATATATTGATAATATGTTCAAAACTTTATCAGGCTGCAGGATGACGATCACGTCACCGGCAGGCACTGGGAAAGTCCCAGACTGGACTCAGCAACTGGTGGGAACTGGATTCTGCATCTGGATGCAGGAATGCATAGATCAGGATCAAAGGCAGATGAACAGACAGAGTCCTCCTTGGATGCCAGACACTGAAGAAAGGGGGCTGACCCTTTGATCCCTCAGCTTTTATACCGAGCATGGGGCACATGGGATGGAATAGCCCGTTGGTCAGTTTTGGGTCAGCTGTCCTGTCCGCTCCTCCCCGCAGGTGAGACCCCTCTACGCTTTTCCACTTCCGACTCTCCAATGAAGCAAATAACAAAGTTAGGTGACCTTGGCTGTTATAGCAATAGGTGTAAGCAAGAGCCTCTCTGCTTGCCATTCCTTGGCATAATCTGGTTTTATCACTCTGAGAGCAAACAGTGTCTGCACAATATGCAGTTAATTTCAGAGAGTTCAGTTAGTTAGGAGCGGCTTAGCTGCAAAGTAAAATTACTGAACAGAAAATTGGTTCTGTTTTACCTCAAACCAGGACACCAGTGAAACATGAAATAATAGAAATAGTAAAATATGACTTAAGCCTGTCACATTTATGGGTTGGGGGAATTCCCACCAGGTCTTGCAAGTAAGCCTTCTTTATCTACCTTTCATTTCACGGGAGTATCATTTGCGTGTTGCTTTTTGGTACAGACCTCAGTCCCTTGGAGTCTCTTTATAATGTATTATGTGTGTAGTTGACTAAAACTAATGATAGAAGTTTGTCAGTTTTACCAAATGCCAGAGAAAAGACATTTATAATTTATACTGTTTTGTATTTCTACGTACAAAACATGGATACTTTTATTACTTTTAGATAATTACAAATTCTGAACATCAACATGATGCTTGTTAATGAACCTTTTAATCAATTTTACATGTATAGTAAATTTTGTTCTGTCTTACAGGCCTAGATGTAACTTTCTGATGATTCTTTGCAAAGAAATATCTTTAGAAGTTTCCCTGAAGGCGTCTGTGGGTTTTCTAGGCAGTATAATAGCTAGTAAATCCCTGGAAACGCTATTGCTAAAAATACAGAACAGAGTCTTGTTGATAACAATTTCTTAGTAGATGTTCATGTTTAGCTTTTGATACTGTTTTATATTTTAATCCTAACTTCATGTTTGGTATATGAACTGTAGGATTTGAGTCTTCTGAATAAGATTGCATCAGAGGTCATGGGTGTTAGTCACTAAAAGTCAATTCTGAGCAGCTGAGTTTACATGGTGAAATCCTGGGGGCAATGAGGTCAGCTCTTAGGGGCTAACTGCAGGAACATGATGTCGCACGATGTTGCTGAGAAAGAACAGCGCAGGTCTTAATCCCTGTGAGAGGCACTTAGATTGGGCTTTCTGCTTGAGAAATGGTAATGAGAAGAGTTAGATGAGAGGAAATTGGATATCATGTTCCTAGGAGGGAAAAGGGAGTTTGTGTGATACAAATGGTAATGGGAATTTTGCTGACAAGATCAACCTTTTATTTCAAAGTTTTGTTATGTTTGTTTTTTTCCTTGTTTGTTGCTTTTTTTTTCTTTTTTTTTTTTTGCTGTTATTAGAGGATGAAACTGCTATCACATTTGGCAGCACCATCCCATTCTAAATGATCGAGAGATCAATAATTTGACAGTTACACCTGACTTATTCCTTTTGTTTTTATGCCATGTTATGAGTAGATATTTTATGAGTCAGACTTGAAAATTACATACTTTTTTCATGTGCCAATTTGTTGCAAATATCTCCAAAAATAAAGAAACTGACCCATATATAAAACTATTATACATAGGGTTTTCTTGCAAAAAGTGGATGGGAAGGAATAAAAAAGACTGTTAGTCCTTCTTTTCCCTCCTTCATACCACTATTTTACGCCATTTGCACATCGTCGTATGATGCTGTAATTAATGGACCTCTGTATCCTGCCGGTGCTGCCTACGCACTATGGCTATAACAGTCCTTGTGAATAAATATGGTACCTGGTTGTTTTTCACTGGGAGGGGCTGATTCATTATCATCCAAGTGAGAAATGGACTCGGACTCTGTAAAACATTGCTTAAAAATCCATTTATTAAAGATAACACTATAAAGAGAGGATGGTACCGATAACCTTATGTGCCTTCAGATTCTGGGAAGCCCAAGTTGTGCAGCATTGAATGGGGTTCCCATCAGGGTGTAGCATGCCATGTCTGTGGAAGCGTTACCTCATTTTAGTTGTTCAAACTCTTACAGCATTTTCTTAAAAGAAAATAACTCTTTTCTATCATTTCTACTGTCAAATGGAAAAGGATGTTCACATGAGAACTTCTTGCTGCAGTTTTATGTAAAAGTCACACAGGCGGTATAACCACTGGTACCACGTGGGAGCTCCCTACAGGCTCCTCTGTAACCATGACAGGCTGAGTTTATCTTGCAGTCAAGCACTGGACTCAGTGCCAGGCTGTGCGTGCAGCACAGCACAAGCTTGGGCCAACTCGAGTGTTCTGTGGATCACCAGCTCTTTGGTGTGCAACAGTCTTCCAGCCAGGTTCACTATACTGGTCAAAAAAAAAAGATGGTCGGCGTGACCACGGCTTTCCCTCTAACCTAGAAACAGTTGTCCTGGGAGAGCATGAAGGCACAATTAATGTAATAAATAGCAAAATGATATTTTTTTTTCACCACCACCTGGACTAAAGAAAGATAACTAAAGCAGATTAATTATAAGATACTCTTGTGATAAGAGCAAGCAACGGTGCTGTCTTCACTATTATGCCAAACTCTCTCTTTTAGCTACTTTTTAAGAATGAAGAGGGAAATCTAAATTATTAATGAACTATACTTGAGATAGTGGCTGCTGGTTTCATATCACAACTTCAGAAGATATTGGTGCTTGTTGATAGATAAAAGTATTAAAGCTTATAATTCATTGTTGCCATATAGTTGGTGCTCCAGGACTAAATGGTAATTTCTGAACCAGCATAATTCTCAGTGATGTGAGGTCAGTCTGATACTCATCTGCTTTTTTCTTTTTTCTCTTCCTCACTCCTTAATTCCTCTGGAGACCCAGCTGCAGTCTATGCCGTGAGCTGGCAGTTCACAACTTGTTAATTTTTATAATAAACAGACTTCTGCTGGCTCAGTTCAAGAGGTCTAATATAAAGCTATGAATTCAGCAGGATTCCAAAGATAAACTTAATTTGTATTAAAACTATACTGACCGTGTCCAGCTAACTTTTAAGCAACACTAAGTAACATGTAAAGGGGATTCTTAAAATTACAAGGCTGCAGGCCTATCAGCCTGACCTTGGTGCCGTGGAAGGTTATGGAGCAGATCATCTTGAGTGCCATCACATGGCATGTACAGGACAACCAGGTGATCAGGTCCAGTCAGCATGGGTTTATGACAGGCAGATTCTGCTTGACTAACCTGATCTCCTTCTATGACAAGGTGATCCGCTTCGTGGACAACAGAAAGGCTGTGGGTGTTGTTTGCCTAGACTTTAGTAAAGCCTTTGACACCATTTCCCACAGCATTCTCCTGGAGAAACTGGCTGCTCATAGCTTGGATGCACATACACTTTGCTGGGTACAAAAACGGCTAGATGGCCAGGCCCAACAGGTGTGTTGAATGGAGTTAAATCCCGTTGGTGACCAGTCACAAGTGGCATTCCCCAGAGCTCAGTATTGGGGACAGTTCTATTTAAAATCTTTATTAATGACCTGGACAAGGGGATCGAATGCACTCTCAGTAAGTTTGCAGACAACACCAAGTGGATGGGAGTGTTGATCTGCTTGAGGGTAGGAAGGCCCTACAGAGGGATCTGGACAGGCTGGATCCATGGGCTGAGACCAATTGTATGAGATTCAACAAGGCCAAGTATTGGATCCTGCAACTGGGTCACAACAAGCCCATGCAACACTACAGGCTTGGGGAAGAGTGGCTTGAAATCTGCCTGGCAGAAAAGAACCTGGGAGTGTTGGTCGAGAGCAAGCTGAATATGAGCCAGCAGTGTGCCCAGGTGGCCAAGAAGGCCAACAGCATCCTTGCTTGTGTCAGAAACAGTGTGGCCAGCAGGATCAGGGAAATGATTGTTCCCCTCTACGTGGCACTAGTGAGGCTGCACCTTGAATACTGTGTTCAGGTTTGCACCCCTCACTACAAAAAAGGCATTGAAGTGCGTTCAAAGAAGGGCAACAGAGCTGGTGAAGGGTCTAGAGCACAAGTCTTATGAGGAGTGTCTGAGGGAACTGGGGTTGTTTAGCCTGGAGAAAAGGAAGCAGAGAGGAGACCTTATTGCTCTCTACATCTACCTGAAAGGAGATTGTAGCGAGGTGGGTGTTGGTCTCTTCTCCCAAGTAAAAAGCAAGAGGAGAAAAGGAAATGGCCTTAAATTGCACCAGGGGAGATTTAGATTGGATGTTAGGAAAAATTTCCTCACAGAAATGGTTGTCAAGCATTGGAAGAGGCTGCTCAGGGAAGTGGTTGAGTCACCACCCCTGGAGGGTTTTTTGCATGGAAGAGAAAGGTTAACTTATTGAATATACTTATGCAAAGCTTTAGGGTCATTCAGCTTATATAAATGAAAAGAAATGTTCAGGCTGAGATATAACCATCATAAGCAAAATACCAACTATAAGATTAAGCAGTTATTTTTGAAGAGTAGGGTTGGTTTTGTTTTTTTTTTTTCTTTTGTCTGTTTTTACTTACTGGAAGTGGAGGAAATTAAAATAGACTAGAATTATTATTTTTTTTTTTCCCATACCATGTTTTATTATCAGTGACACCACTGTCTAGGTCAAAGACTGATTCTTGACATTATATAATAGGTCTGCAAAACATAAAATAGAGTAATGGAACTTACATTTCTAGAAGTATTTGGACTTTTCATGCGAGTATTTAGGAACAACAGAAAACATGTTATGAAGTTATGCAAAATGTTGCAATGTAGTCCATTTTTAACCTGTAGTTATTTAAATACAATTGATGCTTACAGTTAGCTAATAATCCTTAATAATGTTTCATTAGTTAGAAGGGTGGAAATTACAAAAAGGCAGCACATCTCTCCATAGTGAATCCAGTATCATAAGACAAAAAAATATTTACAATGTTGCTGGAATTGAACCCAGATGAAATTTTTAGCTTGACCGTGGTAAGTCTCTAAACAATTTCATGATAACAGAACAGAACTCTTAAAAAAGAAATCTTTAAGAACCAGTGCTGGCAGACTGTAGTAAATACAATCTTGGTATCATTACAATGCAGTGGAGGAGAATGCAAGGGATAGGCATTCAGCCACCATCCAGTCTGACAACATATTTAAAACCTAAAGTCTAGGAACACTTGAGATTTCGAGCAGTAATAAAGATGATTTCCCCTTGGCAATTTATGTTAGCATATGCTACTGCAGGTAGGGCCACAGTATTTTTAACTAGTCCTATTTTATGAGGAGAGGAAACAAATCTTAAAAACTAAAGACAAAGCATTGTTATTCTTGTCCCTTTCTATACAAGTGTGTATCAAGGATGAATTTAGTACTTGACATAAAATCCAAGCAGGGTCTGAAAGGTGGATTGTATTTCTTCTGTCTCAGTAACAGACTGGTAGATGGTTCTACTCTGAACTGCCTGCAGGGAGAATTCTCTTCTTCCATATGGTTTTTTTTTAAATCTGATTTCCTTTTACTATGAAAAAACTAACATTGCATTTCATACTGAAGATAAATTGTGGACATTCTCATTGACTCCAAAAGTAAATTTCGGCGTGTTTTGCCAGATTTTATGCCCCATGTTAATACTGAACTGGGCACTTTTTGGGAAGCAAGTTCATTCTTTTTTGGCATGGGAATGACGTGTGTACAACAAGCAAAACTATAAAGATGTAACTTCAAATACATTCTCTGCTCTTCATCTAGCATCTGAAGAGCTGATGAAAACTGGAAAAGTGTTTGGAAGTGCATGTAAGACCTACATTTATGAAACGGTGCAGTGTGCTCTGGTAGGGTTATGCAGTCATGGTATTGCTTCCCCACACTGAGATTAGAGGGCGTGCCGTGCTGGTTGCTGCTGCTTGTGGGATGGTGGGCTTCCAGATAATCTGGAAGCTGTAGTAATGGTGGGTGGTTGGTTTTTTTTTGTTGGGTTTGGGTTTGCTTTTTGTTTAGGGTTTGGGTTTTTTTTTGAGAAATTGAGTAAATATACCTGCTGCTGGCTAGTATAGTTTAGTTTTGATTTTTGTACTTTACAAATGAAAGATCATAATGTATAGTAGGATCTGGAATGCAAACTATGGCAAAGGAGCTCTTATCCATGTACATGCAAAAACTCACTTCTGGAAGAAATTACCGATGAGATTTATTATGGGTGTATAAGATATGGATACGTCTGTTCCTAGGAACATCACAGATTTTTGTCTTCAGGGCAAAATTTGCCTCGTAAAATTAAGTAGTAGTAGTAGTAGCTGTTGTTATACAAATCTACTCTTTTTTTCTAATAGAACAGGAGTATGCCTACTGAGAAATTTCTATGTGGAATCAGTGCACAGAAACTGTTGAAAGAAGCAATTTGTTTGAAGTTCACTTTTACAGCTTGCTGTGCTGGATGGCACATGCGTGATACTCTGGGTACAACATGGGTAATTCCAGTGCAGACTTGTCACCTTCTCCCCATCCACTTTCCTTCTTTTCTTCTTCTCCCTTCCCTTTTTCCCCTTCCTTTGATTATATAGGCACTTGCTGTAATAGATGATAGCAAAGTCTACAAAACTGTTGTCTAAACTCACAGACGCTGCAGGTGTGCATTTCACAGATTCTTAGTTGCAAAGCAGGTGAGTATAAACAGGATGCACAGAAAATAAGCTATAAGAGCTGTACAAACACAGTTATCTGCAATATAAAATGAAGGCATGCTGAAATGCAAATTTCTCTTGTGGTCTTTGTTATACCTTCATTGCTTTGCCCTGAAGGACATCACATACTTTAAGGGAAGATAAACTTCAACGAAAAAAATAAAAAGAAAGGTGATACTCTGTATCACAAAGATACAATGGTACTGAAGAAATAAAATTGCTAAAGAATTCCAAGCTGATGCTCTGGCATCCATGGCTGCTACTTAGGTGTGCACATGACAAGAAGGAAAGGTCACATTTATCTAGGAGAGCTCCTAAATGCGTAGTAGAAGTGTCAATTTCTGTCATCTTTTCCTATTTGCAAGAAAATGCTAGCAAGCTATTGCGTCTTTTCACTCTCATAAATTACAAGAACACCTGAGAGGCAGGCTTGCAAACATATCTGATACTTTACATCTTATAATCATGTAGGAAGGTGATTTTTTAAAAGTGTGATTATTGCACTGTTCTAAGAACTGCAGAACTCTAGTTGCATCGCCACATACTGGGCTCAGAAAAGCATTTTAAAAAATCCTATCTAATCTGACCAGAGCAAGAACAGTCATCCTTGATAAATGAATAGTTGAGTGTGTGGGATTTGGCGTTAGCATGAATATCAACAGCAAAACTCTAATGCAGAATGTAGTATCCACTTAAGGGTTTCAGCAGCTTCCTGCGTTATAGTACTCTTATGCCCAAAACTGTCTTTATCCTCTTTTTTATTTCTTCTAAACAAAGATCTCAGTGACCTGAAAAACCTCAGCCCGTGTGTATTCCTGAAAATGGGACAATCGCTATTCTTCTAAACCATATCCTAACTGTTTTTCAGTGAGGATATTGACTCTGCTTCTTACAGTTTAACCTCAGCTGGAGTCTTTCCATGTTTAAAACCAATCTATATCCTCTGTTTACTTTTGTAGTGCAATGCCAAGGAATTAATGGGAACAGGGATCAAGGAATTCTGAAATTCAGGGGACATCCATAAAGTAATTTTAATTTTAGGTACCAAGTATCTTCAAAACAGACCACTATTACCTAGGTTTCAGTGAGTTTCAGCATTTTAAGAGAACCCTTGTTTCCTCTTTGTTTGATAACAGGGGTCGAATCTGGAAATGTTCATGGGTGTCTGATAGAAAAATGGGCTTTGTAAGTAGTTGTGGTTTAGTTCCCTGAGACTTGGAGAACAGACTGGGGGACTGGGGAACTGGAGGACAGTCAGAAGGTTAACAGGCTGCCTCTCACAGTGGTGAAGAAAGAGGCATTACTGTTTTGCTAAGCAGTTAATATATGTTGAATTTCTGCAAATTCAGTCAATGATTTTTTTCAAGCATTCTGACGGTATAGTGGTTTACATACTCAAGAAGACTGGAAGGATTAATCAGCTGGGAAACAAAGCCAGGTCACTGTTTCATGGGAATATAATGTAAAGAAGATCAGTCTCATCTTTTATGTTTAACTCTAGTTAACAAAGATTACAGCAGTCTTCAATATTAAGGAATTGAGCTTAGTCTCATGTATTTCAAGGGACTATTAGTGTTCCTAGTGTTAAAAATCTTAAGTAAAAAGAAGCTGGGACACAATTTCATTGAGGAGAGTAGACCGCACAGGGAATGGCTTTTTAAAAATCTCTAAGGTGTTTATCTGTATGTATACCTCGACACTTCTTTACAATGCTAAGTGAAAAGTAGAAAATTCTGATTTGAAGTTTACATGTTAAAAGTCAGTGTTACAGTTAAAATGAGTGGAATAGAAGTCTGCTGAGGGAGCAGCTGGACAGAGTAAAACAGAAGCACTGTTGCTTCCACTTTAATGAGGTGATTGGTCATATACAATGTCAAAGTATCTTGATTTAAAACCTCTGGGGAGGCCTTTAGATTAACCAGGAGAGCTGCTTTAAAGGCATGCAGTGGCTAAACCTTCATAGTTTTATGGAAAAAAAAAAAAAATCTCAGTATACATTAGTTTATTTTGCTTCACCACTTATTTTGCTCCACAGTGTGTCTAAGTAAACTAATCATTAGTGAGCAGCCATTCCACTACATGTTAAGTAGTTGCACTTAGTAGCTTCTTCTAAGCTGTCAGTAAGAATATTGATAAAAAGAGGGAATATATGCTACTTTCCCCTAAGATTTTTATTTTTATTTTTTTAACCAATAAATGGTATACAGTGCAGAAGGGAGAAAACTGCTACAGATCTGAGCCAAGAGCCACTGAGATCATAAGAGTATTTCTATTGACCTCATCTGACTTTCACTGTAAATTAATTGGGTTAATAAATATTTTAAAATTTAGCCTTCTTGCAAGAGCAGTCTTAACCTAACTGTTTATTAAACTTCTAATAGAAGTTGTAATTAGTTTGTGTGAAAAAACCCAGCACTGGTCCTGTTTTTAAAGAACAAGGAGTGTTAGACAATTCTGTCTTTCCCAACCCATGTGAACCATTTCTCCTTTGCGCTGAGTATGTGAAGTAGCTGTTTCTCAGTAGTACCAGAAAAAAATCACCTCATTTTCATGCTCTAGAATGAAGCTGAGAGTGTGGGTTATTAAATTGAGAAACTGTAGTAGGAAGATGGGGCAAGAAAAACCTGAACAGGTCTGTGAAAGTTATCTCTCCAGCCTTTTAGCTGTTTCCCAGTACATGGGGAGGATTTCAGACTAAACATAGCTTCATTGACCTTAGAAACCACAGGATGAATTTGTTAAAAGTTTTTGACCAGTGCTGAAATTTACTGATACACAATTATGTCCTATTACCTTCTGAAAAATGAAGCTGAGAACAAAGTTTTACCTGTTCCTGAGGTGAAGAACCCTTAAAAAAAAAAAAAAAAAAAAAAATTACAAAATCTGGAATCACAACGAAGGTGTAATAAGGGCTCTTTAGCATACAAAACTTTGAAGGGAGCTTTGATTCAGCCTGTTGGGATCTTGCTACAAATGTCTGTGTCATTTGGGTGCAGAATTAAGTATATATTAAAGAAAAAAAGCTAAATCATAGATTTCACTACTTTTTAGGCCTGGGTGATAGTGCACTTTAGGCTGGCTAAATGTGAGCATCTGAAAAGTGTAAACTGTTATAACGTGCTACTAAAACACTGCACTAAGGAGCAGCAAGTGCAGAAGAGTCTTTCACAATGGCTCTGGTCTCATAGTGATCACTGATTCTCGTCTCAAGTAAACTCTTGCATCCAGGGGTCCTGCTGGAAGCACCCTTGAGTAGGATGAGTTTGGGTATCAGAATCTGTCGTCTCATGAGCAGAACACTCTACCTTCTCTTTCTCAACAAGCACTTGAAATATTGCTTTCCTTTTGATTCTGTAGCAGACTGATTTCGTGGGACTGCTTCTTGCACAATACAAATAAATTGCTACCAAAGAGTGCTTGGTTTCAGTCTTTTTCTTTCATTGAAGTCAATAAGAAATCATCACTAGCTTTAAGCAGAATAAATTTATATCTGTTTCATATTTAGCTCTCCTGAGCATATGCTTCATAGTTGAAGGCTAGGCTGCTTGTACTAGGTGTATCTGACTGTGCCATTCTACAAGTACTTCTGGATTATTTTAAATTTGGTTTCTCAGAGCAATGTTGAATTGCTGTCAAACATAATTTGTCAGAGTGACACCCTTGGCACAATGGGTAGATCTAGTGAAAATACTTTTATATTAACTGCAGTGAGTGCAATTACCTGTAAGTCATTTTGCATAAAAGATAAAAGGAAAGTGTCTCTGACGTGCTTGATGGAGGTTAGCAACCCTTTCAGATCTAATCAAATGCTGTGGATATTTTCGTTCTTGACTCAATTTCCTTTGCTTCAAATCAGAGGGGAAACATGTTTAAATGCAGGTAATATGATTAAATTGGCTGTGGGTAAAATATACATTCCATTGTTCTATGTTTGGAATCTCCCACTGTGTATGTTCAGTAAAAGTATATATGCACGTCTAACTTGTGAGCCAGCTGGAATGAAGGGAATGAAGATTTGGGGTTAATCAGGGGGCTGTGACTGAGTTAAGGCCTTTCCAATTTGGAGAGAAGAGTGAAATCGGATTAATAGTGGCAACAGTTCACTGATACTTTAGCCTAGTCTTTAAAAATTTATTCCTTTAGAGATGCATCTATTTAACAATATACTGAAGAAAAATGACCCACTGATTAGCCTATTGTCTGGCCTTTGAAAGCCCATTCTCTGTTCTGCCTGCATGCAGTCTATACAAAGTTTTATAAAGCACATTTTCAAACTGTAAAATTAGGTTATTAGTACTGCAACATCTTGGATCACTTTTGCTGGGAGGTGCTCAAGTCATGAAGCAGAAGAGGTCGTTTTAATGGCTGAAGTACATAAGACCATGTCATCCTTATTAAAGAGCAGACACAAACTAGGCAACAAATGGATTTGATCCAAATCAGTCTCTAGTTTATCCTTTAAAATAGGGAAAGAGTATATTCCTTCATCTTATTTTGTGGAACATAGCGCTCCTACGCATTTTTGTAGCCTGTGGCTAAAATTGGAAAATGTAGCAAAGCTATTAATTTTGTCTTCTCTCTACTCCTCTTTCTCCCTGCCCACCACCACTCACTTCTTCCCATTGGTAAGACTGCTGCCTTCCTATGATTTAAGCTGGTCTGAGGGGGATTAATTTTCTCTTTACGCATTTGCATGATAAAATAAAGTTTGAAGCACTCCAGTTGTAGTTTGTACGTGGAACTCAATGTCTTATTATTAAATAAAAAGGTAATCCAAATATGTTAGAAATGTAAAGAAAAGGATAGCACCTAAAGCCATGAGCAAAAATAATGAAACTATCAACTTTAAATTCCAGAGATTAACCTAGACTCTATTCCCCAAACCGCAGTTAATAAATAGTTCCTGCTCAAATAGGCAGGAGTTGTTAATTCTTGTGGCAAATAGTTCAGTTCCTGCGTGGCATTAAACAGAACCTCTCCTATTCTGTAAAACTACTTAACTATACAAATAGCAGCAAGCAGGAGAAAAACTGTTCCAAACTTGAGCATTTATAGTAGGAGTGGTGTGTGTTTGGAACTGTTTGCACATGGTCAGTGTGGTTGAAATCATCTGTGAGATGGGATGCATGTATGTAACTCATTACAGAAATTATATCAAGAAATATAAATACATATATATAAAATATAAATATTTTCCCCACTTCTACATTTTGCTTTCCTTAATAGGGGTAGGGCAGATTATAATTGATAATTCTATGGATATGTATTTACAAAGCTGCTGTTATCAGTGGAGTCAAGCTGTCATTGATAACATAGGTAGTCACACAGCAGTTACTCAAAATGTTTGCTCACACATTAACTCATGGGGCAACAGCTGAGAGACAAACGCCAGCTGCATATACTGCAATACCCTGAAGCAAAGGGTTGGATTTGGGTGGGCTAGGTTGGACCTACAGCCACCAATGGTTTCTGGGGTAGGCATTCATAAAGTCCCTAAGTCAGTCCTTTATTTCATAAAATTTATATATAATCCTGTAGTCTTTATATGCATATGGAAGCCACCACCCTCTTGAACATGGTCTGAACTACACAACCTGTTTTTGGTACTGGTTGTGGTGTGACCCTGCAGGGATTCAGCAGCTTCTTGGTGTCCTCAGATTATCGGTATGTGCAGAATCAACAGGTCTGCTACTCTGCAGAATTTATCAGTACTTGGGAAACTTTCATGAACTAACTTCTGAGAGCGATTTTTCCTTGGAAGGCCCTTCCATCGAAATATATAGGAACCTGTTCATAGGAAATTCACACCAATGAGGCCTTTTGGCATCACGATTCCACCCATATTTATCGAAGTTCGTTTTACAGTATTATCAATTTACATGATGACTCTCATTTCATTAGTTCTCTAATCATTACATTTACTTGTGAGCATAAGCTTCTTATGCTAGACTATGACTGTGATTATCATGATTAATAAAGCAATACATACACATGCAATTAAGCATAGTGCAAGGTGCAGTAAGAGGTCGGAGTAAAATTTCCCTTTTGGTTCCATTCCTTAGAACTACATCCCAGATGTCTCCCCATGCGACACTGATAATGGTAAGATGTTTCCATGTCTTCATATAATTGTTCTGCTAGCCAATATGTTCTATTTGCTATATTAATATGTATAAGATTATATGTGCAATAGATCTCCAGTTCTTTTACAGAAGTACGTCTTACCCTGTTGTTAGATATCATGGTATCATCATCCTCTGATTTAGCACAGGTAAATTACTGGTCATTACTGGCAATGGTAATATATGATAATGATAATCAAAACATTCTCCTGCAGCACTCACTGTTCAATGTCGATGACTTGTTCTAACTCAGCTAAGTAAAACTGCTTTCAAAGATCTGCTTTAAATGTTTTAAACAAATATTTTCAGTTTATTTTGTTCTGAAATACAGGAATCAATACCATTGCAAAAAAAGACTAATGCCATCTTGTATTTCAAGTAACTGTAAAAAACAAATGCATTTTTACATAAAATGGCATTTTGCAAGAATTGCATCACTGGCTTTAATGACATTGGATGTTACAGAATGACCCAGAAATAACATTTTATTACAGAGAAACAGACCTGTGTGGTATCAAAACAGATAGGCCCATATTCATTTCCTCTATCCTAAGGCCAGCAGTGGCTAATCTTTTTGGTCACCGGTGCCAAAATTACTTAAGGAACACCGTAATTTATTGCTGTTTGTGCCACTCCAAATCTATGTCACTGCCAAAGCTGGTACTACTGTGCAGGGATCACCATTCTTGCTATAGTCATTTATGAGGTATTTAATTCAGAACCTTAATTATCCTGTATTCAGTACAGTAATATAGCCATTCCTATATTAATTGCTTTCAGAAGATGCCTATGTCTTAACTTTGTACAAAGATCTTGGTATATTTAATATATAAACAAATTTTAAAAACCCCAAACATATGGAAGCATCTTAAATTTGTTTACACATGTTCTCTTACAAATTGTGAATAAGATTTTTTTTTTTTTTTCCACTTTGATTGGATGACCTACTCGTTTGTTAGTAAGGACTTTTTACTGCAGGATGCTGTATAGCATAAGTGAATTTTAACTCTGATTATAAAGAAAAGCTTAGCTGGTATTACCCCAGGACAATGCTCTTAATTTTTCATGAGCAGTGACCCTAGGTAGAATTGCTGTTTTACGTGAGTTTGGTCAGTAGTTAATAAAGTTGAAATGTTAACGTGTAGGTAGGACTATCACACTATCACCTGCTAATTATAACAAAATGGAGACAGTTATGCAGCCCAGAAGCAGTAAAAAAAAATGTGTCTGATATGTTTTCTTGACAACGGAGGAGAAGGCAATACAAGAGAGTCAACTATTCTTCTCATTTTATGCTAAGTCGTTCAGAAATTCTGTTCAGCATTTTGGAGAAGCAAGACCCAGTGATCTAAGAAGGAACTCTAGGCATATGTTTTTATTTTGTACAGTACAAATCGATATTTTTTTTCCCATCTTCTACCTTGTCATAAAAAGAAAGGCTCGCTTTATGTAGCACCTAGAAGAACTCTAATTCATTGAACACTGTTTTTCTTTGTGTATTGTATAAGGAATCTCTTAGAAAGGGACCAGTTGCAATGATGGTAAGCAGCACAACTGAGCAGAATCAGTACTTCCCCCATGTATAATTTAGAAAAGTGTAAGAAAATCTGTGCAATCTGCTAATTCAACTAAGAACTAAGGGAAAAAATTGTATACCTAATATAAATTGTCTCTTAAGTATATCTGATCTGTTTGAGAGATATGGGAATAGTTTAACTCATTGGTCCCTGAAAATTAATTGAAATTAGATTCATTATTTTCTCTTTCATGATTCCTGTCGACAAATATTCACATGCTTTTGCCTTGTGATTTTAACTCAGTATGCTAACTATTTTTTAGCAGTATGTATTTTGTAGTATCAGTTCAACTATGGTTTAAATGGGTTACACAGATGTGGATGCACACAATGTTCAGTGTGAACTTTGATAAGTGCATTTTGAGAACAACATGCAGTCTAGAGATGAACAATGGCTCTTAAAATTTATAGTCTGTGTGCAGACAGTTGATAAACAGAGAAAATATAATTTGTTGAATCAGTTTTTTATTGCAAATTATTTAGCAAGGGTCTAATATTTACACTACCCCTTTTTTATTTTATTTTTTTTAAAGCTTTGCTTTGGACTTGAAGCATTTACAATGTACTGCTGAGGAAGCTTAATAAATTATTGATTGTTTGCATCCAACTGAAATTTGTTCCCAAGGTATTCTGAAGCTGCAGACACCAGGAAAAACTAAAGAAATAGAATAAGAAATAGTGTATATTCCAGGTACATTTAAAAAAATAAAATTTTAATTTAATTTTTAAATTAAATCTAATTCTGGAAAAAAAATCCATAGAGGTATTCAAGGTACTGTATAACAAAAACACCTTACTACAGTCATTCCTTTCCTCCAAAATGTTAATATTGAATAACCTTTCCTTGACCTGAATTATATGCCATGTACATTAAAAATTGGTGGGATTTTTGTTGTTCTGTTTGTGGTTGTTTGTTTTGTTCTGTTTTGTTTTTAAACCACAGCAAATACAGACTTTTCCCAAAAATTAATTTCTCATTTCTAAATTGGAGTCATCACATGAGGTTGAAATTCTCAGAATTACTGTCATTCATTCAGAGAAGTAAGTGCTCCAAAAGAATTTTTAGTAAAGAACTTACTTGCAGAGAGAAGACACTGACAAAAATCATGTCTGTAGCTAATCTGATAGTAGATAAAAGAAAAATTCTTTTCATAATATATAATGAATTAATTTTCAGCCTCCTGTATTAACATGAGCTTAATTATACTTCTTTACTCAATATGAGTAATAGCTAAGTCTGTTTTAAGAACCAAATGAGTTTCAACTCAGCACAAGCCAGTTACTCTTCCTGTTTGTCATATTCACTGAATTGAAACTACAGCAAGCTCAAATAAATTTTTCCATTTCCAATTTAGGACTTTTATTGAAAGAAGATAGACTGAAGAGTTATGTTTGTACACTACTTGTGAAACTGGGAAGGAAGGTATTTTTTTCTCACTTTTCATTTAATTTTGTGATTTAGAAGCTCAGGGAACTGTGGAAAGCTCTAATTTATTCTTTCTCCCTGATGGACTTTAACCCCCTCAATTTAGATGTTGTATCTGGTTGTCCTCTCTGTCTTGGTCCCTTAGACCGAGAGAAGGCATTGGAATCAGATCAGTACCTCACCGCCACTGGTCTGTAGTTAATCTAATATTCAGCCATCTCTCTCTGTACGTGGAATTATGCACAATCTGAGCTACAAAATGTATTGCTTATACCATATACTTATGTTTTTACATCTGCACACAGACAATGCATCTATACTCTTTCATTATGGTATACGTTGATATAATGCAAAGAAATAATAGATTCCTTATGAAACCTTTTAATCTGATGGCCCTAAAATGATTGTAGTAAACTGGTTAGAATATGATCGTCTGAGATGTAAATTCAGTTCTCTTCAAGAAGATGAGGAAGTTTATCTGTTTTGTTAGTAAAGAAGCGCAACTTTGTTAGTAGTGAACCACTGTTTAGCGAATGGACAGTCTATTTAGAAAATGGACAGTGACAGTACTGTTGGTCCTGGTAGCGTCTATCTTCCACTTTATTGTACTACTTTTTTTTTTTTTTTCTTCCTTTTTTTCTTTTAAAACTGCTCGAATCACAAAAAAAAAAAAAACAAACCCAAAAAAACCAAAACCAAAACAACAAACACACACCAACAACAACAACAAAAAAAAACACCAAAAAAAAAACCTGATGGAAAAGGTTTTGGAGCTAGAAAGTTGATTTTTCTCTATCTTCATCATACCTCTCAGAATTACCTTAAAATAATCTGGTTTTAACATAAACCCACTAAAATTAGTAATTGAACTTGAAAGCTTCCTATATTAAGAATCAAAATCTTTGCAGTTCTAGATACATGTACGTATTGGAAACACACAATTGCGCAGTATGGTTAGTAATGAAAATATAGTGCACAGTCTTGCTCAGTCTTACTAAGGTAAAATTAATTTCAAGTCACCAAAGACTTAAGACACTGTTGGTTTTGAACTTAGAAAAGCAAGTGAAATGTGCTAACATTTTTTTTCTGGGATGGCTGTGAGTTGTCTGACATGATCCCACTCTTCCTGTGCTGCAATAGTATTGTGTTGCCAGAGATCACAGAATCATAGAATGGTTCGGGTTGGAAGGGACGTTAAAGATCATCTAGTTACAACCCCCCTGCCATGGGCAGGGACACCTCCCGCTAGACCAGGTTACTCAAAGCCCCATCCAACCTGTTCTTGAACACTTCCAGGGAAAGGGCACCCACAACTTCCCTGGGTGACCTGTTCCAGTGCTTCACCACCCTCACAGTTAAGAATTTCTTCCTTATATCTAATCTAAATCCACCCTCTTTCAGTTTAAAACCATCACCCCTTGTCCTGTCGCTACACTGCTTGATAAAAAGTCCATCTCCACCTTTCCTATAGGCCTGCTTTAAGTACTGGAAGGCTGCTATGAGGTCTCCCCAGAGACTTCTCTTCTCCAGGCTGAAAAACCCCAACTCTCTCAGCCTGTCTTCATAGAAAAGCTGCTCCAGCCCTCTGATCATCTTTGTAGCCTTCCTCTAGACTCGGTCCAACAGGTCCATGTCCTTCTTATGTTGGGGGCCCCAGAGCTGGACGCAGTACTCCAGGTGGGGTCTCACGAGAGCAGACCAGAGGGGCACAATCACTTCCCTCGACCTGCCAGTCACGCACGCTTCTTTTGATGCAGCCCAGGATGCAGTTGGTAATGTAAAAAGATGTAAAAAGATGGATGTAGAAAGAGAATGGGTAGCAAGGGTAATTGTGAAAAACGTGTTTGAGTTGACTACAATACTAATTTTACAAACTGCCTGGATATTGGCTTCAGATGTTGTTTTGGCTTAGCATTATATTCACTGCCAAAAGAGTGGTAGGAATTGCTGATAAGTCATACAAGGACAATGCCAGGCTGCATTCACGCTTGTCTGCTATTGTTTGTGATTTACTGAGATGGTGATTAGTACATTCACAGCACACCTATTGCATTTAGTACACCCACAGACTGGGTCTAATATGACATTCCATGTGAGAGTTTGCTAGATGTTAGAAAGCACCACTACTAGAAAGGCAGCAAGTGATATTTACACAAGTGTATTGATGGAATTTACTGTGACTTGCTTAAGCTGTAATGGGTGAGAAATCATTGTTTTGAAGTTACTTAATGCCTTCTTTGCCTCCGTCTTCAATAGTCAGACCAGCTATCCCCAGGGTGTTCAGCCTCCGGTGCTGGAAGATAAGGATGGAGAGCAGCACAACCCACCCATAATCCAGGAGGAAGTAGTTAATGATCTGCTTCTGCACCTAGACGCACATAGGTCTATGGGGCCGGATGGGATTCACCCAAGAGTACTCAGGGAGCTGGCGGGAAAGCTCACCAAGCCTCTCTCTGTCATTTATCAACAATCTGGGTCAACAGGGGAGGTACCAGATGACTGGAGGGTGGCTAATGTGACGCCCATCTACAAGAAGGGTTGGAAGGAGGATCCGGGGAACTACAGGCCTGTCAGCCTGACCTCGGTACCAGGAAAGATCATGGAATGGATCATCTTGAGTGAGCTCTCACGGCAAGTGCAGGGCAGCCAAGGGATCAGGGCCAGCCAGCATGGGTTTAGGAAAGGGAGGTCCTGCTTAACCAACCTGATCTCTTTCTATGACCATGTGACCCGCCTTCTGGACACAGGGAAGGCTGTGGACATTGTCTATCTGGACTTTGGTAAGGCTTTGACACCATCCCCCACAGCATTCTCCTAGAGAAGCTCGCGAATCATGGCATAGACAAACATACTCTTCACTGGGTTAAAAACTGGCTGGATGGCCGTGCCCAGAGAGTTGTGATTAATGGGGTGAAATCCTCTTGGTGGCCAGTCACCAGTGGTGTCCCTCAGGGCTCAGTTTTGTGGCCAGTTTTGTTTAATATCTTTATCAGTGATCTGGATGAGGGAATTGAGTGCACCCTCAGTAAGTTTGCAGACAACACCAAACTAGGTGTTGATCTGCTTGAGGGTAGGAAGGCTCTATGGAGGGACCTGGACAGGCTGGATCAATGGGACAAGGCCAATTGTATGAGGATTAATAAGGCCAAGTGCCAGGTCCTGCATTTCTGTCACAACAACCCCAAGCAACGCTACAGGCTTGGGGAAGAGTGGCTAGAAAGCTGCCCAGCAGAAAAGGACCTGGGGGTGCTGGTGGACAACCAGCTTAACATGAGCCAGCAGTGTGCCCAGGTGGCCAAGAAGGCCAACAGCATTCTGGCTTGTATCAGGAATAGCGTGGCCAGCAGGAGTAAGGAAGTGATCGTGCCTCTGTACTTGGCACTGGTGAGGCCTCACCTCGAGTGCTGTGTTCAGTTCTGGGCCCCTCTGTACAGGAGGGACATTAAAGTGCTGGAGCGTGTCCAGAGGAGAGCTGCCAAGCTGGTGAGGGGTCTGGAGACCAAGCCATATGAGGAGAGGCTGAGGGAACTGGGCATGTTTAGTTTGGAGAAGAGGAGGCTGAGGGGAGACCTCATTGCCCTCTACAACTACCTGAAAGGAGGGTGTAGAGAGGTGGGTGTTGGCCTCTTCTCCCAGGTGAATAATGACAGGACCAGAGGAAATGGCCTGAAGTTGTGGCAGGGGAGGTTTAGATTAGATCTTAGGAAGAATTCCTTTAGTGAAAGAGTGGTCAGGCCCTGGAACAGCCTGCCCAGGGAGGTGGTTGAGTCACCATCCCTAGAGGTATTTAAGAAACGTGTAGATTTGGCACTTCAGGGCATGCTCTAGTGGCAGAGATTGTAGGGGTTTTGCTTGTGTGTGTATGGTTGGACTCTATGATCTCAAAGGTCCTTTCCAAACCATGAAGATTCTATGATTCTATGTATGTTAAACAATAAGGTATTATACTGTCTTGTAAGAATTACAGTGCATCTTTCTCTTTCCCTTCTGTCTTAAGAGACACTATGTATCAGTTTTACAGGATTAGAAGGAAAAAGGGAAAAAGAGATACCTGGATAGAGGGGCAACACCTTTTTTCATATATACATTTGTTGTAATTCATTTAATTTATTGTTATGAGCATAAGAAACAGGTGTTTTCTGCACCTTTTCAGTGAAGACTTTTATTTTCTTCAGTCTGTCACTAACAGTGTATTCTCTTTCTTATCCTCATTTAATGGAGTGTGTGTGTACTATGTACACCCTTGTAATTATTTATAAAATCAGATTAATGTTTGGTTTTGTAGGATCATATGGGGGGAAAGAAACAAAACTTCAGAACATTTAAAGCTACCCTGATTGAGAACAATATACATAAACTTCATCAGTTCTGCCTCTAGACAGGAAACAGATGTATGCATATATTATTTTTTGACATTTCTTTATTCCAACCGTTATCTCTTAAAGTCAGTGTGAACATTGCAGCTTTGTGATGCATCATATGGGTCACATAATTTGGACAGTCTAAAACCCACAGAGAACAGGAGGATTTAAATAAGGATGTTCATCGAAATTGTCTTTATGCTGTTATGCAGCTACAGCTAAGGCAAGTAAAGAGGTATAAAGAGATATATATATATATAACAGGGAGTTATAGTATGGTTGGTGTTTCTGGTTTGATAGTTCTGGTTCTTAATTTGAAAATAAAAAAATATAATCTTCTGTATCTGAATAATAAGACATTTTAGGAAAAAATATATAATATCTATGAAGTCAGTAACTACCATGAAAGCATACAGGGATGGATTTTCAATCTTTATTTTGCATCTTTTTCCATCTTTATTACATCTTTGCACATCTATCCTAAAATTACTACTTCAGTCTACTTCATGGTTAAATGAGTAAAAACTTGTATTTACTTCAGTGAGAGATGGATCAGGACCACAATTAATTGCTAACAGCACCTCATGTAGTGCAGTTTGACCTGAATGTATTAATATAGATATGCAGTCATGCACATAAAGTATTAGAGCTAGTTTTAGTTTAAATGTGCTGTGGTACCTCAGGGGCACTGTACAAATTTGATAAAGATTCAAGAATTATTTTACTCAGGAGCTAAACTTTGAATTAATGTTTAATGAGAAATTTAACCTTGTTCTTCCATGTTACAGAACAGCTCTGAAAACAACTTGCAGTACAGCAGAAAAAACAGGGAAAATTTTGTATTTCTCATTCCTTAGAAGAGCTAGGGAGCAGTTCAGTACATGGATTACAGCTCTATGTCTGGTAATTGATATGTCCCCATTAAAAATAAAGCATTTTTTAAATTCTTATTCATGAAGCATGAATTTTTTGCTCTTAAAATGGGAGATTTAAGTTTCTTGATGTACTTTTAAAAACCTCACATCTTGAAACACAAGCTTTGAAACTCACTGCTACTTGTGAAACACACATTTATTGTATACCCATGCACTAAAGGAACACTGGATTTAGATGACTAAATTTAAAAGTCGGTTTGGCGCTGCCGTGCTTCAAAACTGCATTTTCCTTTGCATGCAAATGATGTCCTCATTGCTGTGTCACAAGTTCTCTTTTGTCACAAGCACACAGTTATACAGGTAGTATAGCAACATTTCCCTTTACTCTGGAAAAGCAAATTTTTAGATGGCATTTTATTCTTATGCTAGCAAAATATAAAAACAAGTGTTTGTGCATTAGACAGCAACAAACAGTGAAGACGTTGAGGGGACATCTGCAGTAATTCAGCCTATGGAGTGTGTTTCTGCATTAGAATACTGTCCTGGTTTAATGATGCTGGATTAGCTGTGTATCTGTGCATTGCATATACTGCTTTCTATGTGACATGGTGAAAGCAGAAGAGGAAATGTTAGCCTGGGGCCAAGTTATTAAATAAGCACTGAGGTACTTAATCTGCACAAGGACCATCATTGAAGAAGGTACGTCTGCATATTTCTGATGAAGACAACATGAGCACATAGTCATGCTATCCTTGATGTTAAAGGGCTCTAAGCAAAAAAAGAAGTGCTTCATTGTATGACTTGAGTAGAATTATTTAAATTGGGATTCACATTTTTATATGCAACCTTTATTCATTTACATTTAAAGATTAAAGCCTATACTCAATGTTTAATTTTATTTTATTTTATTTTTTTTTTTTTTGATGCCAAGTTAAAGGTGCTGAAGTCAAATAACCTTTATGGAACAGGATGCTTTCCATACATGACAGTATGATAATTGAACAAAGAATGGGTAGGTTAATCTAGTCCTGATGAAGTCCTCTGTGTGAAATCTTAACTTTACTGAAAAGATGGCATATCATTGTGTCATGTGTTTCATGCCATGCTTTGATTCCCTCTTTTCACCGAGTGTGACATTCTAAGCATTTCTTGTTATTTCTGGAACCATGAGCTGAAATTCTGCAGTTCTGATATGTTTCAGATTAGACTGAAGAAGAGACACTGGGCTCCTAGGTATGTACATATATTCATGGCCAAAGCAACTTTGCTGATTTTAGCATGAATTTTAGCATGCCCCATCCCTGGAGGTGTTAAAGGCCAGGCTGGATGGGGCTTTGAGCAACCTGGTCTAGTGGGAGGTGTCCCTGCCCATGGCAGGGGAGTTGGAACTAGATGGTCTTTAAGGCCCCTTCTAACCCAAACCATTCTATGATTCTATGATCTGATTTAAATTTATCACTGCTTCAGCTTGATGAGTTGTCTTCAATGCAGTAAAGCCATGAAGTAGAAGCTATGCTTGTACCCCAGCATGTCAGTGCTAATCTGGAGTCTTTCTTCCCCTGCTAATGGAGACAGATTTAAGTGTGCAACAACCACGTGACATCCCAGTGCCAGCTTTTAGTTAGTGAGAACTTTTAGGAGAGATGTTGCTAGGGATGATAATGTTTTTAATTATTCTGGAAAGATATACCAAAAACTTATCTGATTTTGCCCTGAAGTCAATCCACCCTGAACTAATGAAGATTAGTGTCTATGCAGTTAAATTTATGTGACAGGTGCATGTATTCTTGTGCTTTAGAGAAATATGAGACAACTTTTACTCAAATATTTGAAAAGTAAATACAAGTTTTTCACTGTTAAGGACAGCTATAACTTCCCAAACCAATATTTGGATCAATATTTGTATTTCGCTCCTCAGATACTCTGGAATACTTGAATTGGAGTGCAGCCTAATTCTGAGTATTTTTATGAGATTTCTAAAACATACTTGTTTGTTTGTTTGTTTGTTTGTTTGTTTGTTTCCCGATTTCCTTTGTATTTTCAGTCTTACCACCCAAAATTACACTTATTTTTAACTTCTGCATAGGAAAAAATAATATTCAGTGTTTGCAGTCTTCAGTACTAGTTCAAGTGACATTGTCTTATTTTGCGGAATTTGACCTAAATGTTAGCCATTTTCTCTGTAACTATGGTAGGTAACCAGTTAGATGTGCACCTCACCTAGGCACTGTTCCTTTGCTCATGTGCCAATGCCTCTTTTCATAGGTTTTGTTCTGCATTTTGTCTGCAATTCAAGAATGGATTTCTGTCCAACTAGCTCAGCATGTATTTAAATGTCTTCATAACTGACACTGCAATGTGCTCCGTTCTCACAAACATGTTCTGTATAATGGCAACATAGTTTGTGTGAGTTTTACTTCAATTATAAGAATGCTGTAAGTTCTGTTTGGTTTGCTGCATATCTGTTGGAGGTTTTGGCTTAGGATATATGTCTAAATTTCAACTCAGTAACTTCTTGTTTGTCAGAATGATCTCTTAAAGATCTTGAAACTCAGTCTCTCCCTGAGTCGTGTGTTAACATATTCAGAAAGTCCTTGAGCGTACAGTACTTCTGACATCTCCGAGTCTATCTTGTTTCTAGAAATCAAGTAGAAAAAACGCATTACTGCGTCTTCCAGTTCAGTTGCTGTTTAGTAGTAAGTGAAATAATTCAAAAAATTTAAAGCAATTTTCCATGAAGAATAATAACATTCATAAATGAATGTCATTACTGAATTGTCAGCTTGTTTTGCTGTAGGCATCAATCTTCATGGTGCTTCAGAGTGTCCTGGAGAAAGGGAGGAGAGAATGCTTTCCTTTTATTTTCACTGGCAGGTTACTCTAAATAGAAACAGCGACTTTTGTTCAAGATGGGTGAAGAGAAACTAAATAGCTGGGCTAAGAAGACCTGAACTGTGGGGTAGACACAGTACATAGATGTTGAAAATTTGGGGCTTAGTTTTAATTTAAGAACTCATGTCTCAGTTTACAACGCAGCTGAATAACAGAAGAGATCTGGAATGCAACCATGCAACTGAAGTGATCAATAATGGCAGTTAACAAGTGTTTTATGGCAATTTG
This sequence comes from Fratercula arctica, assembly GCA_947846985.1. Lineage (NCBI taxonomy): Eukaryota > Metazoa > Chordata > Aves > Charadriiformes > Alcidae > Fratercula > Fratercula arctica. The sequence continues at coordinate 82,716,473 of CANTUZ010000002.1, forward strand.
AAATGTTGCTTCACTTTCTGGAAGTGAAATGAAATTGATCTTCTTCTGCCTTTTACTTCACCTTGCCTAGTTTTAACTTTCTTGTAAATGATTCACAGCAAGAAAGAATTGTCTCTAAGCTAATTTGTCCTCCCAATAATTTTATTGCCTTATTTATTTTAGTGCTTCAACGGCTTTTATAGACTGCCTTTTCTTTTCTACTTTCTTTGGTCCTCTTTATTCATCCAGAGATCCTTGCGATGCTTCTTTTTGGTCCCCACATACAATCTCATTGTTCAAATTTTTTGTGTTCACTATGCCTGTAATTAAGTGTACTGTTCTTGAACCTTGTATCTTATTTCAAGTCTCTACAAGAATTATCATGTCAGGATTAACCACATGCTGCAGAATAAAAGGTAATAAATGGAAAAGGATAGTGACTGGGACCAATTTGTGCTGTCGAGAAGAAGCATAGTTAAGGACTTTACAGCACAAATGCCCTGCGATATTTCAAACTTGACACTTCAGACTATGAACTGTTTAGCTGGTCTCAATGCTGAGAGCAGTGAAGGAAATAGTCTTTCAGACAAGCACAAGGTGTTCCGGGTAGGTCTCCCCGGCTCAAAAGCAGACCAGGAAAGGAGGCTGCAGGAAAAAAGAAAGGAGACTGTTGTTCACACAGTTAATTGGTGCCACAGTTTTTATTGTTTGTTGTGTTGTAAAGCCAGGTACTTTTTAGGGTTTTATAGAAGAATCTTGTATCACACTTCTGGTAGTATATAGGTCTAATGGGGAGGCTGGATGCAGGGGAGCTGCTGATTTTCAGTGCAGCAGTTACGAATTGTAACTGACAGAACTGCCTTTCAGTTTTGCCAGCTCAATAAAGGGAGTCTTGGGTATGTCTCTGAGATTTGTTACATTTGGTGTAGTTATAAGAGCATAGCTGTCCACTGGATATACCTGCAATTTGCTCCAGAAATAGTTTCTCATTATCTTCATTGTGGATTTCATGCCACATTAATTGTAGCTGACAAAGTCACAGATGACCAGGATGAGTTGCTGATATCCTGTGGACACAGTTTTTATTGATGGAGAATATTTTCAGATTTGAGAGCACCAGGGATCACTGTGATATGCAGACTCTTTTCAGAGACCTGCCCATCATATCATCTGTAGTTGCAGGAGTATTTCCAGTTCTCTTTCCTTCTGCATACTGAAGACATCTCCCCTCGTTGTGTAAGATGATCCAGAATTATCTCTGTGCGTGTGTGTGAAAGAAAGAAAGAAAGAATAGGATATGCTTTGGCTTTTTCTAATGTAAATATACTTTTCTTGGAGCTCTTAAGTAAAAATATACAAGCATGGAAGTAGGGAAGGTGCAGTGTTTAGCAAGACAGCATAAATTTTGTTTTACATCTAATTTGTAAGACTAAAATTTTTTTAATATATTTTGGCAGGTCATTTAAATTTTTGTCTCCTCTTCTGTACAGAGGCATTAACTGTACACTGAATAATCTAATAGATAACTACAGTAATATGAAAAGTTTTGGGATATGGATATATCCCATTGATAGTTAAATTATTTGGATTTCCTGACTGTGTTTGTTATACTTACCCATACTTGGTTGCTTCGTACATTTTCAGGAACAAAAAAAAAAAAAGAAAAAAGTTTTTTTTGAAAACAAGAAACTGAAGATGAAAAAATGACCAAAAAACCTTCAACAATTTTACCTTAGTTATGTCAGTTATAACTCTAATATGAAAGAAAGGAGAATACATGTTTGAACAGCTAATGAATTGTGCGCGTTTACGTCTTTGCTGCTTTTCTTTTTGGTGAAGACATATTTATACAAGACATAGGAAAGTGGGTTTATTTGATTTGGCAAGCTGTGCTATGTTCTTTCCTGACATTTGGGGTTTTTTTAATAATGACTCATCCACAGTGTATGAGGTCAAGAAGACTGCAGAGATTTGTGATATTGTCAAAAATTGAAAGGCCTCTACTAAGTCCTTGAAATGCTTTACTTGATGTTGTTGGTTGATGTTCCTCAAAACTCTGTGGATATTAGTATATTATCAAGCTTTAAGTGTTATTCAAAAAGCTTTTATAAGAATTAGGACTTCAGTGCTCAATTTTTGAATTTGAAAACTTTGTTGTGGTAATTTAATATCAATATAGTAGATAGGCTCCTCTTCAATTTATATTATCAGCAGACATCTACAGTTATTTTTTCTCTAGATTTTTTTCTCTTTTTGTTTCACTAAATGAATGCATTTTCTTTATTTTCCTCTATACATTTTCAGAATATAACTAAAATTTTAATTACATTTAGTTTTTATGAACACTAATTGTCTCTTTTATCTGTGACAAGGGCTCACTATTTTCCCTTCTGTAGTAATGTTTCGCCTAAGCTTTAAAGATTCAAATATTTTTTTTAAGTTATGTCAGGTTTTGTAGTATTAAATCAAGAAAGTGACTTGATAATTCAATTCATCATCATTCTGTGCTTTTCTAAGGGAAAATTGGGATAATCTTGCTCATTATGAATCTTTGAAATTTTCAATTTACATTCAAGACTAGACTGTCATTCTGATGCCATTATTCCACTCTTCCTTTAATCCAGTGATGATGCCATGAGACATTCCTATTCTCTAACCTCTCTTGGTGATTTATTCCTTTTTTCTCTTTCTCTTGAGCCAATCTAAGCTTTCACATGACTGCTCAGTGAACTATTGGGATTTTAAGACAAACTTTTTTTTTTTCTTAGTTGATTAGGGAGATTAGAGAAAAAAGTTGACATGTTAATTTTAGACAAAGTTTTGCCTAAAACCCACCTAGTCTAGTTTATCATGTTTATCACACCCACTTACATCAGCTGAAATGAGGGACCACTATAAGGGTAGAAAAGTTCAGACCAAGACAGGAGGAGGGAAAGGCAGCTGTGTTGATTAACATCAGTTTAAACTGATTGGATGCTTATAATGAAATACACTCTAATAGATTTATTTCAGGATATTACGTATCTTTAAACAGCAGCTTACCTATCAAAGGATTCCAAAATTGTCACATGAAGGTTTCATCTGCTCCTTGTAACAAAATGCAGTAAAGCAAAGGAAAAATACCACCATGTAATTTGTTAAACCAATTAGTAATATGGTAATAAATAACACTTGATTATAAGTTTCATGTCCAATTGAAAGTTTAATCTCTTTGTTCTGAAGATACTTTAATCCAAACACTAATGTTGGCATTCAGTAGCTTACTGTAAGGTGAAATGATGGCTACTTGAAAGAGAAGTGTAGAATGTGCAGTGCCCTCACAGCACCTACCTAATAGGATATTGCACAATGTGGACAGACCTTTTAGTGTCCAGTTTAGAAACAAGCATGTCATCTAAACTTAGACTTTATTTGATGTCACATGAGTATGACAGCTGAAGAGGCCATGGCCAGTAAATACAAAATTTCATCTCAGAACAGTTTTATTAAAATTCAGTATATATTGTCAGTTGAGCTGTAAGAAAGGCAAGAAAGAATGAGAAAGACAGTTTTGAGGATGGAGAGGAGTCAACAGGGTGTTGGATCCTGGAGGAGAGTTTCAAATATTGGGAAGACATTAGCCATTATAAAAATAGGGGCTTTAGTCTTTGCAGTATTTCCTTCATTAAAGAATGAGAATTATTTGTAAATGGCTTCTTTATACTAATTTCTGGAAAAGAAAACTAAGAAATGTACTGGAGGTGCCCACATGGTTTGACTGCATGAAAGTGAAATTGTTAATGCTGGGAAGCAATGGCTTGCCTGTCTACATACTCACATTTAGGAAGTTCAGTTGGCCTTCCGTCTCAGACCTGAACCTCCCACTAACAGTGTTTGTTGGGAGTGCCACATGTGAAAGATGGTCTCCACAGGTAAATAGCACTGTGTAAGGAATAAACTGAAGGCTTGGAGTGTTTCCCGTTATGATATAACAATTAGGAACATTAAGCCACCATGTACTTTAAAACTTGTCCCCTATATGTGTGTAGGTTAATAAACAGCTTTTGCTCTACTTTTCCTTTTTTTGTTTTGGATCTTGCTACTGAGGCACAGGCACTCAGATACTCCATATTTTAGAGTTCATGCTGATGCACAGGAGAAGAGCACAATTTCCTGAGGACTGCTAGCAGATTACAGGCCTTGTTGATGAGCAGTTTACAGCACCAGCAATTAATAGGCTTCTCTGTGGCTTCATACTGGAAAGGCCAAAGAGGTTGTCCATCCTCAGGACCATAACAGAAAGCAGAAGCCAAGACAGTCTGAAAGGAACATTGTATGATGACATAGACTTTGGTGCCAGCCCTAGGCTTTAAAATAAAACCCACCACAAAGATTAGGCCAGGTGAAGACCTCTGGGAACCTTCCATCTGCTGATGAAGCTGCTGCCTCAGCAGTCGTGAAGCAGCTGCAGATCTATATAAGGAAAGAGCATTCAGTAGATGTGCATGCTTACACTGTGAGCACGATCTTCCATATGGCTCTTCAAGTGTTAAGGAGGATGCATTAGCATTTTTATCTGTGAAGAAGGTGTAACAAATGTTTTCTGAAGTATTGTAAAATAAATTGTATTAAAATTGATGCCATATTAGAATTTATTTTGCCTAATTTAAAGTGGAACTGACTGATGGCAGTCCCCAGTGAAGTCAATTTGAGTTTCTGACATCAGGACAGTATTAATACTGTGGTCTCATTTTTTAATAATTTTGATAGCTACATTTTAGTCTTTTAATTTTTTGCTTATACTCTCTATGCTAACAGGCTTGTCTCCTTGCTACATAAAGGGGCTGTTTTCCATGTAGGTAGCAGTGAACTTTTCATTTGCAAAGTCAGGCAAAGAATGGTCGTTGAAATCTTAGCAATTAAGAGGGGAAGAAATATACTTGACCTGAAACTCCTGGAAACTATTGCCATAAACATGATGACAAGGAATGAGGAAAAGCAAGACCTCTTTTTACTTTAGGTGTAGTTCAAATGAAACTCTGTATTACTAATTGATCATTTGATACAAGTTACTTAGTTGTACATTTGTGATTTAACCTAAAGGCCTTCTTTTTTGAAATCATACATTGTTTTATCATATACTTTTATGAAGATAGCAGTGGCTAACAAAAGAAGAGTTCCTTTTGTTTCCTTTTAAACATAAGACCTTAAAGGCAGAAAAGACTCTGGGCATGAGCTTTCCTTTCCCCTATCAACACCAGTTAACAGATACCAGGTTACTTTATTTTGTGAAAAACAAGGTAACCAGATCCTTCTTTGGGGAAAGAGAGAGGAGATGAGTTGGAAAATAGTAGTGAGGTTTCTTCTCTTTATATCTTACATAATTTTAGTGTAAGATCATTCATGGTTTTTTCTGCACTATAAGTTTTTTGTCAATAATATTTTAAATGCCATTTTATTTGACTGAGTCTTGACATCTAATCAATACTACTTTTGATTTACTTAATCAGGTTTGCATGTTGTAACTTAAATAATATATGGATAGGCATTTAAAGAGGGAACACTTCTCCATTTTCTTCTTAAAGGTTTACATGTGTATATATATAGTACAGACAGTAGGACTGTAGTCTTTCAGCTACATACACTGCCAAAAATAATATTGCAAATATTTTGTCTAAAGAGGGCCAGATTACCTAGGGTTACAGGACTTTTTTTGAAGTTATTAATATTTTATGGAATCCTAATAAAAGGTTAATACACTTTCTTATTAAAAGTATTTAATAGTATAATAGTAACAGTGTGGAAAAGTATTGGGGTATTGTTTTTTTGTTGTTTTTTTTTTTTTTTCACTGGGATTTTTTTTGGTGTAGAAAGATGTATTTTGTACCTTTCAATGTAACATGATCCCTGCAGCTACAGCATTCTGTTGTGGCATGATCATAACACTGAAATCAGTGTCAAGAATCTCATTGAACTGAAAGAAAGCAGACCTTATTGAGGAACTCAGTTTTCAACCCATACTGGCAAGGCAAAGCTTTTTCATTTTTTCGTCTGAACCATTACAATATATTAGCACTTCATCTGTTTTTGGTTGGTTGTGTTTTTTTTTCTTTTTTTCTTTCTTTTCCATATGCCATTCTAATGAATTGCTTTAGCTAATTTTTTTTATGAATTTATGACAATTCTTTTTGGTGTTATAAAGAACTTGTAAGCAAGTATAAAGTTTAAAGCAAATGGTTGCAGTTAACATTGTAGGGAACTGAAAATGAAGCCATAGTTTTATAATATAGAACAAACTTGAAATTTCCTTGAAAGTAAATCTGTTTTTCTTAACACTGAACACAGATATATGATGGTAACTTCTTTTAAAATGTCTTTATTTTTTTGAACAGTTGGCAGTTGCTCAGTCAGCAAACACACTCTATGTTAAAATGTAGAGAGCAACCAGTTGCTGTTCTTTCAAATCACTGGCACAAAACTATTTTCCTTGTATGGTGAACCAAAGGAAATATCATTCTTTTTCCAGTAAGAATAACCCTGTAAGCTTTAACAGTCTTTAGCAATTTAGGTTACTTCAGTTTGTAACCTATATAGGTGAATTACATAAGAAATTTATTCATGAGGGACTCAAGTCACTTGCCTACTCAAGTTAATCAATTTCTCACAGCCTGTTGGCATTAGCATTAATGTGAGCATTATGTGAGCACGGGTTATTCAGTCAGACTCTCATTACTTCGGTTTCCTCCTTGCAAAATGAGTGCACTCATTTGTTTCTCTGCATCAGGAAGCACTTATGGAAACTTATTCGACTCTGACATGCCAGAAAATACAGTCTTTGTATTCATGAATAACTACTTTTTGTAGGTCCCTGTGTATTTTTACCACCATGAGGCGATAGCCGTTGTTTCTCTCAGCTCTCCATTTCAGCAACTGTTACTTGCTTGTTTCCAGTGAAGCAAAATGTTGTGTTATTTTTAGTAAGTTCCACCCTGACTTGCCTCCAACCTAAGTTAGTCTATTTTTACAGTTATGTTCTCATGGAAGAAAACAGCCTGTGGATGCTACAAGAAAGTACCATGATCACTGATTTCACAAATAATAAATAGACTGTAAATAATAAACCGAGTCTTTTTCACTCTTCCAGTCACATTGGAAATGATTTTTAATGAAGGATAAAGATGGTAGGTAGCAACTTCATAAAGTTCATTGAAACTCTGCCAGAAAACAGGCAGCTTTAATATATTAAAATAAAAAACACAGCATATGGTTTTCAAAATGTTTTAATAATTAGCATATTTCTGACACAGTTGTGCCAAGATGGTGCCTGGGAATGGCCAAGGGATAACATGGGACAGAGACCATTCCCAGCTACCAGTCTGAACAAGGTCTCTCTAACATTGCGCGAGAGGGAGAGAGTTCAGCTGTATGGATATAAACAAAGCTGTTTCATGGGCTTTGTATATTTTGTGTATTAAGATAAAGCCTCAGTGCCTCTCAAAAACCATGGCAGTATTTTGCTACCAATGTGCTCCTATCATCCTTATGTCAGCTGTGAATGAAAACAGCTTGCAGGTGTATGGGAATAAACTAGAGGGTTTCTTTGTTTATTTTTCAATCACACGAGGAAAGAACTGCTTGATCTTAATTTTGTTTATTGTAAAAGGCTGGTCTGTTGATTGGGAGTTGCTGGTCCGATCAGGTTCTCTGATCGGCTCCCTTGGCTGTGCTGGCTAAAGCCAGGACAGGGCTAAATTGAGAGATGATCTTCCTGAGAAGGTGGTGCTTCATTAATAGAGGAAAAAGTCAAGGTTTGTCATCTTCGTTCTCTGGGCAAGCAGCGTGGCACAGCTTGTGTCTGCACAACTGTAGTCTTACCCCTCTGAGGACAAGGTGGTAGTTTATCCACCTGCCTATTGGAAACAGCTGCTGCTGAGCGCTTGCGCAAACTGTGCACATTCAATGCCGAGGAGGGACCTAATGGCCAGTGATCAAACAGTGTGGGCAGTTGCGTAGCATTGCCCAGCCCTGTGCACTGGCCCTGTTTAGTTCAGTGATGCAGACATAACCACATAGTACCTTTCAAAAGCAGGATTTTCTAGTAACTAGACCAAGTCAATTTGTGTTCATTTTTTTCATAGAAGTATGCAGTGTACACAACACCAAGAGAGAAGGAGAAACAGAGAGATGGAGCAAGACAAAACCAATCCCCTGGCTCCCTCCTGCAATAAACTGGTATTACGTGTAGGAATCAATATTAATGCTCTGTCTCTGTAAACTAACAGCATGAAGAGCACTTACTCTCTCATATGTTACTATTTAGTCGGTTATAATATAGGTATGCAATGAAAAATATTCTTGGAGAACAGTGCTTTTGGTTTTGGATAACACCGACCCTCATCACATTTTCCACTATTCATCCCCCTCTGTTTAATCTCAAATTCCTAAGGTTCTTTCTTTTGCCATCAAAAGCTTTTCATAGGGAAAGTTTTTGTATTCATATTAAAAGGCAAAAGAAATATGATTGCTGAATTGTTCAGAAACTGTGGGGTGTGGGGCTTTTTTGTTTTGTCTGTTTTGTTGTAGGGTTTTTGTTTGTTTGTTTGTTTTTAATAAGGAGGCCAGACCTATATTTTTTCTGGATACTGTTCTTCTTGGTAATTTCTAAAAACTGAAATTTTTGTGTGTACATGGTCAATAGGTAGATTCAGGTCATGTAAAACATATATAAAGAGAATATGTTTTGTAACTTAGATCATACACATTTGTTGGCTACTGAAAGTCTTTGTATTACAGTTTTCGTGACTATGAACAAGAAGTGTAAACGATACAAATGGTGTTAGATATTTTAAGAAGGCACTTCTGTACTTGCTCAGGGAGTGTCTTTGCTACTAAGGTATAATGATTCTGCTTTCTGATATGAATTTGAGTCTGAAAGATTCTAGAAGAAACAAGTTTGATAGGCAAATATTCACTGCATTCAACATTTGCCTCATTTGTCCTTGAGCAAGTGCTGCAGGTGTTTACTGCTGTTCCTTTCTAGTTGAGATGAATATTGATTTTAGATATAAAATTAAGAAAAATTTTCTCCAGCATGCAGCTAAATAATATGGTAATGAAAATTAATCATGAGCTTGCTTTGCTGTTACTCATAACTGGCAGTGTTAGCAGAAACATTTCACTGCCATATTGTAATAAAAGCATCAAGAGTGACCAAATACTTGGTTGTCCCAAGTAACTTAATACTGCAACAACAAAATATATTTAATAAAACAGTAATGTCATGCTTGTATAACATGCTTTTTAAAGTTCTTTTTCAAGTCTGTTTTGTGTTGTAAGGGCATGCCAAATGATGCTGTTGACAGATCTGCCCAGGAAAACATACCTATCTAGGTACCTGTATAGTCTGTGTAGCATTGTGGATTAAGTGTCATAATTCTGGAGAAATTTCATTGCTGGACAAAGAACAGCATGGATTCTGGTGTATAGATACTATGAAATGCGAGTAGCCTCTTGGGGATATATGGCAAAAGTGGAGATAGGATTTGTAGAGGCGTTGTAAGCCAGTTGGGTTTGGGGTTTTTTTATTATCATGCAAGAACGTCAAGCTGAAAATAAAACAATGAAAGAAACTAGGAAGTCCGTAATAGCAGTCTAATATTTTTTTCACGATTGTATAGTTCTCCAGGTATGATATTCCAGTCCTCTGGCAGTAACTCCTAAATACGTCATTTGTACTTTTCATTAAAACAGTGCTGCATTTGGAGGCAAGGTTAATGAAAAATACAAATCCCAATAGAAGTTCTTGAGGTGCTCTAATAGGAATTTTTCTCTAATCTTAATTTTCACCAGTAACTCATTATTCTCTTCTTTTACAGGTTTCTTACACATTTTAAAATTCTTGCACTTATTCACATATTCTCCCATTTAAGTAACAATTTCTAATGCCATAATGTATCCCGTAAATCCCTGAAATCTAGATAGGTGAGATCAACTGTATTTTCTCCACCTAAAAAACCAATTGCCTTATCAAAGATAAAAGGATAAAATAACACAATCTACTTTTGATATATTAGTATACTACTTATTCCAGAATTCTGGAATGGAAATAGGAAAGCCTTTATAATTTTAGTATTCTTTTTATCATTAAAATCGTAGTTCCTGCTATTCCTGTTACTCTTGTTGCCCTGTTGTCTGCTTCATTAATTGCATTCAAACCGACAAGTTGCAATCAAGCTTTGAGGACACAAAACTAGAAGGCTTTTAATTTCTACTCTGCTGTCATTGTTGATGAGCCTCAAGTTTTTTCTCTGAACCTTTGTGTATGATGAACATTAGTTTTTATTTTAGTTGCAAATTTTATCTCTGTTTTTGATAAAGCTTATATTAGACCTATGGTTTCTGATGCTAGAAATGTGTGGTTTAGATTAATTATGCAGTTAAGCTTTAATTCATTTAGTGTCTTTCTCCACAAGTACATAGTTGTTGCTTGAGATGCAAGGATGTTTGATTTAGAGATTCAGAGATTGAGTCTATATCCCTGAGAATGTTGGGCTCTTCAAACTCTCAAGACAGTTCTGGAATTATTTTCCATAATCAGGTCTTCTTTAGTGTCCACATTAAAACCATTTATGAAATAATTTCCTATCGATTCAGTGACTTCCAGGTAAATAAAATGTTAGCTGATGTTTTTAGAGACAAAGGGGCTTCATCGTAATTGTTATCATTTGGGTAGTGATGTAGTTTAGAAAATTACATTTCCTGGGAAAGATTAATATTCATTTACTAGAAACATTTCAAATATATGTGTTGATTTTTAGTGTCACCATGGAAGCCTACAGTTCTAGAATCATAGAATGGTTTGGGTTAGAAAGGATCTTAAAGATCATCTAGTTCTAAGCCCCCTGCCGTGGGAAGGGACATCTCCCACTAGACCAGGTTACTCAGAGCCCCATCCAGCCTGGCCTTGAACACTTCCAGGGATGGGGCATCCACAGCTTCCCTGGGCAGCCTGTTCCAGTGTCTCACCACCCTCACAGTAAAGAAGTTCTCCCTAATATCCAATCTAAATTTCCTCTCTTCCAGTTTGAAGTTGTTACCCCTCGTCCTATCATTACACTCCCTGATGAAGAGTCCCTCCCCATCTTTCCTGCAGGCCCCCTTTAGGTACTGGAAGGCTGCTATAAGGTCTCCCTGGAGCCTTCTCTTCTCCAGGCTGAATAACCCCAACTCTCTCAGCCTGTCCTCATAGCATAGGTGCTCCAGCCCTCTGATCATCTTTGTGGCCCTCCGCTGGACCTGCTCCAACAGGTCCATGTCCTTCTTGTGGTGAGGGCTCCAGAGCTGGATGCAGTGCTCCAGGTGGGGTCTCACCAGAGTGGAGCAGAGGGATAGAATCATCTCCCTTGGCCTGCTGGCCATACTTCTTCTGATGCAGCCCCGGATGCTGTTGGCTTTCTGGGCTGCAAGCACACATTGCCAGCTCATGTTGAGTTTCTCGTCCACCAGTCCTTCTCCTCAGGACTGCTCTCAAGCCATTCTCCACCCAGCCTGTATTTGTGCCTGGGATTGCCATGGCCCAGGTGCAGGACCTTGCCTTGGCCTTGTTGAACTTCATGAGGTTTACATGGGCCCACCTCTCAAGTCTGTCCAGGTCCCTCTGGATGGCATCCCTTCCCTCCAGAGTGTCGACCGCATCACACAGCTTGGTGTCATTGGCACCATTGGCACTTGCTGAGGGTGTACTGAATTCCACTGTCCATGTTTGCAACAAAGATGTTAAAGTTGAGTCTAAATCTATCCTAGTGAGCTAATTAGTGCTAGGCCCAGTGCTTGGGTCCGACTTGCTTTGGCAAGATTGCATTGTACATCTGTTCCAGCATCCAGAACAGGCGGATGCATCTGTGTGGGGCTGCACTACCTCCTGTGCCATGCAGGAAGGAGTCATGCAGAAAGCACTTATTGATCCAATGCAAAAGTTTCCTAGGGAGGGTTTCAATGATTCAGCTGCCAGTATAATGTCTTTTTTATCTTTTTTTCTCCCACTCTTTGTTTTCTTCTGAAGTCATTTTGATTCACTTGGACTCTTCTGTCCAGGTGACCTGTTTCAATTTTTATAATACATATGTCCATATAATCTGTTCTTACTTTTATAATTGTTATTTAGTTCTGTTATTCCGTTCCTTAAGGTATTTATCATTCAGTAACTATGCTGTAGTAAATAGTAACATTACTGTTTCACCACAATTTTTATTCTTATTCTTGCTTTTCCCCCCCCCCCTTGTGTGTGTCCTGCACTAGTATTTCAAGCCCCTACGTTTTATTCTCTAAGCTTCTGGTATAAATAACCCTTTAGTTATTTCTCTTGACAATACCTTTTTTTCTCAGAGAGATTAACTTCCACACTTTCCCTAAGCGTACCCATGACCTAAATCCTTCTTTTAGTATTAGTAGTTTCTTCGCCAGTGCTGGCAATGAATCCAGTTCTAGATCCATTACTTCTCCCAATAAGTTTGTTAAATTGCCTTTCTTCTTCTAATGATTAAAATTAGATATTCAGATCATTTCAGACTGGCAAAATTTTTATCCTTATTTGTTGATTTAAAGTTCTTACTACTGATACCTATCTCAGTCTCTGGTAGAATCTGTGTCTGAAAAAGTCCTCTTCTGGTGATTGCTTTCTATTGGTTGATGTATTTTAGATATTCTTCCCTAGGTGATATTTCATTTCTTTGTTTATTATGTTGTGTGTCTCATTGTTCTAGAAAGTACTTGAATTCCACCAAAGTTCACCTTTTATTTATTTTAGCAACTTCTTTAAGTAAGTGTACTGATCTTTGATTTCTGTGTTTTGCTAGGAAAACTGGGTGGATCTTCTCTGATCTTTAAGGTCCCTTCTAACCTGAACCATTCTATGATTCTGATAATTCATTTTCTTATAACTCAGAACTGATTCTATCATTTGTTTTAACAGAATATATGTACATATATATGTGTGTGTGTATATATATATCATCTAGAGAAACAGAGATGTTTGTGCTAAGAGTGTTTATAACACAGTCAGTTTAAAATTTTTAAAACATAACTACCAAGTTCATTCAATGATGACACTCTTTGTGCCAATGGTTGGTTCTTATGGATTATTAATCATTAATATGGAATGCACAAAATAATCTTTAGAAATCATAACATAAATCAACTGTGAGTATAGAACAGCACAGAGCTAATGGCTACAGAGTTTGATGGTGTTAGTCAAGACGAGCAGGCCTGAGATGTTTCTGAGAAATCTCAACTCAGTCCAGCTTCTCTTCTGTCATCTTTTTTCCTCTTCAGGCCTGACGTTTTTATGTTACTTGTGTTCCCCCTTCAAAGGAGATCTCAGCTGCTCCTTGTGCTGCTTACCTTGGTTTTGGTTTTGCCAGTTTTTCCTAATATGTGTTGGGCAGGATGTCTTGCCTATGTGCACTCTTGCACCTAGCTGCTTCTCAGTTCTTTATCTTGCAAATTCTGGCACTTGGCTGGCTCACCTGCTTATCTCTGATTTCCCTTCATTGATCACATTATTCACTTATGCAAAATGCTTTTACATTTTGTGGTTATGTTATCACAGTGTTGCAAAATGTTAATACACTGTTGTTGGTTTTACCATTTTACTGTGCTTATATTCCAGTTTAAGGCACTCTTTTATTAATTTTTCCTTCCTTAATGCACATATAATTTATAGGAGCCCTAGAACTTTTTAATTTTTTTTAACTATTTTTACACATTCCTAGGAGAGCACATACCCTTCTGCTGTCTGGATTTACTGTGTAGATTGTCCCATTGCTACGTTTTAAACAGGACTTGCTTTTTATGGAGCTGCTGTGAGTCTGAGGACATGTCCTTTCTGAGTGTGCATAAACACCATATGGGCTGTTCTTTTACAGTATTTTTATCCTATGTTGGGTTCCTTTTTTACCACCTTTTTGAGACAATTCTTTCCTCTCTTCTCCTCAATTCTCAGCTCCCTATTTGAAATACTTTTATGATACGATTGATCTAATAATATCTGATATTTAGGCTCAATCAGGTTCAATTTCATTCCTAAATAATTTTCATCAGGTATCTACTGGAGGAGAATGTATATATTGGAGATGTAGGCAGCTTCTGCTCCAGCTTTTTTTGCCATTTGCTCCATTTTGAGAGACACTTTTTCTCTCCCTCAGTAATCTTTCTCTGTTCTTATAAGTCTTTTAAAAACAAACAAAGAATCAATTGAGATATTCCAGCAAGCTTCCTGAGCACTCTTGTTTTGTCTTGTTGTGATTGTTGAGCTCTCTAATGCCCTCTACTGCACTATTTAAGATATCAAGCAGACAGTATTGCCTACATAAAAGAATTATCTTGAAGTTAAAAGGTAATGAATGTAGAAATCTGTTACAGAGAGTTTTTGCTTTAGTAAACCTTTGACACTGAAGGTTTGAAAGATGGCAATAGGTGCTTTGTACAAAGTGTTAATACTAGAAAGGTGTTGGGAATTCCTTCATATGCCCCACAGACAAAGCAGTTTATATTCTGGCCTATTGAGATCTCAGCTATGAAAGAAAGACCTGTAAATGAGATTTGAGTTCTAATGTTGATTTAATAGACGACTTACTTTTGAGACAGTAGAAATGAAAGCCTTAGTAAAGCATTAGTAGATGTAGCTGTCAATAACTTTTTTTTCATCCTTGCTGACTTTCTCATAGTTACACGTGATATAGAATTGAGACCAGAAGCATTTGAAATATTTTGTGACGTTACTTACAAGGTGACACCTCTGCTTTCTAGTCAAATCCCCTAATATGAACACACATTTAAACATTAAACTTCTGAATCATCTGCTGCTGAAACTAAGTTCACCCCATAGCTAATGCTGAGCATGCTGGCAGTCCCTCCTATGGTAGGCAGCTACATGTTTCAGTGTAGCCATGTGCTTACATGTTTTAGTGTATCTGGAAGCATTTGCTCAAAATCACAGCAGCAGTCACATGAACACATGTGATCAAAACTCAAGAGTCCTGAGTTCCACTTATGCTTTGTAACCACTAGACTTTCTCCAATACATACAGGATAAAAAGTCCCCACGTAGAAGTCACTGGGAGTTTTCCCACTCAGTTTCATGGAATCAAGAATTCAGCCATAATGTTTCATTAAACAAGAAAAAGGATTTTTGGTTTTATTATTATCCCTTAGAAGGAAATAATGACAAAAAAGAGACAGTATTCAGTCTGGTCTTTGTGTACATTTTATATGTATTAATATAAATTGAATTTGGAGGTTATATAGTCCAACCTGTTTCTCAAGACATTTGGTTGACAGCAGATGACTGAAGGGCTTCGTCTTTCAAGACTTGAATCTTGAAAACTTTTAGGGATGGAGGCTGCACAGTCTCTATGGAGAGGTTATGGCCTGTTAATAGCAATGGCAGCACTGGGCTACATGGTTAGAGGTGAAACTCACTAAAGGTAAATAAAGTTTATATACAGAAATGTGTAATTGGAATTTGCTACCTCAAATAGTATCATTTGCTTCTGACCTTGGCTTACAAGCAATTTTGGAATGCATCATGTTGCGCTGCTTGATGAGTAATTTTTCAAGATGATGAGAGTTGCTTTACTTGTGAGAGGCAAGATTCAAGGTACTTTTTCTTTGAAAGTCTGGTAGGTATTTTGCAGAACAAAAAAATCTATTGTGTGTCCTGTACTATTAATCTCAGTTACTTTTTGAATAATGTTAAACAATCCTGGAACGTGAGCTCTCTGTAATTAAGCTGTCTTCTCCAGAGTTAGGTGCTCCCTTTAAGATTAAGAACACCAGGAGTGAAAATATCTTCAAATATGTATTACTTCAAAGCAAATGAAGAGGGAGTAGCTACAAAATCTATGATTGCATACATCCTCTCAGGCCATCAGTTGTTTTGTGTATTTTATTCAACTCTGATAAATCTAAGATAATCTTGTTGTGTGCCATACTCTTTAAAGGCAAAGTGCAGCTCACCTTAAAGTTGGAGATCTGCATTCTTTGCCAGGATGGGAAGTTGGACAGGCAGAATGCAGAGCTGGCTGTAGGGATGAGCATATTATTCAGTTGAGTGATCAAGGGGAGATCAATCTGTGAAAGCAAGCTTACCATGCTGATATCCCTTGGGTTTGGGGGGTTTTTTTTTTGGTCAGTCTGGTGATACTCCACCTTCTAGAGCGGTCCCCTGAAGAGGACAGATTGCCTTCTAGTGATTTCATTTCACTATTCTTAGCATACTTGGGACTGTCTCAACTGATGCATGCTAATGAAAGGTTTTCATGTTTTAGCTGCCTGTACACAAATGTAGTTTGAAACATCACAACACAGTTGAGTGGGATTTAGCTGCCTTAATGTCATGTTAGATATCCTATGATGTTTACCCATGACCAGAAGACAGCTTCAGCAGGTCTACTGTAGAATCCAGTGTTATATCTCACTGTCCCATTTGGAAGTCATTAGATATCTATATTTAGCCAATCTCACCCACAACTTTTCCTGGCTCTGAATGTCTGTCTAAAAGAAGATAGTGGCTGACCGCTAATGTCCATTTGCCCTTTCAATAAAAACTCTAACTTCTCATGTAGTGACAGCTTTTCTCTATTATTGTACTTGTTAGAATTTATTAACCGTGTTGGGCTTATTTTTTATGCAATTGAGCTGAACACTTGCAAGCCCAGAAATATTTGGGCTCTTACAGATCACAAGCAATCTAATATCAGGTAATTAATTGCACATAGCTTTGAGAAGAAAAGTTGGATCTTGAATTTCCAAGAAGTAGTGTATAGGAGTAAGAAAAACTCCTGGGCAAACTTGAGATCTTAAGAAAATACACCAACAGAAATAAATATTAAAAAACTACAATGGCTTAATGTATTGTTTTGTGTTCTACTGAATGTGAATCCTGTGGCTTAGAGGAAACAAGCTCTGAAATGAGAAGTCGAAAAGGTGACAGAATCAATTAACAACAGCAGCAATTGAGGATTAGTATGGCAATAATAATAATAATAATAATAATGATAATAATAATGACTCCTACATATCTCAGTGTATAACCAGAACCATATTACTAGGGGGAAACACATCAGGATCATGCATACAAAGAACAACACTGCTGCCATTCCTACTGGAAGTATAATTCATAAAGCTATATCAATCACAGTTTCTCTAAGACTAGCCAGAGACCAATTATTCCAGTGGGACATGGAAAGCAAATCTATCCTCTTGCTCTGTGACTGCAGGAGAATTGCTAAAGGTGAGATCAGTGGAAGTGACCCACAAAAAGTTAGCAAAGGTGAAACCAGAGAATTTAGCAATGAAGAAATTTCCTAATTCTGAAGAAGAGAAAGTGAAAACAGGACAGAACAGATAGGACTGTGAGCCTTATAATATTTTTAAAGGATAAACTCAAAAAAACCTGATTCTGTTTCTATTGTACAGACGAGTTACAGGCCTATGTGCAAAAAGTCAGGTCTTTGATGACACATCCCTGATGCTAACTGAGAATCAGCAGCCTAGTTCTGGGGCAGTTTGACAATTTATCTGTAATTGGCTTACACTATGCAACACGGGTAGTGCTTTTTTGTTGGTGGTGGTTTTAGTAAAATCTGTCTATTACTGTTTGTAGTTCCTCTGGGGTGACTAGAGATCTCTGATACTTACCAGTTATATCACAAGGAGGCCAAGTGGGAGTCGTAAAAATTATGTAACTGTGGAGCCATTTCTGCAACTCCTGCTAATACCTTGACCCAAACACTTGTTCAAGGTCTTGAGGGTATATTTGAGGACTTTCCTGTCAAAAGCAAGATGGTTTCTTGACTTGGGAGATTATATCTTTTTGTGGGGATAAACAAAACAACTAACTGTGGAACAGAGGGCTAGGCTTGCTTATGGTTTCATGTTTTTTATCATGAATGATTCATGAGTAGTTTAAAATAAACAGTGCATTTTAAGAAAGTTAACAAAGCTTCTCTGCAAATGACATTCAAATACAGTTATGTTTTACTGGTGGAATTGACAGTACACTGAGTGATGCTTTATCTCACATGATTTTTTTAAACTCATTAATCTGCCGTATAGGGCATATTCTTCCAGTGTCATAGATCTAGAAGCATTAAAGCTCGTCAAGTAATAAAATATCAAAAAAGTAAGTTTATTTGCAGTTTTTACATGCTATACCTAAATTCTGTTTATGGTTTCACATTACTTAAAAATATGCATACCTGTTGTTGGATTTTCTGATAGGGTGTTACAGGAATAATGCAAAAAATATTTCTTAGTGGTCCAATGTATCTTTATTTAAGTTTTTATTGGTTGACTTATTCACATTTATTAGGATCTTTAGTTAGGTGATGACACCTATGGAAAGTCAAATATTTAACAAGATTATATCAATATAGCACATATTTGAAAATGGCTGGTAAGTAATTAATGTATATAAATGAAGAAAAGTATTCTCTAAAGCAGATTTAGTTCTAAATTTGTGCAAGATCAGGACTAAATTACTTTTTTTGTTTGAGTATTTTTTGTGCATTCTGAACAGTTTCTTTCAGAATCAATATTTCCTTATTTCTCTATGGCAGTAATTCATCATTGTTCTAAAATCAAAAGGTTTTCAAATTAGCTCATTTTCCTAAATTTAGCATGAGATATGAAATCGAGAATTACTCCCAAGCTAGTTACAAGCCTTGAAAATACTATTGTTGTACATTTAATTATTTCAATTTGAGTTCCAATTTTGAACAGCTGCTTAAAAAGAAAAATTCATATATTAGTGTAGTACAGTACTGCAGTACTGTATAAAGTACACTTTATAGATGTGCAGGATAAACATTCTAACGTCTTCATGTCCTGCTGTAAGGGACAGTCCAATGCCTATGCTGTTGTCTGCTTACTTAAGTCATGGGAAAAAAAAAAACCCAAACATTATTGTCTGATCATATTCAAAACTTTGTTGTTCTGTTTCAGTGAATGCTGCCAAATTGTCAGGCTTCTGATATCTTCAGTGGAGACTCACAAGACTGTTTGACAGAAAACATTTCTAACCTCTTGGTCAGTCATCAAGTAGTAAGTAGCTCCTCACATTTTCGTACTTTCCATTCACCTTCAATGAAGTGTTTGGGTTGTCTTAGGTAAATAACAATTTTTAAAATTACTTCACCATTCTTTTCCCTTTCTTTTCTATAAAAGCATTTTTCTCTAATGTCTGGTGCTCCTTTAAAGACACATATAAGTGATTACAAATGCTTTAGCAAAAAAAGGAGCATTTTCTTAGTACTCCTGTTCAGCATCCATCAAAGTGCTGTTCAGTGACCCGTATTACTTTCAGAGTGTGAAGCATAAGTAGAAATAAGAATTCAGTGGATCATCTGTGAAAAAAAGTTGCTCCATTAGCCTGACAGTGGTTGTCAATAATGGCATCTAGCAATGAATTACTAGAGTTGGTAAATGCAGTTAAATAATACCTGAACAGTTAGGTTCTATTATTACTCACCTGTTTGATTTTCAGATTGTCTAATTTTTCTTACTACTTTACATACTTTGTTGTTCATACCAATATCGTCCTTAACTCTTTTAATTCCTTTAGGAAAATTGTAAGCCAATCTTTTTAAGCAGGTGGTCTTGTAGTCTTGCTATACGCATTGTCTGGCATAATAATTTTTTTCATTCTTATTCTTTCGCTTTGTTTCTAAATCTAAAGAAAACTCGGCTGATGGGAAAGAAAGAAGTTTAAGATTTGAAGTAGCAAAATTATAGGAAAAACCCCACCACTGAACTGTAACGCTGCAAAATAAGGGGAAACTAGCTGTAGCATTGAATGGTAACGAATTCTGATTAGAAAACAGACATAACCTTTTAAAAATATTGCTGGTGGAGACTGATGCAAGGTCTAGGTCACTTCTCATCAAAACATAGTGATTTTGGGTTTTTCACACAGAATATATATTTTAATTTTCAGTAAAAAATAAAAAATAACTAGTTATTTGACAATTAACGCAGTCTGAGTTGGAATATTTCAGCTGGTCTCAAAAATATGTATTTGGATCTGTTTACAAAATATTTTTCTGTTCATAAACAATCACAGTCCATGGAAATGAGCAATACTTATTTATTAATTTTCTATTTGGTGAAAGAGAAGTTAAAATTGTAGTGGTGGAAATCTTTTCAAATGAGTCAGTCCAGTAATATAATTTAAACTCACCACTTAGCAATATCAAAAATAAAGATGTATTTCTCTGTAGGGAACAAGTGCCAAGATTATTTCAGAATTTGATAGCTCTACTTGATCACGTCATTTATTACTGTTTAACTTATAAAATAACAGAGTGATAATTATGTCTTCATTTTTAATGCTGTTTTATTAATTTAAAGCTAACAAAAATAGACCTTCATTGAACTGATTGAATTGGCAGGGAGGATGGTGAAATTCAAGTGTTTAATTCAGTGAGCTTTCATAGAAGAAGGCAATATCTAATCTAAAGTTGAAAAGAAAAATTAGGCTTAAACTCAGTGAAAAATAAAACAGGAACAAAGTATTAGAAATCAAAGAAAGAAAAATTAAGGTTTTTTTTATCAGATGAGCTACCTAACCCACGGTGAGAGTAATTTTGAATGTTTGGGATTTTCTGTCTCTCCAAGCCTTTTAATGCAGTCTGAATGTCTAGATTTATAAGTTAAAATATTTTTTCTAGTTTCATAATACGTTAATGTAAATTACAAGTGCAGAAACTACTACATGAGAGCGCACATCTATGTCATTCAAAACATTAGGTGAAATGATTACATGTGCCCTGTCTTCAAACAAAGAAGGGAACATATTCAGCCATACACCTGCTCATAGCCTGATAAAGTTAACATAAACCATATAAGTAGGGTTTTTTTTGTTGGCACTACATCTAAGTAACTGCAGTGGGCATTGTGTCAGGAATGTATGACTGAGTTAGAGGAGAAGGATATTTTAAGCATGGGAATGCTACAGGTGTTTTTTTCAATGTCATTGAATGTCGTGAATTTTGGTTGGCTTCTGTATTTTCTTTTATCATATTAACATAAAAGCAAAAAAGCTCTTACAGGGAACAAAGCCAGGCTTCTCTCTGGTGCCCTACAAAAGCAAGAAAGTGATTGATGTCAGTGAGCCACAGCTAAAGACCTTGCTGCTTGAGTGGTGTGACACTGTGCATGATATCGAGTAGGTGAAAGTGTAACACAGAGAGGTGGAATAAAGGCATTCATTTATAAAGGACTCATCAGATGACACATTCACAAATTCATGATCTTTTTGAGGACTATTACAATGGTGTACATTTTCAAAGCCTTTGAAGAGCTTCAGCTGTACAGTTCCCTTTTATGTCAGCAGGAGACATGCTTTGCTGTGATAAGATTTAGCTGACTTTCACATACTTTGTTACTACTTACGAAAGGAACAAAAAAATACTTCTCTCTGAGTTGGTGTTAAAATTTCTATTGACATTATTAGATTTAGGACTGGATTCTCTGGATCTGGTACTGTGCAGTGAACTGAGAGTGGGTTGTACATACTCAGTAAATACCAATCATCTGTGCTTTTAAGAAAAAAGAAAAAAAAAATCTATTCCTCACTAATACTTGCTGATTCAGTGAAAGCACTCTTACATATAAATAAAAGATTATACTGACAAATAGTAGTGTGTTGTATTAAAATATGAGAGAATAAACCGTCTGTTATGTTACTTTCTGATGATACTTTGGCAGATCCAGGTACATTCCAAACCTGATCAGTTGATTTTACAAAATACATTCAGCAAATGAGCCTATGAAGAAAAGTAGCTCATACAAACGTATTGCAACTTTGAACAAATACTCCCAGCTAACGTCTTTGTCAGTCTGTGAAAAAAAAAGTGGGGTCTTAAAAGAGCATAGCTTCTGATCAGCATTTGGCCCATGCTCTGCTTTTCAGACATCGTCTCTTCTGCAGGAGTCTCTTATGCTTGCAGTCTATGAAGTTTTACCACTTTTCTAAGAATCATGCTGAGAAATAATTAGGAACAATTTTGGATTTTGCCAAATAACCATTTTATAAAAGGACTGAAAAAGATACTAATTTCTACCAGTTATAAACCTATGGAAATAAAAAAAATTCACAGAGAAATTTTATTTCACCATTTGTAAATTACTATAGAAAATGTAAATGCTATTGAATTTCCCAGTTGTAAGGTGCACTATTCAAGTATGGCAACCTTTAGATTTGGCTGCTAAGGATAAGCTGTTTAGCTTAAGGCTTGTCTTGTTCGTTTAGTGTTTGCTTTTTTAAATTAAGCAGAAAAAACCCAAACAACAAACATCTTTGTATTTAGGAAGATGCTTTTATGCTTGGAGTTTAACTTTTCCTGTAGAAATCTAATGTGAAAGGAGTGTGTGAATGGTAAATTACAATGAGAAATACTACAGTATACTCTTACTGTTGGCAAATAATTTTCTTTTCCTTTTGAATGACTCGTGTGTTTAGAAATAAACATCTTGATTCAGGTTATACAATTCTAAATAGACGTAAAAGGAAAGGGGTTTGAAGTAGACATGCTATGAGAACTGGAGAAGATTTTGGTTGCAATATGAAGACAAACTGTGTGGATGATTAATATTCAGTGAGGCCGATGAAAAATTAATTCAAGTAATTTAGGTAACAGACCATCTCATTGTCTTTTGCACTCCCAGTATAAATGCAATTTTCCTCTCTGTGGCAGTTCATATCAGCTAATTCCTGTTCAACTACAGTTGCTGACAGTGGGAAAAATATTGTCTTTGCTTTTACTACTCTTTGAAGCTGACAGAGTCGCATTGGCACAGACTGTTAGCAATAATTGAAATGACTTTTCTGAAAGTAACTTATCTCATCCTAACACGCCTTATATTTGTGTCTCCTGTAATTTTCTTTCTTGTGGCCCTTTCTGGAAATACAAAGCAAGCCACAGTGAACAAGTATAGAGCACAGGATTCATTAAAAGCTGTTTGAACACTATGCAGAGGATGTGCTGGGAAGAACACACAGAATGAATATTGATTTGTAATATGTGTCGGGAGTGGGAGAACGATGCATTTCAGATGAAGTTTGCCTTTGATTATTTAAAATATTCCTTCTATTTTTACTGACAAAAAGTCTGTCTAGAACTGTGTATTCCTACAGGACTGTGAAGAATCCTCCATGTTTTTAGAAAATTGTTAGAAATGGATTAGCAGCAATCTGTGTACTTATTAAAGGTTGATAATTATAGTGTCTTTTCAGTAAGAGGGCAGCAGGCAGATTTCTGGGGTTTTATTTGTTGTTTGTTTTTTTTTTTTTTTTTTCTGTGAGATTAAAAATGGAGTGCTCCTGTTTGAATGCATATTCAAGAGAAGAGGAATATGAGTTTTTTTCTTCACTTTTTGTGGGGTATGGTGTTTTGGGTTTTTTTGGGGGGGCTGCTTGTTGGTTTTTTTTTTTTGTGTGTGTGTGTACAAATCTCAGGTGTGTCTGAAATTTTGTTAAAATAAGTCTATCCTTTTTGTGTGCCCCAGAAGTCCACACAGACTGTGCAAATTTCAGAGAAATAATAGCAGTTAGAAAAATAGAGCATCCAAGTAGGTGAATAAGGTACAAAATCTGTCACTGTATTTTTTTTTTTAAGTTTCTAAGTCTATCCCTTTTGCTCCCACTTTTCCAATAACCTGGGAAGCAAGTTTGTTGAAAAATTCACGGAAAGACGAAATTTAGTTTATTACCGCCAGAGTATGTGTCAGTATATTTTTCATTTCATCCTCACTCTTTCATGCTCTCTCTGGCCCTGTGAGTCTCTGTGTTCTGGGTAGAATTTGACAGAATTTCAGGCAAAGAGGGACCACAATTTTCCCTCCCAGCACAAGGTGCAACTGCTGGCCCAGGGCTGGGTTTCTTAGGACATCAGGAGTCGTCAGCTGAGAAGAATGGAACTGAGCCTGGTTGCTCTCATTTTAACTGACTGCTCAAATCATTGATCTACTATTCAATGGGGAGTATCCCATTGTCACCATCATATCTTAAAAATGCAAGGTGTGGCTTCTATTTTTTTCTGTGCAACTAGGTCTCATGGATCAGCTTAGTTAATTGATTAAACTCTGCTTTGATCTTATTTCAATATTTTCCTACTTGTCAGAGTTGAGTAGAAAGAATGAGAGAGCGAGACTTTTCTGTATTTTTTTGCAACATTTATTGCTACTAAAGGAGTACATGGCACAAGGAATCATTGTAAAACTCTGTAACTTTCTAAGGCTTTCCATGCCATTTTTGCCTAACCAGATGATAAAGATGAGGTACACAGTGCAGACTAGTGGGGGACAGGTGACTATTTGCAGATTTTGTTCATTATTAATTATGTGCAGACTTTATAATTAACTCATTATTTAAAAATTATTAAATATCCCTTGGTGGACTCCTGAATTATACCTAGTTATGGTAATTGTTGAAAATATTTTTGAGAGACTGTTTCAGAATACTTACTTTGACATGTGCTTAACCTTATCTAAACATTCTGAAAAGAAAATAATTAATGTGTAGACTTATACATATTAAAGATATTATGTTTTCATAAACTAAATTGGCACCATCCAATGTTGAAATACTGGCTGCAGATTTGAAGAAATAATCTGCCATTGCTCTGTGGACAGTAATTATAACATGTATATTTACTTTTCTGATTTGGAATATGAAGCGCGCTCATTCTCAGAAAGTGAGGTTTCAGTTGTAGGACAGAGAATAAATGGACAGAAGTACCAGGATTATTTCATTATTTTGATATGGCTTTTAGTTAGAGCTATATACGTCATGCAAAATGTTTTTAAACAGGTTGAGATCTACTAAGAGAGAGACTCAATCCAGGTTGCATGCACAAGCCCTTGTGTATGAAGGTTTCCCAACTGGAGTCCTCTTGGACAACTCATTGGATATCTGCTTTTCTTCAGAGTCCAGGTTCTTTTTCTCTGCAGAGATTGCCTTTTGAAGGCAACATACAGCTTTAAGGCTGTGACCTAGTTTCAAACACAGAATATTTTCAGTAGCCCTCTATACTTAGTTTCTCCCAAATGCATGTTAGAATTGCCTTTTTCCCCTGTTTTAGTAGTATGCTTTAAGAGATACTCTATGGTAATATGTTGAGCCTGAGCAGTAGGACTTGAGATAGTCACAAATGCGAGTACTCGGCTCTTTGACATTATTTATCATATATTATTTTGAAAAGATTACCATATAAAGTCAGCGGTCCTTTTAGTCTTCCACTGTAAACTGTGTAACCCTGCTTGCATGTCCTTACTCCGTATGAAATGCTTCTACATGCTTCCATTCTTGCTACTAACCAAAATGCAAGCATGAATTTTAAAGACTGGGACCTGCACTACCTTACTCTTGTTTAGACACTTTCTCCGTAATGAACCAGATTAAAGCTGTACTAATTCAGAATGATAGCCTTTTGTTTGCCATTTGTATGGATGTAGTTCACTTCATAAAGTGCCGTGTGCTGTAGAGTCATTTGGTAAATATCGATGTGCTCCAGCACCGACGAGCCCCTGTTTTGACTCCCAGGAGCAGAAAGTGATTTATATAAGCTGTCACAGTATTAACATTAGTAATGCTTTCTTCCTCAGCGCTCTGAGAATTAAGTTGCTTGGCTTTTGAATATAAAATGCAACAAAGTAGGAACTGGATTGAACAGGAGTATGAATTTTTAGGTAAAGAAAAATGTATTAGCAGATAATGGTTTGAGAGCAGATTCCCCTAAAAACATTTCATTGGGTTTATTAATGGGGTTTTTTTTAGCCATAATTATGCCTTTATAATTTAGTTTTCTCTCAGTTATGTACACATTCATTATCAAGGGGTAGTTTAACCTGTCTTTGTATTCTTTCGAAAAAGAGAGTCTCAGTTATTTCCCACTCTGAAGTTAATCACAGGTACACTAATTCAGTTCATTGCCTGGTTTTGTTTGGAAAATGCAAAGACAGAAGCAGTGGAAATAGTTCAGGACTTTTGTCAACATCATACTTTTACAGAAACAAACAATCCACATCATTGATGCAAATAGAAATTTTATATAGAAGGAAGAAAGGTAAATTGCTCACCCTGCAAATGTTATTTTTTACTATATATTCACTGAAATTATAACTTCCCTCCATGTAACTTCAGTGGTGAATTCAGACCTCTTAGCTTGCGCATGTTGTAACCAAAAAGTTAATAAGCAGATTCCTGCTTATTTTGGTTTCCTCAGTATTTTACAGTAATTTACACAGTATATTTTGAGACCTTGCTTTTCTAAAATGTTTTGGAATCTGTTTGCCAATCTCAGGTTGATTATATAGATATGATGGAATTCAGAATAGCAAATTCACTTATGGAAACGCTGATACTCAGATGTTGTCTCTGGAGAATATCCCTCCTCTCTAGAATAAAGTTTATTTTCTAATGCTATTTTCTGCCATAGGATTTCGCTTGCAGAGAGTGCCCTATCATATTGATACTTTCTTATTTATATAATTTCTCACCAAAAGTGGTTATTGTTATTCCCTACAGTGCTCACTACAACAAAACTCACTGGTAGCAGGGCTTTTATTTCTCATTGCACTTTTTTCTACTTCTCTGATATTGCTTTCTGAAACATACTTTACCAGTGTGCTAACTGAAGTATTTGTGTCAGTGGTTTATAAACATCAAAAAAAAAAAAAAAAAAAGGATTTGGGTAGAAGGGGAAAGCCTTGGCTTATTGTTCCTGTTGCTTTGCATGAATACACTAAGGAAAATGTCCAGTCAACTTGTGAATGGGAACAGTGCCCACATAGCAGATGGCTATGAGTGTAAGCATACAGAAGACCATGTCCATGCATTAAATGTGTTTACTGAGGGCAGACTTCCCAGGCTAAAATTTCATGTATCTGCAATTTTTGTGCCAATGATGAGAGGATATGCTACTATTAGTCATCTTCTAAAGAAGTCTAATTTGGCGAAATAATAAGATTTTTCTTACCTGCATAAAAAGTATTCTATGAAGATAAAACTTTTTGTTTGTTTGTTTTATTGACTATGGAATTAACAAGGATTTATTAAATTTATTTTTTAAATTTTTATGTGGGAATCTTAAATAAGACCAAACAGAAGTAATTTTTTTTCTTATCAGCTACACATATATGTATAATTTGAAATAAATATTGATCTTAAATCTACTTACCAATCTTGGTCAAGTGAAATAATCAACAGGTGGTCTTAAAAACCTTAAGTAAAACAATGGAAACTGACTACATTGTTTGAGTGAGTACAGAATCTTATTTTTTTTTTTTTTAAATATGAGTAGAAGTGGTGTCCCTATACTTTAAACTACATGAAAAATATAGCTAGGATGATTAACTGAAATTTATTATCAGATTATTACTGGGGTCAAAGCTATACTATTGACAGCATTATTGAAAGCATTATTAAAAGACTTTTGCTATTAACATCAGTGTAATAGAAATAAATAATACTTTAAAACATGATTTTTGCTATTCAGCTTTTCTGTACTTTAGAACTTTTTCAACTTGGGCTGTTGCAATTTAAAAATATGTATTTAAATATATTTATTATTGTTATTCAAAAGATTAGATATTGAAGGCTATAAACCTGTGTTTGATGGATTGAAGTCTGAAGAAAAAAAAAATATGAAAAAAGACACTCATTTATTCCTTTGGGGAGAGGAGGTGGTGTCAGTTATTTTCTATGCATTTAGCATTATCGATCTTCACTCTTCTTTATGTTGGTGAGAATGTCATCTTTTGGGAAAATGGAAATCTCATTGCTTCTTCAGGTCTTGTATTCTTTGCAAAACAGTCAAGTAGCAATACTGAGACTCCAAAAGGCTTGGGTCCTGCTGGGAGGAGATTATTGTGTAAATAAAGTTAATCTGTGGGAGCCATTTTTTGAAAACCCCATTTAAACCAAAAACTGTTTTTTTGGATTACAGAAACTTCTGCAAACATTCCACTGGGCAGAACATTTGGTTAAAACTATTTTTTCTGGGTCTGTTACAAAGACTCAGCAGAGATTGGTTGACTTCAGAAGGCAGGTCCCATATGCATAAGGTACTACCATCTGGGTAAAGATGGTAAAATCTTGTACCTGAATAGGTTAGAGTAACTTAGGGAATACAGTTTTTGCTTTAAGATAGGGCTTTCCATAATCTTTGAACTGCAGTATTGAAAAACATGCTTATCATTTGAATTTTGCAGAATAATGGAGAGGCAGGAGGGATGTGGTTTCAGGAAAGGAGCAGTTCCATTTTAGGCAGGATATGGGACCAAGGATTTCCAACTTAATTCTCAAGTTTCTTTCCTTGTTTTCAGCAAATATACACTGTGGACTGATTCCATCCTCCTCTCCCCTACTGAAAATGTTTGTTCTGAAAGGGTTGTGCAAATGATTCTGTGTTCAGTTGCTTCGTAGCAAGCAACATGTTCTGTGCTTTACATTTTATGGTTTCGAAACAATAGCAGTGCTCCTCTTTCTCTTTTTTTTTTTTTTTTGCTTGATTTACATTCATCATCAACATCTGATTACATTATACTATGTCTAGCCTGGACTACAACAGAATTATTTAGATTCAAGTAAAATGTTATCAGTTTAGCAATCTATGTATAGTTTTTGCTTGTTTTTAATAAATTAAATGTATCTGCTTGTTTACTTTGTTATATTTACTCACAGATCTTTGTCTAAGCAGTGAATTAAAATATCTCTAGTTAAGATGTTAACAGCATTCAACATTATTTTAATAAAATGAACAATGCTTAGTACAAGTACTATAGCCTAAAGTAATTTGAATAATTGAATACCACTTTGTGTAGAGAAAACCATTTGTAGCAGCACTTGCTTTTCCAAAGGAAAGCAGAGTGAAAACTCCAAATGTTATGTTGATAAATGTTTTGTAAAACCTGCTGATTCCATTGCATATGTGTGGATAAGGCATCTAGACGCTGACATTCTCTTAACATTATTTATAGCTGCAGCAAAAAGCAAATGATAAGTGCACTCAAGTGAGCAGAATGTGAAGTGTTTAAGATGATGGCAGCTTAAAATGAGATATTTGTACTCAGAGGAGAAATAGCCTTTGGGGTGTTCACAGCAGGAAGAACCCCAGAGAGAAGATGAAAGCAGGTGTAGAAATGACAGAGTAATTCTTCTTTCCATTGAAGATGTTGAGAGTTTAGTTCAAGGGATTGCAGTTTCAATCTACTCATTTTTCAGTTTCCTTTCTTCGACTTCTGCTGTGATTAGAAAGGATTATAATAAAATACTTAGTTGGGAGAAGATGCAAATTAGGTATCTGCCATAGTGACCTCATAGATATGATGAAAACTTCACAAGAAAATACCCAGTAAAGAAAAACAAAACAAAACAAAGCAAAACAAAACAAAACAAAAAAACCCAAACCAAACCAAACCAAAACCCTAAAAAGGCAATTATAAAGTGTGAGCGGGAATCAAACCAGACAAAAACCTAAAATGTCTGTCAAAATAAGAGACTTAAAATCAACCTAGACATTTGTATACCATATACAGTGATAAACAACGGCTATCACATTTATTTACCTGAAGAAAATCAATCTGAGTGACACCAAGCTTAGTGGTGCAGTTGACATGCCTGAGGGATGGGATGCCATCCAGAGGGACCTGGACAAGCTCGAAAAGTGGGCCTGTGTAAACCTCATGAGATTCAAATAGGCCAAGTGTAATGTCCTGCATGTAGTTTGGGGCAACCCCCAGTATCAATACAGGATGTGGGATGAAGGGATTGAGAGCAGCCCTGCAGAGAAGGACTTGGGGGTACTGGTGGATGAAAAATGGGACATGAGTCAACAACATGTGCTTGCAGCCCAGAAAGCCAACCGTATCCTGGGCTGCATCAAAAAAAGCATGGCCAGAAGGTCGAGGGAGGTGATTCTCCCCCTCTACTCCACTCTGGTTGAGACCCCACCTGGAGTACTGTGTTCAGCTCTGGGGTCCTCAGCACAATAAAGACATGGACCTGTTGGAGCTGGTCCAGAGGAGGGCCACAGAAATGATCGGAGGGATGGAACACCTCTCCTGTGAGGAACGGCTGAGAGAGTTGGGGTTGTTCAGCCTGGAGAAGAGATGGCTCCAGGGAGACCTTATTGCGGCCCTTCACTACATAAAGGGGGCTTATAAGAAAGATGGGGACAGAGTTTTTAGTAGGGCCTGTAGCAATAGGATAAGGGGCTAATGGTTTCAAACTAAAAGAGGGTAGAATTCAGACTAGCTATAAGGAAGAAATTGTTTACAACGGGGGTGGTGAAACACTGGAACAGGTTGCCCAGAGCGGTGGTAGATGCCTTGTCCCTGGGAACATTCAAGGTCAGATGGGATGGGGCTCTGAGCAACCTGATCTAATTGAAGATGTTCCTGCTCATTGCAGGGGAGGTCGGACTAGATGACCTTTGAAGGTGTTTTCTAACACAAACCTTTCTATGATTCTACTCTATGATAAAAATAATCTGTCATACTCCATCAGCTTCTTTAACCGCTTCACTTTAATTGTGATGTGGCTTAGTTCAGCTTTATTTAATACACCATTTCAGCTGCTGCGATGTGTCACATGAAAACAAATAAATCAGCCCATAGTATATTCTAGCTACTGTTTTGGCTCATAAGACTCACATCAGGGTTATTTGTGGGGAATAAAGATAAGAAAACCTTCCACTACAGTTTTCTTCTAAATACTTAACTGTATTTAAAGTAAACTTAACCTTGTTTAAGTAAATTGTTCTGTGCGCACACACAAATTTTAACATAGTAATTGAACTATCAGTATTTACATTAGTGTACCAAAAGAAATTCTCCCAGACATTCCTTTCAGAGATACTTTAAAACTGTTGTATCCTTAGTCTCACATTGAGTTTATTTTCAAATTAGTAGGAAGCAGCACACACATAAGAAAGCTGTTTTTCATTATTTAGGAAAGGTCCATGCTCCTTGTAATGAAAAGAAATACTTAAGAAACACTTCTGCTGAGGAATGACAATGTCAGGGGAAACAACCTGACCTTCCTTCTGCATTACCTTTCCAGTGTTGTTTGTATGAACATGCGTGTGGTACTGTCTTGTGGCTGTTGTAAAGAAAGAGTGAAGTTGTTGGCCAGTGAATGAACTGTTCTTCTAACAGGGTGTAATAATCGCATTTTTGAAGTTGCCCAAAATCCCAGCCTATCTCCTCATGTGTGTTTACTGTAAATTGGATTTTTTTTTACTGTTGGCATCTCAGAGATTTTCTACATCAGCCTTTTGAACACTTGCAAAAATCCCATTTCTGTCTGTTTTCAGCCACACTAACAAATACCATAAACTTTGTTGAAAAAGAAATTGCATTTCCTAAGATTTCTCTCAATGCTTCCCTACACTGTATATTATAATAGTAAACAGAATCGTCATCCACACTGCAGGGGCCAGGCAACTCAGCTGCAAGAGGAGGCTATAATTTACTGTAAGACAAGGAACAAAATTACCTAACAGTTGTCAGGCTTATATCTTACAAGTACAGCAAGAAAAGAAGAACATGGTTTGATTGTTTTTATTTTTGTATAATTTGCGTATAATGCAGAAAAAAGTAAGCTGTTAGAATAGATTGGTAGTATTAGGTTAACAGTTGGACTCAATGATCTTAATGGTCTTTTCCAACCTAAAATATTCTGTGATTCTAATAGACTGCTACAAGTATAAATAATCCTGTACCAGAGCTTAGCAAAATCAGTAAAACTCTGATGTTAAATTAAGCTTTGGACTTCCCTGATAACAGAGATGATCAAATCTGAGTTTTCTATCTAGTATACACCCGGAGAACAAGGTTGGTTATTAAAAAAGATCCTCATCCAAGCTAGTGGAGGAAGAATTATCTCTGCTTCCCACGTGGCTGCTATGAATGGCTTACAAGCCAGCATGCATTGTTGTAACAATTTCTTGGGTGCTTTTTGTTTGTTTTTCATTACTATTTTTATATATTCTCACCGCCAAAACATTGGTGGCCATGTATATGCAGACAGTCTTGATTAATTAGCCCAGTAATTTCTGAACCACAGCTGTCAGGACTTTGCCTTTGAGGAATTAGCAGCAAGTCCTCTCTCCAGGAGTGACTTTGATCATGCTCAGTTTGATTGTAACTTAAAGTTTAGACACTGTATTACAGGGTTTCTGTGATATAAATAGGCAGAAGCGTTATTGCTGAAGGCATGAGAAATATTTACTGATTTTGTTTACTACTGTCAGTTAGAAGTGTCAGGCCTGACCTAAACAAAAGCCTTAAATAGGCAAACAGTAACAGCTGGGAAATCCAAAGAAGAAAGGAGGGGAAGTTGCATTTGAGCCAGTCAAAGAGGAAGGGCAAGAGGAAGAAAGGAAGGGAGACCTCTTACTGTTTTTAAGGATAGGAAGTAGGAAAATATGTTAGTGGTTATTCACTGGAAACAACGAAAATTTAAATGTAAATAGCTGCAAAAATTGCACTATAACATTGCCCAAGAACCGATGTGGAAGAGAAGAACTGGGGAGGGAAAAGAAATAAAAGAATGATAGAACGATCACGATGGTAAGAGAAAGGGAAAGACAGAGCAACCTCCAGCATATAGCAACATAGCATATAGCAACAGAAAAGCCACGTGAGCTTCAGGCAAATAAAAGAAGTAGAACACGAGAAAAAATATTTATACCTACATGAGGAAAGGTACAAATTTACGTAAACAAAGTTTTTTTTCTTAAGATGGATGATAGCAGAGCATAGCCAGAAAACAGGTGTATGGGTTACATTTGAGAAGTAGGATATGGGATACAAACCAGGTTGCTTCTTGAATTCAGGTAGTTTCTGATAGTAGAAAAGGATAGCTGCACATTACCACTATATGTATGTACTCTGTGTGTGTGTGTGTCTATGCATATACATACACACATATGTGCATGTATGCATACATTTGGAGAGTTGCCTGTGGGTCCAATATGCTGCAAATGTTCATTTTTTAAATATATATATTGATAATTTTTTTAGTTGTACACATTTGTTTATTTGCCATGATTGTATTTCATTCATTTGCTTCTCTCCGCTGTGCCCTTACGTTGTTTTTAGAATAATAAGGGAAACAAGATCTCTGTAGTTTAAGGTAAAGTTTAATCAGTTTTTGGAAGGGACTATGGGGTATAATGCTAAAGCAAATAAAGGGGCAGGAGGGAAGATCAAAGAGCTCTTTCCAGTCTTAGGTGTGTCTTCAATTTGATCACAGGACTCCACTGGTTCCCACAGCCTCCTTTCCAACATTAAACTGGCAGAAATGTAGGCATGATATTTTTACTCTATTTTCTTTAGCAATGCAAATAAACATCCCTCAAAATATACACATGTGAAACTCCTGTGAGTTATTTGCTCTGAAATTTATAGTCTAGTCCTGATTGTGAATATTTTACAGATGGACAAGTACTGAAATTATTGTCTAATGTCAACAACTGTGCAATAGCTGTATGCTTGATGGAGCTCTGCTGCGTCAGAAGGTGTCTCCATCAATTTTAGTAGAACTTAAATAAAGCCCTTGTATACTTGGTCCATATACTGTGGGTGGTGATATTTTTCAACTTGTCAATTTTTAGGTCTTAAGCTAGAAAGTTACACTGAAAGAAATCTTTTTGTTTTGCGTGTTAAGGATAATCAGAAAGGACCGCAATGATATTCATTGATATTCAATAACAAATTATATCAGCAAAGAGATTTTGAGACTAGTGGAATATTTATACTTTTATTCTGCCTCTTAGCCCCCTATAATAATTTAATATAAAGAAATAATTCAGCCATGCAGATGCGTGTCATAACTTTCAAGTATTATGTTATTTGTTGCATGTGAGTTTTCTTTTGAATATATTGCCGTTTCAGAACTTTGTACTGTCTGCCCTGTCTGCTTAAGGTCATAATCTTCTTTTACCTTTGCTGTCCTCTTAACTGTCTTACTGGTGGTATGCCTTGTTCTTGTCTTTCTTTTCCTGAGTTGTTTCTGCCTCTGTTTTTGAAGAATTCAGTGGGGAATGATAACCTTTTAATACAGATTTAAAAACAACCTTTACAATTATATTGTTGGATCATAATCCTGTGTGGGTTTTTTTTCTGTAGAATGACTTTCAAATCTTGTATATAAAATATTAGTTTTTCTCGGTGAAAGAATTTATAGGGGAATATAATGTCTGCATAAGATGCTGTTAAGTGTTGTCCACAAGAAAATGACCTTTGGGTCCTGTATAGCAGTCAGGATGATTTCTGGCAATTTTTTATTTCTGCTTTGGGAGTTCTCACTGAATAGATGCAGTTCACCATAAATGCATTCTCATTGGAGTGTGTTTATGCATAGTGGTGTTGGAAGTAATAAGCAGTTGGTTTTGTCATATGCGTCAGTAAATACATACACAGGTAGAGATTTATGACTACACCTCAGAATATCATGGTGCTTTGATATACAATACAGTGCAGTCAGCTTTATCTGAATGTCACAGAGGATAGTGAATATATCTGTAATATCAAGGTCATTTTTGATATAATTAATAGGTTGGGATTTCTTTTGTACTACACTTTCAAAAAACTTTAGTTCTCCTAATCAGGATTATTGGATATGGAATAAGTGTCCTTGAAATATGTAAATTATCCTGTGAAATACAGGCATATAAATATTAAGCATAGGCTGATGTCATCATACCAGTGCAAATATTTTAGTGAACAGCATTTCTTTTGGAGACATGTTGACTCTTTGGCAAGTAACACAAATTCCAAGGTGTTTATTCGTGTTACTAGTGTTAGTGAAGCCTTTGGTGCAGTCAGCAGAAAAACCCTCACTGTTACCGGTGGATTAAATATTTCCGTCTGCAAAACTGACAGCCATCACTGTTCACAAGGTAACCACATTTTATCTCACCTTTACCATTCTCCATTCTACAGCTTTGCCAAGCATACTTGAGCTACACTTTTCTTTTTTTACAGTGCTTTGTTTTGTGTCAAGGAGAAATCTGCCATGACTGTGACAGGTACAGTAGCAGACCAATACTTTTTTTTTCTTTTTAAATGGGAGAGATAAGCTCAGATAATATTCCAAGAACCTTAATCTACGTTTCTACATTTTTTTAAATGTAAAACGATCAAGATAACTTTTCTTCTCAGTTACACCTCACTTCTAGAACTAGCAGAAAAAAGTGACTTATACTGTTTCTGATCAGAAAGAATGCCTTGTTCTGTTGCGTTCTGCTGTTGTGTGGGGCTAAGGCATTGGAAGAGATACCTTTAGTAAGCATGCGATTTTTTTAGCATTCAATTTAAGCAAACATGAAACATAAATAGCAACTGTGGCTATATAACAAATTAAAAAGTGAAGGGAAGATCCATCCTGGTACAGTGTGTTCTACATTCTGCACAGTTCTATTAATCACAAAAGCCTGATGTCTGCCAGAACAGTTCTTGTGCTTCTGAATTTTACTTAGTGCTATTGTTCGTGATCAGTCTTCAGCTGCTCACGTGCCAGGGGAGCCCTTGCAAGTTACTTTAGTTATAGACTCTTAGAGTTTAATGTGTGAAGCGATAGCCTGAGCTTCGTTTGGGAATTTTACTAGAAAGAAATCTTACTGAATGAAAGATTAATTCTGTTTCATTTAAATGTTAAGTAAACTTTGGATCGTGTATACTTAATTAGATTCCATGATTGAAGAACACAGACAAGGAAGCTTTTGTGAATACCATAAGCATAGATTATCATCTGCTCTGGCCATCATGCTTGGATCTCCAGGGAAAAATTCTCTAATGCTTGGTAATTTGCAAATTAATTTAACTTCCAGTGTCTTTTTTATTTTTTGAGTAAATAATTCAAGTTGATCTAAGCAAATATATTACCATATCATTATTTTTCTGTTCACTGGAGGTTCTGTCTGAACACAAGGAAAAAATTCCTTACTGTTAGGGTGACCAAGCACTGGTACAGCCTGTCCAGAAAGATTGTAGACTCTCCATCCTTGGAATTATTCAAAAGCTGACTGCACATGGTGCTGATCAGCCTGCTCCAGGTGAGCCAGCTTGTTGGCTGGGAGTTGGACCAGATGACCTCCAAAGGGTCCTTCCAATCTCAACCACTGTGTGATTCTGCAATACTGGAACTGTATAAAAAACAGAACTGTTTTTAATATTTGGGTTATTTTGCTTTTTCTGTGGAAAATGTTTATGTTGTAATCATGTCTACATAAGAAATTTCCTGGTTCAGCTTTTTTCAGTCCCTAGTAGAGCTGCCTTTCACTATTAAGATCTTTATAAAACTAAGCTATATTAGCAATAGGTATTTGGCTAGAAATCAGAAGTAACAAAGTATGTATGGTGGTAGAGTTCAAATTGTCTAACAGCAAAATCTTTTCTCAGAGAATTTTTAGCCATATTTGTCTTGTTTTCTTCAGTCTAAATAGTTAACAGTCGTCTTAGGGGAGACTGTCCTTTTCCAGCTGCCTGCTTGTTTGCAAACCATGTATCTTCAGCAGCTTTGTTTTTAGTAACTCTCCCACTCTTAAGCTGTAATGCCAGTTGGATTTTACAAGAGGGATTTGTAGTCACTGCTATTTCCTCAGCCACAGGAATAGTATCTCATAGATGTG
The DNA here is from genome assembly GCA_947846985.1 of Fratercula arctica. Lineage (NCBI taxonomy): Eukaryota > Metazoa > Chordata > Aves > Charadriiformes > Alcidae > Fratercula > Fratercula arctica. The sequence goes on from CANTUZ010000002.1 coordinate 82,753,126, forward strand.
AATGGCACTGTAACTCCAGGTTGTGTGTGTGTGGCAGGATACCAGTAATAACATGTCCCTATATGTGGCAGACAGTTTGCGTTACAAGAAACTAAAGAAACTTTCATTTTTATAATTTAACCCCAGTTTATCTATGCATCATACCCAGCGGTAGGATAATTTGGATGTAGTTTGGCTTCCAGTCAGTCATAACAGAGGAAACATATAGAAAGAAGTACGTGCCTGTGTAAATTGGTTAGCAATATGTGAGTGGTTCCAGCTAGATGCTACAGCATCACAATAAGCCCTCATCTGTGGAGGCATGAAAAGCACTGCAGGAACATATATCGTCTTGCCACTTTGCCAGGGAGACTGAGAACTGATGCTCTATCTGAAGTAACGAGGTCCAGCAGAAGTACTGCGAGGGCTTAGATTCGTGCCATTGTCATTTTGATTGAAAAGATTTCTTGAATTTTGAACATGGTGCTAATAAGAGCTGGAAGGTCAAATAATGATTAAGTTGAAAGACTCAACAGTGAATAGTTGTAATGCATACCACAAATCATGATTTCACAGGCAGATTTATATTTCACTAAACGATAACAAATGAGGCACTTATCCTGCATAAGGCTATAGGTTCTGCTATGGGTGATTACAGCAGTAGCGTCCCATGCTTCCTACCTTGTTGGAGTATCACCCGGCCAATCATCTGCAGTAAGAATGTACCACTAGAATTAAACTGACTTGGGGGCAGAAGCCATCACACAGTTAGCAAAGCTGAATATTAGGATATGCAGTTGTTAATTTAGACTACTTATGATCATGACATTCATTGTTCCTGAGAACAGCTGTGGCCATGAATTTGTTGATTTGACAAAGGTGGAAGACTGTGTCATTGCACAGAATAGATATTAGCATTTTTACCTAGCAAAGACTGAGTATCCATCTATGGCATGGGTCAGATTAAGGGGAATTTAGTTTTCTGAAAATTTGGTTTAGGAAAACTGGAACATCTTACTCAAGTTTCTTTGCACTTATTCTTCTGCTAGCTCCCTTGACCCTTTTGCCTCTTCTGCCCTATTTTGCTATTACACTTTGTTTCTATCACTTATATTTGTCTCACTATATTGTTTACCACTAAGATTCTTCCAAGTTGTTTTCTGAGGTATGTTGGCATTATATTGTATATGAATTGTTTCTATATTTTCATGATCTTGATGGTTTCCTAATTTTATTATATTTATAGTGCACAACTAAAGTTAGTAGCTTTCATAAATGGGTGTTGATATAGGAGAGAGCAGGCAATTTAACCACCTGAAAATTTTCAAGATCGGTATAAATGTTGGCATAAAAACTGGTAAATACCAGTTGAGTAAGCAAAGATAAAATTAAGACCATATGCTACCAAACCTAAAAGAAACAATTTAAATCAAATAGAAGTTACATAAATTAGGAACAGCATTAGACTGTGATCAAATAAATTCCAGTCGACCAGGTATTAAAATTTTAAGGGCTTGATTACATACAGGGTTTTTGCTGATTAAATATCCCTGATTAATTCCAAGCATAATGCTATTATTCCAAAATGAGTACCTTTTTCTTTTAACCTTAGCTTATTTTGATGGCAGTGGCCATTCTACCTTTATGACATCTGCATATAGAATGATCTAGTGAGAGCTAACGAGCTATATTGTATATAGAGAAGAATTCAAAAAGTTAGCTTTCTGTTGATTGTAATCACAATGAAGTGGTTCATCCAGCTAAGCAAAATCTGTAAGTTGGAACAGGTGTTACATATTAATAGTTTATCTGAGTGAATTACTCAGCATTTGAAGTCAGTCACAACTTAAATAGAGCATATTTGGAATTTCAGTGATACAACTGTACGTACAGTTGTACATACAGCAATGTTGTTACTGATGTAACATATTCAGCCCAATCTTTCTTTTTTTTTTATTTTTTTTTTTTAATTTTGTTTTGTTTTTCAATTACAGACTTTACTGAGCCTTTCTGGAAAGTTTCGTTAGTACTTACATGACAATTATAGCACAGAATCTGAACTAAAACTGGTAGTACTATGTTTATCTTCTTAGGATACTCTTGTGTATGAATGTATGAATTTTAATCACTTATGAGTAAAAGCCATCAAGATTTAATGCACATATGTGTGTTGAAAAGGAACTAAACAAAACTCAGCATCTGTCAGTTCAATCTTGTGTACCCAATAAGCAAAATAAAATTATTTACTAAGAACATTTAGTGTGGAATTAAGTTTTCTAAATATATGTCAGATAATTCTTTTTAAAAAAGTCTGGTAAATAAATTCTGGGAAATATTGTCCTAATCTTTATTTCTTTCCTCAAAGAGGAATCCTGTTTGGCATAGCATTTTTTAAATCTGTAAGATTTCAGTGGGATGAAGATGCACAGCATGGATTTCTACAAATGTTTGTCTGCTTGCATGCAATTAATACTCATATATTTTAGTTCCTGATTTCATACAGTCAGGTTTTGGTGATCTCATGTTTCAGCAACAGGAACAGTCTGAAAACCTAATGTGTACGAGGAAGGTTTTTTCCTTTCAGTAGAACAGATTATTGCATTGGAATTATATTAATCTCAGAAGTGCTTCATGTAGATGGGAAATAACGTTCATATTTTTTCACTCTTTCTTCAGTTGATTCTCTCCACTTTGTTTTTCTTGATAGCTGGGATGTTTCTCTCTGGCAGCAAACAAGTAGTACTTGATTAAGTCAAACAATGTTAATCAAAGGCTTTGCTTAATCTAAATTTTTGGATTTTTAAGATGAATTACTCTGTTTTTCTACAAAATAAGACCACATTCCCTCAAAAGTTCCTGTTGAAAGGACTGGTCCATTTGTAAGCTGCTTGGATCATCTTGAGTGTGATGCACATTGAGTTTCAGCTGAGAATAGTGATTTTCCAGACAAAATGTCTGGAAGCACATTTCAGGATTTGTGACTTTTAAATGTTTTGACTAAAAAACTCTTGACTAATTGTGCACTTTGTAATGATCCAAGATTACTTTAACAAATGTGGAAGTAACATGCAGGGGGAAATAAAATTGAATGACACCCCAACAGTAATGAGAAATAAAAGCTTTAATTATTTCGCCATTTTAACAAACAGCGCGTGCAGTGCTAGCTATAGTTTTGAAAGCCTCCTACTAGTTATTGTCACTGGATGAGGAAGAAGGCAAGACTCTCACAGTGTGATGAAACATTAGTTTAACGAGTGTCAATAATGCAGATAAAGATTGTGTGTGAGGTGATGAATACAAATCCTTTCCCCCTTGATTTGACATCAGCTTGATATTCAGATTCTCCAACATGACACACAGGTGATGATGAATGAACAGATGCTATCTCTTCTTTTCTGTGCATTCAGGTTTGATTTATTGTAGTTGTACAAGCTATGAAGTGTACAGCTATACAGAGAAGTGAGCATTATGAATAGCAAACTCTTAAAAACGTGTTCTGTGCGTGTTTATACATATTTTCCTCAACAATAACCTAAACTATATGTGTATGTAGGATTCCATACAAGACTTTGAAGAATTTGATCTGTAATTCTGTTTATTTTACTGATCTATATAATAATTGCAGTCCACTGACCATGCTTGTTTCTTTTGAAATTCATAAATTGTCATCTGACCTATCGCCTGTTGTTTTTTGGGGGTTTTTTGAGTTTGTTTTTTTTTTTTTTTCCTGGAAAATGAGTTAATTGTGATTTATAGCAACTCCTATATATTTTTGGATCTGCTCAGTATAATAAATTTACACTTCATTATTTTTTCTTAGATATGATATTTCTAGCTAGTAATTCTGGAATTCATACCTGAAATATTTTTTTCCTGAGAGAGACAGGCTAAATCATAGATTCTTCTTGGCACTAAAGATTGCTCATGGACAAAAAGTTCTGCACAATGACAGAGAATCAAGCATCTTGTAATCACAGATAAACACATATTTATTTATTAGTTTATTTTTGCAGCACTCTTAAGAACTTTTATATCTATAGTTGTGACTATAACATATCTGACCTGAAGATTAATACCATATCTACAAATAAATGGAAGAAGTTACACTGTGAAAGAGTATTTGCGGTTGTCTGCTTGGTGTGGGATTTTTTTGTGTGTTTTTAAACCTGTGTTTAATAATAGTGGATTTGAGCATCCTGAGAGGTTAGTGATGTGATCCTTCCTTTCTTTTCTTCCTATTGGGAAACCCAGTGATAATGAGTGGGCTCAGAGAACAGAGGTGATAGATATGTATTATGTGAGCGTTGCAAACTTTGTAATACTTTAAACTTGGGTGGGTTTTTTTTTTGAGAATGAAGAACAGTAAATAGTATCCTGTCTTTCCCTTGTAAAATATGTGCATTCTCATTCTTTATGCTTCACAGAAGAAAAGATATCTCTCGCCAGGCTGTAACTTTCAAAAACTTCAAAATAACTTTTACTTGCAAGTCCAACAGTACATAAAGAGCCAGTGTCTTTGAAATTTGTTGAGTACTTTATTCAGGCTAGCATTGCAACGTTACCTCTCTAGCTGATCTCTGCTCATAACCCAGAGCATCGCATCATCACATGCTTCTCCAAGACAACCATTCAGAGAAGGGCTTTACCTGGGATTCAGGGGTTTCAGACTTGAATTTTGAGATTGATTTGGAGCTTCTCTGTTCAATGTCTCTGTCCACTGTCTGTGGAGAGGCTAGGGATCATTTTGTTCTATCTTCTGTAGTCTTTGAAGACTTCTGTGTTTTCATATTGTGCCTTAACTAGTTCCACTGTTCTAGATTCAAAGACACGCAGCTCTGTGTTCTCCACTTGTGTTGCAGAGGATTAATTTTTGCAGTTGCACTCTCAAACAGGTCTAGTCTCCTCCCAGTCATTTTGGGCTGCAATTTGAAACTTCTCTTTTAAATAAATTCTGTTGACTTTGTTGCAATTTGTTGTTTTGATTCAAGACAAATTCAGTATTAGCATAAGTAGATATCTTTTTACTGACTCTTCAATTTAGTGATAGAATAAGCTACAATAGTAGTCCGGATATTTTCATACAAGAGGTAGGTTTCTAGAAATACTACAATTTAAAATAAAACTTAACTCCACTTGTTGTTTATACTGAAATTGTTCTTTTTTCTTCTTTCCTGATCTTATATTTAGTATAGCAACTTATTTGGCTGAAAGTCTTCACTAAAAACTCATGGTTTCCATTTCTGGATTCTCTATAGACAGAATGATCTTTTTTTTTTTATTCTCATTTCATCATTTCCTATGCTCATTTCATTCATTGACTACTTTCACAGCAACACAGAATGACTGGGCTTCAAGGGGACCTCATGAGATTGTCTCAGGCAACCTCCCCTACTCAAACAGGATTGGTTAGAACAGGTTGCCCAGGACCACAACCAGTTGGGGTTTGCATATCTCCAAGGATGCAGACTCCACAGACACTCCAGGGAACCTGTTCCAGTGTTTGACCACCCTCACAGCAAAAAAGTGTTTTCCTGTATTTAAATGGAATTTCCTGTGTTTCCATTTGTGCCCATTGCCTCTTGTCCTGTCACTGGGCACCACTGAAAAGACTGTATCTGTGCATGTGTATAGCGAGATGGTGTTGATTCAAGTAGAGAGGTAATTTACTCAAGGAGAAATCTTGAACTGTTCTTTGGGACAAGCAGATTTTTTCTTGGCTGAGTCTACTTGTTGCTTGTCTTTCTCCTTAAACCATTCATTCTTTTTTTTTTTTTTTTTTTGTTTATTTATTCTTCTTCACTTCCCCTATAATGGACAGTTTAATTGGTAAGATTTCTAATTAGTTACAAGAGAATTCTAGATGCAAATTTATTTTAACTTTCAATGCAGTAGTAATATTTTATAGTGTTTGAAAATTAAGCTTTGGGGTTATTAAAACAATGTCCCTGCCCCTTCAGCTTCACCATCCACTATAAAGTGCTCCTTAAGGAGCAGTCTGCAAGAGTGCCTTGTGTGATTCTTTTTAATATGATACATACTTTCTTTTACCCTTCCTCTGACAGTGGAAGAATTAACAAGGTTAATGATGTTGACATTTAAAGTATCATAATTGGCATCTGATTTAGTGTCCATTAACATGAGTAAGTCCTGTTACTTGAAATTATTCACTCATTTATTTTGCAAACCTAGACAAATTACTGTGCAATTAAGCTAAGCATGTTCAGGTTTTCACTGATTCTTTAAAATCTTAATTCATATAGACTTCATGTACATCAGACACTAAAAAGTATATCTGACTATTTCAGATGGCTGCTCACATGTATTTCCTTCACAGTAAATGTATTTTTCATATATGCAATGATTCATACACTTAAAAACTACTGGTACAAAATTTACCCTTATGGATTCATAGGTGTAATTTTGTAATTTTTGTTTTGTGTTATTTACAAACTCTATAGTTGAGTCTCATTTTGCCTAAACTTTCTAAAAATACTTCTGTTATTGTAATGATACTGATTTTTAGACTGTTCTCCCCACTCTTGTACCTAACGCCCGAAAACCCTAACGTGACAGAGAAAAACCCACAAATAATGCGAAGACCGTTGGCCTATTCATGCAGTCAGGGAATTCTTATGTTATTAAATGTTTCGTGGTAAGTCTGTCATGAGACCAGAGGGTGTGCAGCATGAATGCAACTGTTATCGTTTCTGGCCAGCCTGATGCTGGATTGGTTTGTTACCTGTGTAATCAACCAGCTGATTAGCCAGCACACAGCTGCCGCCTTGCCCCAGCACTTGCATTGCGCTCCTCAGGGGAGCCACGGCTGGCGGAGAAAGGGGAGTCTGAAGGGAGTCAGAGAACCAGGTGTGGGGGATGCAGGAGGGTAGCTGGGAAGGGGTGGGGAGTGTGGTGATGTGGAGCACAAATTCGTAGAAAACTAAGCTTTATTAATTCATAAAATAACCTCTGTTTTCTTCTGAAGTACTTTGTGATAGAATATTCAGTGTTAATTAAAACCTGGGTGTCTGATTTAGTTTAAAATGCTTGTTATAGAGTGTGAGAAGTCTTACAAGGAGCAAAAGCTATGTTTTGAAGATAGATGGGGTTTGAGCAGATTAAAAAATTAGGTAAGTTAGTTTTGTTTGTACCTCTTGCATGAACTGTATCTGCCAAGGATGTACATTTTCCTCTATTTTAAAATAACTAAATTTCATAAATAATTTACAGTAAAAAGGCTTTGATTTCCATTAAGAATTTCAGACTAAATATATTTATCTTCAAAAATATACTTGCCTATGAAAACTAGCAAAATGTTTCTCTATGGCAAAAAAAAAAATTCTGTATATAAATGGCTGTCAGTTTCAAATTAAAATTTATGCTTATCTCCACAATGCAGACCATGAAAATCGATGGTTTTTTACTCAAATATATGTACTAATATCTCTCATAACTTTCTCTGACTTGTCATTTACTAAAATTTAAAACCTCTGTGTGACCATCCATTGCTACATTCAAGAGTTTCATGGAAAGAAGGATGTAAGCAAAAAGGGAGGAACAGCAATAAAATGCTTTCATCTCATTCAATGCAATGTTAGCAAATGAGAAGGTAAAACTGTTGCTGTGCATAGAAGAGAGTTATTTTAAATATTAAGAATGCAAAACTATTCCTAAATTTGAGATTCATTTTATTTCATCAAATTGGTGTGTTGTGTTCCTGTTTCTCTGTGCAAAAGGAACACATATTTTACGAACTCTTCAACTTTTAAGTCTAGGTTATGAAAAAAAAATATTATACTGATCTTATTTATGAATATGAGTTTAAGGAGTATTTTTCCAAAAATGCTTATTTGGAAAAAAAATATAATGAAAATTTTTAATGAAAATTTCTTAATGTATCCACTGAGTCAGAAGAAAAGCCAAACCAATGTTGTTCAATCATTATCTTCTGCTAATGAAAACCTGAATAGTGAAATTTTGTGCTGATAGCTACCAGAAAATGGCTCATGTTATATAATGTCTTGACACACAGTGAAACGTAGGGATGAATAAGGAGTTTTAGAAAGTGGTATCTTAATGTTCCTCGACTGTGTGATTCCGACCTCTGATTTCCATCAGGGAGAGCTTCCCATGCATTGGTTCACGGGATAAAAGATGTGAAGAGCAGGTAATATGTTAGCAAGGAACTGGCATTACATGCTCCTAGAAACTCTCTTCTAGCTGTACTGGGGCAGGTGAGGTGTGTGTGGGTGGGTGGGTGTGTGGCTGTGGGTGTACACACACGTATTCCAGAAGAAGGGGAAGGAATCCTGCCAAGTACAACCATCTCAGTCACAGCTTAATGCTGTAGCCTTTGCCTGACAGATAGGAGTGTTTGGTGCAGATGCATCAAACGGACCACCTACATGTCTTGCTGGGAGTCACAGAATGGGACAGGCACCATTAGGTTGAAACTATAGCTCTTCCTGGAGAATAACTTCTGTAAGTCTCTGCAGATGAAAAAAGTGTGTATGATTTGCAAGCAAGTATGAAGAAAATAATTTTCCCTGATCACACACAGTGGAATAATATCTCTAAAGATATCAGCACTTGTGCCTCAGTAACACAGGTATTAATTTTATGTTCTGATTATGTATTAATATTCTAATTATATATTAATATTCTATTATTTTTATGTGTGACAGTCATCCTTAGCAGACTTCTACTCTACCCTAAACCACAATTTTAAGTAAAACATGTAAATAAGACAAAGTAGGAATCAGTTCTTGCATTGGAACTGCTCTGGTTGTAGCTGCAACATTATGCAGCCAGGATGCTCTGGATGCCAAGATGCATGAGATCTCACACTGTATGAATGTGGCTGGTGTTTTGCTGTCAAAGCTACATGCAAGTGTTGCAGTGTTCTTTTCTGCTGTCTTTGATCAGCGATAACACATCTATAGCTTTAACTTATCCTTTTTTAGTTCCTCTATTAGTTAGTTGTTCTTTTACACTGTCTAGACCCTGTAAGATATTGATGCAGTATTGTTCAATTCTGTGTTGCATAGTTTAAGCACTGTGGCAACTTGTTTCCATCTGAAACAGGACAGAAACAAACAGGTTACTGACTGTAGCCTTTCTATACCTACCTTTCAACATTAACTGGTTTTTCATATACGATTACGTACTCCACTTCCATTTTACAATTGACTTTGATGAAGTTTTCATGTTTTAATGAAAAACCTCATAGTAATACCATAGACATGTTTCATATTATTAGTCTGGGAAATGACAGTTGTACCCATATATATGATTATATCAGATTGATTAAAGTCTGTCATTAGATTAAGCAAATTCAGCAACAGTGTTTATACGTACGTATGTAGGCACACCGGATGGTAAAGAATTTGCTTTACTGCAAGAAGGAGAGTGAAAAAAAAAAACTTACTGACATCCATTTGCTTAATAGTTACCGGATCTATCCAATGAAACACCAGGAAATACACATCCCTCCATCTGTCATTATTTAAAACCCTGGATGAATAGTAAAACGCATAGAACTATTTGTTATGCTGCTGTATTTCCCATAGAACAAATTATAGTGATATGACTTCAGCATATACTAGATATTTAATGTATTAACAATAAATTATGAGCATACAAAAGTGAGTGCTAACGTTTGTGAATAAATGATGATACTTTCTATGTACAACCATAATGAAGTGAATAGAAAACATAATTAATTGAATAGAGCATGTGTAATCTTTTCACAACATCCTTAATTACTGAAATTTTAGTAGTTTTATTGATGTATGTGTGCCAAAATAAATTACTCCTTATGTATATTTCAAATACACAAAATCATCTATGTAAGTAGCAAAATCAAACATCACATGCAAGATTCTAATTTCACTTAATAGTTTTAGAATAAGAAAATTAATACTTTTACCAGTTGTTATATGCTTTTTTTCGGAACACATAAGTACAGTTCTGTCATTTAGGGATTTAGGGTGCAAGTAACAGAAAACAGAGGAGAATATAAAATAAAAACACAAAAATAAGTATATAAACATGAATGAATATATTTATCTCTGTCTTTTATTGTATGCTAGGCATAGATCAGAGCCTCAATTTGTACCATAATGCTTTTTCCATCCATATGGTAGAACTTCTAAGCCCAGGCTACAATACCTTTCATTTTAAATACTTAACATTTCAATTCTTTAGAATTAGAGTTAATTTACTTCCTTTATGTGTAATATATATCACATACAGGAGGTCAAGTCAGAAATGAGGGAGGTTTAGCTGCAGTTTCCTAACCATATCTCATCAGCCATCCCTACGTGACTGCATGAATGGACTTACTCCTGTTTGGTTTTTTCACTCATGGGGTACAAGGGCATCAGTCTTGTTTAGGAAAAGTTGTGGAGGGAGAGTTTGTAGCTTGTAGAAGAGAACGTGATAGAATAGCTCATGGAGATGTACGCTTGAATTTCATTGGGTATATTCTAACATATAATTAAAGATATTAATAAAATTAAAAACTCCTGTGTCAATATAGATACATTTTAAATTACCATGAACATAAAGGGGCGTGTGTGTGTTTGTTTAGGGCTGTTTTATTCTTTTTTTTTTTTTAAGGGAGAAATAAAACCAAAAAAGCCTAGTACGTTTCATATCAGGCCCACTGGACTATTAAACATGGTATTACCATGGTCCTTAATAGTGTTTATAATTTTTCCAGCAAAGGAGACCATATGTTTTCGAGGCCATTGGGTGTGTGTAGAGTCACTAAAAGTGTTAGAATGTTACTTGTTGAAAATTTTAATAAATAGATAGTTTTGTGTACTTGATACTACCTTTTCCTCAACTATTCTTTCTTCAGTAATTGTTCCTTGAACAAGTCAATTTTTTTTGCATGTTAAAACTATATACTACACAGTATATGCAGTATATAGCATAGGTATTCTGTAGAAAGAACACAGACTAGCACCTTGTTTTTAAAATTGTGATTATAAAGTATTTGACTTTCCCCCCACCTTTTAATAGTCCCTATGCATTTACTGTATTGTGATCACCTCCTCCCTGATCTCATTTTATGTATTTGCACAGCTAATAAGTGAAAGTGCTTTGAAATAGTATGATTTAAGATCAAATTCAGTTCATGTTTTACATCAGACACTTTTTCCTGAAATGTCTCGTTTGTATCTGGTATTTTCTGTGTCTAATATTTTCTACTCAAAAACCTCAAGGAAGATGTTAGTGATTAATAAAGAGAACAGAGTTAAATCCCCTGAAGGGACTATCAGCTTTGTAATATAATTTCTGACCCAGATGGACCCAAAGTAGAATGTATTATTTTCCAAAGCTTGAGCTTTAGTGTATAGCCAAAGATGATAATAATTGTAAGTATATTTACAGTTCATCAGATGCTATTAGTTTAGCCTGAAAAAAATGACAGTTTGTTGTGGTTTTATATCTGTAAACACCATGATTTTAAGAGGTCGATATCCTGTGTCCAGAACTGGCCATAAGCAAATGTTTATAGAAGAAATCTATAAATGGGGACGGTCTATATGAATTTTTTCTAATATTTTCTCAGTCTTTAACTCTCAGCAAGTGGTTATTCCTTGTTCAAACCACAGAAGACTGGTTAAACTTACTGTGTTTTGTGATTCTGGTTATGTACCACGCAACATGTAATTACTTTTCTGTTGTCAATCACTAATTTTATAATTTGTGATATGATTTCTTTGCTATATCATTTGTCCTTACTTGGCATTTTTTTCTTCACATTCCAGTTGTAAAAATAGTACTGGAAAAAAAAATATTAAAAATCTTATGAAAATGTGCCAGTTCTAGGGGAAAATATTTGACATTCTACAAACATGCAAATATACAGCTTCATGAAATTTCTTTTCCTGTTTTATAAAATTCAATGATGCATTAATGTTTATTATTTGGAAATATGATTGTCAGTCATGTAACTTCTGTAGAATTTCTTGGTTGTCTCATGAACATGCAATTAATATGGAATGGTGGGCAATTTTTACTGGTTCTTGACTTCCAGAGGAAGAAAAATAATTTTTGGCCTTGTTCTGTGGCATCTACAGAGTGTCACTGAACTTGGTAATAATTGTTATATAGATGCTCATATTCTTATAAAATTAATTTTAAAGCATTTGCTTTGATTCTTAAGAGCTACATGCATGTTTGTATTGCTTTTTATTGTCCCAAGGTGTTACATAAAACTACAAGTCAGTTTTCGCTTGTGAAATCATTTGGATGTTATTTCTGCTGTTCATTGCACAGTAAATACACATCTTAGTACTGCAGTTTTGGCATTTCAGTCAACTTTCAAGATGTAAGCATGAGTCACTCAACATGACATTTTCAAAATTTCCGATCCTAGGCTCATCTCACTTGTATTTAAAATAAAAGCTCTGAGTTCCTAGCTGCCTGAAACTAGACTAAAATAAAAAAAAATCTCAACAAAACAACCAAAAAAAACCAAAAAAAAACCCCCACCCAACCAAAACACAGTTCAAGAGAAAGAAGGCACCTCTGTTTAAAATCTCATATTTTAAATTAAAGCTTGTGATTTGTCCTGCAATTTCTGAATTATTGCAATTGTCAGTATCGAATGCTGAATTGAATTATGACTGCAATTAAACAACAACAAAAAATAGCTGAATGTTATTTGCAACAAATATGGGGGTTTTTTTTGTTGTAAAATAATAACAGTTTCAAGAAATCAAAGGAACTGCTGAAGAACTGCAAATGGATCATGTATGTCCTTCAAAGGTAACTTCTAAAATCACCTTGAATGCCTTCTGAAATGCATGTTTCTCATTAATCAACCAGGATCAATTAATAGTGTTGATCTAAAATTTTCTCTAATTCAGTTCCCTGATCTCTCTTTGACAAATTTCTGCACAACACTTAAGGTTTCCCATGTTGTTATTTCCCAGACAAGTGTAAAAATTATAGCAGTGAACAATCAGTAATAACATCCTAGATAAAACAGAATTTTGAATACCTTTTAACTGCCTACAAATAAACTATCTTCAGTTAGTTTTTAAATCTAGTTTCACTTTCAGACAAGATAAACACAGGCTGCTGTTAAAAGGGGATGTTCCCTGCTCTCAACAGTTTTTCTGACTTCTTCCACTACTGCCACTGTAGGAGGGAACTGCTATTCCTGGATGCTGATCTTTCAATTTGGTAGTGACTGGGGCAGGAGGTGGAGGAGACTAGCTCAACAGCATCCTGCACTTGACTTAGCTCAGAGTAATTGTGCTGTTCCCAGGAGTTGTGGTTTCCTAAAACATCGACATGTGAATAGCCAGGTGACAGTAAGTGCCCTAATTCTTGTTACAGATGTCCATGGGCTCTGCTGTCTGAACCTGCTGTTATTTTTTGTCTTCCTGAGATTTCTGAGACAAAATTTCCAAGTGCACGATTAGCTCCTGTATATCTAATACGTGAAAAGAAATACATATGGTAAAGAGACTGTGTGCCTGAGATCTTCATAACACTGTGCCTGCTGGTCTCCTCTGGTAGTTAGATTTTCATGATGCAGTAGTAATTTTCAAGAACTCAAATCCTTTCAAGTATGCTTTCATTGTTGCTGTTTATCCAATTTAATCTTTCATACGGTTTTGGTGTTCAGAAGGTTTTGTTTGTTTCTGCTGGCACAGTGTCCTCTGCACTGGGGACACTTAAGAACTTAAAAACCAGAGAGCTTGCTAGACCAATACACACAGGGGAGCAGTCAGATTCCCTCTAAGGGTCTCACACCCAATGGGCAGTTTTAAAAAAACTTCATGCAGTTTTCTTGATGAAGATGTCAAGTTCTCCTGATGAGACCGGAGAGGCACTGCTCTTTGGCATGAGTAGGACAGAGTTAAATTTTCCTGCTATTGCTAATATGGCAGAACTCCCCGGTCTTTTGTTTCCCCCAAAAATAAAAGACTGATTGTGAAGCTGTGCATTCATGTCCCTGTAGCATTCATTATATAGGCAGTCAGGAACTACCAGCCTTCATCAGGCATTCCGGTTTTCTTTTGTGTTGAAGGAAATATTAGCAGATAACATTGCAATAAACCCCAGGCTTTACTGCTGTCAATTTAATAACCTTAAGTATGAATCAGAGTCTGATTTCAGAAGCATTTTCTTTAAGACCATTAATACAGTAATATAATCCACTCACTTATTGGTTCAAGAATTATGTAGGTTAGTAATGCTGGGTCTAAAGCTATGCTTTGGTCTTGGCTACTTAAATTCAGCTCCCCCAAACTGTAATAATTTGTCATGAATACAAATTCAGGTATACCCTATATAGATTGCTCAAAAGTTGATGTTGTATGCATAAAAAAATTGGTTAGATACTTTGTGCATTTTATGAAATTGATAATAATAGTATTTGACAAAAGCATCCTTTTTTATTTCCATTGCAAATAAATGTATTCTTTAATTTTTTCACCCTGTCCAGGAAGCTTCCTGCTTTTTTAAAAAAAATATTATTATTTTTATTTAAAATAACATCATCATAAACCCCTATACTTGATTTCCCTGCTTTCATCATTTCCTTGAGGCAACTGTAGAGCATTCTGTGTTCTTTTCTTCCATTTTGTTTCTACCCCTTCATGACCTTTTCTTATGCTTTTTAATGTATTTGTCTTCAAAGCCTAAGGAATCATCAAACTGCTGCCACTGCCAGTAAAAAAATTATAACTTGTTTCAGCTAAGTAACCTAAGCTGAATAGAATCAGAGTATTGTTGAGGTTGGAAGGGACCTCGGGCAATTGCCTAGTCCATCTTCCTCCCTCAGAGCAGATTCAGCTACAGCAGGTTCATCGGGCCTGTGTCCCATCAGGTTTTGAATACCTCTTGTGTTTCAATCTGTGTCCATTGCCTCTTGGCCTGGCAGTGAGCACCACCAAGAAGAGTCTGGTTCCATCTTCTTTACTGCATTAAATTGAAAGGGGCTTTCTGAGGCTGAATTCTGAGCAAATTCCAGAATGGTGATAACTACACAGACAGATGTGAAAAGCAAAATTAAATTATGGCTATCAATCAGCATATTTTCATATGTCAAAAAATGTAAAAAGCAAAATACCTTGTCTTCTAAAAGTAAAGAAGATATAAAAGACCATCAGAGATTTCATACTTTTCCTCTAAGGACATTTACCAATTAAGATTACTTGTGAACTCAATAGGGGCTTATGATGTTAATTTTAAATAACACGTTAACACATAACTACTTTGATAAGTGCTCTATTTGCTTCATAACATGATAACAAATAGATGTATTTTCAATTATTCACAGTATCTCACCACTTACGTTGAGGCTTGCAAGTATAATGGACAGCTGAGTAACAAACTAAAACTAACCAAAGTAATTTTTAGCAGTATTTAAGCATAGTAACACATGCTGACAAGAATATATGAGTAAAAGGCATGATTTATATGAAGTGAATTATCCTGTATGTAAAAACTTTAATGTATGACTTCTTTATATACATAATCTCCATGTACCTAACTGAATTATGCACAGCTGTTGGAGTGCACCTGCAAAAGAAAATCAACGACGTCTTTTCTGAGTCACTTATTGTCTGTTATATTGTAACTGCCCTTATTAGCATAGAACCACCAATCAGATGGAATGCTACTTTTGGAGTTACAAATAGTTTGCTAAAGAATAAAAAATTCATTTTATGCTTCTTAATTTACTAAGACACTTTTTTTTGACCTTTTTCTTCGACGTAGTGATTCCAGTCAGATCGTAGATCATCATTAGTGCTGTTATGATCCTCATTATTGTCCACATTATAATATTAAAACTCTTCCTTCAGTCAATCCAGTTCCTTTGTTTAAATTAATTTCCAATACATTAACTGTCGGGTTGAAAGAATTATGCCATTTTATTTTGCATGGAGAAAAATAATTATCTGTGAATAAAGATGTTTTGCCTTGGTTTTTTTGGAGATAAGAGTATGTTGTATAAAGATTCGTACAGTCTTATGGGGTCTGCTCTCAAACACTATTCTGAAAATATTAAAGAAAACTCTAAGACAAAATCAATGAAATGAAGATGTGAAAGCAGAGATGAAGTGTGCAGTTATTCCAGGTATAATTTCTTTGATCTCCAGGGAGTCACCAGTGACTAATTCAGCCCTTTCTTTCTACAATGAAATAACACTGTTTGACCTCTTAAATGTCTTAATTTATTTGCTGCTTAAAATGCCGTTTTCTTCATATCCTTATAGAATCACAGAATCATAGAATCATAGGGTTGGAAGGGACCTCTGGAGATCATCTAGTCCAACCCCCCTGCCAGAGCAGGGTCACCCAGAGCAGGTTGCACAGGAACGCGTCCAGGTGGGTTTGGAATGTCTCCAGAGATGGAGACTCCACCACCTCTCTGGGCAGCCTGTTCCAGTGCTCTGCCACCTTCAAAGTAAAGAAGTTCCTCCTCATGTTTAGGTGGAACTTCCTATGCTCAAGTTTGTGCCCATTACCTCTTGTCCTGTCGCTGCGCACTGTCCTGGTTTCATCCAGGAAAGAGTTAATTTTCTTTCTAGTGATTTCAGTGAAAGGCATGTCAACAATGTATATTGTTTTGGTTGTTGCTAGGCGATGTTTGTGGTTTTCAATTTCAAGGACTCTTTTCAGCTTCCCATAGAAGCTGAGAAGGAATATAGACAGAACAATGGAAGGACCAATGGAATATTCTGTACCATGGATGTCATGATCAGTATATAAATGGGTTAGCTGGGGACTGGCCTCTCGCAGTCGCTGCTCAGGACAATGTCATTTCACCAGGCTGTGAGTGACTTGTGCCATTATTACTATTGCTATTATTATTTTCCTTTTCTGATGCTGTTCTATTAAACTGTCTTTATCTCAACCCACAAGTTGTTTCTTTTTTTCTCCTTTCCCCTCTTCTCTCTCTTCTTGCTGCCCTTCTTGGGTGAAAAAGAGGGGTGAGCGAGTGGCTGCTGGGGTTAAACCACAACACCTTAGTATAATTTTAAAAAAAACATAATATGAGAACAGGACAAAATGAATGCTATCTTTACCTCACACGTTGTAAATAGTCAAAATTTCAGGCCTGAAAAAGCACAAACTGCAAATGGAAACAACCTAGAATTTTGTACAGTTGACCCATAGGGAGACACTGACCCACTGTGAAAGCTGACGAGGGAGTAGGCTTGTGAAGTGTGTAGCTATGAGCTCATACATGATGTTGAAGTGTACGTCCTCTCCCCGCTCAAGTGTCCCCACCTGCCTAGCACGATGACATGAAGCACACCCTCATTTGAAGTCTTGTGACAGAGACAGAGCAGTGATTCATGATTTTAAGCAAGAGGCAAATAGTCATCAGCTACTGAGTGCTGCCGCCTCCTCTTTACTAACTCGCATACCAGGTACAATTCTGGTAGAGTCACTAACTGCAGACAGGGGCCATAAATATGGTCAAGGACCTGGAAGGATTGTACAGCAATGTGCTGACTATTCGTGTGTTCATTGATGATAATTTATTGGGGGGAATCTCTGAATTCAATGGGTAGACAAAGTCACATTACTGACTATGCTACTAACAAATGTGGCTTCATTACTGATTCCTCATCAGTTGATACTGTTGGTAGCATGATACAGAGCTACAAACCTATATATAAAACCTTTGTTTGTTTAAGCATCCCAGTAATTTTCTACAGGAATAATGATGCTTTTGAAGATAAAATGGTTGTTATTTCATTACTGTTTTAAAGCTTCTGCTATAAAAACAAAAGGGTGTGAAAAGGGCAGAGAAATATGTATTAAATTTCACTTCAAGTCTTTTAATTTTTGCACTGCCATAATATTTAGCGCCTCACATAATATAATAATGTCCATTGAAGGTGCAACACACATTAATGCTGATTTGAATCACCTTCAGAACGAGGTGCGTGAATTGTCTTACAAAAAAAAAAAAAAAAAAGCAGCAGCTTCCATGACTTATTAAGAATTAGGCTTAACTTATTTGCTAAAAGAAATATTCCAAGAATATTCTACTAAAACCACTTTTGGTTTAATGTTTAGTTGTTTTTAGATTAGTGTTTATTCTCAATTTTTATTGTGCATTTGAGTTTTGCATTGACAATTTGTAACTGGTTTGTAAGAACCACAAAGAAAGGGAAAATTAATGTCTGACAGATGTAGAGTTAGAGTATCCAGTGAAGTCTGGAAAAAAAATTGTTCTAAAGGAAGTGGTGAAAGGATATATTTACGCTCAAATAAGTACCAATTAGTATATTCAATAACTGAAATAAATCAATATAAAGCAAATATTACGATACATGGGACAGACCACTGGTGACATCACTCTAGATCATCTGCAGAATTAGAACTGGTTATCTGGGGTTTGCTTCCATTTTCTAAAATGTCATTTAAAATATGGCTGAATAATAATATTCAGAGAGTGAAATCTTTTGAAGAACATATTTCTGGTCATAAGAAGTAGCTTTCTGTGCAGCAGAGCTAATGCTCCAGTAACTGGAAGCAGGGGTTGTTTTGTTTGTTTTTTTTTTAAACGTCTTCAATCTTGTATACATGATTCAGAGAGAAGATAGAGTTGTTAAGATCTTGGTGCTGCTGTGAGACTGAATATACCCATGAATTTTGCTGTGTTGCGCAGACAGCAAGTTTCCTTTCCAAAACATGTGCACAGATGTGTGCATGCACCTCCCTCCCTCAACAGAAGAGGTAGAGGGCACAGAGATGAGAAGTTGCTGCTCGTTTACTTTTATTTGGAAGGCCCCTGGTTATATATAAAAAGCGATGTTACAATCACACTGTTCTTTTGAAATTGATTAGAGATCTGCTTTCTTCATTTACATTGTTCTCTTGGGCTTCTTCTACTCGCTTAAGACTGAGGGATTTATCAGACATGAAGCTTTCCAAAACTCTAAAATACAAAGAGAAAAAATATACATTTCCGTTATAAATGACTTAAATACTTAGTACTCAATTTAATAATTAAAATGTTATTAATATAATCTCTGAATAGGTCTAAATAGCCAATATTAAATAGACTTTGTTTGGAATATCAACTTGGCACTTATTTTATAAATCTTGTTTGAACTGCAGATAAAATTCATTCTAGAAAGTCTGAACGTGACCTCTGCTTACTCAGATGTGACTTTTTTCCCCACTTTGTACTTCCATCAGAAATGGCCACTAAATAGTGCCACAAAGACCCTGATTGAATTTCTTAAGTCTCTGTATCTTTGAGGTATACATTCCAGGTATACATTCTTTTAATCTTTTTTTCTCTTGAGTTCTGATTGCTTTATTAGCATTTACATTCACATTTAGCCACTAGACCTTATTATCATAGCGGTTTCAGCAGCACCAATTACAGTGGTAGAACAACCATTCCTACAAAATCTCCTTTCTTCACAGATCCAACACGATCACACTGTACCTTCTGGATAACGCTTCATACCAGCCTGGAGCTGTTTTCAGAGGCAATGCCTTTCAAAGTTGTGTCCCAGTCTTCTGAATGTTTTTCATGATATAACTTCCTGTGTTTTTGTACTGGGACGTAAACTGTGTGCTTGTATCCCACAGGCCAGGCAGCTTAGAATATTCTCCAGTTTTCCAATTAAAATTGTTTACCAATATGTGGTGGGTTGACCTTGGCTGGCTGTCAGGTGCCCACCCAGCTGCTCTCTCCGTCCCCTTCCTTAACAGGATGAAGTAAGAAAAGAAGATGGAAAAATCTGCAGATCGAGATAAAAAAAGGGAGATCACTGACCAATTACCATCACAGGCAAAACAGGCTTCATTTCAGGAAAAATAATTTAATTTTGGATGTTGCAGGGTTGACTGTATGGAGAAACAGTTCAGTGAAGTCTGACATTAGCTTCAAAATTATGTGCTTTTAAAAATAAAACACATTTAAAGCTACTTATATCAGGAACATCTACATTACTGTGAACACACATTTGTGGATTAATTAGATACATAATTCCTTTTTTTCTCAGGGCAGGAAGGAGGCAATCACTGTGCTCTCACCTCCTATGAATGATTAAAGTTACCATTTTTTCTCCATGTGGGAAAAAGCAGATGAGTATTTACCTTCATCCTAGTAGCAACATGAAAAGTTTGTTGAAGACCTTTTATTTAAATTCGTAGCAACTGAAAGACAGCATATTTTCAGAGTTTTAAATGCTTTAAGCTAACACCACAAAAATAAAGATGAAATATGTTTAGGGGCAGTATGTAATATGCTCTTTTACTTAAATGATTTATCAGGTCTGTTGTCATTTAGTCAAGTGTAGAGGAGAGGAAGGAGCATGCTTGGGAGCAAGACAACATAATTTTGCATCTTTTTCAAATTTTGGTAGTTTGATGTCAGAACTATGGTGTGTGCAGTCCTGGTCTGCATCTGAAGAATCAAGCGTTAGAGTTAGAGCACTAAAATATTCAAGCAGAGCCCACGCTGGAGCAGGAGGGAAATGAGAAAGAGCAGCAGAGAGACTGCTACATACTGACCATATACCCCCCAACACTCTCCCCTGCACCACTCAGATGGGGTGGAGGAATCATGAGTGAAGGAGTGAAGTTGTGTTTGGGAGAGGGGAAAAGTGGTGTTTTAATGTTTGATTTTTGCTCCTCACCACCTATATCTATTTAAATCGATACCAAATTAATTTCCCCTAAGTCAAGCCCGTTTTGCCCATAATGGTAACTGGTTCTGGTCTCTAATAATCAGATCTCTAAAGATCAGATACAAGATAAGCTGAAACTCACAGCTATGTATATTTTGGCATACGGGAGAAAATAGATACAACTGGGTACAGAGTCCTAAGCTAACCCTGAGCTACAGGAGCAGAAGATTAAGACAATCAAAAAACCAAGAAAATGGCTTTGTGCAGTAGGTCAAATTGTTGGGTTTTTTTTTTCCCTTTAAATAGGTTAGTGGTTTTTTGTCCATTTTCCTACCTGAAAGAAAGATGAACATGTCTTTTACTTTCTGTAGATGAGGGAAAATGTGATGAGAAAAGGATGATAGAAAGAGGAGGGTACATTTCACCCTCTCTTTAAACTCGAAAAAGGAGAGATCAATCTCTTCGCTGTAATGGGAAGTATCTCCCAAGTCTCAACGACTAAGTACTTTAAGTACTTTACTGCTAAAACCTATAATACACTGTTGATAGT
The DNA here is from genome assembly GCA_947846985.1 of Fratercula arctica. Lineage (NCBI taxonomy): Eukaryota > Metazoa > Chordata > Aves > Charadriiformes > Alcidae > Fratercula > Fratercula arctica. The sequence goes on from CANTUZ010000002.1 coordinate 82,774,291, forward strand.
TCTTCAGCATATTGCAACACTGGAATCATCAAGGTGGGTAGGTTGACACAGCATTTATTTTCATGGTTAATTCCACACCAACCATAAATATTCATGGTTAAATGATATCATTCACCATTCATGGTATAACTCACTGTATATTCATGGTTACACATGAGAATAATTTGTGGATATTCGTAATCTGTTGGCTTCTAGCAGTGAAATTTGGAAACAGTAATGTTTAATTTGTATGAGAAACACAACAACCATTATGAGAAATTATATATCGGGAGTCCAGAGTCTATAGTATTCTTCAAGTCATCCACTCAAAGTAAAACTTATCATTTGCTACATTTTGCACAGTATTGATCATTCATGATTTTTCTTAACAGCTTGTAGATCTTTCTATAAGAATCAAAAAGTGTGATGTTGAGCATAATCTCAGATATAAATAGCGAAATAACCTTCCCTATCCTTTTTTCTTCTCCACCTACTCTAATAAATGTAGAATTCCAATCAGTTTTTATATGTCTTTCTCCTTTTCATACTTCATCATTAATATTATTTGAGGGAGGAGAAAGATTTGATCTACAAATGTCCACTGTGCTAGAGGATGAAGCTAAGGGCTCTCCATTTATTGTGGTGCTTTTTCAATTATCTGGACTAGGCTTGTTGCTGGGAGCTGTCAAAGTAACGCAATCATAATGTGGATATGTTTAGCTGAGCAGAACTAATATAGATAATGTTGAGCTCTACGGTCTATGCAAAGCATAATGTACTCAAGAGTTTTAATTGTTTCTGGTTCATAGTTGGCCTTTAAGACTTATTACTACTGTGATGCTTAAGTAGCAAGCACTACTGAACATTCAGAATCAAATAAGAATATTGAAGGAATTCAATAAAGGAAATAATTACCAAAATTAATGAAGTGCTTAGAGTAAAATATAACTTCATTTGGACATTTAATTCAGGAGGAAAAAGTAAATCTTCTCCCTGTAATGTTTTGCTAAGTAAAGTAATTACACTATTGTATGACAAATATGCTGCATTCATCATTTTGTATTTCCTGCATGTTTTGTCCCTGTTGAAAACAGTAATTATTTTCAGTGAAACAGATGCTGCAATTCAGTCAAATTTCTGAGAAGGTGGTAAACAGGTTATGTTGCCTACTCAGTAACATTAGACAATTTTAATTAACACATTTTGTAATTCATTGAAAATTAGCAAAATTAATACAGAGGACAATAAGTGCCATTCAGAGATAGTCAATTTACATGCAAAATATGAGTCAAGTATTGTAGTAGAAAAATAATGAAAATAACATAGCTCTAACAAAATCAAATGTCTTCTATACAGCTGAAAGTGTTCATTGGAAGTGTATATGCTTTCTTTAGATAAATTAATTATTATTAATTTACAAGGTCACACATATGACATAGAAGCATAGAACATATTAGTATTAGTCTACATATTTTGCTTATGGCTTCCCATTTAGATGATGGTTGTGGATTGCTTGAGGACTTTTATTCCTCTTACAAAAATTCTTGGCAGATAGCCAAGTGTTGTGAGGGGGGGTTATAAAGATGACAAGAAAATACTACTATCAGCCAGATTTTTTTTTAACAGTTTACTTTTAAATAAAGACTATATAAAAACAAAGTAGTTTTGCTATTGATGTATATGCTATCTTCCAATATCTACAGATCATGGCAAAAATTTTGCACTCAGTGTGATTTCCTTTCCGTCAGTTTGAAACAAGTTTGCTGGTATCATGTGACGAACAGTCACATATAGTACCATCCCTCCTGAGCTGTAGTTCTGATCCTGCTTTCCAAAAGTATACTTCATCCCACTGACTTACAGCACGTTAGGTCGCAAAGGCTTGTATCTTTTGGGACTATGTGTGGCTCCACAAAACCTCCATTGCTTGGGGAAGGATGACTTTTCTTCCTATCAGTAATTAGTCAGTAGACTGTTTTGTTGTTTTTGGTTTTTTTTCCCCCTTGGGGAAATTAGTTTGTGATTATTCCTGAAAGACATTTTTTTCTTCACAGTGTTTGTTTTTGGTGTTATTTGGATAAGAACAGCACTTTACCCAGTACAGCTTTCCCTGTCAGTGAATCATTTTCATATTATCTTCTAAAGGTGCTTTTGAATTCAAACTGTTTCTGTAAACAGCAGCCCTGCTGGATTAGTTATCCCTTTATGTACGAGCCTCTCAAAGAGGGGTACCAAAGCAATATCAGTTTCTTGAACTTAAACTTATATTTCTGCCAATTATAGTCAATAGCCAGACCAGCGTGTTACAGTGGTAAAGAATCTAATGTTTCCATGCAGTCTATGAAGTAGATTTGACCTGTAATGCCCCATTGTTTAAAAAGCAATTACAGATAAAATATATATTTCCTTAAGACCAACGTATTTTAAAAGTACTCAACATAAAGCAACATGACCTGAAGTATATGCAGTTACCTAGAACTCCTGTCAAAAAGATGAAGGAATAGCAGGTCTTGGAAGATATTAAAGAAAGAAATAATTCCTGAGTATATAGAAAATGCTGCTGTGGAGAGGACAGCAGTTGGTCTGTATCTGTATAACAAATAACTTGCTATTCTGTACCAGTTGATTATAATTTGGCACTATTGGGTAAAACCTATGTTAGCCTACAGGAAAAGCAGGGTAGGTCTTTTACCTTTTTTCCTGTACTTAAAGCTAGCAAACTCTTTTCAGTAATGAAAATGGTGACAGGTTATTTTTATTTATTGGCCACTCTGGCTAAACACGGTCATTTGTTTCCTTTTACTCAGTGGTGCACTTTGATTTGAATCTCGACGTTGCACAGCATTGAATAGCTTCTCTAAAGCAAGATGAGCTTTAGTAGCATAAACATCCATAAATATTAATGAGTGCATAGATAATTCATCTTTCAGTTGTTCTGAAATAATTTTTATTAGTACTTTCAAAGAACTTAAAAGTCTTATATTTTATTTTCAAATTGCAGCTGGCTTCTATTTAATTTATGTATGTCGTACTTGTTTAGTTGTTAAGTTTATTTATTTAAAGATAGCACTTAAAGACAAAATGTTTGCATTAAGCCCACTTGCACTAACATAGTAATGCATGCGGGTTCGAACGGTGTTTAAATCACCTTAAGGATGCTGACCAGTAGGGTGGGGAAAAAAAAATGACCTGGAGTAAATAAAAATCAGGCCTAAAGTAGCTGTAAATAATAATGAAAAGTTAATAACAGAATGGACTGCAGTGCAGTTGTCAGCAGACACATACTAAAGGTTTAATTTAACAAAGATGCTAGGTCATTTGCAAACTATCAGAGAACATAAAATGTTCTCCAATGAAATTACAAACGTAAGACCTATAGTAAAACAGCAAAAGTCATGGCTATTATGTGCTATAGAAAGGAAAAAGCAAGGGCTGAAGACATCATGAACAGACCTGATGCAGTAAGGTCTTGCACTGCCAGAAGATTTGTTAAATACAAAAGAAGGTAAAAATCATCCACACATCTCTACAAATTGCATCTGAAAGAGAAATTCCTTCCTAACCTCCAGTTGTCAGATCTGATGTTTAAATTTAGGAGTAAAGAAATGCTGGAAGCAAACACTGTTTATTTGTTTGTTTGTTTGTTTGTTTGTTATAAGTACCTTTAGGAGCTAAATTGACTCAATAGAGAGTAAAATTTATTCCAGATTAAAAAAACACAAACAACCAACAATGGAAGCCATACATCCCAATGTAATGCAAATACAGGATATTGTGTTCAACATTTGATTCAGCAATTGAATAATACAGCCACGTATTTACCCCTTAAAGTTTAGTAAGTGAATGGTACAATTTGGACCTCCATTAATGCAGTCAAACATTAAGTGTCTTTGAAAGAATAGTACAGTGCTCATCTTTTTGTTTTCACTCTAAAGATCAGATACAAGAGAACCTGAAATTCACATCTGTGTATATTTTGTCATATAAGAGAAGATAGATAAGCGCGTAACCAGGTCTCAGGTGGGTTTTTTGCTTTCTGGCAGGGGACGGGGAACGTTTGGGGTTTTATTACCATGATGTTAAGAATCTCTACTTAAAGGAGCTTCTAATGACAATCGTAAAACTACTTGGCAAGAAATTTCTGACTTTATTAAAAGCTGTGCCAGAATTTCATTTCATCTTTTTGCATGAGAGCATCATTGCAGTCAGAGTGTGATGCAATTTTTCCTAGCATAGATATTGCTTAAATCTAATGTCATTCTTTTCTAAAGACTTATGAGTTGTGTATTTTGGAGCAAATAATTTAAATCGTTACTGGTTAAAACACTCTTGGAGCTGTTACAGAGTGTAAACTGATTATTGACAAAGAATCTGTGGGCTTTATTTGGTTTTTAGAAGTGGCAAATTGTATTTTTAAATGTGATAAGCAGTTAGTCTAAGTAATATGTGATTGTATTCTCAAATGTAATAAGGCAGACATCATATACAATATTGCTGAGAGAGGATTATTTGACTCTTCTTATTTTTGGTAATATTTCCGTTGGAGTATTATGTAGACAATAAGAATTACTGTTGCTAATATCTGGTTGCAGGCTTTTCTGTTAAGGCTGCAAGGTCTCCAGAGCAGGTGTGCTTTGCCTGGACTTGCTTTAGGCTTGCCTGAAGCTTGGTTTAGCCATGTCAGCAATTGTCTAATAATCAGTTAACTGTTACCTAGTCTGTTCAGGTTTAGTTTAGCGTTACGTGATCATGTGATGCAAGATCTACTGTTAATAATCTAGTTATATCTCTGTAGTTAATAATAGTAACAAGTAGTTATTCCATGAAGAATGTCCTTCCTATGACCCACGAATAAAAATGCAGGATAAAGGAGTACAGGCATAAGATGATAGCAGGAGCCCTCCGGTAAAGGCATAGGGTAAAACCAGAGTCCCTAAGGCTATGAAGAACTCACCAGTGGGCCATTACTGATCATTTACAGAATGCAGTCTTGACAAAAACAGTTTTGGGAATCAGAGATGGAACATAAAACAAGCAATGAGTGTATGGAAAACACGCTTTATAGTGTACATTTGGATGTAATGCAGAATTGTGGATCAGTGAAGAAATAATGGTGTATACCATGTCAGAAATCATACAAAAATAATCCCAAGAGGGCCCTAGAGTAAGGAGGAAGAAGCCATTCACCCATTCACATAATCCCAACAGGGCCAGGGGAAGGGTGAGCTTAATATGAGAGACTAAGCTGTAGAATACAAGGAAGTGTTGATATAGTAAGATCAATTGTGTTATTATTTTGGGGAGCTTTTATGTAACAGAGGTTTTTTATTCATAATAATAATTAAATCTGGGCTAGCAATAGTTAGTTGATCAGACTGTCAAGATTTCAGTTCATCTATTATTAAATTCTTGCCTTATACAGAGAGGAGATTTCTTTGGCCCACGTACACTGCAGCAGTTGGAGTGCAACAAATTGGTGGAGAATGCAGGCAAATTAAAATTAGGCTATAAAATTTGTATGAAACAGAGCTTTATACTTCAAACAGTTGAAAGCAAATTGGAGAGCATAGAGATGAACACAGTGAGAATGATGTTTACAAAGTATCAGCTACTAAGAAAAAGTTGAAGGAATTGGCATTTGTTTAGTCTGAAGCAAAAAAACCTCTGAAAGTTGGACATCATAAGAATGTTTTGAAATGTAGGGATGGAATTAGTACTTCCGCTGTTGGCGCAACTGGCTGCCTGTACATGTGCTTGTAGTCACAGCATGTTGGTGTATAGCAACCCACCGGGAACTGCTGGTGCAGAAGAAATAATGATCCGTTGTTCTCCATGTTTACTAGTAACAGAACAAGAAAGAATGAACTGAAATTTCAAGGGAAAAAAATGATTTTGACATTAGGGAAAACTTTCTAAGTGTGATAATAATGCATATCCATTCACATTATCTAGAAGCCGTCTGGAACCATCTTTGCTGGTGATCAAAGTCTAGCAAGTAGGCTCACTTGCCCTCCCTTGCCTGACCTGGTAAGCCTATTGACTTACTAAAATCACTTCCAGTCCTACGTTTTTCAGATTTTATGAATGTATCTCCTTCATCTCTGTTTCACTGAATTTTGTAATTGATTACAAGTGGTATTAGGTTACACGGGCATTTTCTTTTTAAATATAATTTTAAATATTAGAATTTTTTTCACCCTCGAGATGTCACTTTTACAGACACTATCTATGTCTCATAAGCAAATAAATGTAAAACTCTTCAAGTCAGATCTGCATTTAGGTAACCAAGCAAAATTTTTATTTTTCTTCATATTATTTGATGACAGACTTCTGGTGCCAGAGTCTCATATGTTGTACCTTGTTTGTCTTTTGCAGATCTGTAAAACTTCAAAAACTAAATTCTATGCTTACCTTATAAACTTGTCTTGCAATAAGGCAACCTGAAGCCACACGTACTACTGCCTTGAGATAGGTGCTCTTCAGTGCAGTTCAGTGTTCTAAGTTGAACTCTACTTAGCTGAGAAAAAGGGCAGGAAAAGTTACATCTTTGTTCTACTGTCTTTAACGTGATTCTAAGTCACAAATTACAGAATCACAGAATGATAGGGATTGGAAGGGACCTCTGGAGATTATCTAGTCCAACCCCCCTGCCACAGCAGGGTCACCCAGAGCAGGTTGCACAGGAACGCGTCCAGGCGGGTTTTGAACATCTCCAGAGATGGAGACTCCACCACCTCTCTGGGCAGCCTGTTCCACTGCTCTGCCACCCTCAAAGTAAAGAAGTTCCTCCTCATGTTTAGGTGGAACTTCCTATGCTCAAGTTTGTGCCCATTACCTCTTGTCCTGTCGCTGGGCACCACTGAAAAAAGACTGGCCCCATCCTCCTGACACCCACCCTTTAAGTATTTAGAAGCATTGATAAGATCGATCCTCCCTCAGTTGTCTTTTTTCCAGACTAAAAAGACCCAAGTCCTTCAGCCTTTCTTCATAAGAGAGATATTCTAGTTCCCTAATCATCTTCATAGCCCTTTGCTGCACCCTCTCCAGCAGTTCCCTGTCCTTCTTGAACTGGGGAGCCCAGAACTGGACACAGTACTCCAGATGCAGCCTCACCAAGGCAGAGTAGAGGGGGAGGATGACCTCCCTTGACCTGCTGGCCACACTCTTCTTGATGCACCCCAGGATGCCATTGGCCTTCTTGGCCACAAGGGCACATTGCTGGCTCATGGTCATCCTGTTGTCCACCAGGACTCCCAGGTCTCTTTCCACAGAGCTGCTCTCCAGCAGGTCAGCTCCCAACCTGTACTGGTGCATGGGGTTATTCCTCCCCAGGTGCAGCACCCTACACTTGCCCTTGTCGAACTTTATAAGGTTTCTCTCCACCCAGCTCTCCAGCCTGTCCAGGTCTCTCTGTACGGCGGCACAGCCTTACGGTGTGTCAGCCACCCCTCCCATTTTTGCATCATCAGCAAACCTGCTAAGGGTGCACTCTATCCCTTCATACAGGTCATTGATGAATGTATTGAACAGGACTATTGTTGATAGGACTATTCTATGACTAGAATTAAGTCAGCCTGGTTTAGATAATTCATTAATTCAGAGTTTAAAAAATGTCCTGCAGTCCACTCCCAAAGCTGGCAGTCTGTTCAATGATGTTCTGTTGGTGCTTAAGCTTTTAAACGCATCCATACCATTTATTACACAACTGTGTAAAATACCACGTAATTTAGCACCTATCAGGTGACAAACTGCAGAATCATATGAGATACTGTGATAATTATGTATGTTGGAGCATTTCAGCTTCACTTTGTCCACTAATATGTCTCCCCAGAACTTTTGTTGGCTTCTTAGTGTTTATTCTTTCTACATCTGCCAAAGGTGTTTTTTTTCTGCTGACAAAATTCAATAGAACTTTATTTAATTTAGATGCTTTTGTTTAATTTCTATTGACCTGAAAGATATTATGAGACATAACCCTCCAGTATGTTCTGATGCATTTAAATACAGAGGTTTTTAAAATGTGAGAGAAAGGAAATCAGCAATGGAACATAAAAAATTTACTGGTAGCATCCAGTAGGTCTCATTCAGTGACACAATAAAATTACAGTAGTAATATTCACATGGACAGAATTACGTTTTTCTGATACTTTAATAGTGGGGTTTTTTTTCTGCCATAAAAATGCCTAGTGATTGATCACACTGATTCATACTATCAGAGAGGTTTATGCAGTTACCAGACATACTATAGAGAAATGCATTTGCCATAAGTAGAATGGGTTGGTTCAAAGGCGTGAAAAAACAGCGGTGAAATAAACTATAAAAAATGTCAGTGTCATCCTCTTTTAATACATACTATTTGTGTAACAGTGAAATCCCATTTATGGGTTGCTTCCATTCCTGATGTATATGATGGTTACAAATAATGAAAGCCAATAAGAATAAATTTTTGAACTGAAAGTTGTCACTCATTCTTTTAGAAAAAGTCTGAAGATTTTTTTCACAGCTACAGTGGCAGACACGCTTACATAAAGGTTGCATCGGAAGCTTGCATCAACATCCACAAGGTAGCTTTTTAGTCTTGTTCTTGTTACTTTTTCAAAAAAACCACACAAAAATGTCAAAATTCATGTCACATTGTTTTCTTTTTTATTAAGATTGTTTTCTAGGACAGGGAGCACTGTGCAGTGTGAAAAAGTACTTCCCCTTTATGCCTCAAAATGTCCCCCTTTTAATTATTTATCTAACCATTTGTTCCCCCTCATAAATATTAATGTTATTCCTGACAGTGACACCTCTTGAGAAATTCTGCGGTGCAACCAAGGTTCTTTGATACTGTGAAATCTTCTATTTGTATTTCTGAAATAGCCAAAAAGCTTCCTATGGGATCATCCCTAGCACTTAGGGTCCAGTTGTGATAAAAGATAAGGATCTATTTCTACAAAAAAGATCACCAAGTTTAAATTAAATTAATTAATCAATCAAAAAATGATTGGGTAGAAGATAAGAAATGTATGTATATAAATATATATATATGTATATTATATGAAAGCATGTTAAAATTATTTATTACTTTTATGCTTCTTCCTGAATAAATTACAATGAGAATGTTTCTTCAGAAATCCTTTAAGATGCCAGTGGGAAGTAAGGCATTGATTGATCTCTGCCACATATTAGTAACGCATCTGGCCCATAAAGAAATACACTTTGTTAGAAACAAACTAAAACCCACAACCACTACCACCACGCCTGAAACCCAACCACAACAATATTTTAGAAGTTTCTCTGTTTTTAGAAGTAAAGAAAGCATTTAGTCATATTTCAGTTTTTATTGTTTTTTACTAGCCAACGTGGTGTGGAGAGACAGTAGATGAGAATCAGGTGGATGGAGTGGAGACATCCCAAATCTACTAAATTTAGGAAAAATATGAATGGATACATATTCCAGATTGCACAGATTGACCGTAATTTTGTTAGGAGGGCTGCTTTATTGTTTGATTGTTATTTGTTTGTTTGCTGTTTGTTTAATATGTAGAAGTTCTCTCTACAAAGAATTGTAATGAGAAAAATGAAGAAAGTAAAAATAAAATGTGCTTTTGGTACACGTCTGCTTTCAGGTATTCTTTCCTCTTTTGCTTTTTAGTTGCCTATTCTTCTGTCGTTTCTCCTTTTAGTCCATTGCCAGATCTGAGTTATGCCCATTATTTATGGCAGGTGTGCAACTGTCAATATGACTCTGAAATTTCAAGCATATTAAAAAAAAAAGCTAAGTGTTCAGTGTGGTCTAAATTTATATACATTTATTAATTAATACTGAATATATACAGGTTGCAGGTGTATAACAAAAAAAAAATCATGATTTTGTCTTTAAAATAAAGATTAATGGTAATTCTCTTTCATCGGTAGACACATTCCCATACATATCAATTGACCTTTTTGTGATTATTGAGATTGTATGTAATCATAAGAAAAAAGGACTGAAAAGTATGCTGTTCATACAGTGAGTAGCAGGCGATACAACTGGAGATGGTCATCTCCACACAATATTCCATTTCAATATGCGATTGCAACATACTGATGATATTTGTCTGCAATGGGTCAGTGACTGTATAAAAACTGTAAAATTGTTATAACTGCCTGAGCCCTAAAATCAAATGCAGACCCAACTTCACAAGTTTTTCAGCTTAGAAAAGCTGTGGTTATATAGAAGCAGTAATAGATGCTACATATAGGAGAATGTGATTGGGATCACTTCTTTGTTAAATGTACACGAGGAAGATTTTCATGACCAAATGAAATAAATATTTGAAATAACAAGACCCTTTGGCAATCACTGCAGTGTCCACGACTCCAGGCGTTATTTGGTGATAGACATTCCGTCCCCTTTTAAGGGTGAGCCAGATGATGTGCCTGATTTCTGGGAAGCTGCCTGAGATCCAAATATTTTCTTGATGTACCAAACCCATGACAGAAAAGCATCTCTCTCCTGTAGTTAAATCTCTCCATCACGAAGGTGATATTTTGCAGATACTAGAGGTAGTCAGTCAAGACAGATGAACTTTGTTGTATTATTACAGTCTCTATTGCTTCAGCTTATGGAATTTCTGTGCACTAGCACTTTTTAATTTTTTTTTATTATTATTATTCATTGTTTCATTTATATGAACAAGCTTGTAATTATCAACTGGAAAGGTAATTTATTATGATAAAGAAATAATTACATATTTTCAAGCTGCATGCACTTAATGGTGGTGAATATCGTATTTCATTTTATTCAAGCCAAGTATTTGTCTTCACTTATTCAAAATTCATGACTTTTGTGTTATTTTATAATGATTTGTGACTCCAAATAGTAATAACATTTGCACTTGAATTATATACATGGAATTTATTTTGTTCTAGCCTTCACATAATGTTACAGTTTGGACTTTTCACTGGCAGACAGAGATTAGCTATACTTCTCCATTATTGATTAAAGTAATTTACGTTTTTCCAAATCTTACTTGTTTGGGTTTATTTTGTCAGAATTGAGGGTAAAGTAGATCTTGCTCTTATTTTAAACATCTCCAAAAACTGTCAGGTGCAGACTCAGTGCCTGCTTTTCTGAGTGGTTATTCATTAGGGGATTTATGTTTGTTTGTTTTAATCTTGAGTCTGTTTTTGTACTGAAACATTTATAATGCTGTTCTGAGATCTCCTGTATCAGCCCTGTGAATGCTTCGTTCTCTGAGGGGCAATACTGTATGTGTGCCTGCTCTGGTGGTCTCCAATGACTTCTTCACTTCTTGACTTCCAAGTACTTGTGAGACCATGGGGTGAAAACAAGCAAAAATGTCTCACCGTCTAAACCCATGGTGTTATTTTCAGTGTACATTGCAAAAGATAGCAATTATGAAACCTGAAGTGCCATTTTAAGTGTTTTACAAGTTGTCTTTTGCTAAGTTGATTGTTTTAGTGCTTTGTGCTCTGGACGTTTTGCTAAGCCAGTTCACATCTGACTATAGACATTGTGATTGTTAAGCTGAAATAAAAAAAAAAAAAAATGGATAAGCCACTCCTCTATAATGACGTGAAATTTTTGTTTTCCTTTTTTTCCTAATTTAAGGATCTATCATTATTTTGTGGGTTTCACTGCTAATGTGTGATCAGTGTTAAAAAAAAAAAGTATTATTAACACACCTGTTGCTTGTTAATATCTTCTTTTTTTTTTTAATAGAGCAATAACTTAATTTTTCTTGACTCAGTCTTATGCCAAAGCTTATTCAAGCCTTTGCCCACAGTTGAGAAAAATCAGCAAAATTCATGCATATTTTAGAAAGTAATTACTTTTGGATGCATGTTAGTTTATAATAATTTTTCTTTTTTGCTTTGTTTGAAAAGATTTATTTAGCTCTAATTCTAGCGGAAGATATTTTAATGCTGTCTTTTACGAAAAATGAGAATACTTTTTGCTGTTCAGCAAGATTTGTAAAGTATAACAAGGATGAAAAGCAAAACTGACTGAAGACAACACTTTACTTTGATCCATCAGCTTATATTTGTTTACTTTCATCTTCCAATTTAAGTGGTGTTGGTTTTGAACTTGGTGGTTTGACCGTCAACTGGGAAACTTCTAAGGGAATCCAAATGGATACACATTCCTACAAATTACCTGTTATCACTGCAGGATTTTTACTCTCTTTGTGTCCCTTGTGGCTGTGCCAAGCTTTAATGCAATACTCAATTACTGTCTAGTAATCACTATTGCATGGTCCCCAGTCAAGCCCAAATATGCTTTTATGTGACACTTAGAAAGTTAACTTAGAGATTGAAATAAATACATGCTATTAAGCATTTTACCTTTAAGTTAGACTTGAATTTGATAATGTCATTTACATAACAGCCACATTCATGAGGAGAAAAGATTTTTAAGGCCTTGTAAGACGTTTGTATTCAACTATTAAAGAACAGAAAGTAACTTTGTCTTTGAGAAATTTCTTATTCCAAATAGCAGATATTCGATATGAAAAAAATTTCATTTATATTTAGTAGTGTTTAGTGTCTTTGTGTGACAAAATTTTAAAGATTATGGGAACAAAATATCAGTTGCAAGCTGTTCAGAAAGACCTGTTTCATATGTTTAAAATTTTTAAATTTTCCCTAAATATGAATATAAACAAAAATGTCAGATATAACTGGGAGCAATAAGATGAAGTCTTGGTGGGGAGCTTGGCATAACTGCCATTTTGGGTTAAGCGTAGCAAGGATTTACACAAGGCTGACTTCTTTTCTGATAACTAAAAGGAAATTCTAGAGATCCATGTCGAGATCCATGTCTCTACTTCAGCAGTGCACTTGATATGATGCATCATAGGACAAAATTAGTGAAAAAAAGTCGAAAATGCATAATGTTATATAATGGATAGAGCTGTCTAAAGATGCAAAATGTTATGTATAAAGAAGAAATACTTGTCTGGAGAGAAGTTAATAGAAGTTCCTTATTGAAGAGTTCATTAATATTTTATTTTAATGACTTTGTTTCCAAAATAAGAAGTGTGAACAAATGCTAACATGAAATTTTGAGACATTTTGGCTAGAAACGTGGCTTAAGATATCATTTGAAAAGTGATGATCCTGAGGCTTGAAACAATTGAAGTATAATGAAATAGGGAAAAAAAAATAATGCAAGTCTTGCTTCTTGAAATTGGAACAATCACATTTTTTTTAAAGGGTGTTTTATCAGGAGATAAAGGTGGAGAAAGACAGTACTTACCTGCCTGTCCAAGTAAGGTGTTACTGGCGCTATGTTCAGGACAGGTGAAGTTGTAAAGATGATAATCAGATGAATAGAAAGTTTTCCTTTGTAGCTGAGACTTAAATTACCCAGCCTAGAACAAAGGGGCAAAATAATTGCTCTCCTTTCATATCTTGAGTGGAAGAGAAGAAATACAGTAAGCAAAAGGCCTGAGTTGGACAAGAATAAACTAAAGTTACAAATTAAGACTAAGGTCCTAAAGCTGCTTACACAGGAGATATAAAGTAGCTCAACTAGTTTGAAAACATAGGTTTGTAATCAATAGAACAGGCCAGGCCTCATGGCCAGATTCCTTTTTATGCTGTGCTGCTAAGTAAATCCTGCTCTTCGTGACCTCTAGCTTAATGAATCAGTGTGATTTTGGTTTTATCCTATTTTATTCATACATTCAGTGTTTAATTTTTTTAATACATTTCTTCCGATATACTTAGGAAAATACTCTCTCAGTTAAGTATCCTTGTAGCAGAAAAGGACACCTGTTATTACAGATTTGAAGAATTTCTAGTTGTCATTATGGATGCAGAATATCATTGTATTTACTCGAATTTAAAGACTTTTTCTATTGTAAATCTCTTTAAGAGGCAAGTTATGTACAATTTGCAGTGGCACAGATCCGCTGCATTCGTCTTCTACGCGTAGGGGATTTAACACCGAAATCTATAGAAACAGTAGGTATGACCCTGTACATAGATTTGAGTACTGGTCCATGTATAGAAATAATCAAAACTGAAAAACACCAAAAGTTTAGAAGTTTTTCAGTGGCTCTGTGACCACTTTGTAATCTAAATATTACAGCGGTGGGTAGAGTTTGGTTTTCAGGAGGTAACTCTGAGGACTGCCTTTTTCCAAAGGTATCTAAATATATGTACAGACACCAGAAATTCTCCAGGCGCTTCTGCTAACTTCTGTGTCTCATTTGAGTTGGTCACCCAACCTGTTCTTTTGATAAGGCACTTAATTCCTATATTCATCTTAAGGCACATAGACACATTTAAAAATAAGGTCTTGAGGCACAGAAATAAGAACGTTATATGTAGCTAGGAAGGTAAATAGATATTGAACTTGCTTTCCTTTAGTATTAAGAAATACTTGGAAAACATTGAAAGTAAATGTTATTGATATCAAGACAAAATAGGAGGCCCGTCAAAAGGAAAATATAGACAAGAAGTATTTAGAGAAGAACAAGATACTGTTGGAAGCAGGAGCGCTGTGTTTTCGGTCACTAACCTGAGAGCCCTTGGGATGTTTTAGGCCTGGGAGAGCGTCCCACTGACTTCTGATGTCTGGTGGCTTTCTCTGAAAACAGGAAGAAACTGTGTCTGAGTCAGCATTCAAAATCTGATTTTTTTTTTTTTTTAATGAAACAAAGAACTATTTAATTTTGCTTCTCTCTCAAACAAAATAATCTTAATGCAAAAACCCTAATGCAAGTTCATATGTCAGGGTATACGTAATGCCAAAAAAAACAAACTATAAAAAGTAATTCATTTGACTTTAAAAGGTCTCCCCTGAACAGAATAAAACCGTCCATACAATTTGGTTTCAAGCTTTATGTGCATGAAGTAAGTCACCATTACACCACAGCAGCGAAGGTTATTTGTGTCATTCAAGGGTTCTTTGGGCGTTTTGGGGCTTGTTTATGTTGGTGGTTTTTTGGTCAACCGAATCAATAGTTAGGTTGCAGTATAAGCAAAATTTGTTCCTTGGTTCTTAGTTAGTGTGACTATTGCCCTGATAAATAACCTCTGGTAAATAACCCAGGGACACAGAAAGCTTATGTTAATTTCCTGAAGTTTTCAGCTCACCGGCAATTATTGCTTTGTTCTGTTACCGGAACTCTATTTTTCATCTACAAAATCCAAATGCAAATAATAATAGATTGTTATTTAGAGGGAACTACGCTGCTTCATTTTGTTTTTCATTTTGGTCAGGTATTGGTTTCACACGGCTAAGTGCTACCGGCGGCGGGCGCTGCCAGGCGGCCCCTGTGGCGCCGGGCCGGGGCTGCCCCGTGCCGGACACAGCCGGTTCCAGCCGGCTCCAACGGCCCCAGCGCAGGGCACAGCTGAGCCCCTCAGCCACGGGCGGGCGCCGCGGGGAAAGCCTGTGTCAGAAAGGGCAAAACGCTGCCCGGCAGCCAGGGCTGAGGGAAACCGGGTGAGAAACAGCCCTGCGAGCCCCGAGGGGAGAGCGGGAGGAGGGGAGGAGGGGCTCCGGGCGCCCCCGCAGAGATGCCCCTGCGGCCCCGGCAGAGCCCCCGCCGGGGCAGGGCTTTCCCTGCGGCCCCTGGGAAGGGCCCGGCCTGGAGCAGGGAAACGCGTGAGGGGGCAGGAGCGGCAGAGAGGAGGTGCTGTGGACTGACCGCAGCCCCGCATTCCCCATCCCCAGCACCGCTCGGGGAGAGGCGGTAGAGAAGTCAGGAGTGAAGTTGAGCCTGGGAAAAAAAGGAGAGGGTTGGAAAGCATATTAGCTTTCTGTCTTTGTTTCTCACTATCCTACTCTATTTTAATTAGCAATAAGTTAAAATTGCTTTTCCTCAAGTGTAATCTGTTTCACCCATCGCAGTAATCTCTAAGGGATCTCCCTTTATTTATCTTGACCCACAAACTTTTTTCATCTTATTTTCTCCCCCATCCCCTTGAGGAGGGGGAGTGAGGGAGCAGCTGGGTGTGCATCCAGCAGCCAGCCAAGGTCAACCCGTCACAGGTCGTCAAGACAGAAAAAATATCTGATTGAATTTTCCAGCTTTGGCAATACTTTGAAATGTAACTAAATTCAGTATGCTATATATATATATATATATATATTGCATACATCTAAGTATTCGGGAGAAACAGTTAGGCACTGTGGTATCTTTAATGACCATAAAGGTCACATTTTGGTTTGTTTGTTAAATATCTGAAGGAAGCACAATGAATTTTTTCCCACTCGCTGTTACCTTTTTCTCTGAAGGCTCAGCCTCTTAGATCCTTGTCAGTACTCATGAAGACAGAGTAGATTAACTCTTCCAGTCTTTTACGGTGCAGCTGCCTGGAAGTAGCCGGTGAAGTCAGAAGCTGCTTTTTCTAAAGGAAGTACAGTGAATAACCCTTTGAGAGCCACTGGGAAGTCTGCTGAGTGAAGCAGGGCTACTCCTATGGACAGCTGCCGCTTTGTGGCCTCTGTGGGCTTTCCTAATTTATCTGGATGAGCTATGCAACCTTTCACTTGAGAAAGAAAGTCCATGGGAATCTACTATTAGGAATGGCTTTTATATTAGCAAAGGGCCATTCACATAAGAAGCAACAAGCAACAAAATATGACCTGAAATACGACTAAACTAATACTTCTAGAGTAGAAATGAATTAAAACTAGTTTTCATGGAGGACAGAAACTAATCCTGAAGGTGAAAAGTTTATCACCAGTGACACATGAGAACAGCGATACTATGTTATCTATTTTAAGTAAGCAGAAGGAATACAATAATAATGACTTGTTTTGTGTTTTTATTCCTAGTTTTTGAAAAGGCTTTAGTCAAAGGGTGAAGGAAGTTCTTAAACAAGATGTCCACATTGATTTGGATGTATCATAACCTACTTTAAATGCTACTTAATGGCTATTTAACATGTAAATTCCTTTTTTTTTTTTTAAAATTTCTATTGCTTTCAATATTAATGTGAATAATATAAGGATATTTACTGTTACCAAGTAATCTGGTCTCATTACCTAATAATCTGTTACAGACGATTAATTTTCTTAATGTGGCAAATGTTATACTCTACTGTATTTGAAAAGAGTCACTTTGCATACAGAGAAAGTCCTGTAGCAGACTTACCCTGTACACATACTACTTAGTAATGTTTTATGAAACTGTATCAGTACCAATATAATGTAATAAAGCTGTCTTTGAAACATCTTTCACATTAAAATGAATGTAACCACTTTAAAAAAGGGCCACCTTTTTCCTTTTGTATTCACATTTCTTCAGATTACAGCAAGCAGCATAAAATAATCTCTTGCCATAATTTCAGCCCTGCAAGAGTTACATTTCAGTTAGCTGTCAGTTCTTCTTGTTGAGAAGCAAGGATATTCTGAAAGACGCTGTTACAATACGAGCTCACACAAAAGAATACAAAATCAATAACAAGAAAATCTGGACATAAATGAGACGGAGCATAGTGAGGTGAGAATATCTGGTCTGTTGGCCTTTGGAAAGGAAGAAATCATTTGTATTGGACAAGACTGACAGCAGAAAAGGAGTTGTGAGTATCAGATATAGCTGGGAAATGCTATAGAACTCTGTAAATACCATCAATAAGATGGGTGAGTTAGTAAGAAGGAAAAGTGGGAACTCGTTAACTAGATTTTTTATTTTAATGAGAACATCAGACTTTATATATGACAAGATGGAAAGATTGAATTGCTGGGTGATTTTTTTGTTTTCTTCTGTTAGTGAATCAAGAAATGCATTCTGACATTTTCCTTTCATTCCAGTCCTAAGATGTACCGAAAAAATACTTTTCTCTGTGGTACCCAAGATGGTCGTTAAATCCTTCAATTCTATTAGATGTCCTTTATTTTTGAAGACAATCCTTATTTAATTCATCCATTATACAAATAAGGGAAAGCTGTATTGATTAATCAAATCTTTGAAGAGTGACGGTGAACACTGTAATTGTTGAGACAGGTTTTCTGCATGTAATTATGTCTGAAGTAACTTATTTTTACAAAACATGCAATTCACAAAGTACAAAGAAAAAAAAAAAGAGATAATGTTCTCATTTAGGATTTCCAAAACTAAACAATTTTTGCATCTGAAATAAAATTATGTCGGTGACTTCATGTTTTACTCTTTGTCTCCTAAAATGCATTTTTTCGTCTGAGTCCCTCATTTGGGCTTTTTACCTCAGAAGGACGTGGCATGCCAGGAAAACAACTTCTAGAAGATTAATACATATGTAACCAGCAAATACTTTCCTATATAAGGATACCAAGCTCAGTGAGTTGTGCATGTGTGAGAGGAATTTTAAATGTGGGTAGCAAGTCAACTCTTCCTACCAAACCCTGGAAGTTTCTAGGTAAAGGTCTTATCAGAGTTCTTTGCAAATTTTCTTTCAGGCTCAGCAGCATATCAATGAAGAAAGATGCTGCCCTGTATCACTGTTACATGATCTGAATATTTTCCAGGTACTGAGGAGGATGTAGAAGGAGGGGGTTAAAGCCATGCAGTAGAACTGGGAAAAGAAGTGAGCTTGCTTTGAGCTTAAGATAGGGACTTGATGAAAGTTGCAAAGAATGAGTGAGGTGAAGGACTCTCTCCAAAATTGGTGGAGGTTGATGCATACCCTAAACTAGGCACATTGCTTGTAAACTGAAAAAGCTAGCTTGTGAGACAAAGAACTGGGAATAGTGGAGGAGGGTACTGTAAGTTTTTACCTGTCCTGAAGGACCTTTGAATAAATGAGTCTGAGCTACTTTGCTGTTTCCCAAGAATCACTTGCTGATGTTTAGATCACCTTGTGTCCTAGACCTCAAATAGTGCTTACAAAGTAGCTCTAAAATCAAAAATTCTTTTGTGTCATCAGAAACTTCAAGGAGAAGTGTTTTCAGCCCTTAAATGAAATGAAAAATTCATTTGAAGTGTGCTTTTCAGTATATTTATTCCATCTAGTAGAATAGTAATTAGGATTGCTTTGTATTATCAGGTTTTTTATTTTATACAGCATGTTTTGCACAGCTAAGTATTTGTGTGATGGAATATGGATACACAATATGCTTTATATTATCCTGCCACATAAAAGATGTTCAGCACTGTGATCCTAAACTAAAGTTGAGTCCAAAACTTACTCAATTTTACTTGGTTAAGCTTCATTCCAAGGTGAAGCATTCCTCTCCCATCTTTCTTTCCATCTGTCTTCCCCCTCTTCCCTCTACTTTTATCCTGTAATAAAATGAACAATAAGAAACTTGGGGTTTTGTTTTGTTTTAAATTAGTGGAAAAAGGACTTTCCAGGAATGGAATCAGTTGAGAAAACAATAGCTTCTGTAAGGCTTTTTCTGTGCTTTGTCTAGAAGACGTCTTCATTATGGAACCTAAGATCAAAATAATTCTGGTGTATCTTTTAAGATACAAAATGGTGAAAGCGGAATTGTTTCTAAAAAATGAGAAAATATAGAAAATAAGGTATCCTCTGCAGACAGAATAAAGCCATACGATAACCCACTGAAACTTATTTAAGATGACAAAACAAGTAGTTTTATTTTCTGACATTCACCTGTGAAAAAAACCAAACCTTCTGGTGGTGGTGGATGTGGGAGGAACTGCTTTGTGTATTACCCCCAGCATGTTGGTTCCTCTTTTAGTTGCAAAAGTTATGATAGATTTGGCTGAAAAAGAGTGTACTTTTCTTTCACATCACTGATGCTTCCAACAAAAGTATCAAAATATTAGAGACTAGGTTGGAATACAGCTGAAAAATTTCAAGACAGCAATAAAAGCATAGAGAAAATATGAAAAAAGATTTATGATCAAAGTATCAAACTTATATGTTTAACTTAGTGATAAATTGCCCCCTATATAAATTACTGGAGAATTATAGTGAATATTTGCTTACAGTTAATTGCTTCATTTCTGTACTGCGCAATAAAGTACAATAGAGATAACTCATCATTTGGTCTTGAAGGTTGTGTAACTGAAGTTTTCAATCATTTTTCCCCACCTGCCAAAACAGTTTCAGAATTGCAGGAGATATTTCATTTTGTCAGCATTGAATGCCAGGAAATAATGAAGCATGTCCACACAAGATGATTATACTTTGCAGTTGAAAAGACCTTAAAATATATTCCACATATTAGAAGTTATATTTGTTCCTTAAAAAATACTTGCCAGAGACTGTTTTGGCAATGGACTAATGGTCTTTTTTTTTTTTTATGCTGTCTTTTAAAATTAGGAAAATTTTAACTCTGTAATTATTACTGAAATGTTAAGTACTGTGTTTCAGTAGAGGTTGTAGCCATGTCCATGTTTCAGAAGTTAATGTGTTACCAAAAAAACCCACAAAACAACCCTCCTTTTCACACTTTATAGACAGGGTACTTTCCAATAAATACATCACACTTCAAGATAGTGAAAATATTTCTCTATACAGCATGTAAAATAGTCTGTGGGAGTCACCGTCACAGGTAATAACACCTAGTAAATTTCTAAGTATACGTTATTTATATGAGAACATGTACATGAGTTAAAACAAAAACGCCCTGCCAGTCTTTGTGTGGAGAGTGATAAATTCACGCATCACTGGTATTTGGAAGAGATTCCAGCTGTAGAAATACGTGTGGCCGTTGGATGCATTATGGGCTCCTCCCAGCCATTACCTTCTGAAACCATCCTGTATTATTCATTTTCACTGTGCTATGTGTGTTATTGATCTTTCCTATATGGCTTGTCTCACTTACCAGCTTTTATGGAAATTATGGAAATAAGTGTTAGAATTGGCACTGAGTGAACTAGATAGTATCTTGTATGAAATGGGTTTTTGCTCTATTGGTTTATTAATAGATTGAAGTTCTTACAAAAGGAATAAAAAATGCCCTCTAAAACAGACCGTGCACATCTGATGGCAGTTATTCCTTACAATGGTCTTACAGAGATGCAAAAGATGTTGATAGCTTTAAGAGAATTAATTGGTTTTTGCTCTGTAACTGACAAGTTGATGGTCACAACAGAAAACCTGGGAATGATATTTCAACACAATATGTTTAAAAATGGAAAATCATAGGACAAAAATTGGAAGATACATTTTTTATTTTAAGAATACCACATCATATTATCAGTCTTTATTCTTGTTTTGTAGATTGTCAGATACCTGCATTCGAAAAGATCCAGCATTTACATTGTGCCATAAGGTTGTAAATCCAAAATGGATGACCTTGCAAACATTAAATTGAAATTCAGTGAATTTGAGATTTACACTTGGCTAAAAGCACAACAGATAAATTTACCAAATATGTCTCTTTAATGAATTAGTTTTGGAAAAAAATTTTCCCTGCCATCATTAATTTATCTAACTTAAAGATGTAAAGGACATCTGATTAGTTTTGTTTAATGGTAGAGGAGTAATGCACTGAAAAGGACATAAAAAGGGCAATAGATATCATTTCACAGTCTCCAACTTTTGAGGCACCCATCTTTCTTTGTGGCTCTGGTGACCAGAATTGAGTTTGAAGTTTAAGTGCTTCCTGCTTTGAAAAAAACAAACCATAACACACTCAATAAATGCAGACTGTACACCTTCTTCTGCATTAATGGCAGCATGAGAGACGAGCACCTGACCCATGGGACAGCAAGAGCTGCGGATCACGGCGCGTTCTTAAGTTGCATTTACATGACCCCCTGAGACATGTAAGAAGCCAGAGCGTAAGTGTAGAGTTGAGAAATGCTCCCTTTATGGGACTGCTTTCAGTACACAACTCACCTCATCAACACATTGACAGCTGCAGCGCAGCCCTGGGGACACCTGCCTGTGCCTTGTCCCAGCTCTGTCGCTTTGCAGGCTGCAGTCGGGTCAGCCAGCACTATCCAACGCACTGGGTTGTGGGACAGGTGGGTGCAGCAGTGCAAGTGTTGGGACTGTCTGACAGAGATGTGTACAAAAGGCTTGACTTTAGTTCCCTTTATAGCAGGAAAAAAATTTCTTGAATTTCCTCTGAAGAGTCATAGAATGGAGAGTTTGAGAGATTTTATCAGTTTATGGATTAAAATGTGGTATGTTTCAATACACAATACAGGTGAATAATTGTGAAGAATCTCATTTTTTCCAATTTCAGCACTGTGTTTGACATAGAATCATAGAATTGACTAAGTTGGAAGGGACCTTTCGGATCATCTAGTCCAACCATCAACCTAACTCTGACAAAAACCATCACTAAATGATATCGCTAAGCACTATGTCTACCCATCTTTTAAATACCTCCAGGGATGGTGACCCAACCACTTCGCTGGGTAGCCTGTTCCAACGCTTGATAACCCACTCAATGTAAAAAGTTTTTCGTAATATCCAATCTAAACCTCCCCTGGTGCAACTTGAGGCCCTTTCCTCTTGTCCTATCTCCTGTCACTTGGGAGAGGTGACCGACCCCTACCTCTCTACACCCTTCTTTCAGGTAGTTGTAGAGAGCGATAAGATCTCCCCTCAGCCTCCTTTTCTCTAGGCTAAACAATCCCAGCCCCCTCAGCCACTCCTCTTAAGACTTGTTTTCCAGACCCCTCACCAGCCTCGTTGCCCTGCTCTGGACATGCACCTCGATGTCTTTCTTGTAGTAAGGGGCCCAAAACTGAACACAGTATTCGAGGTGCAACCTCACCAGTGCAGAGTACAGAGGGACGATGACCTCCCTGATCCTGCTTGCTACACTATTTCTAATACAAGCCATGATTCTGTTGGCCTTCTTGAACACCTGGGCACACTGCTGGCTCACATTCAGCTGGCTCTCGACCAACACCCCCAGGTCCTTTTCTGCCAGGCAGCTTTCCAGATACATTTCCCCAAGCCTGTAGCACTGCATGGGGTTGTTGCTACCCAAGTGGCCTTGTTGAACCTCATACCATTGCCCTTGGCCCAATGATCCGGCCTGTCCAGATTCCTGTGTAGAGCCATCCTACCCTCAAGCAGAGCAACACTCCTGCCCAACTTGGTGTAATCTGCAGTCTTGTTTTCACAGTTTCAGCACTGTGTTTGATATCACTTCATGTATAGCTTCATCTTTTTGTCTCTTGTCCTTCTCTTTCATTAAGCAATAGAGCGGTAGACAAATAAGAAATTACCTTTTAAAAAATGGAAGAAAAGTAACCTCTGGGGGTTAATCTTTGATGTTCAGCATGCTCTATTCATGTTCTCTTTGATGTTCCACCTGACTGTCTTCCAGTGGAGCAGTTCTGTCAACAGCCCAGTTTCCACTGCTGTGAGATTTGTATTCTCCCTCAAAGTGCTGGATATGCACTTACATGACCTTATAGTGTCTCTTGATGAATTCGTCCATTTGTCCTTCCCCAGCACTACGCTGCCCATCGCTCTGCAGTTGGACTTGGTTTTGCTTACTTCCTCAGTTAGCTGCTCTCACTTTACAAACGATTACTTTATCTCTGTGGACCATGAGCTGTTTGCACCAGGAATACATGCGTGCCATTTGCCCATGGGAAATTGTTCATACGTATGATCATTGGTTAAAAAATCAGGGAAGCCCCTACTGCTAGATGTACCTGCATTTCTTTTGTGTAAGGGGCTGGCCCGTTGCTTAGACGTCCTATCTATTTGTGTTCAGGAAATCCACTTAGCCTCCTGTTTGTAGCTTGAGAGAAAAGGTGTAGCATTTTGAAGTGAGCATTTTTTTTTAATTCTCTGCAAGAATTATTGCATTTGTGTGAGCAAACATTGTCTGAGTATATAAATGGCTTTTGTGACAAAAATGTCCATGACATTAGAGTCCGTCCTTTGGAAATATTACCTTTACTGTTTTATCATATATCTCTGACAGTGTGCTGTATTCTGAATTAATTTTCCAAATGTAAGTTGAATAATGCATGTGCTTCACAATATAGCAATGCAATATTATTGCAGTATCTTCTTTGCATAGCTGTGTTTTATTAAACTTAACAAAAAAATGTAAAGTATCTATTCATCTATGCTTTTGTTCAAAAAAAAGTAACACCAAAAGAGTTTACTTCATTAGACTTCAAAGGATTCTATTCAGAGCCTCAAATAATTGTAATTTAAAAGGTGGAAGCAAGCCTTTAAAACCGTTTTGTGATGTTAGTATTTAAATAAAATTATGAAAAGATTTTGCTGGCCATTCTTATTGTGTAGAAATAGAGCAGTATATTCACAGTGAACATGTTAAGCCTGGATAAAGTGATTGTGAAGCTTTCAATAGACAGCAAGAGCAGTTTCCTTTTTTAATTAAAGGGTTGGAATTGGTGTCATAATTGTATATTGTTCTGACTGATTATTGACATTTTTACTGCCTCCTGAAAGTATAATAATAGGTTTAAAAGGAAAACTTCTCAAGTGATTGAGAGGACCAGGGGACTACCACCTTCGAATAACAAGTTCTGAAACAGAAATTCAGTTGATTTCAGCTTCAGCTAAAATCAGGAGCTGACTCTAGGCTTGATATAAAGTCCTGTGAACTATTCATGATCAAACTGGGACAGAATTCTAATTTACTTAATCTGTGTCCAGGTTTCTTTTCCTTTCCTATATACAAATTAAAAGAAAGTGTAATATAGTCAACTTTATCCTTTTGTTCCTAAACACTTAGCACTTTGAGAGAGCTAAAAGAAATCAGTAGCAGGTACATCAACAGCTTTTAATGACCGAGAAGTTTTATTTTTTAGTCCATTGTTCCTGTCAGGTTTAAGTAAATATAAAATAATAGATTCTTAAGGAGAAAGGAGTGCTTGGGAGTTGCAAGAGCAGGGCTGCTCCACGAGGGAGGACAAGCTGGGCACCGAGGGCGCCCACAAGCACCGACAGGGCCATCATGGACGGGGTGCAGTCCTGCAGCACCCAAGCAGGGCTGGACAGGAGATGGTGACGGGACCTGCTGATAGTCCCAGACAGGTGAGGTGATGAGCCACGACCAGGATCTGGTCAGGAACAGCAGGAAGCAAGGCCAGAGGCAGGGCTGGAGACAAAGCTGTCCTCAGCGGAGGTCCAGGGTCTTTACAGGAAATCCAGTTGGTGAGCCAGAACGGTGGGAGAAAGGACCAGGACCAGGCACTCCTGCAGTGTCACTGGGGCAGGGACTGACAGCTGTGGGTACTAAAATGGGTTCCTGGGCTGTGGACAGGGTAAGGGGAGCTCAGAGGAATGGGCAGGGACAGCCAGGGCTGGCAGTGCCCTCAGGGCCATGACACTAAACCTGAATTTCTCTGACAGTTCCATTATTGCATGTGAGGCTAAGTAGAGTAGTTTCATAAATGTGCATTAAGTACTTTTCTTTCATGAAAAAATACTGGGAATAACGTAGGTCCTCTGAATCACTTATATGATAAGCCATTGAAGAAACAGAACAGGTTAATTAGGGTTTCATATTGTGTACACTGTTTCATGTGGGTTTTTTGATAAAGTATTTCTGTCATGTTTTGTAATGGGAAATATATAGTCTCAAATTCAATCTGATACTTTCCCATGGTCCCTAATACTTAAAAATGGCATTTTATGAGAGTAATAGCTGCGACAACGTTTGTTTCTAGATTAATATTTCTGCAAAACAGATATTGCTGTTTCAGTTCAATGCAATGTTAAAGTCAGTAATTTGAAACTTGCTTAATTGGAGTTTTTTTGTTTTTCAGATGGACGCTTGAATATTTGCAAATTAACACTAGTATTTTAATACATAATTGCTTAAATTTTGCCTTTAAAAAAACCCAAAAGCTTTTGTTGTTTTAGGTTATACCCAACTGGGTTTTTTTCTTCTTTATCCTCCTTTTTCCCTGTATTCAGTGGGAAAATTGGAGGGGAAAAGGCAGATAAAATAAGTAGATGGAAAAAGGTATCTAGAAGTATGTAAAAGGAGAGACACAAAATTTGAGGGTTTTTTGAAAGACCTTTTTAGATTGTAGATGGAAATTCCGCCCCCACTAAAACATTCGGTAATCAAAGCAGGAATCTCAGATGTAGTTTCAAGTTTTCTACTCTGAGTCAGAGAGAATGAGAATTCAAACATGCTTCTTTCAGCATTTCATCAATTTCATTTTTCATATTCTTGTTTTCATATTGTGGGCGCATTTCATCAAACTGTTCTTGTTTCTGGCATTTTCATTTTTTATAGCATTTATAATAATTATACTGAGCAAGAATGGGGAAAAAGAAGTAACTTAATGTTCCACTGATTAAGGAATTCCCATAGGGAGGGAAATGCCCATTCAAATTGGCAAAACAGGCAGACAGCTGTTTGAAATCAGAATCTCTTGAAGGATAATTTACTGTCTCAACCCTGGTTAGTTTCTGAAGTTGTTTCACTTTTGTGCTTATTACAAATACAAAGTTCAGAATCTCAAATATTTTTTCTTTGTTTTGTGTTTTCTTCTCCCTTTTGAAACAAAATTCTTGGATTTTGGAGCTACTTCAGGAGATGGTCAACGGGTTTCTTCTTAGTTCTGAGAGGTACTAGTTGTTTCCTGTTGTCATGAACTGCTCTATGTTACAACATACTGTGCTTTAAACTAAAAAAAAAAAAAAAAAAAAAACAACAAACCCAAAAAAAACCAACCCAGAAAACGTGCAATGTGCCTACTTCAAGTTGTCTTCTTGTTCTAGCAAAACTGCTGTTTCTACATAGAAATTCTTCTGTTGTGTAACTGAAATATGTCTAAAATTAAAATCTGAATAACTAGGAACCCTTCCTCCTTAATATTTTTACCTTCTCATACCTTTCTTTAAAAGCAACTCTTCTCTGACTTGGTCAGTATACCTGACAAAGGCTCAGAAATCAAAACCAGTTGAGGGGCAATCACTGCTTACCTGTGCTGCTGCTGTTCATTAGACAGTTTGTTATACTTACCCATCTATACATTTACAACTACTTAATTCTTTTATTTATCCCCAGAGAGCAATAACTGAAAAGAATATCAAATTAGCTACTTTACTAATTATGACAGCAACTTGTGAATGGGGCCACAGTGAATTAAAAGTCATTGGTAAGAAACAACTCATCTTGAGTTGTTATATATTTCCAGTTTTTTTCATGATAACACTTCAGTATGGAGGACAGTGGATGCTTTCCAATGGAACTAATCTGTTAAAGGGGCAACAGGATCTGTTTTTCATAAGCTCTCTAAGAAAAACTATAATCCAGAAGCCTTATGTTGCAGCTTTTCTTTCTGGAAAAATATTGAAGTTCTTTTTACTTTCATCTTCAGCAAGTTACACGTCATTGTGCCTGTCCTCCACTGCAGCAAGAAAACAAACATATGAGGAGCATGAGAACCAGCTTTCAGCATGGCAGCCAATGAAAAGAAAATGGGCTATGCTGCCAGAGGCAGGTGTTTGGATTGTGATTGCTTGGTTCTTCATTGTGAGGAGTTTGTTGTTTTGGGTTTTTTTTGCTTTTTTTGCCTTTTTTTTTTTAAAAAAAAAGAAAAATACTTGCTCTTAAGAATGAACCAATTGAATGAATATAGCACCTGCTGGCAAGTTGACAATAGGTAGTAGCTCTACAGGCAGAGCACAGTGAAGTAGATAAAATGAAATAAGGCTTTGTGTTGAGATGTTTTTGTTTGCTTGAAATTCTGTGCATGTCTGGTTTTGTTTCAGTTTCTAGGAGGCTTATTTTATATAACAGAACTTCTGCCTGAGGAATCAAAGATCATAGAGTAATGAAACTTATAGATCATTTGTGATAGGAAGAAAAATCACTGAGTTCAGAGTCTCAAATTGCCTTGTTTTCCAAGCTGTGGGTGGAAAACAATAGGCATTTCTAACCTTTCTTTATCAGCAAAATGAAGAGATGAAAATCAGCTGCTGACAACATTGAGGAAAGCCAATTTACTATTTTGGCTCTCCAGTTCCTGTAGGGTATTTCATCTTGCTGTTGCTGCAAAACCCCAGTCTTCCTGGAAGATTAAAAATAGTTCGGTAGTTGTTGTTTTTAAGCTACTTAATTTAAGTTTTTTGTGTTAATTTTTGCTTTCTGGCATGCATGATCAGACTGGAATTACTAAAACTAATTTTCTTCTAGCTGTCAACCATCACTATCTTGCTATCCTGCCTCACCTAACTATTCCTTGCTTTTTTAATTCATGTAGTTTAAAGTAGCTTTAAAGTGCTCTTTTCTTACCTGTTCACTCAGACCAGCAATATATTTAATCTCTAAATGAAATTTACCCTCAGAACAGAGACTCAGGAGGGATCCTTGGCCAGTTAACCTCATCATCGCCAATACATGGAACTAGCTGAGCGCACAGAAAGGCTCTCTGCAGTGAGCGGAACAGGTTAGTAGCATGGAGGGCTCTGATAAGGAATGGCTACTGCAAGGGAATTAAGATTTGTGTGTAAGTTGCTCCAGTGCAGCCTCCAGCAAAGTGTGTGCTCCTGCTGCATGAAACGAGGACAAATTGTGTACGATGCTGGAGACTGAGCGATCAGTTTCTGTGAGGGGCACCAGGGGACAGGCTGGCTGTGGGGACAACATCACTCAAAAAAGTAGAGCTGGAAAAAGGTAGCTGCTTGTACAACTAATTTCAGTTTCCTGTTCATAGTAATAGCATTTGAAGCCAATGAAGGCCATCTAGAAGGCTCATGCAGAGCAATGGTATGCTGTAGTAGTATGTAGGATTATGTCTGGAAAGGGAAGTATTGTGGAATGCAGAGCTTCATTAAATTAATACTATCCTGTTTTAAAAAGTCAGTGTTCTCTTGAGTCGGTGTTGACATAGTTTGGTACCTATTTAGGCTCTCAAGCCCACATGTACACTTCCAACACAAATGCCTGAATTTCTGAAAAAAATCCATGTGTAACCCAGGTTGAAAACTCTCTTACTTTCCATAGTGCTTGGATTTGGACTAAAAACTTGGATATTCTCTGAAAGTTAATAAAAAAATCCCTAGAGTGTTCAAAACTCGTGGTCAAGAAAAATATTTATGTACTTACTGGATTTCCTTTGCTGGCTTTTTTGCTAACATCTTCTATGTTTTCTACACCATCCAAAGTAACTGAAGAAAAAAGGGGGGAGGAACAAAAGGCAATATTTTTTGACATAAATGTTGCTATTTATCCATGCTTTATAAAAGGATTTATGCTTTTCAAGAGCCACTGGAGCAGCACTGAAGATTGTTCTTTAAAGAGGAGAACAAATTTCCTTTTTTTTTTTTTTTTTTTTTAATGAGTAAAATATAAGGGACAGCAGAGGAGTTTTTTGGGGTTTTTTTTGTTGTTGTTGTTGTTTCCCCCCTTACCCCAGTCATTTATTTGAAGCCCTAACCTTAACAGTTATCAAAGGACTCTAAGCACAACTTCTGGAATGGTTCATGGATTAGAGGTACATACTGTTAAGAGTTGATAGGGACTACATGTGTCAATGTGCCAACAGGCTTATAATAAAACAGCACATTGATGGGGTTTGAATTCCTGACAGACTGCCAACTCTTGTGCATGATCTTTGCCTAGCAAAAAGCTCTATCTTAGTCAGAACTAATTAATTGCATTTGTTCATGTTGTCTCCTGGCCCTTTCTCATGATGAGATCCTGGGTCTTGAGAGATACCTCCTTCAGTTTGAACCATAGAAGTTTAGTGCTTTGTGGCAGTGACTGACTTATTCCTTGTGATGCTTTGTGGAGCAAAAGTTGCTGTGATCACAAACATGGTATTTTGAAAGACATTTGCTGAAGACCCTTGTGGAAGCAAATCTTACGTATGTTCTTCATATGATTCAGGGAGCACTTCGTGTTGTTCCTTTCTTGAGGAAACAAGAAGAATGTGTTATGGAGATATGGAAATTTTTTGTAGACATTCCATTAAATTTGTGAGTTAAGACACTGCTGATAGGGAGTTGATGGTACCTGCCAATGAGATGGCAACAACTTTTATTCTGTCTTTGTAACCAGCTTATACAAGTATATTAGATTTCTTCTTCCATTTTCCTGAATCTTAAGTGCTGTTAAAAAACTTTTCTCTTAGAAAATGTTCTTTCTCCAACAGGATGGTTAGCCTTGCCAATTCTGTGAGGTCTTACTCTCTACAAGTAGGCTGGTGACAATATTCTGTGTATGTTGCACGTTGTTTGGCAGCAGTACAAGCTTTGGTATTTCCATGTTGAAATAGGGGACTTTTAGGTATTGATGCTCAACATTTGTGTATAGCTCTTCGCATTATTAAGCAGGGAGGTTTTATAACTGTTAATTAAACTTTTGTCATTAAAAAAATGACAGTAATTTAGCCAATATTTTACTTTATCTACTCTATCAGTAACACGACATGGTAATTGTAGTGTATCTGAAGCAAAAGTCACATCAATTAAATAGCAATGTGAAAATGATTCATCTGAGCAAACAATGTGTTCATGGTGCTAGTACATTGTTCTCTGTGCTTCAGACTGTTAATTACATTAATTACTGAAGATCAGTTTGCAGTTGAAATCCTGATTGTCAAACCTAATTTGATTTTAACTGCTGACAGCTCTGACAGTATGGTCTGGTAACTGCAAATAATATTGGTACTTTCTGTCTATAATAGGACATTTTAGCAGCATTATTGAATGTCTATTTTAAAGTATATAGACAGAGTACTTCAGCAATAATATTAACTGTTCTGTGTTGCTTGCAAAATCTGTCGATTTCTTCTGGAAACTTGGGTTTACTTTAATAACGAGGACACTTACCAATCACAGAACATCTGAGGTTGAGAGTTTTTATGGACTAGCAATCCTATCTTTGTAGAGCTGGACTATGATGAACTTTTCAATGTTATTGAAAAGTATTGAAAAGTGTTTTTTGGAAAAAAGACCATATCCCTTGACTGAATTATAGTCTGATCCTCTGTGAATGTGTCCCTCTCTGGAAAGTTAAAATATAGTTTTGGCATGTCTCTCATGTGATGGGAAGCCCATCAGAGATCTCTGAAGCACTGGAGACATGCAAACATATTAACCTGGGGAATACCTAAACTGGTTTACATACATGTAAGTGTCCCCGTGCTGGACTCCCATTTGTGGGGTTAAAATGATCCGGGGCTATTTCTTTTCCTTTGGCATGGAAATACCCTTTGAAACTCAAAATAAAATGTATTCCTGCAACGGCAGATTTTATCACTATGGACTGAGTGCATAGAACAAAGATTTTTCTGAAGAATGTCTGTAAGAAAGCAACACGACATGAACATAGGAGAGGGATTACAATGTAAGACCTGCCAGCCACTGTCAAGCTAACCCTGTGTATAGGCAACTACTGTATCTCTAGTAGTGACAAATAGCCAACGATTGTGGAAGAATATAAGAAAAGAGGATGGACAAAGGGATCTTCCTCACATTTTCACAACTACTGTTCTCCATGCTGCTTGTATTTCTGTGAAAAAGGTCCATCATATTAGTAGTCACTGACAGTGTTGCCCTTGTGAATTTGAACCCATTTATTCTTTTGGCCTCCAAAACATCTTGCAGCAACGAAACCTGTATTAGCAATCTCAAGTGTAATCTGTGAATGCTGGAGTAACTTCATTGTTCCAGTGATTTCAATTGCCGCTTCATAAAACTAGGATAAACCCAGTATGAAACTGATGTGTTCTTGTGAGACTGTCAAATGCATTTCATAAATTCCAGAATTTAATATATATGGTTTAGCATATGTATTATAATGACACAATTATTTAGGATGACCTAATACTTAGTAAAACAGGGGCATAAATAAATAATGTTCTGAAGTTGAAAAACCTTTAAAACAATAAGGGGATAGTTTTGTAAGAGGTGTAGAAGTTAGGACCTCATAAAATAAAATCTCATAAAATGCAGTTTCTAGTTCTTGACATAAATGAGTGTTGTATGAATACCTTACAAAATTTGTATATACTTTCTTCTTTTGCTTTTAGATAAATATATCTAAGGAATGAACATTTAATAAGTATAAAACAAGAGAGGAAGATCTGTAGAATTTTGCAGAGCTCCCATGCAGTATACTTAGAAAGGTGCTACTGAATGAAAATAAATCTGCTGGAAAGGTGGTCTTGAATCAAAAAATAAGCTTTGGCAAAAAGAGAAGCAAGTAACCCAGATGAAAGTGAATCCATCTATTTTCTTTCATTCAAGGTTTTATATTGAAGAGAAAAAGCAAGAGGGCTTTTTTTTTTTTCCTCATAACTGATAACTTGTACAATTGCATTGTCTCAGCTATGAATAGTTGCATTTTCCTCTTGTATGCTGTATAGTTGCTGTTGCAGGGAATAAATAAACACAGGATATGTGGTCACATCCCCAAGGGTCTGGCACATGCAGTTTAGGTTAAATTCACTCTTCTGCTGATGTGGTTAGTTTTATTTCACAGTGAGTTTCACTGGGGAGCAGGGCACCTACCCTAATTCTTGAAATGTTTGCTATCACTGTTACCAGCAGGAGTGCAGTTCAGCCTGTCCGATGTAGTATGGTGGCTCTGCAAAAGGGAAAATTTTCTTAAAAGATCAATACGTGTGTGCGTGTGTAACAATAACATCCCTTGAATTCCAAGCAAAGCATAGAATCATAGAATAGTTCAGGTTGGAAGGGACCTTAAAGATCATCTAGTTCCAACCCCCCTGCCATGGGCAGGGACACCTCCCACTAGACCAGGCTGCTCAAAGCCCCATCCAGCCTGGCCTTGAACACTTCCAGGGACGGGGCATCTAAACATATGAAATCATCTCAGCTTTAGTACCTAGCCTTTCTGTTATAATTTGTAGGCTTTCTTCCACACATCTTTCTTGAATACTAAATCATAATAGATGAATAAAAAAGAGTTTTGAGAGCTTCTTGCAAAGTGCCTACACTCACACAAAGAAAAAATAAAAATTCATCTAGTCAGTTAAGGGAAGAATTTATTAAAAGAATGTTTAGGACCTCTGGCTCATGCCAGAGTGAAGCAGCTCCTCTCTGAGTGTTTCACAGATCAAGGCTGGGTTTTGTGTTCCTGGAATGTATCTTCATAATTTTTATTCTAGTTAGGTTGTGATTCTAGTTAGAGACTGCAACAAAAGCAGAAAAACATTGGAATGATTCCTGGTTTTATTGCTTTGAGGACAGATTATTGTATATTTAAGTGGAAAGCCACTTAGGTGAGTAAGTGGTTCAAATACAGATAAAAGATTAATTTTATCACAGTACGTTTTAGGGGTTTCTCTAGTTGAGACAAGATGTTTTTAAATTAATATTCAACTTCAAATAACTTTCAAAATGTATTGAAAAGATTCTGTCAAATACAGCAGATAATTGCTGTCATAGAATAATAGTTGATAATGAGCAAAATGAAAATATTTTATCCACCTCTTAGCAGGTTCTTTGGCTTCCTGTCAATTTAGGATGAAAACCGTCTTGGCCCAGGTTCAAAAGGAAGTTTAAACTCAGTGAAGTGTAAGTATGAGTTGTGATTTCATGTAATGTGTACTGGCAGTTTGTATTGGAATGGAATTCTTGTTGAATATGAGTCAGCATGTAGGAAAAAGGACCTTCTTCCAAACACGGCAGCACAACTGAGTTGTCCTTCACCTTCCATTTTATTAAAACATCATACATGTCCCAGTGAATGGCTGGAATGCCAATTCTGCAGATGATATTTTCATCAATTAAGTTTGATTTTTCTTCCTTATCTGTGCTTTGTATCTTTTACATTTTACTCCTGCAGTTATATTTCAGCAAGAAAAAGAGTTGTTGATTGAATATTCTTCAATAAAAATAATAATTCTAACACTAAATTATCCTAAAGTGAAACCACTATAAAGAAAAAAAAAAAAACAACTTTCATCTGAACTAACTAATATCAGAGAAGGGCTATTCACTGGAGCAGAGAAAACGCAATAAGCACTATTGTTTCCATTACAGAAAAAAATGAAGATGACTATTTCAATGGAACCATAAATGAAGAGTAATGAGAATACTGTTAGCCATAAAAGTGTGCTATTACTGATGACATTTCAGGCAGGATAGGATATTTAAAGATGAACTTGCAAAACTGCAAGTTTTCTTTTCTAACTACATCCATTAGTACAATCATATATACATTGAGAGTTCTGAACAAGGAGTTAAAACTAGAATTTTTATGGCACACTGCAGTTAAAAACTATTACAGTTTTTTCATGACTTATACTGAAAATAACTCTAAATAAATAAAGTTTCTACTCATTTTCTGAAAGCTGCATTTGATTGTAGAAGTAACTGGTTTGTACCAAAATTGAAAGCAAGCATTCAGATAATAAAGTACTTACTTTAAATGTTTCTGTGGATAATTTAGTGCAAACTTTATAACATCATTTTTAAATTAATAAATTTATTGTTCTTTTCCACTAGAAATTATGAATTTCTGTGCCTGAGCCAGATGACCTGTTCCTGTTGCAAGAGTTACTGAGAATGTCTTCATTAATAATTGTAATACAAAAATGAATATATTAAAAAGGCAAGATAAGTTGCCATCTGGTCCAATCAATAATACAATCTCCCCTTCCATAATATATACTTCAAAAGTAGAAACAAAAGACAATTTGTCTGTATTTGAGCATACTCAACTTAGTTTTGTATATTGCAAACACAAACTAAAAAAGGCAAAGGAAAAATCTAAACTTTAGAACCCAAATATTTAAAGCTGTTAAAGGAATAGCTCAGGAAGGAAAGAAATATCTCCATGAAGAAAAGAAATGTCTACAAGAAACAAAGAAATCATATGCCATTTAAAAGGAGAAATATATTTATATTTAGACAGGAAGGGGAAAATCAACATTGCAACCCAAACTGCTTTTAAATCTCCTGCTTACATGTGCATATAATAAAATAAACTGCCTAGTTCAACAGTCACAACTTCTCAGGGGCACTGGTGCATTTCTTTAGCTGCAGATTTATTGAACTTTCTAATGAGAGGCCAATCTCAAAGGAAAACAAGAAGCATTCAGATTATGAGGCAAAAATTTTGAAGATGTTTGGATTTATGGAGTTTCATTGATTAGACTACATAAGCAGAATGTTAGTTGGTTTTCACTTCCTTAAAAAAAAAAAAAAAAATCCACCATAGGAAGCCATTCATTTTCATTCTGCAATGAAAAAGTCTGATTTTCTGAATTAATGGCAGCCAAAGAAAATTCCTTATCGTGATATGATTTCAAGGGACTGCAGTGTTGGTCTGCCACAAAGCGCAGGTTGCAGCTACTTCATTATGTCCCTGTTCCTATGCTGCACCGTCATTCCAAATTCTATCTGAGGAAGATAATGTGTAATGCTGCCTTGCAAACCTAAAAGCACAGAGTTGACTTGGCATGATGATTTTTTGTTGCTTAAATATTTTTCCTCTTTAACAGTAAATGCCCACCTAACATCTGGGTTTCTGTCCACAGAGATGGGGAGTGAGGATGGAAAACCTTTATCCCCAGTAAGGCCTTGCAATAATTGCCATTACTGAAAGATTAACTAGTGACATGACACATCCTTTGGCTTCAGCCACTTTTGTTACAGATCTCGTCCTGTAATTTGAGCAGCCCAGTTCTCACATTAAAACTCTTCACTTTGCAGCATTGAATTAATCTCTTGTGTTTCGGTAAAGGAGAACTATTTCTAAAAGTTAATCACGTCTTCAGGCTGTGAAATTTTATGAACTTTTTTCCCTTGACACTGAAATTTGGCTGGAATATTCATGAGCATTTTCATAATTTCATTTGAACAGTGTGTTTGGTGTTTTTGCTGTTTGACATTATTGAGTTGGTTTGGTTTTGTTTTGTTTTGTTTTGTTTTTTTTAATTAGTGTGAAGATACAGGAATCTCCCCAGTGAAAATGCTGGCATTTACTGAGATAAACTATTTTTTTAATAGTAGTCTGATTGTTTCTTAAAGCAAAAGAGAAGAGATTTTTATACTTTTGTGCAGCTGTGAGCAAAAGTAAGCAATATGTACTAGATGCCAGATAAAAAGTTTGACCTCAGTGAATATTGATATTAGTCTTTTTAAAATATAATAAGAACAACAGATGAAATTAAACTTGACTGTATATGTATTGTATATGTAGGCATACTTAGAGTGTTTGAACTGTGGCTACATCATTCTTTTTTCTGTTTGTCATTTGGTTTGGCTTGTTTTTTGGTGTTTGTTTTTTTTTTTTTTTTAATTTTAAACATGACTGAAACTGTTTTGGTTACTTTCTGTGAGGAAAATAGCTTACTCATTATGTCTATTGGAACTCAACAAGAAGCGTTGCTTGCACAAAGTTCCTGCAAATGATGAAGAGCAGTCTTGTTCAATGCAGCGTTTGAGCTGTAATATTTGGTAATATTTGGTCGATAGGAGGGGTACTCTAGAACCAAAACCGGACCTTTCTGAAGGTTGCCTGACCCTTAGGAAAGGCAGCTTCTCCAGCTGACCACAGCTTTTCCTCAAGAGTGTCCCAGTCACCTCTCTGAGAATTTCTTCCTTCCGTCAGTCAGCAGTTCTTGGCTGCACGTGTCCTGATAATTTCTGAACTCCACAGTGTTTGGATGCCCCTACTCATTTTTCAAGCTTTTGCCATTCAGCTTATTTGCATTATTCTTCCTCTGTGTAAGTCAAGAGTTCCTGCCAATTTTGAAACCAAATCTTGGCTTTTCCCACCTCCCAATATACGCACATATTTAGTTCCCTAAGCAGTTGGAGCAGCTTTGGAACAAATATGTCAGAGTGACTGTACAATAAGACAGTTAGTAATGAATCAATATTTTAAAAGTATTTAAATTAATTTGCTTATTTCAAGCTATCACAAATCAAATATGTCCTTAGCTTATCAGAAGGTAACGGTCTTCATTAGAACAGCATTGATACAGGAAAGCAACGTTAAGACAAAAGAAATTATCAGATATAGGTAAAGCATTTCAGTATTGTAATGTTGTTACTTAGTTTAATTATTTTTTTTTTTATCTCTGAAAGAAGACAGTGGAGTGGGAAGTGAAAATGATAAGTATAAAATTGTTACCAATTTGTTGCATCCAAGTTTCAGATTAGCTTGCTTGAATTCCCATCAATTTGAGAGACAATCTCGTCGAGTGCTATATCTAATTTTTAGTCTAACAAGCAGATTATTATTAATCCAGTTACAATAAAGCTAAGACTTGTAGTTCAGTTCAATATAGTCAGTTAAAATGAGATAAATACAAAATTTCTAAGGATCTGCCCCTTTTTGTGATGTTCTCCTTACTCTTTCCGTGCCCTTTGGGCTGCCAAGGCTCAGTCCAGAGGGCTGAAGAAGGGCTGCAGGCCAAGAATACTTGCTTTGTGATTTTTCCCAGGGACGAAATTGAGGTTCACCAGCCTGTAGGCATCACGAATCTTTTGGCCATTTTTGAAGACGGATGTAACGTGACTTTCTCTCATCCTTTCTGTGGATCTGTATCCCTGGCTATTGTGGCCAGGCCAAGGCATGGCTCCCTTGCTTCAAGCACGCTGGGCACCTTCCAGCTCCCGCAGTTACCCCCGTGCACTTCACGCACTGCAGGGCACAGCAGCAGTTCAGCTGCAGAGTTGCAGGCAGGATGCAGCAAAGCCTGCCTACCAAGGGCAGAGGCAAGAGAGGGAAGAGATGCTGAGGGAAAGAGTGCTTCATTGTTGTACCGACATGGGCAAGTAGCTAGGCAATGGGTAGGCGAAATGCTCAGTTAAACATTTGGCCAAAACTGGGTGAAGTCACTGTTCAAGTCTGAGTTAGATGTGGCTTTGGGTACATATAGGAACATCTCAGTTTAATCAAGAACACTAATATGTTGTTTGTAGGTGTTCAGGTGGTTTCTCTAGCCAGTGGATTACTTGAATTGTCCTGTTGTGGTGGGATACCTGACGTTGTTTAAGGACTGCGGCTGCTGGCCAGAAACTGTCCATGTGAAACTGTCAGAGATTCTGCTTGTTTTTAACCCA
The DNA here is from genome assembly GCA_947846985.1 of Fratercula arctica. Classification (NCBI taxonomy): domain Eukaryota; kingdom Metazoa; phylum Chordata; class Aves; order Charadriiformes; family Alcidae; genus Fratercula; species Fratercula arctica. Next base: position 82,812,133 of record CANTUZ010000002.1, read on the forward strand.
TTTTTAAAGCTACCTTTAGCTATTGTTATTGTCTTTTACTTTAAACAATTCTGCCACAAATCTGTAGCACTTCATGGGTTTCTAGAGAGAAGTAATTTTCCTATTGACCTTGATTTTGTTAAGCTCCTTTAGGTTTTTTTGTGTTGGTTGGTTTTTTTGTGTTTTTTTTTTGTTTTGTTTTGGTTTTTTTTGTTTGTTTTGTTTTGTTTTGTTTTCATGAAAACTCTCTGCAATTCCATTTGTATATTACTGGCCTTTCTGGGCTCTTATTTGAGTTCAAATGCATTGGACAGATTGACCAACACTGTACAGAGTATTCTAGTCAAAGCACTGGTGAAAGATCGCCTATGTTTTGTATAAAGACATTTATTCTTTTTTCTCTTTTCTTTCCTTGCTGGGATGCTCCATTCTTTCTTTAAGGTAAAGTCTCTAACAAAAACTTCAGATAAGACGAAAACTGATAGTACAGTAGAAGGAAATTGCAAATGGATGATGATTTAGAGTACTGTGAGGATACATCCAAGTAGAATAATCTGTTATTCCTTTGTACACAGAGCAAATGACACATTTACATTTCTGTTACAAACCATTACTAAAATGTGGCTTAACACACTTAGAGATATTCACTAAGTTTTTGGGCAGTTCACATCAGAAGAAGAAAGCAAAGAATAATCTGTATTGGGATAGCTGGTTTCTGCTTAATGGTCTGAGTTTGTATCTCTGCTTTTGTGAACCCATCTCGTTTCTGCCGATTTTCTGATTATGTATCAAAATAAGTAATGTGATTATTGAATTAACTGTCTGCTGGTATATAGTGGCATGATGCCAAACCAACAGCTTTGCATAAGTGGATCTCAATAGATTGTAGATCTCACAAGACAGTCTGTAATGTATCAAAATAATACATATCAGCTTGAGATAAGATTAACCATTTCAGCAAAATGTTGAACAGATTCTTTACTTTCCACAGACTACGCTACTTTACACACACACTTAAATATTCAGTAGCGTCTGAATAATTACACCTTAAACTCCTGTTCGCTGAGTATAGGAGGAAGTGGAAAGGTTTAAATTCTGTTTTCTTTAGTCTTGCTCTTTTCTCAGGAATTCCCAGACTACTTGATCTGACTGTATGAGGACTGTAGAAGGCTATATTTCGTTACGGAGACTCATGCAATACAATAAGGGTTTTTTACATGCCTGAACAATAAACTTATTCAAGTCTTGGTCCTGTCTCTATTAGGTATTTTTGTTTCAATTTGATGGTTTTGGGATTCTTTCAACAAAATACGGACATTTCCTTCTCTGTAAGTAGTGGCGTCTCCTTTGCAAAAAGAAATCAGGAGCTTTTGCAATCCATGTCAATCTGTTCTGTGAACATAGGAATGTTAAAATGTAGCATCTCTTATTTGTTAATACTTTGTTGCTTTTTGTAATTTGGCAGATAAAAGTACAGGTGGATGAATGCCAGTTACTCTAGAAGCCTGTGTTGTACAACTGGATTTAAAAGAACTTCAGCATCACTGACTTTAGAAAATGAAGCAGCTGCAATAGGCAAATATCTATTTGAAGATAAATTGGGACAAATGAATCAAACAGATTTCTTAGGACATGTTAAAAAAGTCTACAAGTGGGGAATTTAGAAGTAATGAAGCCTTGAAGTAATATCTAAAGAAATTCTTCAGAATTTTTCCTAATCAAGTGACAGCAACTTGAAACTTGTTCACAAGTTACTCGCCTTTAACAGACTGAAAATTTCTGTCCCAAGAATACTTAGAAAATGAGCTTTAGGTGTGATAAACTGTCAAGTGAAAGTCACTTGAAAAGTGGAAGAAAGTAAGTCACACTTATTTAGGCTATAGAAAGAAAAAATATTTCATACTCTCATTGTCTTCAAATATCTATGAAACTGAAAGACAGATTTTTATTTGTGTATTTGTCAGGGAATTAATTGAGGTTTATGGATGGGTTGTGTTGGGTTTGTTGGGGTTTTTTTTATGTGTGGTTGGGTTTTTTTAAATAAAAAAACAAAAACCAACAATTAAGTCCAGATTGATTCCAAAGTTCATTTAGCAGCCATGTAAATTAATCTGTTAATGAAAACCCATGTGACAGCAACAGCAGCTGGTGCAACACCCCCTCCCTCTCATTCTACATAGAGAGTATCAAAGAAAGTAGTTAGGGGTGTTTATTTGGAGTTGTCCTGGCTGCTGTGAGAATGCTGTGTTAGCTTTCAGCTTGCTTCATGGGGTTTTGGATGTTTATTAAAATAGCTGTTGGTATCAGTGATATAACAGGTAAAAATATACTGGTCTTCACATTAACCTATTCTGCATATGTAAATTCCCTGTATCTTTGAATATATGTAAGAAATTGTGATATGCAAAAAGACTGCATACGAATGCAGTGTTTCTTAAAATATCCATTTTTTATAACTAGAGTAAAATTCATGATGTTAAAGACATAACTTGGGACCAAGTAACAGTGCCAAGCACATGTTATTTCTTCTAACCTGGAGATTTTGTCTGGAAGGGTAAGAATCTTCTTAGGTAAGTGGAGGACACACTAAACAGCTTCAAATAGAAAATTGCAAGAGCTATTAAAAAATGGAGGTAATAGTTCAAAAAACTGGTTTGAGGTTATATTTAAAAAAAAAAAATCTTAGTTAAGAATTTCAGTAAGGTGTGTGGTTTTTTTGTTTTGGATTTTTTTTGGTTTTGTTTTTTTCTAAAAGGGTAAATAAATTAGTCAAAGCTAAAAATAGCAATTAATTTAATTGTTCAATAGCCAGTATTTGTAACACAAAACTTTATGAAGAATTTTTACACATCTGAATCTTGTGTCTAAGGGGCTTTGAAATACTCAGCTGTGTTTAGAAACTAATTTTGTTTCTATTAAGCACCTGAAGAGCTAAGAAATGCCAATGAAACCTGTTAATTGGAAATTAGGAATAAGCATACTTATCAAAACTAGGATTTACTTTCTTTCCCTTTTTCTCAAAAATATGAATAAAATGTTAAAAGAAATGTTAATTACTGATGTTCAACAAATGTCCTTCAGTGATATGTCACAAAACTTAAAAGTGATCAGAACTATGCAAAGCAGCAGCAATAAATGCAATGGCAGATTTGTTGTTTTTTGAATAATATTCGAGATTAGTACTGTTGGGGATAAAGGGAGAGTTTGCTGTTACCCACAAAAAGTAATGGCATTCTGTTAATTTATTTTTTTTACAGGTTCTTGGTTGTTTATTTGTTTTGGTTTTTTTTTTTTTTTTTGAAGTGGTGTTTTCTAGTGAAGAATATTTCTAAAAAAATATATGTTGCCCAGCAGATACTTTTCTACTAAGTAATGATCCAGGGAAAGTAATCCATCAGTTCTGCTCTGAGTCAGCCTTACACATAATCAGATGAATTGTAGGTATTGATGAGAATGTCTTGCATATCCTTTTCAAAGACCATGATGTTACTTGAGTTCCAGTCCTTTGCGAATTGCAGTCATTAATGTTTCCTTCATGGCACTTCAGAATGTAGAACACAAGCTATTTGGGTTAATACTGTAGCTCCATTCACTTAGTTAATTATTATTTGTAATTTACCCTCATAAATGTCAGCCAAGCATACAGGAACACACACTCTTTCCTGGAAACTTTAGAAACTCAGATTTAAGTTGTGTGGGGTGCAAAATAAAGACTATAACTGTCGCAGCTGGTTAGATTGTAAGCATGATTCATCTGGAATATAAAGTAAAATCATGTTCTGTACCAGTTTAGTTGCAGCTGTTGCTAATTCTTTTGCCAGCTGTGTATCATTTGCAGCACAATTGAGGGTATGCTTTCCACACTCTCTATGCTGTTACTTACCTGAGCCACGGATTTGAAGCTCAGACTACCTTCAAATATGCACAACTGTGTATCGTATCTCAGAAAATGGAGTATAAGGGGGGATAATAAGATGTTTTAATTGCATTCATTATCCCTATCATAGTTTGTCTCTGGGGAAAAAGCTACTCTAAACTTTCTGGATTGGTTTCAAGATACAAATGTAGGTGGGTTTTTTTGGGTTTGTGTTTAGTGGTATAATACTTACACTTACCAAGTAGATATTGGTGTGTTCGGAACTAGAAAAGAAAAATTGCTTAACTGACGAAGTCAAGCAAAACAAGAATTCCAGCCACTGCAGACGTAAGTCAGCTTCATCGGGGGCCCAACTTAAATACCTCTATACAAATGCACCTGGCAGGGGGAGTAAACAAGAGTTAGAGATGTGTGCATACCTGCAGAGCTATGATCTTATTGCCATCACAGAGATGTAGTGGGATAGATCCTGTGACTGGAGTGGTAGAATGGAAGGATTACAGGCTCTTGAGGAAGGACAAGCAGGGAAGATGAAGAGGGAGTGTTGCCTTCTATGCTAATGACCAGCTGGAGTGCATGGAGCTCTGCCTGGGGATGGATGAGGAGCCAACCAAGAGTTTATGGGTCAGTATTAAAGGGAGGTCAGGGACAGGTAACATTACAGTGGGGATCTGCTACAGTCAACCCAACCAGGAAGACTGAGCAGATGAGCCCTCTATAGGCAGGTAGGAGCAGCCTCATGTTCACAGACCCTGGTCCTTGTGGGGGACTTCAATCACCCTGATATCTGATGGAAGGACAACGCAGCAGGGCATAAGCAATCCAGGAGGTTCCTGGAATGCATCAATGATAAAATCCTTCTCCAAGTGATAAAGGAGCCAATGAGGAAAGGTGCCATGCTGGATCTTGTTCTCACCAACAAGGAGGGGCTGCTGGGGAATATGAATCTCAAGAGTAGCCTTGGCTTCAGTGACCATGAGATGGTGGAGTTAAAGATCCCTAGGGCAACAAGGAGGGTGCACAGTAAATTCACTACACTGGACTTCAGGAGAGAAGACTTTGGCCTCTTTAGGGATCCACTTGGTAGAGTACCATGCGATAAAGCCCTGGAGGGAAGAGGGGCCCAAGAAAGCTGGCTAATATTCCAGGATCACCTCCTCCAAGCTCAGGAGCAACGTGTCCCAACAAAGAGGAAGTCAGGCAAAAACACCAGGAGGCCTGCATGGATGAATAAGGAGTTCCTGGAGAAGCAAAAAGGAAGCCTACAGAAGATGGAAGCACGGATGGGTAGCCTGGAAGGAATACAGAGAAATTATCTGAGCAGCCAGGGATCAGGTTAGAAAACCTAACACCCTGATAGAATTAAATCTGGCCAGGGACATCAGGGGCAACAAGAAAAGCTTCTATAGGTACATCAGTGATAAAAGGAAGGCTAGGAAAAGTGTGGGCCCTCTCCAGAAGGAGATGGGAGACCTGGTCACCTAGGATACGAAGGGTGAAGTTCTCAATGACTTTTTTGCTTCAGTCTTCACTAGCAAGTGCTCTAGCCACACCACCCAAGTTGGAGAAGGGAAAGGCAGGGACTAGGAGAATGAAGAACTGCCCACTGTAGGAGAACATTGGGTTTGAGACCATCTAAGGAACCTGAAAATGCACAAGTCCGTGGGACCTGATGAGATTCATCCACAGGTCCTGAGAGAACTGGTGGATGAAGTTGCTAAGTTGCTATCTATCATATTTGAGATGTCGTGACAACCTAGTGAAGTTCCCAGTGACTAGAAAAAGGGAAATATAATGCCCACTATCAAAAAGGAGAAAAAAAAAAAAAAAAAGGAAGACCTGGGGAATACAGGCCAGACAGTCTCACCTCTGTACCTGGCAAGATCATGGAACAGATCCTGCTGGAAACTGTACTAAGGCACATCATAGAAAATAAATAGGTGATGGGTGACAGCCAACATGGCTTCACTAAAGGCAAATTGTGCCTGACAAATTTGGTGGTCTTCTACGATGGGGTTGGTGGATAAGGGAAGAGAACTGACATCATCTACTTGGACCTGTGCAAAATATTTGACGCTGTCCTGCATGACATCCTTGTCCCTAAATTGGAGAGACATGGATTTGATGGATGGACCACTTGGTGCATAAGGAATTGGCTGGATGGTTACACTCAAAGAGTTGTGGTCAATGGCTCGATGTCTAAGTGGCAAACAGTGACAAGTCATGTTCCTCAGGGGTTGGTACTGGGACTGGTACTATTTAACATCTAGTTGGTGACATGGGCAGTAGGATTAAGTGCACCCTCAGCAAGTTTGCCAATGACACCAAGCTGTGTGGAGTGGTCAACATGCTGAAGGGAAGGGATGCCATCCAGAGGACATGGACAAGCTAGAGAGGTGGGCCTGTGTGAACCTCATGAAGTTCAGCAAGGCCAAGTGCAAGGTCCTGCACCTGGGTCGGAGCAATCCCATGCACACATACAGGCTGGGTGGAGAATGGATTGAGAGCAGCCCTGCCGAGAAGGACTTGGGGGTTTTGGTCGATGAGAAGCTCAACATGAGCTGGCAATTTGTGCTTGCAGCCCAGAAGGCCAACTATATCCTGGTCTGCATCAAAAGAATCGTGGCCAGCAGGTTGAGGGAGGTGATTCTGCCCCTCTACTCTGCTCTTGTCAGACCCTACCTGGAGTATTGCATACAAGTCTGGATCCCTCAGCACAGGAAAGACATGGACCTGTTGGAGCAGGTCCAGTGGAGGGCCACGAAGATGATCAGAGGGCTGGGGCACCTATGCTATGAGGACAGGCTGAGAGAGTTGGGGTTGTTCAGCCTGGAGAATAGAAGCCTCAATGTAACTGGATGATCTTTAAGGTCCCTTTAAACCCAAACTGTTCTACGATTCTAAGATTTTTTGGCAAGTTGTATTTATTTGTGATAGCAACAGAATGCTACCTAGGATGTTTTGGAAGAGCTGTGAACTGGAAGGAGAAGAAAATAAAACAGTCTTTCACCTTTGATCTAATGACCAGAAGTTGGAAAGGGTTTAGAGAGCAGATTTCCTTTTACAAGAACAGAACAGGAAGACGAAAATGCAGAGCTGTCTTATTTTTCCAGGGTACCACAGCTGTTATCAGATAGAAATGACATCTAGTAGATCTTGCCAGTTTTTGAAACAAGCTGGTTATTCAATGGTTTTGAAGAGTAATTATCATTATTTGTTATTAATAAGATAAACTCGTTAAGGAAATAGACCTGATAATTGTGTGCAACTTTTTAAACAATTGACTGGGATGTTCTTTGCACACACTCTACAAATAAAGTAGCATTTATTTCACTACTGTAAACTAAAGTATTTTTGTTGATCTCAAAAGTAGTATTTTTTATTTAAAAAGAGAGGAAAATGTTTCTTTTAATTTTCAAATGTGTTGAAAATTTATTTTTGCATTTCTACATATGCTATTTCAATGTGCTTTTTATTAATCATGATTTTTCCTGCTAGATTTCTGTTTTAATTCAGTCAGATCTTCAGCTCAGTCAACTCTTTAGTTTTGCTTTTGTTGTTCTAAGTGACGTTGTGATGATAACGATGTTTTCCCACATAAATTACCATACTATTGCATAGTATTAACATACTTCTGTTCTTTTATAATTTTTAATGAAAAACTTAACTTTCCAACTTCATTTTTACGTTTGGTCCATTTTTCTTCTCACTGCTAGAGAAGAAAATCAGTTAAAAAGTGATATATTTATTCTGGAAGAATACAGACCAGGTAAAGGTATAGTCTCTTAAGACTGTGCACTTGATATTGGCTGAAAGACAATCATTTGGAAAATAATTCAAATGAAAGGACCATTCTATGTTTCCTTTTCAGTTTCTAATGTATGTATCTTTCTTACCTTGTATGTTGAAGCATAAAATGAGAATGCTGTTCCACAACATTCGTCTTCCATTGTTTGAAATAACTCATTTTTCTGAAAATGTTTGTGAAGGTGTGTTTGTTTGGATGACTTGAAAAATAACAGGAATAGCTGTGATGAGTTCCGAATTTGAAAAGTAGATTTTTAATTTTATTTTTTTTTTTAAAGCTTTGCAGTTTATTACATTTTCTTTGAGAGACACTTAGATTTGTACTTTTTCTTTATAGGTTTTGGTCTGTTACTTAGGACATTGTATTGATTTATTTTATTATGTTTTTGCTATTTCATAAAAATAATACTGACTGATTAAAATTCAAGTCATGGATTATTATTTTCCAAGCTAATGTTAGAGTTCTGGAAAAATTTTGGACTACCTATTACATTTACTCCCTATATATTCTGCAATTATGACCATATGGTCATACGGATGCAATCATAGGCTTTGAATTTGCATTCTGTTTTCGAGTGTGCTAAAATTGTATTGACACCTCATATAGCTTATTTAAGCAAAAGGCCTACACATATGGCAAGCATAGTGTGAAGAACAATTTTGTAGCTAGTTCTCATGCGCAGTGCTGTACTGAGCCCAGTCAATCAGCGCTGTCTTGGCAGAGCGGCAGAACCGAATCTGCAGAGCTATTATAGTCCATCAGTGCATATTGTCCTTACAATTTAATTTATGATGATTTTTTTTACTACTTCTACATAAAATGAGTTCTTCATCTGTATTTTCATTACATGCTTACGTTGTTCTTGGCCTGTTTTAGTGTTTAAATGTGGTTTAATGAGGCTGCCTGCTTTTATCTGCCAATCCCTCCTTCTGAATTGGTTTGCCAGTTTCTATGGAAGGTGAAAGTAAAGAAGAAGTCTCAAAGGTCGTTAAGTTTGTACGTTATTTCTGTGAAAACTGGTTAACGATTTGAATGGGAGAGCAGCATTAGTGTTCCCTTGAGGGGAGGACAGACAGGACAGGACTTGAGCATCACACATGCTGTTCGTGGCTAATCAGCCAGTCATCGCATTTGTTCTAACTATGCTTTCAGTGTGCAAATAGCTACAGGCACAGCATGTGCAATCTTTTGTTTAGTAGAGGTGTGATAGGGATGCCAGGGAGCTGATGTCATTGTCATAAAAATAGGAACAAACACAAATCTGTAGGAAGAATAATTTAGATATTTTTCTGTTTGTGGAAAAACTTGCTCATACTGTGTTTTTAGTGATAACTGGTAATATACAGGTATCAAAAAGCCTACTGTGCTTTCATTGGACACGCCAAGTAATTTTTGAAGAAAACAGCCCTGTAGAATTGGTTTACCTTTGCAGATCTGTATGCCCATCTAAAAATAACAGAATGATGAGTTACTTTTTCTTCTGAAAGACTTTCTAAGTATGCATACCAGATTTTTAGAAAGAGGTATGTTTTCATTGTCTTAATTATACTTTGAGTATCATAAAAAAAGTAGGTAATAGAACATAATGCTCCAGAGAGACAAATTGGAGGTGGGGATCGGGACTCATGAAAACCTCTTGGCATTTGTGTCGTTTAGAGGCAGGGCAAGATATGTGATATTGGTGGAGTAATTTGTCTGTCACTGGTTTGCCTTCCAAGACTGACTTTAGCTGCAATAAAGCACGTGTGAGAGAATATGTCTTGGGTATTCAGTTCTGGAAACTTAATCTGTTGTGAGGCAATGCAGAATACCAACACTCTAGACATAACATTGTTCTGAAGTTCCCTGGAGGCAGACCTAGAACTTAAGCTTCACATGTTAAAAAGGTCTCCAGGGTTTAGCAAGAGGACCAGAATATTTACCTAAAAATCATTTTTGCTGGTGAGCCTGGTCATAGCTTTATAATCCATGGAAAGAAGTAAGCAACTTGTCTGACCTGTTACAGGTGTCTAGATTAGGATCAGCTGCACGGATGTCTGTTTCCACTGACCCTAAAGAGAGTCTAAATGACTAGCTGATGAAGATATTTTAAAGGTTTAAATTTTGGCAGATTAATCCTCCCGCAGTTGTTAAACTACTTCATGGAGACTGGAAGTGTGTGTTTAAATGTAACCCTCATCAGGTTCTATTTTCAAAACCCTTTGAATGTGCTAATGCTAATAGTGTTATGAGCAAATTCAGATATTTAATATGATTATATTAAAAAAGTGCCTTAGTAAGATAAGCACACTACAAAATGTAGGAGCTGCAATGACAAGGAAACGTATTATTAGAATTGGTAAATTCACTTTATTTTTTTTTTTTTTTGGTTAAGATTTGTGTAGAACTTTTCAATTGCTTCAATACCAATTAGAACTTTGAGATAACTCGGCTGCCACTGACTGTAACAAGTATTTGTGGTTCTGAGTATGTGAAGGGCAGAGTTAACCCACAAACAGGAGGTGCTGTAATGTAGTCTGGGAGATCTACATCCTTAGTAAATCCAGAATTAATCTGGAGTTTCATTTTACCTAACCTAATTTCTGTTCCTATCGGTTAGTGATATTCCAGGAGCACAGGAAGGGAAAGACAGGAGCTATTCTAAGCAGCAGTCTCTTATGAAAACTCAGGCTAATTGAAAAGGAAAACCAGATACGTTATTTCTCTACAGTCATGATCCCTGCAGAATTATTTGGAACTACTGTGAGTGGAAGTTGTGTGTTCTTATTTCAGAGAAGGGAGGACCAATTTCCAGGGTGCACAAAGATTTTAGGGAGAATACTCAAAAGTGGAATTTTGGATGTCAGTAATGGCAGATATATTTGTAACTAGTAAAAGAATGTGCAAGCTACTTAACTAACTGAAATATTAATTTAAATACCTGTTTCAAGCCATCACTTTTTAAAATGAGGGAGAGAATCTGTCCAGTACAGCAGGTAGTGGTGATGGTGATATTTTCTCATGCTTTCTCCCAAGTTTTTGTACTTTTCATTTTATATTAGATTTTTAGTAAAATTGGCTGCTAACCCTATGTTACCTACCTAAAAGAATGAATTAATTTTTCTTCTTACAGTAAGAGCTCAACAGTTTCATGCAAAAAGATGTTGTTATGATGTTAGCAAGATGTTGTCTATGTAAGTGTGGGAGTACACAGTTTGTTTGGCTTACTTACATTTGTCATGTGATTTCACATGGGCACCAAGAAAGGAAATCTTAAACTGAAAAAAATGCTCTCTGCTAGGGGACAGTTACTGGCTGTATTCTGTGCCCCCATGTATGTGTATTTTGCCCTTCACAAAATGGATTTAGTAGTCTGGATGAGTTGCTAATTCCTTACTTTACTGTAATATTGCGTATTCCTCAGGAGTGCTCACATAATTGTCTCACAACAGAACAATCCAGGTAACTGCAATTGTTGCCATTACAGTACTTAATGATTACTGAAGGCTTGATGTTTTGCTTCTCCCTCACATTGTGCCGTTCTTGCACTCTTGCAAAATGTGTGTAAAACGTGACAGTAATTGAGAAGTGTCAGTAACTAACTGGGTACAGAACAAGTTCTTTATGTTTTGAAGTTACCTGAATGCTGGTGCAGCACTTTGAAAAATTCCTTAACGACTAAGTAGCAGTTCTTAAACTAGTGATTTGGGAGTCCCCTGCTAGCACGTTAATGATCCAGACAGCAGCATTAAATCAGTTACTTTAGTTTAAGTACTTTTGAATGTACATAAAGCCTTACTTTATTGGGAATTGAACTAACTACCTGCAGTCTGAAAAGCAATAAGTTGGGTACTTAAGCAAAGGTGAATTACTAATAAAGAGCAAAATTTTTCTCCTGTATGTGCTCTCTGAAAGCTCTTAGCTGTTTGGGTAGAAGGGTGGTACAGCAGTTGTTGAAGCTTAACATACTGAAGCTTACCTGTCCTCAGAGAGGTCTTTTTCAACACTCTTCAGAAATAAGTGACTCAGAGAAATGCCATAATATAGGCTTTTGGAAGACGTAAGAGGCCACATTCCAATGCCATTTCAGAGATTCATCATATTCCCCATCTATTTAGCTGCTACACTGTTTTTTTTGATGACAGTCACTTCAGAATAAACCAAGAATAGTACCATCAGTGTAGGGCCTACCTCCTGCCTATATAGATTTCTTACAACTTTTACTTAAATATTATTAAATGCACTCATTGCCTGATTGGTGAATGGTGATTGGTGAATGGATTGGTGAATTTGTTTCCTGTGGGTTACACTGCTGAGAAAACCATTTGATAAATACTTTAGCAGTGTTATATTTTATTGCTGTTGGTCCATCCCTACAAGCATAAGGTCAGGCAAAAATACCAGAAGCACTGCATGGATGAACAAGGAGGTCCTTGGCAAACTCAAACACAAAAAGGAAGCATACAGAAGGTGGAAGCAGGGACAGGTGATCTGGAAGGAATATAGAGTCAGTGTTTGAGCCTGCAGAGATGCTGTTAGAAGGGACAAAGCCCAAATGGAATTGAATCTGGCCAGGGATTTCAAAAGACAACAAGAAAGGCTTCTGTATGTACATAGGTGACAAAAGGAAGATTAGGGGAAATGTGGGCCCACTGATGAATGAGGCAGGGGACCTGGTGACATGGAAAAGCCATGAGGTTCTGAATGCTACCTTCTTGGTCTTTACTGGCAAGACCAGCCTTCAAGAATCTCAGGCCCTGGAGATGGGGGAAAGACTGGAGCAAGGAAGATGTACCCATGGTGGAAGAGGATCAGGTCAGGCAATACTTAAGCAAACTTGATGTAGGAAGTCATGTTTCACCAAACTGATAATCTTCTATGAGGAAATGGTCATCTTGATAGATGAGGGTAGAGCAGTGGACATCAACAAGGCTACCTAGGCTTTGGCAAGGCTTTTGACACTGTCTTCCATAAGGTCCTCACAGAGAAGCTGATAAAGTGTCGATTGGATGAAAAGACAGTGAGATGGACTGAAAACTGGCTCAATGACTGGGCCCCAGAGTGTGGCACTCAGTGGCATGAAGTCTAGTTGGAGGCCAGTAACCAGCGGTCTACCCCAGGGGTCCAGTCCTGCTTAACATTTTCATTAATGTTGTGGATGATGGGGCAAAGTGTAGCCTCAGCAAGTTTGCAGATGACGCAAAACTGGGAGGAGTGGCTGATGGGCCAGAGGATTTTCCTGCCATCCAGGGGGATCTGGACAGGCTGGAGAAATAGGCTTCTGGGAACCTCATGAAGTTCAACAAGAGGAAGAGCAGAGTCCTGCACCTGTGAGAGACAAACCCAAGCACCAGTGTACGATGTTGGTTGCCCAGCTGGAAGGCAGCTTGTCAGAAAAAGACCTGGGGGTTCTAGTGGGCACAAAGTGAAACACAAGGAAGGCTGATGGTGTTCTGGACTGCATTAGGAGTGTTGTTACAGCTGAATTGTGTACCCTACTCAACAGATTTAGACAACCCAAATAAACAGATCAATATAAAGAAGTATGAGTACAGACAGATACAAACCAACATCAAGCCAACAGATAGAAGAATGCAGGGCTAACAGGTAAAGCTTATCTGGGAGAAAGGAACACACAGAAGATTCTATTGGTCACAGAAGCAGACTGGATTCATCTGACATGAAATAATGGAGTGTTTCTCCAAAAGTAAAACCAAAACTACCTTGAATTTAAAGATGAATAAGATTTTCTCTCAAAAAAAAAAAAAAAAATCTAATTTAGTGTTGGCTGTTTTTTTGGTTTGTGTTTGTTTGTTTGTTTGTTTTTTATTTATGATTATATAAATAACTTTGTTTTAATGTTTTAGGTATATGGGGACATTTTTTTCTTTTGGTATAAATCTAGTAGCCTCATAAAATTTAAATATTGCTTTTCACCTTCCCTAGTCTGTTCTAAAATGTCCATAGTGATACTGACAATGTTTCCTTGACAATTACTGTGAATTTCTTGAAAAGCAAGTCAGAATAAAGACTGACTTTGTGTCTACAGACTCTAATGCATACTGAATATATGTCAATATACTGTATATCTCAAACTGAAGAGAGAAAAGGCAGGCTAGAAGAGGAAGAGTCTCGGTTTCTTTTCCTTGGTCAGATGGAGAAAAAACAGAGTCTACGTCTGCCCTATAATATCAGGGGGAAATGGAGAAATCTTTCTTCCCAGAATTCTGTTTTCTTTAGTAAGTGCGGTGTTCCAGGTTTATTGAAGGAGACATTTGTAAACTTCAGAAATCCAAACCCAGCTAGTTTAGATCTTCTAAATAGCATGCAACTTCTTTGCTATAAAGAGAAAGAAGATTCCAAACCAAACAGGTGAAACAAGTACATTTGTACTTTCTTAGAGGATTTTTGTCTGTCTTTCACCTTAATTTCTTCCAAATAAGACAAGAGCACTTCCCATAATAGGCGGGATGGCATGCTAACTTTATAATACAAAAATCTCACTCATTCTGAATCACTTTCTCCCATTTTTAGGCATTATGTGATGTCCCTAATGGAACACTGTACCACTTCAGGCTTGCAGTTTCTCAAACGGCAAGCCATTGACTGCCATATTGTGTTCTTTTCTAGTTGCAAATCTTTTCTGTATTTGTGCGTTTATCTTCATAAAAAAAAAAAAAAAAAAGGTGTTGGAACACAGCAGATAGAAGGAGAATATTATTTTTAATCAATTTTGTTAAACATTCAGATTTGACTTAATAAACATTTAAGCCTTGAATACAGTCCTTTGTCACAAGAGACAGTCATCCTTCATTCGTAATATATTTCTGATTGTGGTATGCTGAAACTCCAAGGGTAATTCTTTACTTTCACCCTATGCAGGCCCTGGCAATTGTATGACTCAGTAACGAGCCAAAGAAAGGGAATAAAAAGCAAGGAAAAAAATGCTGCTATTCACATTTGATAGGTTAGAAAACTGAAGCAAAGTCAACCTAAACTACTCACGATTGTACAGCAGTAAGTGATTTATCAGACTATTAATCTGTGAGTTCTCTTGCCTCCAGATTGTGTTCCAGTTGACAGAGAAGTCTTTTCATTTCTTCTTTATATTTATACTATCTGTATTTCTGGAATTTAAAGAACATCGTAGTTGTAGCTAAACCTCAGCTAAGGAAAACAAAGCATTTCTCTGATGTTCTCCTACTCCAAGCACTGTTGTGTCCCCATCTCTTCCTTTTTGCTCCTAAGTCAGGGCAGGCTGCTCTGCTGTCCTGATACAGACAACTGCAGGCAGCACTGTGCACTCAATAAAGCCTGCAGTCATTTCAAGTCCTTTCCTCTCTCTCAAGTCACAGATTGTTTTCAACATAGAGTCAATTTGTGGGGAAATAGAAAATTGTTTTGTAACCTCACTGAACAGGCTGAGACCCGATTATACTTTATGAAGAAAAGATTGTATGCCAGTGTGCAATTTAGAATATGCTGTGGGACCTTCTGTGAGCTCAGAAATGTTCTTCTAAGTGGTGGCTTTAAAATGTTGTTTGCTTCCTTTATCTTGGGATGTCTCTTCTTATCTGAAGAACATCGTCAGACTTCAAGCAGTCTGAAGGAAAGCCTTTACTTCTGTATATCTAAGGGGAGCTATCTGCTATCACTCTTGATTGTCTGACAGGAAAATAAGCTCATACCAGTTTTTGCTTTCACTGTCATTCTCTGAAGAAAATTTATGATACCGCTATGGCGAATCTAAAGCTGTTCCTCTGCTTTCTGTTTTCTCCTGTTTCTGCTTAATACAACTGTATTCCTCTTTCTTGCGTATTTGCTTTTTAGTTAAGTCTGTTTTTCTCTTGGTGCTAGACATTTAGATTTGTCCTTTTGGTAATACAAATTAAAATGTCACCGCAGCCAGAAGTCTGAGACTGTTGTCTGAATTGAGAATAAGTCATGCTTAGACTCATGTAGAATTTTAAGAACAGAGTATATTTGTGTCAGAAAACACAACTTTGCTAAAGCAAGTTACACTGAATTTGATCAAATTTTGCTTTGGGAAGATGCACAACGTTCTGATAACAGCAGTATTGAATGTTCTTACTTTTTTCTGACTTTGTTATTAAACACATAACTACTATACATTTTTACATACCTTATCTGTACATGTGTGTGCTTGTATCTATAACATACACAAAGTGTAAATTGAAAATAATATTCCAATAATCTTCCCTTTTATTCAGACAATTGTATTGCTAATAGTTTGATTAGCCCTTCCCACCGATGGTATTTTTTACTGGGAACTCCTAAGTTAGTTAATTAGACAAGAGTAAATAAAAGAAAATAAATTATATTTAAAATACTAAAATATATTTTCACTTTTCTCTTTTCCATCTCTTTTTAGGAAGAACTTTTATTTAATGAATTGAGATCAGTGAGCGAGTTGTACTACATGAATGAGAACGCTTTCCCTTTAGAATGAGTTGAAAGCAAAATTACTAGAAACCGTTTGGGTTTTTGTGCTTTGAAAGGTTAATTGGTAAGACACAGCTGTGATCTATTTCAGCCACAGATTTAGCGAACTAATTTATTAAGGCTTCCTCATAAATTAGATGTAATGCTTTAGTAAGTGAAGGGTCATTTTTTCTAATGGAATTCTGATGTGATCTCTAAATGCTGTTTGCTAATGTATACACGTGAGTAAGTACCAGTGCGAGGGACTTCAGGACTGTTCAAGTAAATTGTGTTGTTACAGATACCCGAACGCTGTTGTCTATGCCCACATTATGCTTCCAGTTCTTCACTCCCAAGGGATGCTTGGATAGACCATTAGGAATTGCTTTGATAGTACAGACTAAAGAGGATGTGGGATTTCTTTTAAGCAAAGCATTTAAGTGAGAACGGGATTTAGCATTCTTCATTCTGGTCTTGAAATCAAAGAACAATTTAAATGATGAATAAAGTAAAATACAGATCTCTAAAACTAGGGATTGGGTTTAATTCACTGTTTAGAATTCATCTATAAACAGTAAAATGCTAGTAAACACTTAAAAGTGTAAGTTTCTGTCTTCTGTCAAGTTTTGCCTGCTTTTGTTGAGAAGAAAAAAACAGTATAACAATCATATTTAATCGCTATTTTATTAAAAAGTTACTCGCATTTCCTTCCTTCACCGTCTGATTCCTTTCTCCTTTGCATACTGCTAAATATAAATTTGAGCCTGTGTATGGGAACAAAACAGAAAAATCAATCCAGCTTCCCTCTCCACAAATAGGAGAGGTAGCAGAGAGGGAATTGTGGCCCAAACTTGAGGGAGAATTCTGGCTGGGGTTTGTTCTTCTATCAGTGAATAACTACTTTGCTCTTTGTCCTGGTTTGGGGTGGAGCAGAGCCAACCTTCTGGTCAGTGAGAGAGGCTCTTGCTCACACGTGTTGCTGTGGCAGCCAGGGCCAGCTGACTGGGGTGTTTACCCTGTGGAAGGGTTACACCTGTGGACAGGACAGGCGACCCAAACTGGCCAATGGGGTGTTCCATCCCATCCGCCATGTGCAGTAGAAAAGCTGAGGGACCAAAGGCATCAGGTTGGCTCCTCTCTGAGGGTTAGCTGAGGGCGCTTGGTGTTCGGCCAGTGCATCGCAGGTTGGTTAACTTGCAGGCCTTTTCCTCAGGAAAGATGGGTATCAAGTAAGGCTATCTTCTATAGTTATGCTCTGTGGAAGCAGACCTGTAAGAAAAAGCTGTATATGCGTTCCTAGGTTTAACTATGCTTATTAGTTTTGTTATTGTTGAGTAAATTAGTGAAGTAAAGTCTAATTTTAAATCTGGCAGTCCTACCCTAGGAATGTTTTAATGTTTCTCTTAGAATCACAACCTCGTTATAATGGGCATTTAATTGAAAGTGTCAGCTGAAAAGTGGTCAAGCAAAGTTAAATCCTGAAAGCATTACTGTTTGTGGTCTCAGGTGCCCAGTGTCTCACTATGCATTTGGGTGTTAAGACAGCATTCATTAGGTTTGCTGAAAATACATTTCTAGAGTGCAAACTGAAATATTTACTTTTTTTCTAAAAAACTCCAAATTGTTGTATGAATTATATCAAGATACTCTTTGTTCTAAGTAGAAACAGAAAAGGAAAAATCAATTACAGCATCCCTGAACTTTAGAAGTTGAAGGATTTTAAGCAGCATCGTACTCCTTTGTGTCTAGTTCAGCTCTGCGTTTAACAAAATGAAACTTACAATGGAAAATAAGATGGAGAAAAATGATCACAGAAAAAAATATGGATATGAGGCACCTTGAACCTTGTTTTCACATGGAACATATTCATATTAACTTTGCGCTCTCTGGCATTAGTAAAAACAAACAATTCAAGTAGAAGTCTAGTTAAGAAATGTAAAGGAAAAATAATGGTGGAAAAAGTGGGCAACTAAGCAAAAAAGCATATATAATCAATCAGTGTTTTCATTGCACCACTTCAGCTTAAAATCCTCCACAAATCTGTGAGGCCAGTATTTTGAACATAGAGTATAGTTCGGGAGATCATCCTGTAAATTCATTTAGGCTGAGTAAGCGTGCCCAATAACTCTACCTGTCCTTGGCTTGGTTAGCACACGGCTTTGCTCAACAGGTGTTTGAGGGCATTTGTATTCCCTTTTGTTATTTGTCTTCTCTTTAACGATAACAGATGTTTTTGGTTTTAAGATGCATCATTTTTTTTTATTATATAGATGATTAAGTGATGCTGATACCACCTATACAAACACAGTTCCCCTGTGTTGGTGCTTAAGCTCTTTTTCTCTTTACTTTGTCAAGTGATTGCAAATCAATATTTAGGAGCAAAATTATTTAGTTCCTTGTCTCCAGGAAGTGAATTATTTCTAATTGTAGCTTGAATTGTTTAAGACCAAGTAATTGATTTTAGATTATAGGTAAACCATAGCTGAAGGCTTCATCTGTAAGCTGAAGACTTTAGTCATTGTCACTGTTGTCTGCAAGTTTATTTTTTCTGTAGGTAAAGATAAGCCAAGGTGTTTATGAGGTAAAAAGTGAGTATGAATCTCTGGGAAAATCAAAAGAAAATCCAAGTTTTAAAGCTGTCTTCTCTTTTCTAGCTGTTGTTATCTTGGGGAAAGCCTTTTCACCTGGGTATTATGACAAAAACACAGATAGTAGCTAATAGTCCATGTTCCCCTTTACAACTTTAATGAAAAAGTGGGTGATGCTAGTAACTAGTGAC
Organism: Fratercula arctica; assembly: GCA_947846985.1. Classification (NCBI taxonomy): domain Eukaryota; kingdom Metazoa; phylum Chordata; class Aves; order Charadriiformes; family Alcidae; genus Fratercula; species Fratercula arctica. The sequence goes on from CANTUZ010000002.1 coordinate 82,830,997, forward strand.
ATTAATAAGTCATTAATTGTTATCAAAAAGAGCAATATGAAAAATAGTATGAGACTCCATTATATTACCATATGAAAAAGTAATACAAAACCCTCAAGTCAAGGACACATTGATTTATAAATATTTATAAATCAAGATTTGGTCTTAATGGTAGCAGTGTGATTATCTTAATTTTGTGAACCTGAAACACACAGTCTCATAGCTCTTAAAGAATCTTACGTGATAATATAATATATACCACTTCTAGCATCTTATAGTGAATGCTGGATGCCTTGTTTTAGTCTCTGTAGCATGCATTCATTTTCATGTGTTTAAACTCATGTGTGTACGATTATATACTACTTTTTTTTTTTTTTTTGAGAAATACTGAAGCAAAGTACTTAGAACCAACTATTGTCAGAAATTAGTTTCCTGACTTCCTTCCAACTTGCTACATTGCTGGCTTGTTGACATGAACGATGCTCCAATGAACCCTTTTTAGTTGTTTTTCATTTCTGTTTTGGCTTTGTCTGTCTTTTATTCTTTTCATTTGAATACCACCTTCATTAGTTTCTTCCACGTTGTATTAAGGTTTCATATGACACAATAATCTACCAGAGCTGGGTTCACTTAGTCTTGTTATCCTTGTGTACCCTTCAAGCAAGCTGTGTTCTGTGTTGTTTTCTTTTAAAATTATTTGTGTTGGTACAAAATATACAAGTAATTTGAAGTAAGGAAAATACAGGTTGGTTAAGATAAGAAGAATATTTTAAAGTGAAGCTGAGAAGTTCAATACTAGTGAAGCTAAAAATGCAAAGGGCAATTTGTTTCTACAGATATCTGTTATTTTCTTTTAAGTTAACAATAAAGTTGTCACTTCTTAATAAAGAAAAAATTGTTGTAGTAGTTTTGATTTTTTTTTTTACAAGACTGATAAACCATATTCTCTAACTACTGTATCAAAAATGCTTACAATTGGTAAACATTTTCTGAGAACTTATAATGTTCTAACAGTGATAGTGACTGCAGTAGTTTGTCTCTGATTTCCCTTTATAGCATGCACTACTTCACTGCTTATATGCTCCATGTGCACTTCTAAAAATGTGTGCAAATGAGTGTTAAGATGTCTGGGGCTATGCCTTCTGAATTTTACATGGTTATAGAAATAAAATTAAAATATAATTAACTTTAATTTTTTAAATATTTTTTTCAAGTTCTCCTTGGTAAATCAAACATTATGATGACATGCAAGAAAGGCAAGTATGAGAATTCAGTAGCCATTCTTGTTACATGTTACTTATCTTCATAATATTGTTCTTTCTGTAGAATCTAAATGAGTACATTTTTTTTAGACTCAAGTTCGTGTAAAGGATGTCGACACATTTTATTTTAGGAATTTGTGAAATCATAGTTACATACACATCTGTTGAAAATCTGCTAAGGATTGCCTGATAGGAACTTTTTTAGATAGTGCCCTATTTATGAGCTTCCTTGCTGATTGCATTTTAAGAGAATGTCTCCTTGCACAGATGACATTCAATTTTCTAATTCGCTTTTAATAAGGCAATCCTTTTCAGAGATTTATTTGCTTAAGATAATGAGGTAGGATTACAGAGGAATTAACTGCAATGCTATTAAGCTTTTTTTCCTTGGGTCTAGCCCTATACTTTCAATTTGGAAGTAAGCTGAGATTTATTTTTCCTAGGCTACGCAACAAATTCAAGACCAGAAGACAAAAAGACAGCTGAGGTAGTAATTCTTCGGAAGAATTAAGTCACCGATGTCTTTGAGGTATGTTTGTTTGTTTTGGAAATGCTGTTAATTATTAATCTTGCTGCTATGTATAAGATTTGTGGTGAGTGTTTTTGACCATTAGTGACTTTTTCACATCCTCAGATGTAGCTTGATTTGAAAGGAAACTCCAAAATATACTTTTTTTTTTTTCTCTCTTTTTTGGTAAACATGGGGAATTAGTTATAAATCTGCTTCTCTTTTATCTGGCACTATCTTTCTGTCTAGAAAATTAGATATAACCAGATGCAAAGCTAAAAAACCTAGAGCTTCTGCTTACTTTCTGACTTCACAGTTACAGCTTTCCTCATGTGCCATAGTTACTGTGAAAAATTTCCAAATAAGTATGTTCTGGAAAAAGTTGTAAACACTTTCCATTCTGTATGCAATATAGATTGCTATGTTTTAAATAGGTACAAGATACATTTCTATCAGCTAGATGTAAAGAAAAGTGTGATACAGAAATAAATTACAAATAGCTCAATAGGGGAGACAATAGAAAGAAATCAGTAGGTAGACTGGGTGATGGAGGATACACTAAGGAAATTCATCGCTGCCTTTCCAGAGGTTTCAAAATAGCCTATTTAACACTGTTTCTGTTACAAAAGTTGTTTGAACCCAGTAAGTAGGATTCCACTTCTGTAAATGTACCAGCAAAGTTTGTGGGGTACTAAGTAAATGGAGTTGATGCTAATTTCATTTTTGGGTCTAGTTATCACTTACTATGTTCAGCAGCTTTAACAGAGCAAATTATGGTCTTCATACAGTCAAAAATTCTGGGCACCAGAAAACATTATTTCTATTACACTTGGGAAATATTTGTGTTTAGGTTAACTTTGGAACTCCTTGCAACCCTATTTTTCTCTTTCCTTTGTTATATTGAGTTTCAAAGAACAAGGATTTTTTTTTCTCATAAAGGATTCATTTTCTCACAATAGTAATACTCAAAATCAGCTATTTTTGATTACTTGAATCCTCACCTGCAGCTCCCTTCTTTTTGCAGGAGGTGTATCTCACCAGCATATAAAATTTTCTTTTCTACGTTCCTGTCAGATCTGTGCAATTTTGTTCATGTTTGACTTGGTAGAAAGAACATGTAGAAGTTTTGGCTAGTGACACAGCCATCTCGTGGCTTGTTAAGTAATGCAAGCCTATAGTGTGATACGTACATTTTGTCTAAAAATATATTTTCCACTTAAAAAAAAAAAAAAACAAACCAACACCAGTTGTTAGTTTCCTTCTCCCTGAAAGGCTATATTTATTTCAGCTTTCTTTAAAAACTATCTACATGCCCAAGACCATTGACCTCTATGATTCTTCCCTTCTCCTTTGCTTTAGATGTCTAATAACAGGTTTGCAGCCTTTGGGGTTGAGAAATTGAGCTTTGTAAACTACCTTTGTATTATATTATTCACAATGAATACCTTCAGTGCACCTTTTTTGCCTCCTAGCATTTGTAACAAGTACCTCTCTTTTAATGTCAGTCTTGTTTCCTTGGAGAAACAGTATTGGAAGTACTGTAATAAATGACAAGAGAGAAATCAACAAATATATTTTAACCTGTTTTAACATGTTTAACCTATTATTCTCTTACCTGACAGCATACCTAAATTTTATATTGGAAAAAAGAATTTAAAACTGTTTAACTTTTGGTGAGGCTCTACATATCTGCCAGTGACATCTGAGAACAATGCTTTTTGATAAATGAAAAATCTCCATTGCCTTTTCATGACTCCCATTGAGATACATCCTTGTTCCTCAGGGCACAATTTGTCTCGCAGATTGCATTTGATTTGTAGTTTAAGGATAGAAGCTCATAGTATCAGTGTTAAATACATGTAGCTTTCAGAAGCATGGTAGGCAATATTTTTATATTCAGACATTAGAAAAAATGTTTAAAGAAAAAAGGATCTCATTTTACTGGGTCTGCTGAAGCACAGCACCAAGTAAAATATTTAATAATATTTAATCAGTATGCTTTAGCTTTATATGTATTTTTGAAGTTGATATACTTCTGTCTAGCCTGATCCCTCAACATTCCCATGCAGCTTTTGTTATTGTGTAATTTTTTTAAGCCTTTATAAAATTTTTACAACTCTCAGTTGTGGAGACATAATTGTAAACACCAGGCAAAATTTAATATACTATGAGGAAAAATTAAAGCAGCAAACGTGTTTGCTCTTTCTCATTCAATCTGCCAGATTATTTAATCTTGTTCAGTTTAGTATTTCTGTCATTTCACAGAGTTATTTGATGGCCAGGTTATCATGTGTTTTCAAATGGATTTTGAGTGGATTATTTAATCTGCAGTTCAACATTTCTGATGTTTTACAGAATGGTGTTATGGTCAGGTGCCCAAGTGACTTCAAATTACTCTGTAATGGTAGTTTTCATGGTAAACATAGTCCTTGGTGGCAGAGAGGACTCTGACTTTCCCATGTAAGAGCCTTTATGTATATAATAATCAAAGTCAGGGAGAGTTAAGAATTGTTCTTCCTATATATATATCTCCTTCCTCAGAGTCTTCACATTAGACTCTAAAAAATTATTTTATGGTTATCTGAAGTTGTACTTTAATATCTTCTCCTGGTGAGATAGGCCGTCTTTAGCAAACAGTGTAAGGAAATACTAAAAAAAATCATGCTGATGCTTTTGGACTAGTCTGCCTTATTGATTTAACAAACCTTAGTAAAATAAAGAAAAGGAAACTTGCAAATGCATTTAAGCCATTCTTGTTCCTAATTAACCTGAAGTGTATGTTACTGTTGGCTTACAGAGGCTTTGTACCAGGTGCTGAGTGAAACTTTCTTATGTATCTATGTTAGTTTACTCCATGTGTAATACTCCAATTTACACTTGTCTGTTCAGGCACTCAGAGAACATTGCGTGTTCTCTGAAATGTAGAGCTCAGAGACTCTCTGGACCTTTAGACTTTTGATATCCTGACAACTGTTAGAGCAGAACTTGTGAAGAACGAAAAAAAATGCAAGCACAGTGATTTAATTTTGCTTCTCTGATTTAGAATGAAGTTAACTGATCTTTACAGTGGTCCTGTGCATATGTTGTATTTATATATGGTTATACACACATAAAGCATGGGTACAGTTTTAATATAGTACCAAGTGCATAGTGTATTCTTTTGATGTATCTACCTTATAAAAATTAATACATGAAAGTAGTGCATACGTGGAGCACCCTATATTTTGATAACCTGTATGACTCTGTGAAAACCTGACTTGGTAAATGCAAATGGAAGTTTCGGAGCTACCTTATCACAGATATATATTTATGACACGGCCAAAGAAACTCTCACCCTTCTTTCAAGGCTGAAAGGCAGAACTGAGATTCAGTGTCGCTGGATGCTGGCCTCACTTTTCAAGATATAAATTGAGGAATGAATTGCCAAAAGAAATGGTGTCTTAGTCAACATTGGATTTTAGCCTCCCTTAGTACTGTGAGAATAATTGGCATTTTACTTCCCTGAAAATTCAGCAACGTTGCAGAAAGTTTTGAGTGATTTTTCAAATTAAAATGAAAAGCGTTTTAAAGCAGGAAGTTGATTAAAGCTTACAAAAAAGCAACTTAAATTTTTAATATATGAAAATTAAATGAAAAAGAAGAAAATATTTGGTGACCATTTCAGATTGATTATATGGATCAGAAATTTTCATTAGTTTGATTGCATAACAACCACAGTACACAACTGTTCTTGAAAGTCATGAAAACAGTAGATATTCAACCATCTAACCCAAATATGTTAGGAGGATTTCAAGGTAAATTTCTAAACATAAGACCAAAACTTAAGAGTAAGAAGTCGGTCATTATTGTAAGCAGTCTGGACTAGAAGCTGGTTTAGTTGAAACCTGCCTGCAGTTTTCTTTTGTGCAACAATTCTTATTTAAAAGTATGAAACCTAGGTATTTTGTGTGTCTTTTGCTAAATTAATCTCAGCTCATTGTAGCCTGTGCACCTGGTCATAAAGAAAATCGTTGGATACTCATCAGATTGCTTTCCTATGTGATTTCAGTGGCGTGTACTTTCTACTCTAGGACTAAAGCAGTAGAACTACAGCTGGGGATTGCATGTGAAATGTACCAGCATGATGAATCGGGAAGAAGGTGAAGAATTAATTGTATTTACCACTTCAGTTGAGGGAAGTGACTTAAGATTTCTAATCAAAATGGCCAAGCTGTCAACCTACCTGTACAGGGGAGGCATATCTGCATGCCAGGAAGCGGGGCACTGGGTGACCACAGGCTGGTGGGGCCATGCCCTCCCCTTCCTGGCAGGCACGGTCCCAACGCGCCAGGGCTGAGGCAGGTCCTGAGGGCAGGGGGAGGTGAGCCAGGGCCCTGGCCCTTGGTGATGTTGCATGCCTGCAATGTGGGCTCTGCTGCAGAAGCCATCCCCTTTGAAGTGGCTTCAGAGTGAAAGATGGGTTTGTTTCTTGCATGCAAAACATGCATTAGGTGTGATCTAATCAGCAGGGGTCAGTCATTTCATATACAGGAGCTTGATTACAACTGGCTAATTCCAGCACCTTCTAATCTGCTGTTTGTATTTGCACAGTGTTTAATTTTTTCAATAAGAATGTATTTAAAATCTAACAGATCCAAAAAGGCACTGAAGTTCAGATGTCTATTGCAAGTTTTGCCTGGAAAAATGGTTATTGTTTTTACCGTCTCCAGTGAAATTCCAGGAAGTGAACAAAAATACATATACTTTTTTCTTTCAGAACACATGGGAGCACAGCTTAACATATTCTACTAGCAGCCCTTGACCCTTGAAAACTAGGACTTACAAATGCACATCTGTCAGTTTTTACCCAAAATTGTACTGTATCTGTCTTCTGCTAATTCTGTGGGTTTTCTAGCAATATGAATTCTCTTTCCCAACAAATATTTGATTATCCTTGTGATTTTTTGATTCCTGCTTCTTCCAGTTACATTTTTGGGTTGGTTTTTTTTTTACACAGAATCTTTATGAAAATGCTAAATAATGCAGTATAACTCTTTCAAAATATAGATTAAGAAAGAACATCTCTTCAGCAGGAAAGTAATTGATATTTTTGTTTCTTTGAGTTTATTTTTAAAAGACATTCAAGTTCAAACAAAATAGTGCTTAAATTAACCTGTAAGGTTGCCTGAACAATCAAATCTGTGTCCAGATCTGGCCCACACTCAGTGGATTTTTTTCTGCTTATTTTTAATGGATCAGTTTTCGAATGCTGAAGCTGATCAGTTCCTGCTCTTGAGATAACATTCCAGCCATCTATAGATAGCACACAATTAACTGGAGGAGAAAAGGGGAAAACCAGGAAGGAAATATGTGCAATACACAGAGCATCTCTCACTGTTCTGTATTCTGTGTCAATTTTAATGGGTCTGTAATTAGGTCACAGGACTGATTGATATCAGCACTTAGTTTCCTGGGTGACATCACCCTCTCCTTCATTCCCTAATAGGGATTAAGATGTTGACACGTAGAAAACTCTACTTCCTGGACAGAGAAAAATAACTAATTAAACCAGTCGTAGACTTGACACTGGTTGAATTATTTACCAATATAGAAATGAAACAGAGACTAACAGGAAGGAAGAGCACAGGGAGCATGTGGAAAGGGCACAGATATGCTCACAGCCTGTGTGCGTGAAGGAGTTTGGTTTAAAGAAACAATGACAGGACTAGGCTGGGACAGGAACAATCATGAGTAAAATGACAGCGCATTTTGAATCCTTAGGCAGAAAAAGTAAGGCAAAATACTGGCAAAAAGTTTTGAGATGAAGCAAGAAGGTGACTATTGTAATGCATGGCCAAATGCACAGAGATCTTGGCATGAGAGAGCAGTGAGTGCCCAAAGAGCATGCTATTCAAAGAGAGATTATCAGATGGAAAGAAAAAATGAGAAGGGTGGTTTATACATATTTCTATACACAGAAAGCTCATAAATGCAGCAAAGGACACAGCTTAGAATGGTGCTTCTTAATTTAAAAATAGCTGCCACATTTCAGACTGAATATACAAGGTTTTTCTTACATCCCAGCAGTAACCTTTAATTCATCTTTATAAAATGTATTACAACTGAATCACTGTATGGTGCAGCTGAAAGAGCTTGATGCCATCATTATTACTTTTTATTGTTTTGTTTTTGGGAAGCCTGTCCCTTTTTTCAGACTTTCTTTTACTTTTTGGAGATACTATTCACCCAGCAGTGTTTTTAATTTGTAAGATGAAATACTTAAAAACATGACTTTTGAGGTCTTAGTGTTTTTTGTGGTTTTGTTTTGTGTGGGGTTTTTTTGTGTGTTGTTGGGTTTTTTTGTTGTTTTTGTTAAACAAATAAAAAATTGAGGAAGCATATTTTTCTGATCTTGCATGTTAAGATATGTTTGTGCTTGAGAGACACTGCTGGACAGTATAAGATGACCTTTACTTAAGAGAAGACTATAAGGAGTGAGGACAGACATGGCCTTAAAAATTCTCAGTTGATCGTAGGAACAGGCTGCAGCTCAACCACAATAAATGCCTGGTTATGAGAACAGAAGAAAAGAAATTTGTTTTGTGGTGGATGATCCTGGTTCTAGAGTTGAGCCTCAGAGATTTCTATTACAATTGTGAGTTGGAACTTAGTTCATGTATGCTACGTGTAAAAGTTTTGCTATCTCTTTAATGTTTTTTACTGCAGTTGGAGAGAATCCTCATACATAGGTATGCAGTAAATAACAGTTGACTGTTGCATATATATTTTCAAATAAACTGAGAAAGGTGGTGGAAATAACAAAAAACAAAATAACATTTTGATGCTGTTTCATACAGGCTTTCATCTCATGTATTTATTTGCCATTTGTAATTTCTGAGCTTCGTGAAATGCACTGACATTTTGTTTTAACAGCTGTGTTAGTTTTCAAAGTTTTTTCTGTTGAAAGGTCTTAGTGGCAAGTTTGCTGTAGGAAATAGTAGGGGTGTCCTATGAAAGCCTGTTACAGTACTGCTCCTGACAAAATGAAAATCAAATACACAGGTTTGATTTAGAAGCACTAATAATAGGCTTAATCCAAGTCTGCAAGCTCTAATCCAAAGTGATACAGAAGCTGTAACGAACAAATTGAATGGCTTACTGGTACCTGATCTGACAGGGGAAGAATGAGAAATTAGATACAAAGTGTATCTCAGAGATTTAAAACAAGTGGCTTCATCCATTTGATCGTTAAGGCTGGAGTCATCAGAATGTGTTTTTCCCCAGGTCTTTCCTTTCATGCTCATGTTTAAAATAAGGCTGAATTCTGTGTTAGCCAGTGCTCAATAACAGATCTGAATGTATCAAATCTCATGACTTAGAGTTTTCCTCAAGTAGGAACAGAGAAAGCAGAAATGAATTTAAGTAAAACACCCATACTTCACAAAATAGTTTCTTCTAACATTGCATGTGTTTGAGCAACATGTTTGTCTAGAAATCATTGGTGGTTTAAAAAAAAAAAAAAAAAAAAGGTAGTGGATACTAACAACCCGTGAGAAATCACCTGGTCATTAGCCAGAGGTTTTATTTTACTTGCTTCCAGAGCAGAAATTGAATTGAGTGAGAAGACAGCTGCTTCCCAGAATTTCCAGCCATACAGTAGTTTGAATGGATAAAACAGGGATAAGCTTCAAACTTCATGAGATGAATATAAATACTTGGACACTTCTATTTTACGCTGTCTTTGTCGAGTTTGACTAATATGTGATCTTCATAAGAGGAGCTAGAGGTGTCACCATTAGTTCAATTCCTGTGGCTTTCAGGGGTATACAGGATCACTTTAAAAAAAAAAAAAAAAAAAAGAAACCAAAAAAACCAACAACAAACACAACAAAAACAAACAAACAAAACCCCAACAAAACAAAAAAACCACCACACCTACTCCTCCACCCTCCAAAAAAAACCCCAAAAACCAACACCAACAAAAACCCAAACCAAAAAACAACAACAACAACAAAAACCCAAAAGAAAACAGCAACAAAAAACTAAACAAGCCCCCCCACCCTCCCACCCCCAAACTGATGTTTTTCTCAAATGTTTAAAACTTGTGGAGGGGGAGATGTTCCACTCTCCCTTCTCAGCTTCCTTCACTCCTGAAACATGTGTGGGCTAAGGATGAAATCATTGATCTTTAACAACAACCAGTAAATATGTGCTGGTCTGCTCAGGCAAGGTATTACTCTTCTGTTACAAACCTTTTTATTCAGGATACTTTGTACCAGTATTTCAGACATAAATGAGGCAGCGTGTTACTTTCACGTTCGCTGCGGACTCATGCAGGTGTTTCGATGTCTGTATGTGCTTATCGCTTTTCTAACCATCTTCTATAGCAGCGGTTCCCAAACTTCTTTTAAAGGGACCTCCACTACACCCTTCCTGGACTCCAGGCTCCTTATCAATCCCTCTTCCTTCCCCCTCTGTGGGTAGTCTTTCTGATACTCCACCCTCACTTGCTTGTACTGACATTTCATCACGTCCTTGTTGCTGACTTGGGCCAATATCAGTGCAGCACTCCAAAGTGCAAGTCCCAGCACAGAGTTTTAACTCCTTAGCTGCTCTTAGCTTTTCTGGACTCACCTTGACTGAGAGCACACTTTGCAATGGTTGGTACTGTTTCTTCATATTGATTTTTCATATTTTTTTTTTTTTTCCATAGAAGAGTAGGTTCTGAAGTAATCATATGATCCCACAAGCTGTGCTTCCATTAAGGTCCTGTACTACCTATATCTTAATTCATCTCTCCTTGTTGCAAAGAAGGTTTTTAAGTTGAAAAAAGTGCATGCCAAAATAGATGCTGAATATTTTAATTCCTTTTTTAATTGAATTAAACCAGTGATCTATTCGTAAACAGTTTGGCTTACATTTTTTGCAGATAGTTGCAGTGAGGAGCTTCTTATTTTCATTCATGTCAGACTTTTTCAGAGTACGTAGGGAATTTTAGTTCTTCATGTTTTAGTTCCGAAAATTCCTTGGGGAGCCTGAATTGGGAGACTCTGTGTTCAGTCCTGCAATATTCTATGTGACGCCAGTGAAATAGTTCTTGGTATTTGGAAGGTAGAAGCCAGTGACACAACTGCATAAATTCTTGCCCCTTTTCTTAATCACACTGAATTCAATTGGACCTCATGTTCCAAGAGGAGCAAGTGGATACAAAAAAAGTAATTGTTTTCAAAAGCAGGTTCATAAATCATCCAAATTTAAAAAAAAATGCATTATGCATAAAGGGTTTAATATTCTGTTCTACCGTTGATAGACATGTGTAATCCCTATTAAAAAGATTTATGCTGAACATTGGCAGCTGATGTGATCCTGTAGCGTAGATCTGAATTGCTAAATTTCACAATAAATAATTATTCTTGGGATCTTTCCTAATGTGATGCAAAATTGGTTTTACTCTGGATATTTAGAGTAAATTAAAAAAATAAAGTTAATAGAACTTACCAATGGGTAAAGCACATGTATTTTATATCTCATCCAAGATTATTTATACATCATATTAGAATTATGGCTCTGGTTTTGGGGAGACTAATTAGTCTTAATTTTCAAAGGTAATAAGGGAGTGGGTTTATAAAGCAAAAACCATGAATAATAACAACACGTTTCTAAAAGCTTTAAGAATAGCCATGCAGGATTTAATTGAGAAACAGAAGGTCAGTGATGCAGATGAGGGTAGAATGGAAACATCCCCAAAGCAAGCACCCACTCAAGGCTTTTTATACATATAATTCTGCTCTAGAAACATACTTACACTGCTTCTGTATACAGGCTAGTTTATGTTTTTAACAATAATTGACAGCTGAAAAATGACAGTTGAGTGAACACTGCAGCTGAAGCTTTTGAAGAAAATAAATAAATAATCCGTCCATCTCAGAAATCCTTCAGTAATGTATTTATTACTGTTTCCAAGTAACATTCAAATAATATTTTTAAAGTGACTATATATTATAGGTAAGATTCCTGCCAGTAAGTGATGGTTGAGAAAAGGGGGGTCATCTGCATCCCCATTTGTTTTTGTTGGGACTTTTTTCCTTAGTATGAGAACTTGTAGCTTGTTGGCATTCCGGGCACAACACAAAGTGCTTCCTAGTCATGACTCTCCCCACCCTGCAAATTGCAGAATGGTGTTTGGTTTAGAAGGGAATAGAGTTTGAATGAAACATGTTGTGATACATTTTGTTATATTAAAATAGTTGTTTATGGAATGTTATTTACATAGATAACATCTAATTTAGAAAAATAATAGCTTTCTGGTACTGAAAACTTTTTTTTATTTTTTTTCTGTATTTCAGGAAATTTTTTCTTTATATGGTTATTGACTTCGGAATTTGACAGTAACTGTGATGTTCCATTCAATGACATTTGATTTTTCCTTTCTGTAAAATGCCAGGAGTGTCTGTTTTCATCTTTTTTTTTTTTTTTTTCTTTAAGACAGAAAGATCTATAAATTGCAATGAGAAAGTGATACAGAGTTAAATAATTACCTTAGAGAGCATAAAACAAGTCAAGTGAATTTAAGACCCTGCACTCAGCAGCACTGTTTCATTCTGTCTCATCTGAAGTACTTTGGATTGCTTAAGTTCTGATAGTTTGCTATATTTACTGCAAAGGCAAGAAAAAGGGAAAATATACGCGTACTGAGGAAAATCTCTGAAAGTTAATTCAGCTTAGTGAAATCACTTCTTAAAAATTCTGTATTACTCTGTTATTGGAGAGCTTTCTGATTAACATATAATGTCCAGGCTTCTGTTTTCATGGTATATTTTGGAACAAGCTAACATTACCTTTCAACAAGGTCTTCCTCAAGTGATCTGAAAATTCTGCAATATGATATGTTTTAATTGCCCACATATTTTAAATTTTGATAGGTTACATGGTCAATGATCTACCTCTCAGAGAAGAACAAGTAATAATTTGGTCACAGGTTCATAGTCTTCGAAATCCTAACAGTGTTTCATTGTGTTTCTTCTTAGTAGAATGACTTTAGCAGTTCTAGAGGAAAAAGATTGAAGCTTTGAACACTTATTTTTCATCTTTGACATCTATGGTTTTCAAGCGGTGTTAAGGTTAAATGGGAGTTCATTTACACTCTGTTTCATTTAGTAAGTGCTCTCATAATTAAATGCAGATCCGTGTGATTTAGTGGTAGAAAGAGAAATTCATTAAGATTCCTGATTAGGAAAAAGCGTTAACAGAACTTCAAAGGTTATAGAAATTTAGCTCCTGCTTAAGGTAAATTAAGCACAAGCCACATTGCTTAAACTGTAACTGACAAGAAAATTTCAGAATTCATTTTCATCATCTGTGTACACCAAAAGCAAATGTAAACATACTTTTTTTAACTCAATAGTTGATGAAATTCATAAGGATTTAATGCCTTTTGTAATGTTATACCAGACATAAAGGTTAATATTTGTGGTGGGTTGACTGTGGTTGGATGCCAGGTGCCCACCAAAGCCACTCTATCATCCTGTCCTCCTCAACTGGACAGGGGAGAGAAAATATAACAAAAGGCTCATGGGTCAAGATAAGGATGGGGAGAGATCACTCACCAATTACTGTCACGGGCAAAAAAAGACTCGACTTGGGGAAACTAGTTTAATTTATTACCAATCAAATCAGAGTAGGATAATGAGAAATAAACCTAAATTTTAAAAACACCTTCCCCTCACCCCTCCCTTCTTCCCGGGCTCAGCTTCACTCCTGATTTTTCTACCTCCTCCCCCAACAGGGATGCAGGGAGATAGGGAATTGGGGTTGTGGTGGATTCATCTCATGTTGTTGCTGCTGCTCCTTCCTCCTCAGGGGGAAGGCTCTTCACACTCTTGCGTCTGCTCCAGCATCACTTCCCTCCCGTGGGAGAGAGTCTTCCATGAACTTCTCCAATATGAGTCCTTCTCATGGGCTGCAGTTCTTCATGACCTTCTCCAGCATGGGTCTTTTCCGTGGGGTGCAGTCCTTCAGGAACAGACTGCTCCACTGTGGGTCTCCCACAAGGTCACAAGTCCTTCCAGCACACCTGCTCCAGTGTGGGTTCCTCTGTTCATGGGTTCCTGGGTCCTGCCAGGAGCCTGCTCCAGTGCGAGCTTCCTGTGGGGTCACAGCCTCCTTTAAACGTATCCACCTGCTCCAACATGGGGTTCTCCATGGACTGCAGATGGATATCTGATTCACTGTGGACCTCCATGGGTTGCAGTGGGACAGCCTGCCTCACAGTGGTCTTCACCATGGGGTGCAGGAGAATCTCTACTCTGGCGCCTGGAGCACCTTCTCCCCTTTCCTTCTTTACTGACCTTGGTGTCAGCAGAGTTTTTTCTCTCACATATTCTCACTCCTCTCCCTGGCTGCAATTGTGCAGTTTTATTTTTTCCCCTTCTTAAATAGGTTATCACAGAAGTGCTACCACCCTCGCTGATTGGCTCAGCCTTGGCCAGCAGTGGGTCCATCTTGGAGCCAGCTGGCATTGGCTCTGTCAGACAGAGGGGAAGCTTCTAGCAGCTTCTCACAGAAGTCACCACTGTAGTTCCCCTGCTACTGAAGCCTTGCCATACAAACTCAATGTGATATTATTGAAATACTGATGAAACTGTCATGGACTTTAGGCTATTTCAAATTTTATTTTTTTAAATGAAAATTACTAAAGTGAACTGAATTAAAAGACACTTACCTGGTACCTCTGGGGGGGGGGGGGGGAACCAAAACAAAAAAAAAAAGGCAAACCAAAACAGGTAGCCTTTGGTTGTTTCTAGTTCCCAAATTGGTATTTCATGTAAACTATCACTTTCAGGAAGTTATAAAAAGCAAAGGGCTAGTAAGCTTTACCTTTGACTTCAGTGAAGCTGAACCATCAGTTTTAGTAATCTATGGATAGTATAATGATATAAGGAAACATACAGTCTCTGTTTAACCTCTTAAAGTTAAAAATGCTCTTATTTGATTTTGCTTACATATACTTAGATACAGCTTTGTGAGAGCAACATGCTTTTCACCTAACACTTGAAACATTTTCTTGAACACTTGAAACACCTGAAAATATTTTCTTACCGTTCTCATAGCATTTCTCTGATGATCACATTCAAACATACATTGACAAACAATTAATTCCTAAAAGTATCTGTTCCTTCCCCTGAAAGGTGAAAAAGGATGTTGAAAATCTGTAATAGGATTCCACTTCAACTGCTATAAACTTATTCTGTTCAATGATGTCAGTTTAAATCTAGGACACTTTTTTATGCTGTCCTTACATTTCAACTACACTAAGCCTTTGGTTAACTATATTTCTTGGTCATTTTTGCATTAGTTCAGTTTATAATTTTTTTCTTTATTACAAAATTGCTGCCAAGTATATGTGGTACTAATAGGTGTAGACTTAGAACTCTGCTGTTTTGTCTCAAATGACCTGTTCTGCAATACTGCACCTGTGTCCATATGCCTTTGCACAGGTGCTTTTGCCGTTGGCTACTATGATACAGATCTGGGGGGTGGGGGGAAGAGGGCAGTGGAGGTTGGACTAGGTGGACCTCTGGAGGTCCTGTCCAGTTCTGTGATTCTGTGGATGTTGATCTCTGCACAGTAGTACTCTCTTAGGGTGTGCACAGTCTCAATTACATGATAGTAGAGCGTCTGACCAGCAGTGGTGCATTCCTTCCTCCCTCTACTGTGGTCTGTCTGTGTCCAGCTCTGAACGTAATGGTGCTTAAAAAATCTTGTCTAACTTTCTGTTCACCACTACTGTCTCCAAGGCTTTCATTAGAACAGCCTTTGATTTCTCATTAAAAAAAAACACCAAACAAAAAAAAGATCCACCCTAAAAAAAAACCCCAAAGCCCACACAACAAAACAGCTGACTTCAAATTTCATTTCTGCACTTGATTTTTTTTTTTTTTTTTTTTTTTTTTTTTAAAAAAAACCCCTTCCAGATAAAGGAAATTTTTCCAAATCAAGGACAGGAGATATTCGTTCCCCACATTCCAAACTTTTCTGTGTTGTTTGGACTGTAAGGCACCTTCCAATTTAGATATGTGAATCTCATTAGCGTGCTCTTTATACTCTTTTTCAGGTCACTAATGAGGAATTTAATTAAAACATGACCTAGCACTCATCCCAGCAACAGACACCTCCTTTTGACATGATACATTGTTGTTTTTCACTGATCAACGTTTTAAATACTAGACAGTTTTCAAAGCAGCAGTAAGCAGAGGTGGAATACCACTTTATTAGGGACATGTTATTCAATCTTTTAAAAAATGAAAAATAAAAAAGATGTTCACTGGAAGAAAATAAACAGAATTACATTCTGCCTCTCTGTGTGCAATTGCCTTGTTAATAAGCTACCAAAACCTATTACCTCATAACTTAGGTTCAAAACAATGACATTCTATTTTTTGTATGAAGGAGATAAGAAAGATTAAAGGCAAATATTAACTGACAAGCTCTTGTCATATTTTTCAAAGAGTTATGTCATCAAGGCTTAATTTACAGCTTCATTCTGAAGAATACTATGTGGTAGCAGTGCTGGGGAAATTTGTATTGAAGAAGCAATAAAACATTGTTTCACTGGTTTGACCAGGTCCTCTAGTAATATAATTAAGCTGCCTACTGTTCACGTACCACTTCAGAAGTTCTCACTATACAAGGGATTCCCTTCCCTCCCATATTTTTTTTTTTCTTTCCCATCTGCTAGTGCCCAAATCTCCTTACTAGTTGCAATAAAACACGAAGAGGATAAGGAGGAGAGAAAGTGTAGTAGAAAGCGTAGAGCAGGGTCAACTAGGGCAGGTTGCCTGGGGTTGTGTCTGCTCAGGTTCAGAATATCTTCAAGGATGTCAATATTTCCGCAACCTGTTACAGTGTTCAATCACACCTACAGTGAAACATCGTTTTTATTTAGGCCTGTTGGCCTGTTACTGAGCACCACAGAGAAGAGCCAGGCTCTGTCTGCTTTATTGCCCTCCCCACGACATATTTAGGTGCATTGATCACTTGAGATTCAATGATGGCTGTCATTCAGGGCACCCTCAGTTGTCCACCTCCGCACAGGGGAGGGAGAGACAAAAATGGCAATGGTGTGTGACTGTGTCCCTCTTGGAGCAGCAGTTCTAAGACACATTGGGTACCTCAAATGGTGATAATGCCTGTGCTTTGGAAATTTAATTGATCCCGAAGAATTGTTACGAAAGACTTCATGAAATATTCAGAAACATAGTGCATGAAATTGATCAGAGTGTGCTTATCCTCTAATTAGTACACCTAACCATATATAATGAAGCATGAGGTATTTTTACCACCGCTGTACATCAGAACATGTCTGATGAGTTGATTTTTTTAGTCTTCTGCAGGAGCCATGTTGATCATGTGTGGTGGATTTTGTATTCTGTCACATGCCAGTAGACATCAGGGAATTTTGAAACTGGCTTTCAGTGATCCTAGCGAATGTGTGGACCTATTGTACCGTATCTCACTACAGCTATACTTACTGTGTATTTCCAGTGCCAGCAGTCCCTTGTCTTAAGCAGGAATGATATTGATAATAATAATAATAATAATCATCAATTATTATTAATATTATTAATAAGCTCTTCAAATATGTTTTCAGAACTTGAATTTTATAGTATATTATATGGTTTCTTTATTAACATTATCCCCTAAAACACACCAAAAAAATCCTATGTGAAGATGATAAAGTGGTAGAAGCATTCTTTTATGAGCAAGACATATTTGGAACATTTACAAGAATATGAATGATAACATTTCATGAATGCCGTTTAAAAGATGCACTTGAACAAGCTTGTGCTAGAGTACAAGCTTGCTCTCCTTTAATGAATAAAATTGTATAACAGACACATAATTGAAATGCATCAGTGTGAAGAATATCTAGCTCTTTACATCTCTTATCCCATTTCAGTTTCCTTCACTTATTCTTCCCAGCTGCAGTCTATATTTTGGAGCTGCTAGTTCCTTTCACTCTAATACAGAAGTTCAATCACTTTTTTTCCTGTTTCTTTTTCTTTTTTTTTCTTTTTTTTCTCCAACCCCTAACATCTCGCTTGAGGTTTTGAGATTCATCTTTCTGTCTTTCTGTTAAATTAAACTTTTTTAGAAGATAGTCTTCTGGCATCATTCTTCAGAAAACATGCTGTGATGTGTGATGAGGCTAGAATTAAATCTGGTTCTCCACTTGTGGAAAGGCAAACTTCCTGAGATTATAGAAGTTTGGCCAGATCTGCAGCTGCAGAAGATAAAGGTCAGTCTTTGAGTCCAAGAAATAATACTACAAAATATTTCAAATACTTTAATTAATTAATCCTTCCTCAAGAAGTCTTGTATAGTGTATCAGTATTATTTTGCAACTCATCTGAGGTTAAGACCTATGTTTAAAAGTAATGATCACAGTTTGAAATATCAGAGGGATGACTTTTCCTTTGTGCTACGCACCCCAAAAGCTATATACTTTAAGAGTAGTTGTGAACGTCAATTTTTAAAACTAGACTGATCTTCCTCAAATTAGGCAGTAAGACTAGAAGTTCTTTGGTTTTAGTTGAAGTATATTTATTCAAGACAAAAAAGATTTTGTGTTAACAGGTGTATTTAGAAATTTTGTGACTTTGGCTTCTGTATCCTGCATCTGAAATAAGTAGGTCACTAACTTCATTATAATGTCTAAACAGTAATCACCTTAGAAAAGACAGAGTTTGTGTAACACATTCTTCAGTGGCATAACCCACCAGCCTGGGTTGCAGCAAAAGATATTTATTTCCAGTAAACAGCAGTACTGGTGTCAGGCTTACTGTGTTTATGATTTTTATTTCCTCCGCCAAAAAAAAAAAAGTTCAAAATATGTAATTACCTAGTTTTATTTAATGGGTTCTTTTTTTTCCAGATGGTATTCAAATGATCAGCATATTTGTTCTAATTGTATGTGTGTTTTTTCTAAGATCTAATTTGATCTTAAGTATTTCACTTAAATGCGTAACACTGTGCCATATTTGCATCACATGATATGTAGTGAATGATAGATGAGGAGATTGGAGACACTGGCTCAGTTATGTTTATCGTCTGCAGTGTATAAGCATCTCACGAAAATCACCTTAAAATGCCAGTTCAAATGTACAATAAAATTGGCTGAAAATTGTGTTAGCAAAAACAAAGATAAAAAGAGATAATGAGGTTCGTGTACAGATTCTTCATCATTTTGAAAGACATTTATGTGTAAAAGCATCTGATAGAAATAAGAGGACTTTGCCATTTTTCATAAACTCGTTGTTGTGCTCTTCACCAGTATGTAGTGGACTAATTGAGGTGAACTTTCTTTAGGAAGACTGAGAAGGTGAGGTCATGTTCTTACACAGTCAAAGCCCTGCAACTGCTGACAGTCTTTTCCCTCTTACACTCTAATAGACACAATGAATGATAACTCTTCAAGTGGGTCTTCCCAGTGGTCATTTGTGATGCTCGCTGGGCTTTCACACAATTTATCTTCATTGATAAGTAATACAGTGAAGGCATATAACTTATTATATATTTTGGGTTTGATAAAAAAGATTATACTGGGGTTAAGGCAGCAACTTGATCATTTTTCTTGCAGGAAAATACTAAATGAAAGAGCAGTAAATTTCAGTGCTGAACTTCCATTCAAAATAGACTATATCTGTTGACAATGGGTTTCTTGGTTTTGTTTTTGGGGTTTTTTAAGTATATTCACCTCTACAGGTGAATTGTTACTGTCTGTACAACTTTTTCCATGTCACACACAGTTCCTTTTCTACTGCTGTCATAGCAATGAATATTGGGAACCATTGCTGAGGACATAACTACCCAATTCGAAAAACGTTCCATTTAGCAAGGAACTAAATTTAAAGCAGTTATGTGCTAGTTTCATGTAACATCAAAGATGATGGAACATTTTAAGGATGGGTAATGAAATGGGATAATTGATATAAACTAGTATGGCAGAATCATTATTGAGTCAACAGTATTAGTTTGTATAAGGATTTCATGCCAAATTTTCTCTCTTTCTTGGTGCTTTATGATCCATAAGATGAAAAAAAAAAAGTAAATATTGAATAAACATCTATGAGAAGCTGGATATCATTCCTATTCAATTTTAGGAGTCCTCTCAATGGATACTGTATCTGACAAAACATTACAGAAATTAATCAGCAAATTCCTTAGGCATGTACATTATTAAAAGTATGTGAGTTGTCCAATTTGTTTCATATCTTTACATTTCACAGGTTTTTTTGACTTAGTTTATAAGCAATATTGGTAAATAATGTAATTAATAATGTTGTTAGTAAATAATTAACCAAATCTAAAAGGTAAAACTAAATCTTATTAATCAGTAACCCTAGGATATGTCCCACTTCTCTTTCTATTGCCAGGTGAGGTTACAGGCAATATTTTTGTCCTCCAAATCTAGTGGATTTCAATGTTACTGTGACTTTTCATCTGAAATGTGTGGCTCATTGACAGCCTGTGCTGAAATCTGTTTTCACAATATCTGCAATATTATTTTGTTAACCCAGCTCTTACATGCTGTGTCTAGAAGAAGACTACATTTCCATTACATGGAAAAAAGTATTTTACCATTCCCACTGAGAGAGTTGTGGTCGTTCAGCCTGGAGAAGAGAATACTCTGGGGAGACCTTAGAGCGACCTTCCAGTTCTTAAAGGGGACCTACAGGAAAGATGGGAACAAACTTTTTAGCAGGGTCTTATATGATAGGACAAGGGGTAATGGCTTTAAACTAAATGAGGGAAGATTTAGACTAGATATAAGGAGGAATTTTTTTACAGTAAGGGTGGTAAAATACTGGAAGAGGTTGCGCAAAGAGGTGGTAGATGCACCATCCCTGGAAACATTCAAGGTCAGGTTGGACGGGGGTCTGAGCAACCTGATCTAGTTGAAGATCTTCCTGCTTATTGCAGGGAGGTTGGACTGGATGACCTTTAAAGGTCCCTTCCAACCCTAACTATTCTGTGATTCCTACTAACCTCTGCCCAAAACCCTCTTTTTAAAAATTTGATTTTACTGGAGATTAGACCTAGAAAATGTGTGAAAGTGTAACTGTCTGCCTTAGCAATAACCATAGTGGATGTGTGTAGGTAGTAAATAAGGTGGAGGTAAAAATTTCCCCACAGCCTCCTCTGAGAGAAATTGATGTGTTACAGTCCAGACAAGTGATCTGTGTGATGGGTGGGGAGCTGACTGACAGGCTGCAACCAGAAAGTGGTGGTAAATAGCTCCTTTTCACACTGGCAACCTGTCACACGTGGGTCCCCCAAGGATCAATACTTTGTCCAACATCGTTTAATATCTTCATAAGTGATGTGGATGATGGGATCAAGTGTACCCTGACAAAGTTCGTTGATGACACCAAATTGAGTGGGAAAGTGGACATTTCAGAAGGGAGAGCCACCCTACAGGAGGACTTGGATAAGCTGGGAGGGTGGGCTAACGAGAACATTCTGAAGTTCAACAAGGATAAGTGTAAGGTCTTGCACCTGGAAAAACATAATTCAGGAGCTCAGTACAGGCTGGGGAGCAGCTCTGTGGAAAGGGACCTCGGGGTCCTGGTGGACAACAAGCTTAATATGAGTGAATGGTATGTTGCAGTGGCAAAGCAAGCCAACAGGATGCTGGGTTGCATCAACAAGGGCATCACCTGCAGAGCTAAAGAAGTCATTATCACACTCTACTCAGCACTTGTCAGGCCACACCTAGAATACTGTGTTCAGTTTTGGTCCCTGCTATACAAAAAAGATGTGGACAGGCTGGAGAGGGTCCAGAGAAGGGTTACAAAGATGATCAGGGGACTGGGAAGTCTGCCACATGAGGAAAGGCTGAGAGAACTGGCTTTCTTCAGCCTTGAGAAAAGACTGTATCACCATGTTCCAGTATTTAAAAGGTGGCTACAAAGAAGATGGAGACTCCCTTTTTGCAAGCAGTCACATGGAAAACACGAGGGGTAATGGGTGCAAGTTACTCTAGGGGAGATTCTGATAGGACACGAGGAAAATTTTTCACAATGAGAACAATCAACCATTGGAATAATCTCCCCAGATACTTTAATTGTATTGAAAAGTCATTCTTCTGCCTCTCTTTTGCCTCAATAATTTGCCTCTCAAATTAAGACAAAGGATGTATTCTGTTAGCTGGTATAGCCTCATTTACTTCTCTACTGTCACACCTTTTCAGCTTGTGTCAACTCTTCACGTATGAGGTATGAGATGGCAGAAAGAGCTATAGTAGCTGAAGATACAGAGAAGTCAGATGGAACACTCTTACCTTTAAATGGGTGCAGTTTGCTTTACCTTACCTTAGTATGATACAAGTTATTTTCAGGGTGAATGTTCTTTGTTAGGTTTTGAAAGATGTAAAACAAATTAAAGAAATAATCAGCAATGTTTTGAGAATTATTTTAAATCAACTTTGGCATCCTAGAGAAAACTGATTTTTTTTTGTGAATATTGACTGATATGTGAATGATTTGCCTAGGAATTACTAATAAATAATCCTTGGTAACCGAAGTATATTCAAATTCCTCTTGCAGCAAAATTAAGTTATATTGTCAGAAGGCTTTACTACATGATAGACTAACAAAAAAAGAAAATAATAGAATTTTAAAGATACAACCAGCTCTCGAGCTTCCTAGAAGGCCTTGTACATTCCTTGTAATATTTTGACTTATTTCAAGAGGTTGGATGATGCTGTTTCAGGTAATATATCTGTAACAATTTAAGTAACAAATATCCCAGATACAGGACCACTAGTTTGAATATGAGCTGTGCAAATATTTGGATGTCATGTTTTGAGATCCTAGTTGCACATGCATGCTTCTTTGTGCTTAAAATATTATCTTCTGCTTATTATTGTGATGGCATCTTATTTTGCAGCTGATACAGAAAACATGGTGTGCTATAATCATAATGTGGAACTTTCATCTTTGGGTTAGCTTTGCTGAAATCTGAATACAATCACTACATGCTCATGGAGTAGTATATATTTTCTTTCTAATGTATGCCTGCTATTTGTCAAAGTAATCATCACAGATATTTAGATAATTGAATTATTCTTATTTCTGTGACTTCCAAACAATGGCATGCAAACTAAGCAAGCATATTGTAATGATGTATTTAAAATGCAATTTATTATTGAACTTATTTACATAAGCAGAGTGTTTGATAATATTGGGAGATTGTAATAAATTTAGATTTTTTTATTTTTTTATTTTTTTTTTATTTTGTGTGAACAAGCTCAAGTGGATTGGCACAGATTGGACTGTACTACTTGCACTATAGCCAGAACAGTCTGCATTGTTCACCTACTTGGCTTTTAGTCCTTAATGGTTTTTTGGTTTTTTTTTTTGTTTTTTTTTTTTTTTTTTTTTTTTGTTTTTGTTTTTTTTTTTTTTTGTTTGTTTGTTTTTTTTTTTTGTATCTTAGCAATTACATGACCTCTGTGGAAGTTGTTGGAATGTGATTTAAAAATAAAATCAAACTTCTCTAGGTGTGCTGTTTGTTTCCTTTTAATGGATAAGTTCTTTAGTGGACACTTGTTTATTTGGTCTATTGATGTACAAAACAACTTTTTAAAACTTGTTCTTCCCTTTTTGAAGTATAAACTTTGTGTGGACTTGTTTGTCTTTTCATTATGATTGTAGTTCATTTTTATCATCAAACTTGTATATGATTACTGTGACAGTAGTGTTTGAGTCACACAGACACACTAGAATAATTAACTAAACCTCACAGACATGAGCTGGAGAAAGGAAGATTATTAAACCATTTCTGCATTTGCAGAATAGAAGCACAGGAGGGACTGGGGTGTGCTAAAATACCAGATAAGTTGTCCAAACCACTTTGGATCCTGAGATTGGTGGCTTTCTGCCCAAGTGAATAATCTCCGATTGAAAACAGTGTGTTTAAGTTCTAACTTTTTTATGTTGTGAGTTGATATGCATACATGCTGTAAATATACACAGAAGACAGATGTATGTATATGTGTGTCCACGTGTGTGTGTATGTATGTGCATGTATACACGTAAGTAGAAATACATAGTGGGTGCGTCAAATATAGTGATAAAAATTTAGCAGAACTGAGAACTAAGTTCAGGTCTCACAAGTTGTCACCTAGAGGCACTTGCTTTCATTCTCCCCAAGTCCATCATCTCCTCCATACAAAGCAATTTTTTTTACCTTGAGCAAGCACCCTCCCCCATTAACTACAACTGCTAATAATTTCAGTATCACTCTTCTTCAGTGTATTTTTGCCCTAGTGACAACCTATGCCCAGAGAAGATTAATTTAATTGATGTAATATTTGAAATTCTGTCTCAGTGTTGGGGCTCTTCTCTAGTTCTGGGGCTCGGGACTCCCACCAACAGGAGTGGTTCTAGCAGCTGAGTGACATATTTAGTATTCTGAAGATTGTTAATATCAGTTTGAACCTTTTGAGAGCTTACTCTCCATAGTGAGACAAGAGATTTGTTCTCTGAAAATTTTAGAGCACCTTAAGTGTTGTGATTGAAAAGTAAAGTATAAGCAGAAAATGAGTTTTGCTTACCTTAATTTCATTGGTTTGGAATTGTTTTTATAAAAATGACCATAAACCCTGGAACATTTCACAGTGCATTGGAAATAGGTAGAAGAGGATTTTCTATCTATTCTTTATTCCTTAATCTCAGCACAACTTCTTACTATGTAGTGTGTCAAATTATACTTGTCCCTGAAATATAGGTTGTTGTAAGTATTCTTATAATCTTACAGTTATGTTTCTATCAGTTTCAGCACAGCAAGTTAAAAGAGTGACATGGAGTACTCCTGAGAATTATGCCTGTGATAGACAGAGTTTTTATTTCCTAATGTAAACGTTATTCAGTTCATAATTACCTTTCTGGTACTTATCAACTCTTGACATTTAGTCTTGCCATTTGTCTAGTGTTTTATTCCCCAGAAATCTTCCTCTCAGCTGGTAGGGGTTTTTGAAGTATGGGGCTGCATAATTCAGTATGTTTGTCTGCGATTTTAAAAATTGACTATTTATGTTTTAAAACCTTTGTAATGTTTCTTCCAACTTACCAGAAGGCTGGGACATACTGAAATTTTCAAAATTATAAGAATTGATGACATTACTTAAAAAATGGACCAGGAATGTTCATTTGATCACTGCTGCTGAGTTTCTTGTACTATAGGCAGCTAAGGAGTCCTTCAGCCTCCTTATCTGAGCAAAGTTAGAGTTAATCAGCAGGAATTAATAATTTTATGGATGCAAAAATCATTGAATTACCAGCTGGTAAAACAACTGCATTTTGTGCATGTGTCTATCCAAATTATAGGCAGTACAAGTCACCACATGAAAAGCATTCATCAAGAGCTGCTCTAGAGTTCTTAATTACTTTGTATCCATATCAGTGTTTGTTAAACAGTTTTCTTGGTTTGTTTTTTTGTTTGTTTGTTTTTAGCATTCAAATGAATGCAAATGTGAATGGTCAATTAAAACTGTTACTTGCTCATTCTTATATGATATTAGAATGCTATAGTACTAATTAATTCTTTCCAGTTGTCTAAAACAATAATAGTTTAGGGTAGTATCTATAAACTGAAACTAAAGTTTTGTAAGCTATGTTGTCAATTTTAATGATGGTCATCAATACTTTAAAAACTGTATGATGAGGACTTACATAGGTACTCAGGGACATTAACTAGATAGAGGTTCAGACTATATAAACTAAACTTTAAAGCTGTTAATTAAAACAGAATCTAAACCATTATACAGAGCGACTTCAGTGTAAGATATTACATGAATAAAATGTGTTTGTGGGAAACTGGATCTAACTTTCCTGTGGCATTTCATTTGAAAACTGGTTTTAATTTTCTTGCTTCAATGGAAGATGTTAAGTTATTTTAATAGGGCTTTGTGAATGACTTGACCAACTATTTTCATCCCTAAATTGCAAACTTTTTCTATGGCACTTTGTGTCATTCTTGGGTGCAAAAAAAATCTATGAACATCCCTAGGGAAGAATATTCCTATTTTGGCAAGAGAAAAAGTCCATAATACACAAGATGGCACTGTTTCACTTGTGAAAATGTCTCATTTTCACAGATAACAGTGAAAAATGTGATATGAGAGTGGAGAACGTTTTCTATTTTTGTATAATAGAAAATAAGATATTTGCATAGTTTAATAGTTTTGTTTATTATAGAGGAACCAAAGCATAACTATATAGATGTAAGACCGCATAACTGAAGCAAGTGAAAATGCCTCTGAAGTCACTGTTGACAAAATTGAATGGATTGGGAAGTGGAAAATAGATCTGAGCTAAAATTCTATGCGACTTATTCTTTTGCTTCTAGGATTTCCAGAGAATTTGGAATTTAGCTTTCAGCTGGTAGTTTTCTCTGGAATCTTCTCAGAGATCCTCTGACATGTATCATCAGCGTAACATCTAGGTTTCTAAACTTCACTTTTAAGGTTAGCTTGTTAAGAGCAAAAGGTATATGCTGAATCATAGAATTGTTTAGGTTGGAAGAGACCTTCAATGTCATCAAGTCCAACAGTAAACCTAGCACTGCCAAGTCCACTAAAACGCTAAACCATGTCGCTAAGGATGACATCTACACGTCCTTTAAATACCTTCAGGGATGGTGACTCAACCACTTCCCTGGGCAGCCTGTTTCAATGCTTAATAACCCTTTTAGTGTAAAATTTTTTCCTAATATCCAATCTAAACTTCCCTTAGTGCAACTTGAGGCCATTGCCTCTCATCCTATCTCTTGTTACCTGGGAGAAGAGACTGACCCCCACCTTGCTACAGCCAACTTTCAGGTAGTTGTAGGGAGCAATAAGGTCTCCCCTCAGCCTTCTCTTCTCCAGGATAAACAAACCCAGTTCCCTCAGCTGCTCCTCCTAAGACTTGTTCTCTAGACCCTTCAACAGCTTTGTTGTTCTTCTCTGGACTCGCTCCAGCACCTCAATGTCTTTTTTGTTGTGAGGGGCCCAAAACTGAACACAGTACTCAAGGTGAGGCCTCACCAGTGCCGAGTATGGGGGACAATCACTTCCACGATCCTGCTTGCTACGCTATTTCTAATACAAGCCAGGATTCTATTGGCCTTCTTGGCCACCTGGGCACACTGCTGCCTCATATTCAGCCGTCTCTCGACCAACACTCCCAGGTCCTTTTCTGCCAGACATGTTTCCAGTCACTCTTCCCCAAGCCTGTAGCATTGCATGGGCTTGTTTTGACCCAAGTGCAGGACCTGGCACTTGGCCTTGTTGAATATCCTGCCATTGGCCTCAGCCCATTGATCCAGCCTGTCCAGATCCCTCTGTAGAACCATCCTACCCTCAAGCAGTTCAACACTGCCACCCAACTTGGTGTTTTCTGCAGACTTACTGAGGGTGCACTCATTTCCCTCATCCAGATCATTGATAAAGATATTAAACACAACTGTCCCCAATACTGAGCCCTGTGGAACACCACTTGTGACTGGTCACTAATGGGATTTAACTCCATTCACCACAACTCTTTGGGCCCAGCCATCCATCCATTTTTTTACTCAGCAAAGATTATGCCTGTCCAAGCCATGAGTAGCCAGTTTGTCCAGGAGAATTGTGTGGGAAAGTGATAAAAGCTTTACTAAAGTCCAGGTAGACAACATCCACAGCCTTTCTGTCATCCACTGAGTGGGTGTCCTTGTCATAGAAGGAGATCAGGTTAGTGAAGCAAAGCCTGCCTTTCATAAATCCATGCTGACTCAGCCTGATTGCTTGGTTGCGCTATATGTGCTGTGTGGTGGCACTCAAGATGATCTGCTCCATAACCTTCCCAGGCACCGAGGTCAGACTGACAGGCCTGTAGTTCCCCAGCTCCTCTTTGTGGCCCTTCTTGTAGATGTAGTCACATTTTCTGACTTCTAGTCAACTGAGAGTTCCCAAAGTGAAGTGAGGTACATGAAAATTTCCTATAGTGTAGAAGGCTTCATTTTTTAATTAGGTCTTAAAGTCTAACCTATATTTTAACTTGTAATTGAAAAAGAAAAAAATCATAAAATATATACAGCCTATTTAAATATAGGTTTTTTTTTACTTTAGACATTTTAAACCTTAGGCAATATTCATATGTCCAGCATTTGTGAAAACCCAGCTACATCTCTTCATGTGCCAAATTATGATATAATGAAAATTATGAGATAATTTTAAATATTTTTTTATATTTGCCCAGGATGTCACATAAATTGACAGTGTTTTTATTCTTCTAAGGAGCTCAGTAGAAAATCTGCAAGCCATCAACCAGATTAGATGCAGTCATTGCACTAACATTTCAACATTTTCAGTCTCAGATGTCTAAGTACATATGAACTGATAATTTGGTACTACTTGATCTGCTCTTTGAGATTATATGCTTCCTTAGATGTTTTGACATAGAAATGTGTGATTAACTCTGTATCCTTGTTTTAAATTTCCAAAGTTTAAAACCCTATATATATATAAATGTTGTATAAGAAAGCATATACAGAAGAAAGACCATAGAAAAGAAAAGCATTATTTCCTCTTAGAGAAAAAGAAACTGAAGATGTGCTCTGGAAGAACATTTCCCCATGTTTTCCAGCTGTTATGCGGTACTTCAGTCACAGGACCAGATTAGAAGTAGATCCCATTAAATGCATATATTGTGGTTATAGGGACCATAGTGCTTATAGCTTCACTCTGTGATCTACTTCTTTCACTTCCTAACATAGCCAGTATCTGTTGCTATCGTACCCTCCAAACAGGAGGGCTTAGAACTCAATTAAGAATCTAGCATGTAGTCTGTAAATGAAGTTTTGTAACTATCGAAAGCTGACTGTTTATTTCCCTTTTATAACATTTGTGAATTTTCTTTGGCCTGAACATTCACATTTTTTTTTCCTGTCATAACCATGGCATTGCTACATTGTTATGGAAAATGGTTCTGATTTACAGACCTCAAAGCACTTTATAATCACAATGTATATGTAATTTGAGATAGTTTTATTCCTGTTTCCTGGATACAGGAGTTTGAGTCTGAAAAGACATTGTGCTTCAACCAACAAGCCAGGGACTGGATTTTGTAAAAGGAACACTTGTGGTAACTACATTTTATAGACCTTGACCATGTAATGATGATAGGAGACATTCTGTAGTTGCGTTGTCATAAAATGGTAGGGACCAAGTTTTTCTGGGGTTTCGTTAAGTATTTATTCATTTAGTATGAATACCTAAAAGGCTTATGTTCTTCTTCATGTTGACCTCTTTGCAGTGAAGAATTTTATTTTGATACTACTGCTTGATAACAAAAACAGTTGAGATCCTCAACTAGAGATCCATATAGTTGTGCTACAGAAGTGACCCTTTCTGATGTTATCACTCAGTGAAGGTTTTTATCAAGAACAGCAACAAATAACTCCAGTTAGTCTTCTGTATTAAATAAAATGGTAAACAAATCTTCAACCATTTCTATGTAGTTACATTATCTAGATCCTAATTTGAAATAAAAACTTGACAATTTTGTTCATTTTATTTTGTTTGTAAATATTAGTTGTATTTTGTTGACTTCAAAGTATAATTTTGGTATAATTTTTAAATCAGTAAATTTATACTGTAAGTGACAATCATTACTTTGCTAGAGAATAATAACATCTTTCAATTTTTCTGGTTTGAATTTCTGCTGTTTCTACCACACAATTAAAACTTCAAGAGGTTTTTACGTGGGTTTTTTGTTTGTTTGTTTGTTTGGCATTTTTACCTTTTAGTTTCTCAAGAACTTGTGGACTCTAGAACTAGAATGGCCACTGTAGAATAAACATTATAATTTTGCTTTAATATTGCATCCAGTTGGGATTGGACATATTTTAAAGAAACAAATCTCTGAAATGTTTCTGTGTTCACAGTAACATTATTCTGAGGAATGCAAATAGTGCTTGATAAAAGTTTACAATCTTATTTTTTTCCTTAAACACCTTCAGTTTTTTTCCTGAACTCATTCAAGATTTTGCACAAAAAATTGGAATTTACTTTTCCCTTTGATCTTGCTTTTAACTGCATTATCAAGTCACAGAAGGCAATTCTTCAATAAGTGAAATAAGCTTGGAAGGATATCAGCAGTACAGCCAGTGTATTAGCACTTGCCATATTTCAGAACTCGAATAGAAACGTAACGAAGAAACTGAAGCAGTAGCTGCCTCAAAACATACTCTTAAGACTGGAGTGTTTTAAGTGCTGGTAGTCACATAACAAAGCAACATTGTCTATTAGTGAGGTATTTATGCTTTTTTTAAAAAAAAAAAAAAAATCCATTAAACATTACAATGCCTTCATTAAATTTCAGTTAACCAACAATAGATACTATATCAGAAATTGGAAGCAGTCTGAGCTGGGAATCATGCGGACATACCAACAGGACAACAGGAACCTCATTTCCAGTGGGATTATCTCTCTTTGTTTAGCTGGCTCTGGTACTCCAAGGAAGAGTCAGAACCACTCTCCATGTTCAGTTCTGCTGAAGATGTAGAGTGCAGTGCGCTCTCTGCTTTTACACTCAGGATTAACCAATTAGTGAGACAAAACCAGGAGTTTTATTTCCCGATTCAATTATCAAGATGAATTTTACATTTCTGTTACTATTTTACTTTTGTGGAATAGAGCATTTTCAAAATGCAGGTCTAAGTGCTGTGTTTTCCCCATTTCTATTACTAATTGTGGTCATTTTATGTTGTTTTGAGCTGAGGGGTTGGAATTGATGAGGTCCCTTCTAACCTGCATTGTTTCACGATTTACTTCATCTAATGACTGTATGAAAACCATGTCCTTCTTTCCAGACTGATAGAAGTGAGAAACAGATTTATGCTGTAATTTTTCTATTAATGGGTTGTTGAGGATACTATTTATAGTAATGACTGATAAGTTATTTCCTGACAGTTACTGGCCAGCTTGATTTTGGAACATTAGGAACTCTTGCTGATCACTCACTGCTGCAGTACAGTGTCATTTCAGTGTGTTTAAAGCTATGGAGACTATAAAGTGAAACAATCTCCTAGGCCTTATGGTGCTATGACTAAGTTAATTTCTTATCGAATTCAGAACAACTTTGCAGAAGAAGGCATGCTTTGCTTGTCAATTTTTTATTGGCAGTGATATTGGAAAGATCTTGCAGAAATTCGTCAACAATTCGACAGACTAAAGGAGAGTATGGATTTAAGGGAAGAAAAGATTGAAGGTCGAATGGAAAGGTGACTAAGAGGACTTTTTTTCCTCACTTTCTTTTGCTTCCTCCCAGTCATGTTGACAGTTCTTGCACTTCCTTAACTTCTTTCTTCAAACTGAATACTACCCAATACCAAAGCAGAAGACTAAAAGGGACTGATGGTTTCCTCTGGAAGTGCAGGATTCCAAACACTCCTGCTATTTCAGAGCTAAAAGATTCAGTTCCCTGTGATTTCTTCATGCAAAATCATGGTTTGGGGTTTTAAGGAACAAACGTGAAACTCCATTTCTCCATTTCTCTCACTTTTGATTGAGATTCTAACAGAATTATTACTGAATTTCTGACTGAAGAGGGAGAAAGCTATCAGAGTTAGATAGTAATGAATATCACTTCATTGGAGTTTTGCAGCCTAGCAGGGTGATGTTCTTTCTCTGGTCCTCTAGAACACTCTTTATATCTACAAAGGCGATTAATAGGCACTAGGTATCTACTTGCTGTTTGTGCTTTCATGGGTGTCCTTTACTATTACCACAAAATATGATTCACATGACTGACCAGGATGTTTTTAGTTGCCAGTTAAATTTTAGTGAAATTTTACAATCCATGGCATGCTAGGCAAGAAAGCACTAAAGTATTTAGAATATCTGTGAAAACATAAGTAGATCATAAAACATCATCTGTTTCTAGAGTCTTATATGTATTTCTTCATTAGTGGGTAGAGACAAAGAAGGTGCTTTGCTTTAGTCCTCCCCAAGAAAGTAGGCATCACAGTGCATACCTCTTTTTGTGTATCTTTTGCTTGTTTAGTCCATGCTCTTTTCCTGCAGATATTAAAGTTTTACTATGAGGTATTGTCTGTCTGTCCATAGTCACTGCTGTAGGTTCTTCACTTGGGTTCTGATTGCACTGAAAAATTGTCTTGGGACGTTGGAGACGGTGTCTTCAAAAGATTGACTCCAGCCCTCTCCCTTCCCTGTAAGTGCCCAGAGAACCACACAGGGGTGTTGGGAGCATTTGTAGAGAGTACAGTGACATCAAACTTGAACTCTTATATCCATGCTTTCCCTTCTCCTTCAATTTCTGGTAAATTGTATGAAATTAGTCGGTTTTGTTAAGAGTTAAATTTGTTTCATTCCGTAAGAAATATATTTATACGGACTGTATTGTCTTTATTAGTACTGGCTGTAAGGTGATATTACTTGTAATATGTGAAAGTAGGACACGAAGAGTTTTCAAGTTTGGGAAATCTTAATAGCATTTTCTTTCTTTCACTAAAACTCTCTCCATAATCATAAAAGTAGTTTAGATGCTAGGATACAGATGTTCTTTATCTATTAACATACACTTATAAAAAAAATTCTAAGTGATGATATATTTTTTTTGTAATTTCTATGCAGTTTGGATGAAAACCTTTTAATGCACATTTGCACAAGGTCAGCAATAACTTACAATATCTTTTAGTATTGGATTTATGTGGAAATAACTGAAAATCTCTTTTGCAATTTCAAAGGGCTTAAATATGATATTTTACTGTCATGTACTTCATCAATATTTTATGTAAAGTGAGGATGAAAAACACATTTTAACAAATCAAAGACTTCAAAAATATTGTATAGCTTCCTTTCTTTTTCTGAAGGGATTTTTTCTTATACATAAAGGTGAATAAGGAGCTGAAAATAAAGAAAAGTCACATTGAAACTGTGATGCATAATAAGAGTTCTATTAGCAAAGGTGAAATACCTTGTGAGGCAGTTGCCAAACAGACTGTCTACCCTTGAAAAGTTGGCTAGCTCTGTGTTACTCCGACATGGGCTTTGGGTCTGGTCCATCAGGGCGGGGAAGCTGGGGGCGACCCCACACAGGCTGTGCAGGGCCATTACTACTGGGTCACTATCCCACAGCATCTGGGCTGGCTGAGCAGAGCAAGGTTGGTGGCAGGTCCCACTGACAGTCAAGCAGTCAGTGATCCAGCAAAAGGTGAGGTAAAAAGTCAGGTCTGAGTTTAGTCCGGGAAATCCCAATGCCAGTGCAGGAACAGCCAGGAGCAGGACTGGGAACGGGTGTAACTCCAGTATCATAGAATCATAGAATCATAGAACCATAGGGTTGGAAGGGACCTCTGGAGATCATCTAGTCCAACCCCCCTGCCTGAGCAGGGTCACCTAGAGCAGGTTACACAGGAACACGTCCAGGCGGGTTTTGAATGTCTCCAGAGATGGAGACTCCACCACCTCTCTGGGCAGCCTGTTCCAGTGCTCTGCCACCCTCAGGGTAAAGAAGTTCCTTCTCATGTTTAGGTGGAACTTCTTGTGCTCAAGTTTGTGCCCATTGCCTCTTGTCCTGTCCCCGGGCACCACTGAAAAGAGCCTGGACCCATCCTCCTGACACCCACCCTTTAAGTATTTATAAGTGTTGATAAGATCCCCCCTCAGCCGTCTTTTTTCCAGACTGAAGAGACCCAAATCCCTCAGCCTTTCCTCATAAGAGAGGTGTTCCAGTCCCCTAATCATCTTGGTAGCCCTCTGCTGCACCCTTTCCAGCAGTTCCCTGTCCTTCTGGAACTGGGGAGCCCAGAACTGGACACAGTACTCCAGGTGTGGCCTCACCAATGCAGAGTAAAGGGGGAGGATGACCTCCCTTGACCTGCTGGCCACGCTCTTTTTGATGCACCCCAGGATGCCATTGGCCTTCTTGGCCACAAGGGCACATTGCTGGCTCATGGTCATCCTGTTGTCCACCAGGACTCCCAGATCTCTTTCCACAGAGCTGCTCTCCAGCAGGTCAGCCCCCAACCTGTACTGGTGCATGGGGTTGTTCCTCCCCAGGTGCAGCACCCTACACTTGCCCTTGTTGAATTTCATAAGATTTCTCTCTGCCCAGATCTCCAACCTGTCCAGGTCTCTCTGTATGGCAGCACAGCCCTCTGGTGTGTCAGCCGCCCCCCCCCAGCTTTGTGTCATCAGCAAACTTGCTGAGGGTGCACTCTATCCCCTCATCCAGGTCATTGATGAATATATTGAAGAGGACTGGATAGAATAGCTCAGGCCAGGTCAGGGTGCTCCCAGAACTGTGTGTGGGGGTGCAGGGGTGGGGGTCCCTGGTGAGGCTGGTCAGGGCAATTAAGGCTTATTGGTCCCTGCAGGGTTCTGACAATAGGTGTCTGCCTCAATTGCAATGCAAAGTTTTGGTCCTCTGGTGCAGGCTGCAATTTCGCTGAGTTCCCCATGGCAAGTGGATGACGGGGATATGTAAGCCAATCACACAGATCAGCTTAGCATATTCAGCTGTAATTTAATCACAGGATATGAACTGACATAGCTTTGTGGATCACAAGACGACACTGAAGGCAGAGGTTACTGCTGGCATCAGACTGTTTTACATTCAAGCATGCAGGATGCTGCTCTCTGATACCATTCATATAATTTTGTGGGAGAAAGGCTATCATCACAGGAGATCCCATTTCAGCAATTGTCTTTTAAAAATCAGATTTGTGATTTGGACAGGAGAGGTGGAAGAAAATGGACAGTAAAATACACTTCAGTTCTCTCAGATGGTATTGGATTCATGCTTATTATGTTGTGTAGGATATTTTTTTGCCAAAGATGGCTGGGGTGATCATATCCCCTAGGATCACATTCTAATCCTGTTATATCAATACAAGTTTAAAGAAATGCCATTGACAAAAGTTTTTCTGATCTCAGTTAGATTGGTATAAATTTCTTTGATAGTCAGAATCACTACATTGATGGAAATTCAATAGCTTGCCTTTAGAGCTCAGCAAGAAAAGACTTTGGCTGGTACATCAGAAGTCAGCGCTCTTGCTTTTATTGAAATATTCAGCAAACTGTTACAAACTTTTGAAAATGTTTATTTTTATGCCAATTAACTGTGTCAGATCACTATCATGCATTTTATTAATGATTTAGAAGGAACCAGAAGTCTGAAGCAGTTTGAGGCAATTGTGTGGGTAATTCGTTGATAAAAAGCCCTTCTTTATTTCGATGTTTGAAGTTTAATCCTTTGGACATCTTTGAGCATAATTATTAAATACAGTGAGTTTGGTGAAAATGAACTTCTGGTTTCTGAAATTTCTTTGAACATATGATTCTATGATATGGGATTATAACGTAGTATCTTTTGTTCGTTCTTTTTTAAATTTTTTTGAAAAACAGCAATTCCATCAGCACATCTGTTGTATAGGCAGTCATGTTGCTGAACTTGCTAGTAAAATTTCTTTTCATTGCTTTTTCCTTATATAGCCCCCTACAGACTAATGAAGGTGCAAGATAGATATCAGTGTTTCCATTTCCACTATGCAGTTATTGATGTTGCTATTGTCTTGGGACATACAACAATGGAGGCAGGCTTTTTCTATGAGTTGACCTTATGTAGAAGAAAATGGCCTGCTTCAATTATATCTTCTAGGTTTTATCTTTGGGCTTCGTGGCTTCCCAGCATATTTTCTTGAGCACCATAATTCACTGCAGTACAGTGACAGGGGAGAAGAAAATATATACAGAAAGAAGGTTCAGCTGTTCAACTATTATTTATGGTGATGACTTCCATCTCATGAGTACTATTTATGACACAGTTTGATTGTCATAGTTTCTATGGTTTCCTAGAAATTTACATGTTACAACTCATGCAAGAAGTGTACTCTATAATATAAAGAGTGCCAAGGATTAGCTACAGAAATAATTCTTAACCTATGGGAGAGTCCTTGAGGTATGCAGATTTGGAGATAGATAGTATCTATAAATACCACTGGGGAAGAAGGAATGGGGAAAATCCGACTTTTGGTGGGCGTATTCAATAGATACTTCAGAAAACATAAATTCTTGGAGTTCCTACTCTTCTATAGATTATTCTGTCTGAGCTAAATTCATATTGCTGAGCTAAGTGTACCTAATAGTTATGAAATTCCATTAAAGATTTCATTATTGTCAAAGGAGTCAATTATGGTGAGAAAACATAATTTAGCATTCTACAGTTGTACTGAATATAAATCATGTTTCAGGACTTTTACTTTTGTAATATATTATAAAATGAAAAGCATACGGGCAATTAATATGTGATACTCCCCGCAAGAAACAAAAATTTAGGTATGTTTTCTTGTGCCAGGTATCTTAGGCGTTAGGGCTTATAAGAAAAACATGATTAATTAAATGGATAGTTACTCTTTCATCTTTCCTTCTCCTTTTTGTCAGAATAAGACATCATTTTATTGATGTGACTTCTGCAGTACAGACTCCTGTTTCAATCACTGTGTTCATTGTACTGTACTGTAGTCATTGTTGAGAATTCCATAGACAACTAGGCAGAAAAGAATGTATTAGAGTCCTTCTAAGAAGATGTCAGGGGACTTTTTTGTAATGCTTAATCTTTTCATGTTCTGTTTACATTTGGTAAATAACTGACCTTTAAAAAAAAAAAAAAAAAGAGAGAAATCATTCTTACTGAGAACAATAATAAAGATGCCTTAGAAAAACAGTGTCAACAATTCTGAATATCTCTGAAAGACTGAGAAAAGTATCCTCTGGGAAGAAGGCTTGACACTTCTCTTGTGTTTGTAGATGGAAGGAATTTGGAAGAATGTGTTTGGATCAGGAAGGGAAATTGAGCATTATCTTCATACACTTGTTGAATCCCTCTTAGGAAAAAAAAAATTAGAAGTAGAAAACGCTTAATTTTTAGCAACTAGGATTAACTAACAATTCAGCTGAGAGTTTTACCAAATCAGTTGCTTCAAAGGCAGCTTCAATTTAGTAGTGCATAGGTATCTGTCATTTAAAACTGCCCCCCTCTGGGATATAACAGTATATGCTGTCCCAAAAAACAAATGCAACCCATTTTCTATTAAAAAGTCACAAAAATATAAATAGGTAGATCTATTTTGTCAACCTATAAATATATTCCAGCATATTATGGTTTAACAGAAAACCACTAGTGAATGAATAGTACTGTACAAGAATATATATTTACTTTGTAAGATGAGTAATTTATATATGTCTGAAAACAGAAATAGTATTTTAGGTTTGTATTTTAGAAGGTGGTGCCATGTCTTACAGCAGTAGAAAAGAATATTGGTTCTGAGCATGATATTGCAGTGCAAAACATGAGGTTATAACAGTCCATAATTTATCAGTCTGTAGCATTGTCTTACCAATGAATGAATATAGGAAATTATCTAAATGAATGCAAGTAGGAACACGTCATACAATTATGCTGGCCTCTAAACTTCGCAATAAAAAGTTTTAACTTTATTTTTGACTTAAAAATAAATGTAGCAATCTTTCTTTTTTTCTCTGCTTCTTCACATCTCAGAACATTCAAGCATTATGGCAAAATTGACAATTAAAGAGTAATTCGGTACTGTGGCAAGCACTGAAGGACAGGATGAGAAAGCAGGATGTGTTGTGCTGTGTCAGACCAGTGGTCCCTTGTCCCCGGTGCTTTGGCTCCTGAGGATGGCCTTGTGACCAGCCAGAAGTGCCAAAGTGCTCTCCTGCGCCACCGGTCTGCCAGTGGCAGTAGGAGAAGGTATTTGGGAAGCAAGAGGGGAAGGAAGGTGAACCTGGCCACTTGCTGTGGGCCAGTCCCCTCCTAGCATCAACACTTGTTGGCTTAACCTGCCAGTTCTGTTGGACAGATTTTCTTTTAAGCTTGCTGATATGACTTGCTACCAGGGCCTCTCACAGCTTCAAATTTCAGCCATTCTGTGTCTGTTGTGTAGGGTGGTATGTTCTTCCCTTTGTTCAAAGCTATCTCTGACCAGTTCGTTTTGGTGTGTCAGGATGGTATGAGTAACAGTTGTGCATTCAACTTACCCACTGTATTCATGAGTTGGTAAACCACAGTTGTGCCCCTCCTCAAGTACCTGCAAGCTGAAGTCCCAGCCTGTTTGTTCTCTCCTCACAGGGCAGCTGCTTCATCTTACTTACTATTAATTTTTTCTTCTGTGTATGTTGTGTCAAGCAATTCATAAGGAAAATAAAGTATTGACACATCTAGCTTTTTTTAAAACACATTTGTGTAAGACCTTCTTCAAGCCAGTTATACTTGTGCCTCAATACTCAGAGCATTTAAAATTTCATTAGCCTGAAGTAATTAAACAGTAATATAGATAATGTTAATAATATATATAATGTTATTAATGTTAATTATGTTATAGAATATCTTAATACTTTGATGATTTATAAAACTAAAATTAAATGAGCAATAAAAAGATGTGGCAGCCTAGTGATGAAAAAAAGAAATATACGATAAAATGTGGTAAAATGAAGTAGTGAAAACATGGGAATTAACATGAGAAAGTTCTTCTTAATACTTGTTCATTCCGCATCTCTTCATACTTGACCATTCTCTGGTGTGCTTCTGGAGTACAACTGAGAGTAAAATATGGGTTGCTGCTGAAAAAGAACAGTTTACTTACTCTCCTTCCCTCATACTCATTCTTGCTTTGCTTTCTTCATTGCTGGCATGGGTATTCCTGTGGGACCACACTGGGATGGTTTAAAAAGCTGAACTAATCAGAAATTAAACCCTATCACCCCCCAAAATGATTTGGGATTTTTTCCTGGATGATTTCTACAAACTAGGTCACCATAGTTCAGATAGTGTCTGTTGGACATTATGCAAGAACAGAGAACGGGATAGCAGTAACTGCCCAGCAGCTGCAGAAACAGCCCAAAGATAAGAGATTCCTTGCCAGAAAAAAAAATCCTGTTTGTGATTATAGACTCCCAGGAAAGAGTCTTGCAGAGTCCCAGGAAAGAACTTTTCTAAATCTTGAGCATCTACATTAAGCTGACAGAAGACAGCTTACAGTGATAATCAGTATATTTTATCTCAATTACAAAATTGGTGCTTTGTGTTTTATTTCTGTCTTTTCTTACATTAGGGCCGGCATTTAGTTTTCTGAGCTGAAAATACATAGACTGTGAGGCTGCCTTAGAGCTCCAAGCAATACAAATGGCACAACTCTTATTTGAAGGTCAGATTTCACTGGGCACAGCTTCACCATTCCGATATCTCTGAAGAGCATTCCATAGGTTTAATATGCGGAAATTTAAAAGCATATTTCACATCTAGTGCTTAATTTTGCGGTTGTGACACTGCATCCAGAATTTGGAATGCTACTGTTTATTGACTCAATGTCTATTAAAATTCATGGCAGTAGTATTGCTTTCCTTGATATACAAAACTACTGCTGTATCTCAAAGGATATACACTTTTTTTTTTTACTATCCAGTTTTTAAACATCAAAACTGTTTTTATTTGGTTAAATAAACACACTGGGGAGATAAATGTAAAGGAAAATTAATTGTGTAATATCTTCATAAGCCACTATGGAATTCATATTATGTAGAAGACACTGCTCTACACTCTGAAAATAGATGTTTTGCAAAATATACTGTGATTTTGACATACATAATTCTCTGAATTTTTTGGTCTCTTGTAATTCTTTCTGACTATCTTAATATAAACAGTGACTGATGGTCAAATTTGCATGAATTTATTTAAATGAGATTAAACCAGCTAAACTGGTCCAATAAATGGAGATACAGTTGCTGTGTAATTTTATCATTTAACGTGCCGAATTCTTTGCGTTTATTTAATATGATTTTTCAGGTTGTCAGTGTGAATCTGATGGTAATACCACAGGCAGTTTAGGAGATCAACTGTGGGAGACTACATTAGTTGTTTTTGTTAATAATTCCTTTACTTACAATTGCTGATGGCTAATTTGTTGGAGTTTCTGCTATTTAACAATTGAGATGGCTAATTATTTTTTTATCCATCATACAAATTTTGTGGTAAATTACTATTCCTTGTTTGGAGGGCTTCTTGAGCAGATTTCTTAGGATAATTTTTGGGATTTCAAATTTAATTTTATACAGATGTCTGCCATGATTAATACTAAATTTTGTTGTCTATGTAAACATTGTTAATGATGCAGTTTTGCAATGTAATAGTAACATGAGTCATCAGATATGATATCTGCAAAATTATACTGGCAGAGCATATTTTTAAAGGCTGTGATTGGTACAGGACTCTGTTAAATTCTCAAAACTTTCAGAGTAAAGGCTGCTGCATGCAACCACAGTTTTCTGCCTTCTGTAGGTATCTTCTGAGCCATGAGCATATGCTGTTTGATCCATCCCCCCACGTTCTTAATCAGTTTCTTTGGCGTGGAAAATACACACAAGAAGACTACTGTTAGTTAATAATATGAATAAACTGGAAGATAATAGGAAAAATAAGGCGGTCTTTATGGGGAGGAGCATTATTAGTTCATCCTAATATATACAAGAATGTTCCATCTGGCAAAAAAAAGTTTTCTCTTCTAGCATTTCCTCAAGCTTGCGTAGGGGCCACTGATACACATAACTTGTGGAGGGCTTCAAGTGAGGTGGTTTCTTGTTTCTAACTGTTCATTTGCACTAAGAGAAACTAAACATAGGTAGCTTTTCTAGGTGAAGAATTACAGTTGCCACAGCAATGCTATGTAAGTGGGAGTGAAAGTAATCCTGTGGATGGGCAGGGAACTAGGAATAACAGAATCTTTCTATTAAGAAATGACTCAAAATATTTTGAAATTCAAAAAGTTGCAGTCAAAGGCAACTATAGCGGTGTTGCATTTTTCTCAGTAGTTTCAGCAGCAGTGCACCAGATCTGTGACCTAACATGAGCAAGTGATTGGAAGCATCCCTAGAGTTTGACTTTTACAATGGGCAATGCAGGGCTGTGCATCTGAAGTGGAGAGGGCCGGCACATGCCCGGCATGTGGTAATAGATGGACTGATAGTGCC
Organism: Fratercula arctica; assembly: GCA_947846985.1. NCBI lineage: Eukaryota > Metazoa > Chordata > Aves > Charadriiformes > Alcidae > Fratercula > Fratercula arctica. Next base: position 82,871,819 of record CANTUZ010000002.1, read on the forward strand.
CATAGCCCCATATCTAGAATTACCAAAGAATCAATAAATGTTGCTGAATTATTTTGTATTTTATCGAGTTATTTGGTGGAGCTGATATCTCTGATGGTGCAAGATTGTCAGAGGACAATCTTACTGCGCCTTCAGCCTCAGAGGGCAATCTTATTGAAGTAGTATTATTCAGGATGTGTGAGGAAAGCTAGCAGGAGTGAAATTAAGCAAGATAACTGTGGTCTGTTCTGGCGTGGAGAGCAAAGTCAACAAGCATGATTTGCTTAATTAAACTGGTAGACAGGGTTTGTTTTCAATTTGATATTCTCATTCACCTTGGAAGTAGACTGCTAATATCTACAGCTATTGTGAATCTGCGTTCCTTTTCCAAACTAGAAAATACCTGTAAAGTCAATCAATTTCAGGAAGAAGCTCTTAGTAGTAATGAATAATACCATTTGAATTTTCAAAATAATGATATCAGAAGAGTATCATAGTTCCACTAAGTGTCAAAAAATTGTTAAACTTATTTGAAAAACACTTAGTATTTTAGAAACATAGACTACACCTACAGGGGTGGAGGAGGTAGAAGAAAGGAACAGTAGAATAGCATGAATGAACAGAAAAGAGATGTAAAGACGTGATTCCTGCTGCAGTCAGTTTTTCACAAAGAAATGCAGAATAAGGTTTATCTGAAGCTTTGTTAAAAGTGACAGTGTCTGAATGCAAATTTTACGGACTTTAGTAGCCCCCAGCTCTAAAAGTAATAGTACTTTTGGATATTCCATCCCTTTACAACTGTGGTTCTAATTAAACACTGTAACAGCATTTACCTACATCTACAGCATAAATATGAAAACAGTAGTAAAGAGTTGTATGCCTAAAAACATAAAATTGCTTATCAGAAAAAAATAAAAAAAAAGGAAGCATCTTTTTGTCTCTTGTTGAGATCAGATTGGGCCCTGTGTAACCTGTTACATTTTGTGGGAGAAGGAGAAGGCATTTGATTTTGTATGTATGGCTGTTTATAGACAGAAGCTAATAATACAAGTACTTTGTTGATCAAGTATCATTTATTTCTGACATGAAAGTAAAAATTGCTTGAATTTGACCTACAGGAATCAGTGGATACGATGTTGTCCTCTATAGAGGAATTAAACAGGAGATAAATATTTACAATTTGCCTAAATGAAAAATCACTTCATAACAATTTTTTTTTTTTTATTTTATGTACTTAAAGGCACACACACATGTGCACACACACAGATACTTGATTACATGTTAGCCAGTTGAATATAACCTGATGATATTATTTTGCTATTTCTATATAATTGACAAGATGTGGTAAAACTAAGATGCTTTCATCTTTAGGTGTGAAGGTGGTTTGTTTGTTTGTTTTTCTAAATGTCCTTTTAAAGTCCTGTATATTTCCATTTTTAACAACAGAAAGAGAAATCCACAACCCTGTTTTCCTACCATCCTCAGAAGAAAGAAAATATCCCTCCCAGCAAAATGCCACATAAAGTTTTGGTGTTTATAAGGGGTCGAGGTGGAGGAGAAGAGAGTTATATAGTGGTTACATAAGTAAGTTTTGTCTTATTTGGGGCATAATAAGAACATTGTCTTCATTCTACTTCACTGGCACATTTTTAATGCTACCTTCGGCTGTTAGTGGGTAAATGTGAACTTCTACCTATTCTTTTTGACCTTAAAATACACTGTCAAATCCAGTATAAATTTCAGTGTCTTTGCAGCAATTTGGAGAAAAAAAAAAAAAGGGAAATTCTTTCACCTCCTCTCAATCATTAATTATTGTAGAACTTTTTGGAATATGATAATAATGTGATAAGAAATTTCAAATTTTGTTCTCATCATATTAGGAAGAACAAAACATTAAAGGTAGGTTTTTTGTAAGGGGAGCAGAATATCTGGCTCTTCTAAATGGCAAAGCGAGTTAACATGGTCTAAGTCAGAAGAACTGCTCACACTCAAAATTCACTTCTCCATCTGGGAAACTGGGGGGTTTGCCTGAGAGGGATTTATAGAGCTTCAGAGGAGCGTGCAGATATTGCAAGTAACAGTACTGTCCACACAGTTTTTGACTGGGTCTGCAGGGCTGATTCTACTTTATTAATAAGCAAAGCTAGGAGTGTTGCCAGGTGATGGAAGAAGGCCGTATTTGAGCCCAAAGAAAGAAAAAACGGCACCTGAAGGCAGCTTCCTCAGCCCTTGGTCCTCCTTCCTCTGCTCTGGCTTTCTTTAAACCTTTAAGTCCTTTTCTTTAAAAAGTGCTGAGGAAAACTGAGCTCTGTGATCAGTCAGTTTTGCACCCAATAACAAGCTTACATTTGAGTTTCCTTTTCACATACATTTTTCTTGCATAGAATAGGTTTATCTTGAAATGTGAACAGGATTCTCTTATTCTTTAGAAGCAATGGCGTATGGATGCCTGCATATCCTTTAAAGCTAGAGTTTGCGCTAAAAAACTTAAGAGTTAAGTTCAAACCAGGTGCCTGTTTCTACCATCTGTATTAAAAGTTGAAAATCTATTCCCTTCTTTGAGACATTACAAAACAGATCAGTGATCTGAGCTCTTCATTTCGCTTTCCAACAGATAAGGTGGCAAAAGGCCAACAGTAGAAAGACTGGGATTTCAGCAAGGGAAGGTAGTGTCAGCCCTCCCGGGTAACCCCCAAAGGGAGACCAGGGAGCGTATTGAATCAGTGTGTTTCCCTTCTTGCTTTTCCTCTTGCCAGCTGCTGACCCCAGTGTGCCGCCTCTGCAGGGATTCCTCTCTGGGAAAACAGGTGCTTTCTTGAGGGCAAGCATCAGCAAGGGTCTACCTACAAGACAGCAAGACCAAAGTAGTCTCAGAGAAGTTAAAACCCATAGTAAACATTTGTCTTAATTTTGCTGTATTTGTCTCCTGTAAGAGTTGTTTATACCAAAACAATTTGTGGTTCAGTGCATTGTATTGTCTTTACATTTATTTGAATGTTACTGCTGTCAGTCTCAGTAGGCTTAGTGTGAAACCTATTGCTTGCAAGAGTTGCTCCACTGAAGTTACCTTGTTTGACTTGTTGGACTAAGATCTATCATTTGCTTTTGAGAATTGGATGGATAAGGACTTGGGATAGATTCTGAACCTCAGTCTTCAACACGTAGCCACTTATCAATGAGACAATTAATACATGTTGCCCACAAAGTGTTTTGGGAACTCTTTCCTTGAGCACTTCTGAGGTAGGATTCGCAAAACCTGGATTTCAGGTTCTGGAAATAAAACATACTTCAGTTTCCCTTATAAAAGAGCAGCTGAACGATGGCTGTAAAAATGATCCTGTGGGCAGTGTTGAACAGAAAGAGGAAAAAAATAATTAAAATTAACCTCTGTAATCTCCTTCCAAAATAACGATGGCAAACTGAACCTGTTTAAATTCTGACAGATTTCAGTGCTTCAAGAGACCATTTAATAAATTATGCATTTAATTCACTTAACACTGACAGTGACCTGGTCACACAGGAAGAAAAAGATTGTTGCTTCTAGTCTGATTCAGACAGTTTGCATCTTAAAATGTATTTGATGTTCACCTTAAAAAAACTAAAGTAGTCCTCTCCAGTATTTGGAATATGTTAAGTTTCAACTCTCTCCAAAGACAGCAGATACAGGCTGAGCCCAGTGAAGAAGTTTCTGTGCAAGCAGAGGCATCACAGCTTTCACATGCTGGTTTTTTATGGTCCAATACTTATCTCCTGATAGTGGTACTTCTGAGTATTAGTTGTACCTAAAGTGTACTGGGTATAAGCCTTACAATTAGTACATCAAATGGGACATTTCTAACAACTTCAGGAGTAGAAAAATCACAAGAAAATAGCAAGAGGATGGAAGATTATTCTTATAATTTTCCAGACAGATTCTTAGAAAGTTTTTAGAAAATTCCATTAATTTCTTTGAACTCTTTCCAAAATCACATTATTCAGGCATAATTTGTGGTTTTTCAGTAGCTTTGAGGAAAAAAAAGTTGTGGAAAGGGAATTGAGATTTAAATTGTACATGGTAGATTTGCTGCTACCCTCTTGGGAAAGAATGTGCCAGTTGTCTAGTCTTGATCTCATGAGTGTTTGAGAGCAAACCTGAGTAATATGATATAATTTTATTCTTCATTTTCTCATGTTTGAGGTTTTGTATGGAAATGTACATTTACTGAACAAGATAATTGAGGTATAGGGGTTTTAGCCTTCAACTTCTACCTCTGAGCTGAACATTAGCAGACCATTTAACCTCAATACAGTTCAGCAGCCTTCTCTAAATCCTGAATCCCAGCTGTCGTATGCAGCCAGTCTCCTCAGCTACAGCATAACTGTATCAAAGCACAGGGGTTGCATCTTTATCATGTGAAGGGGAGAAAACCTCAACATTTTACATCACTGAGTTGCACAGATCAGCAAGTATCAATATTTCATTTACTGAATGTGCATATAGCAACTTAGGCATCCTTGTATTTTTATACAATAAATTCATAAGGATTAAAAGCCATTTCCTAATTTAGTGACATTAAATAACCTGCATGGCTATCAATCATGTTTAGTTTGATTTTGAGTTTGGTTCTTTTTTGTTTGGTGGGTTTTTTGGGTGTTTTTTTACTCAGCTAAAAATCAAAAGTTATCAGTCAGAGAAAGCAAGAGTACCTTAAGGTTAAATTGATTCTGGATAGTACCTGAGGAACAGTAAAGCCCAGCTTTCCTCCAGGAGGGAAAAAAAACATTTGCCTGCAGAATTCTGTTCTTTAGCAGGAGCCTGGCACTGTTGAAACACAGAGGACATTTACCCAAAATAAAAGACAGTTAGTACTTGGGGATGGTTATACTTCAAAGAAAACTTTAAAGTCTAAACCAACCTTTCTGCAGCCGTCTGTCTTGGGTGGTTCTGAGCAGCCTCTGCTAAAAACCGGACAGCTGACAGCTAGTGAGCTAGCCAAGGCACTGGTAGAACAGGCTTTCCTTAGGTTTTCTTTATGACCTTTGGGTTCTTCACCTTCCTGTGCTCCTCTGTCTTCTTGTTCCCTACGTACCAAATGGAAGAGGCTTCTAGACCTTCGTAGGCTGGAGGGGTCTTGTTCAAATGCAGGTACATAGAGGACTATAGAGATGGTACCTTGTGGAACTAGGGATGATGTACATATCGATACAGATGTGTTCAATGTCAGTGGGTATTCGGCATCTCTGCAAATTGAGCTATTTGTCTAAATATCTAATTATAGTTAATCAGTTTTGGCCATGATAGCCAGGAATGGAATATCAATTCCACTTGAGTTCATTTCGGAAATAATATTGACTTAAATAACACTACAATTCTGGTTGTAATTCCTTGGCATCCTTTTGCTTTCCTAAACTCTCATTTGCTGACATCTTCAAATTCCTAATCTTCAGCATGTTAAGAAACTGTAGGAAGCAGATCTGTTCTTCATGGCTTAGTCCAGAACATGAGACTGGACTAGTCAGACATAAGCATAGCGAAGTTTATGTGCTCAGGTCATTACATCTGAATCTGATCCTCCTTTCAAGGCATGCACTCCGGAGCCAAGTGCAACTCCTTTCACTGAGCCTTGGCAACCTAGCAGAAGGAGAGGCCGTTAGCAAGTGTGAACTCTGTATTTGGGACCAGGGGACATAAAGACCTGCCAGCTGGCCTCTCCAATTGCCTGAATTTTTCTTATGTTCCTCTAGACCTCTGGATAATTGGGGTTATATGCTATATTGTTTTCTTTGATTTTGAAATAGTGCTGTTTAGGTGAGCTTCAGAGCTTTGATAGTCTTTGGTCTTTTGTATTTATTTTTTGGTGTCTCCACCAGTGCAATATTTATCCACAACTTAGGCAGATTTTACAGTTTTTGTGCCTCTAAGTAATATGAGCATTAGATAATGCGTTGCTTTTTGATGAAACAAATGCATAAAAGATGATAGTTATTCTGTTCGGATTTATTTCTAAAATCATATTTACTTTGGCTGCACTTTGCTTTTAATTGTTTCCAAGGGAGTATCTGCTGAGCTGTTACAAATTAGAAAAAACTTGCTTCATAAGAGGAAAGTGGCAATAGCAATTGTAATGTGCTATCAAAATCCTTTTCAAACAAAACCCTTCCTTTGTCATGTTACTAACTAACTGATCAAACCCAAAGATCCCGTGCTCCATTGTTTAGCATTTGTTTTGACATAGAATACAATCCAAATCAATCCAGAGCAGTATAATTAAAAACAGCACACTCAAGTCTTTTTGCAAAGTACCATGTGTTTACTGCTGTTATATTAGGAGCAGGTTTTGCTTTGAGATGACATACTATACTTTTTCCTCACTACTTCCTACATTACTAAGACAGCAGAAGGGAGACCATAAAGAAATTTGGGAGAGGAAGAGAAGGAATAAACTAATGTTAGGAATGTTAGGAAGCAAAACGGGCTTGTAGAGTACAGATTGGCATCTGAGATACGATGGAGGCCCATTGGTTTATAACACCTCAGCAATGTGTGCAACATTATGATATTTGGACCTTCATCCTTTTATAGTGCATTTCTCTTTGGCACTTTTCAGGCAAATAAGAATGTGGTAGCAGACATATTTTTTTAAAATGGGGAAGTGCAATATTGGAAAGACTGTGTTACTTTGGTAAGAACTTAATCTTTTTGGTTTTTTATTCCTCTTCCGCACCCCCCTCCCAACCCCCACCCCCCCTCCCCGCTGTAATCCTGAAGTCACTGTCCAGCAATATGTCCCTTTCTGCTTGGGTCGGAACAGTTTAGTCAAAGCACTCTGCAGGCTTTATGGAGATTTCATCATGTCTTTCCTCTTTTCCACCTATATGGGAAGGTTTGAATCGTAATGTCATCATTTGTATGAAGCTAGACACTGCAGTGATAGACAGCCCTTGTGCTGTCTAGCGAACCAGGGCTGCTAATAACTTCCCAACTTGTCAACAAACATAAAAGCCAGCTACCATCTGGTACTTAGCAATATATAACAAACACCCTTACCTGTGCTGAGAGGTAATTAGCTTGCCCTCTATTGCTTTTTCACATTAATAATAATAATAAACATTCAGTCACTAGATTGGTACAATGAAAAACTACAGCATTTAAAAGGCCCTAAAAACTCATCTAGTATAGCTGTGTTTTCTGTTCTAAAAAAAAATAAAAATCTGTCACAGAAGAGTTATGAAAGGTAAAGACATTTCAGATCATAAAAATCAAAGTTGAGTCTACCAAAAGGAAATCTCACAAGCCACTGAACAGTTAGTATTAGAAACCCACACCATTCTCCCAAATGATGATGTAAATCTCATCATAAGGAATAAACGAAATACAACCAAATGGGCCTGAAAGTATTTATTCCTGCAAGACGCAGAAAATCAAGAAGTTAGAAATCTGAAGCTAAAATTTGAAAGAGTATCAAGAAAATAAATTACAGGAAGGGACTAATGTATCTTAAGAGTGCTGGACTAAAATAGAACTGTGGCTAAAATCCAAGTACATGTGTACCTCTTTTTAAAGTTTGAATTTCTCTAACAACTGAGCCTGTACCTAGGAATATGTAAGCCAGCACTCTTCTTGAGATGTCCACCATGTATCACCACTTGGATTTGGCTGATTTATATTTTGCAAGCAGAAACAGGCCTATAGGACTTGAAGAGGGAGAAGAGAAACCCTGATAGTTCAGTCAGATACATCCACTTTTTATAGTGTTTTTGTAGCTATAGTACATATTTTGATACTTCATTTCTTTCAAAATTGGTACATACAAACTTTATTACATGGAACTTAATTTCAATTTTAAAATTACTGCATATCCTACCTTCAAACATTCTTTAATTGACTAGGGACTGAATTGAATTCTACTGAAAAAAATGACAGAACTCTTCATATTAAAATATTTTGCTTTCTGTTACTAGCATGGGGGACAGTCTTTTTGGCAAATTTCATTTCATTTTCTTACATCTCTTCTTACACCTTTTGCATTAACTTCAGGAGAAAGACTCTAAAAAGTGAATTCTGGATCAAAATATGTTTTACCTAAATGTAGCATTTATACCTACGGAGATTTCAGTTTTGTAATTTCTACATTTAAAGTGACAACGTATTTTGAAAACAAATGTGCCATTTATAAAATTTGTCCTAACTGTATATGCTAATTGCATTGTTTGCTTGACTACTTGAATTTGTATAAAACTGTGTTCTCAACTTCATATGATGGCTCTTTTTAAAAATTATGCTGTGTATTCTTTGAACAGAAATACAATGGACTAGGATATTTTTTATAGCAGTCATCTTCAAACAAGAGAAGAGGAACTTACTTCCACTTAGAAATGCTTATTTCATCTCTGTATTGGCAGCTGGTCTTGTTCCCTGTCTTAAGGCCAGGGTTAAATTTTTCCTTAGTACACTGACACTGGACAAACCAAGGGAAACCCAGAGTTTGCTCTGATTCCATAATTGCTATGGAGTCTGAGTACCCAGATGTAGACTATTCCCCTTGCTCATTCTTTTAGGCAGAAACATATGTGAAAAGAAGCACAGGCTTCCTCTTTCTCATATTACTGAAAAGTTTCATCTGTAATGGAGGAGGACATGAAGTAACAGCAGATGAAATTAAAGGTATTCAGAACAGGAGCCTATGAGAAACTTGAGATGACTTGTCTTTCCAGAGCGTTTTGGGTGTTGTTATACTGCTAGTATTAATTTTTAGAACAAAGCTGAATGCTTAAAAGATGGGAGAGTATAAAAAGGGATAATGCCTTAGGATCTCTATGGACTAGCCTGATGCAAATCCCAGGAAATTGTTTATGTGTCATAATACAGTTTAGAAAATGCTGTGTGTCATTGGTGTGAATCCACCATAGTTGCATAGAATTAAATCTTCATAAACAACTTTCTGCAAACCATGTCAAACACCTGATTAATACATGTGTGTGACTTGATACAGCATATTCAAATTCTCTAAATTATTTGCTTTACCAGCAATATTGTGGTTCAAGCAACTTTGTTTTATATAGAGTTATTGTCTTATGTTAGGCAGATTGAAAAATGAAATAGTAAAACTTTTAGTTAAAGGGGTGACTTCAGGACTACTTGAGGGGAAAGAAAAAAAATCCACTGAAGAATCAAGGAAACTTTACGACTTTTTTTAGAAGTATAAATAATTAAGGTTTATCCATAATGTTGTATTGGTAGTTTGCAGGTCAAACAAACACTGGGACAGTATGCAGGTGAAGTATATATTGGTTATATAGTAAATTACAAGGAAGGCAAGACCAGCTTGTAGAGTAATCCTCTAATCTATCTTCTAATGAAAGTAGAGCCATTGAACAGAAGGAAATCTAATACTGCAAAATTAAGTTCTTTTATGATCCATTTTTCCCTTATGATGGCAGAGCTTTTTCTGAAAAGACTCTGTCAGGAAACTGCTAATGGATCATCAGAGAAAATTGCCTCAAAAAGAATTTTCAGTACCCTGCTAGGGCAAAAAAGACTGAATTGGCCCTTGTATGTGTAGGAATGGGACCAATGAAAAGAAAAGAGAAAGTGATCTTATGTCTGTTCATGTACAGAAAGGCCACTATTAAAATTCCGTGTATAGCTCAGATATGTTTATTACCAAAAAGATGTAAAGAGAGCTATGCAGAACTTCTAAAAGGAAGGGAAAAGAATTGTCCAAGATGAGAAAATTAAGTCTTCTGAGATGAAAAGGTCAGTTTATTATCGCATGATCTTTAGATACAGGAACAATATCGATAGACAAGATAGCTGAAAATTACATGATTTTTCAGCCTTGGTGACAAAAGTGTAACAATACACTTGATTGAAAGTTGTCAAAAATTACCATTTTACTAACATATGTATTCTAGCTGTTGGGATAATTAATGAAGCTCAATTAATAAAGGTAGGAAATTAGAAAGCATGTTACTACTGTAAAGACGAAGTAAGTTTCAAAAAGAAGTTTTAATCCAGTTGGGGTTTTTTTATATTTTGTTGGTTTGGGGCAGGGGTTGTCTGGGTTTTTTTGGTTTCTTCTGGGTTTTTCTTTGTTTTCTCTTTTTTTTTTTTTTTTCTGAAAAGGCTTGTCAGATTTAATGGTGCAGATGGTTGGGTTGGGTAGCGCTGTTTATCCTTCTAGCCTTAGAACTTCTCAATATGTGAGTAACTCTAGTCATTCTTCAAAAGCCCATGCAAAAAGAGGATCACTCCATTCTGCCTCCACATGCTCGTCAAAACACTTCCAACTCTCATTAGATAAAAACAGCATAATCACATGCCAAGGCTCCAGCGCTTTAGACAGTTACTTGCTCAGTTCAGGGAGGATTAGTTTCCAAAGCACAACCAATGAAAAATATTTTTTTCTAAGGGGGTACATGTTTTCCTCAAGACTTTGTCTGGTTTATCTTGGTCTGAATATGGGATATAGAATAGGGTTGGTCCATTACTCTGAAGTGAAAATCCTCTATCTATGTATCTGACTTTCTTACCCAGCCAGGATCACGTTAATAAGCAGATTTACAGCTAGAAAGCAAAGATAATTTTATTTCATCTCATCTTCTGTAAGGAAGCCTTGAGGGAGTGATAAATAGTTGTGTTCTTCAGCCCAGGATATGGATTATCCTTGTGGGTCGCACAAGCATATCTAATCAATTGCCTCTGCCATGAACTTCTCAAGCTCCTGGTAGAGCCCAGGGCTCTCCCCTTTTCTGCTCTGTTTTACAGGAGCTCAGTCTCATGTGCTTCATTCTACACTCACTGGCCTGCAGTTTACAGCAGGTCAGATTAGGAGATCTAATGGTTCCTATTGGATTTTGACAATGTAGATCTACAAAGCAGACGTAGCGTGCTCCGAGTATGTAATTCAATGTGCATTTAATTGTCTGTTTGCACTAATTATAATTTGTTTATTTTTCCTATTGTGCTTTTTTTTTACTAGCTTGAGCTCATGGGTTTCAGCTTTTCCAGCTGTAGACATTACAGCAACATCACTAAAATATGGAATATGGTTGACTTCTCTAGCACCCAAAAACTTGTGCTCTTTTTGTTTTTCTGTGCTTTCTCCACTGTAAGGGCTTTTTGCTTATTAAAGTATTTTGATCATCTGTTAGAAGATAGGGTAGCTTTTGTAAAGGACCAGCGCTGTAGTTCAGGTTTCCTTTCAGATCATGTGAAATTCACAGCCTGTGAATTGTTCAAGAGCTGGATGAGAAGGAATGTTTGCAATTAGAGATTTTGTGAATAAGTAATCCCTTTTTAACCTTCCATACTATGTCTTGTTTAATTTTATTCCTTGTATACTCTCCTTGTTTTGTCACAGTGTAGTAGCCATAGAACTATAGTTGAAATATTTAAAATTAATGAAAGTGGATACATAAAGTATGAAAAAGATAGTAGATTATATTTGAAGATTAAAAGGTAATTGACAAGTTCACTGGCAGTTCGGTCAAGGGCGTCAGTGACAGTCCTGAGAAGAGAGACTGGGAAATAACTGCAGCTTGAAACAAAACTGAAACTTTAAGAGCCTGTCTCTTTCTCAGAACATTTTGCTGGAGTTTCTTAATATCAGGTCAGCGAGGCAGAGGGGACAATATGGAGAATAAGCTCACAATTTTGGTTTCACCTCTAATGTTCAGGTTCAAGCTTATGCTTCACTTACCCAGGCTTTAAGGACGCATCTTGTTTGTCTGTCCCTCCTTGTTCTGGTACAGTAAATAGTGCATTACTTAACAGCACATGCAAGAAATGTTGACAGATACCCACTGCAAAATAACTTCTGTATTGGCTTTCACCTCGAGTATGGGAACTGGTACACTACTGTGATTAAATTTCAGGTTTTCCTGTTATGTGCAAGTGACCTGAGAAGAAAGAGAGAAGGGAGTGACATTTTATAGGGACAGTGAGGGGTAAGCACTGCTGGAAATGGCGGAAGAAAACAAATAACAAACATTGGATAGGAGCAGTGATGTGCAAATGTGGTGAAAAACATAAGAGTTGAAGAGTGTTAGGAGCTGGTAGCGATTACCAGTACCCGGTGGAATACTTCCTGAAGTTTTTCCTGAAGTTTTTGCCTCATATCTGATTAGAGAGGATCATTTTTGTGACAAACGGAAATAACATGTTGTCGATCAAAGGAACAGAATGTCAGACTCACAGAAGGGTTGAGGTTGCCAGGGATATCTGGAGGTCATCAGGTCCAACCCCACTGATTAGGCAGGGCCACCTAGAGTTGGTTCCCCAAGACCATGTCCAGACAGCTTTTGAGTACCTTCAAAGATGGAGAATCCATCACCTTTCTGGGCAACCTGTGGCAGTGTTTTGTTACCCTCACAGTAACAAAGTGTTTCCTGATGTTTAGAGTGAGCCTCCCGTGTTTCAGTTTGTGCCCATTGCCTCTGGTCCTGTCACTGAACAGCACTGAAAAGAACCTGGCTCGGTCCTCTTTGCACCCTCCCTTCAGGTATTTCTATACATTGATAAGACAACCTTGGGCTCCAGTGCTTTGAAAGCATGGAAAAAGGGATCTACCTATAAAAATACAACTGTATTCATCTTATCAATCACTGTACCATTTAGCTGTTTCATCTAGCTCCTATTGTGTATAACTAGTTGTGAATTAACATTTATTTTAATACAGAAACTTCTTGTAGATGTCTTTTCCTTTTCTGCTTTTTTTCCCTTGTATGTTTACAAGTATGTATCCTTGCGTGTTCAGCAAAGCAATTAAAGAAATACTTAAATCCCATTTATTTCAAGCAATGAACTTCAGTATTATACTCCAGAGATAAGAGGTAACAAGTACCCCAAACCTTCTGATTTGCATGCTTTCATCTGAAGAACAGGGTAAGCAACAGTATGAAAGGTTGCGCTCCTCAGTTATTCCATTTAAATTGGAATGGTTGGTTATATTTTAAACTTTTGATGTTTTATCTGTGCAAAGTGGGCAACAGATACTCAAGCCTGAGTGCTCAGTCATGCTCAGTTGCAATGGAAACAATAAAACAATATTTGAGGAGGCTGGGATCTTTGTTTTCCTGGGTTTTTTTTAGTGAAAGTTTCATATGGGATGACTTAATCTCCTTAGATCATCCTAAACAATTTTTCTTCTCCTCCTATAAAACACATATATATCATTCCTGCCTCATCAGTCAATTATTTCCCTTGAAAAATTTTATTCAATATTTTTTGAATTCATGGAATTTTTTCTGTGCCTTTATGATAGGGAAACAGTCAGAACATTTTCTGAAGAACAGTAGCCCTAAACCAATTTAACAAGCGTTTGTTTTTATTAGCCTGCACTTATGCCAAAAAGAGCAGTCTTTCTTGCTGTTTTGTTACCCATTATCTTGCAAGGGTGTGTGATGTACTACTTTGTGTAGAAAGGCACAAGTAAATTTAGGTTTATGTTTATATTAGAGAAGATGCGGCTGAAGAAATGCATCTTGCATTTGAAGTGCAATGTAATGAAAGTAGTAGTTCACTTTATAGTCCCCATCAATTCTCAAGAAAGCTCTGCGCAGACCACAGAGAATCTGCTCTACTGTGGCAGTAGAAAGGGCCATTGTGTTTGAGGAATAAAGTTGTCAATCACATTCTTTCCCTCTTCAGTTTAGGCAACTAAAGAATCTTGGTATTCATCAATAATTGTTTGAAGCCAAAATTACAAAAAGGGAAAAGGGACAGAACCTTTTTTTTTAAAACTTTTAAATCTACCCATTCCTTTGAAAAGGAATATGTAAGAAGCTCAAAATATGAATTTTATTCTGAGACAGCTCTTATAGCAAAAAGAGATCTTTTCGTGATCTCCAAGGAATAAGATAATGTTGTAGCAGTCTTACTCAGGCAGGAAAAAAAATGGGTAAAAAATATACCAGCAATGCAAATGCATTGCAAGAAATTATGTGAATTTAAAGATGTGAGAGCAAACAAAAAAAATGGCCACAGCCAAAACCAGTAAATATTTTGAGATTTGCATTTCCCATACTGAGAACAAAGGAAAAAAATGCGAACAGGAAGGAATGAAAAATATGTTAAAAATAAAAATCAAATCATTTTAAAGAGACACTGAAAATAGACAAAGAAGGAATAGTATGATTAAAAATAATACCTGAAAATTCTGAACCTAACTTTATTTACCACATCTTAAAAGCATCAAAACTGAAAGATATAGATGATATGCTAATGGTAAGGGCATATGGGAGTACACTACTATTCTGCAAGAGCTAGTGGCAGACAAAAAGGCTTAAAAGTAAGGTTTTACTATTTCTGTCAAAAAGAAGCCATTATAAGAAAGGCTAGGGAATTGAATGGGATAATTTTTCAAGGGAATAAAGTACAAATATATCACACGATCTCTGTTTCAACCCTAGAAAGGAGACAGGGATGAAAAAAATAGCAAATCCTGAGAGATGGAGGGGTCTATTTCTCTGGTTTCCGCAACAGATACTTTTTTGTTTATTATGGACAATCAGTTTGAGCTTAAATTTTAGGATGGAAGAAACCTAAATATTTTATATTGCATAAGAGAAGTTACCTTAAATTCTTTCAGTGAATCACTTGTGTGAGTGTATCTAAATATCTTCTTTTTAGTGCGGTGTGGTCCCCAGGTGTTTTTTCTTGATTTGACAGTCAGATATATACACCCATATCCTTGCAGAGCTATAGTGACTGATGGTTGTTTACTCCTAGAACATGCAGAACATTGTAATACTTTTCACACACAGAAAATAAAGCTCCACAGTAGAGTATTTTGCATCCAAATTGTATGCTGAAGACGTTAGTGTTGTTTTATCTATCCTTAATCTGCTAGCAAATTGCCATCTTTATGTATGTAGCGATCCAACTGGTAGATGGCCATCAACTGTAATGTAAATTTGTAAATGGTATGTTGAAACTGTAATGAAATGTGTTAACAGTAGCAGAATTTAATTCCCAATTCTCATTTCATTTATCTCTGTATTTTTAAGAGGTCCCGCTAATGAGTTCTTTATGTAATTAATCATGTTGACACAGTTCAAAGCAGATGACTTAAATCTTGGTTGTGAAGTAAAGAGTTGGTGAACCCTTGCTTACCGTAGCTTCTGTGAAGTTAATGGAGAATTGAATGTGCTACGGGGCTCCCCAGTGTAATACCTTACAGATCTTGACCTTAAGTTTGTAAAATATTTAACAGAAATTATTTTAGTGTATCTTTAGTGATCACTGCTAAATGATCTCCAGATTGCTGCTGGAGAGTGTATTAATTATCTTAAAATTGTAGGATATTTTTGTGCAAAAAATATTCAAATTCCCTCTCCTAACTCTTGCCAATGTTCTATCAAGGCTTTTTAAATTGACTGTTGATTTTTGCAGTACTTTTAAATTCATCCATTTATATGAACGCTTATCAATACTATCAGCAGTTTAAAGCCAAGGTATCTGTCAATTCTGAAGCTGGCCTTTCCTGGTCTGAAACCCAGACAACTTTGCCTTCTGTTATGTTCACCCCCAGAGCTGTCTCCGTTGCGATTTCACCCTCTAGGCTTGGGAAAGAGTTTGAATAGCCTTGGAAAGCAGCTGCTCCCAAGTAGTGTTTCTGCTTCTCGACCCTTCTTCCTTCTCCTTAGCAGTATGAGGATTTTAGAGAAATCTTTCTGCTATTTCCAGACATAAAAGTCTGAGTTGTCCTCTAATTATTTTTGAAAATGTATATTCTATAACAGGGTCTTTGGACTTTATATTTCCATAAAAGTAACAGAAGCATGTTAATAACTGTAACATTAGCTGAAGGGTGGTTTATCTTACAACTGTGGTGATACTTATGAACCTTTTGCAATGGATAGGGTTAAAAAACATGCACTATAGTATAAGCAACAAAATTAGAAAATACATTATTAATTAAAAGGCATATTAAAGGACTTGGGTCTTGACCATGGAACTAAACCCCCAAAATTTAATAATGTCTGCGTTGGAATTTAATAATGTCTGTTTATTAACACTAATATTGTATTAGGACAGAATAGGACAATGCTAGAGATCAATTTTTGCCTATTCATTTAGGTTATGGTGATGTACTGATTCCATTAAATGCCACTGATAAAATTATTTTTAGATGTGGTACAATGTAGCATGTAAGTAAGGTCAAAATCGAATTAATATTAAATGAAATTAATATTAACTAGTATTAACTTGCATCATCTGAACATAAAACATACTGCAAGTGTTGAAATACAAGCAGTGAAATGTTAGATGTGCAAATATGTGCGTACTACACACTGAGTTTTTAATTTACAACAATGAACTTCCACTTTTATTGAAGCATTTAGAGAATGAGAAAGAATTATAAAAGACTGGAAGGAAATACCAAATAAACTTCTGGCTTTGAAAAACTTGCTGTTAAATATTTCTATTTTAAAAATTCTTTAAAGATCAACTGGCTAATTCTTCCTTATCAATCATAATTCTTCCTTATCAATCATAATTTTAAATATTGTTATGGGTTGAGATCATGCTGTTTTGATACACCAAAAAAAGAGAATATTGTAAAATTGGTACTTTTCTTATCACGTAGATCTGTTCTCTGCATGCATATAGCTATGGCTATGTCTGGCCCTTTTAGTAATAAATGCAAGTTTCTGATATTTTTTTCCTTTTTCTCATTGTTGATCCTATAGAGCCAAGAATTTGACTTAATGGTCTTCAGGACAACCAATTGAGAACAGCATTTCTTACCACATGAGAAATAAGGGACTGACTGATTCATTGTATGACTCTCTTGAATGCAGAGTTACTGCATGTGCCTAATTAGAGAATATTTTTTTATTGTCAATCTAGGAAAGGAAAAAGAAATAACTGGTCTTTTTTTAAGCCATCTAGCTTAGTTTTGCAATTTCACATTAAAATTTAGATTGAAAGCCCTCTTCAAGGCATTTCTTACTTCAAAATTAAATTGGATTGCTTAGGACTTTGGCCAACTGAGTTTTGAAAATCTCCAAATCTTTTGAAAATCATACTGTAGTATGTCTCTGAGCAACCTGTTCCAGTGCTTAACCTTGCTGCCTCCTTATGTCCAATGGGAGTTTCCTTTATTGCCACTTGTGACCACTGTCCCATTCCGTTGCTGTGCACCTCCCAGGAGAGCCTGTCTCTGTGTCTTCTACTGCTCCCTTTCTGGTGCTGGCAGACAGCGGTCAGACCCCTGCTGCATCTTCTCTCTTTTCTCCAAGCAAAACACACGCAACCCATGCAGCCTCTCTGTGTATATCAGATCTTCCAGCATCCAATCCACCTCACTGGCCATGCCCCAGCTTGTTGGACTTCCTCTGAATGTCATTCCATCCCTACAGTGCATTAAGCACAATGTGGGATCATGTGTCAACTTGCATACTGTCCTACTGTTCATGTTGTTGGCGAAGATGCTAAATAGTAACTGGACCAATATCAACTCTTGAGAAGCACAGCTCCCAGAGTCTTAAAGTCCAGTCAGACTTCCACTACCTTGTGGTCCACCCAACCCATAAATCCTTAGTTTGGCTATGCAGATACTATGGGAGACTGTGCTGAAAGCCTTGCTAAAGTCAAGGAAAGATGTCTGCACTGCTCTGTTGGTCTACATCTGGTCATTCCATCATAGAAGACAAGTTGTTCAGGCAGCATTCGCTCTTGATAAATCTGTGCTTGCTATTCCAAATCAGGTTATTGCTGTCCATAAGCCTGGAAATCTTTTCTAGGAGGAATTTCTCTATAAATTTGGTAGGGATTAAGATAAGGCTGATCAGCCTTGTAGTTCTGTGGATCTTCATTCTTACTGGTTTTGGAAGGTGGACATGGTTTGCCATTTTTCAGTTACTGGGGAATTCCTCTGCTTGTTTCATAGATAGAAGGGAGTATCTGCCCAGTGATGGCAGTCACTCCACTCAACACTGCTGGATGCATCCTGTCCCATTTTGTATTTCTTCAGTTTACCTACATATTTCTAACAAGTTTGAAAGAATGAGAGATCAGAAGGATGGGACATTTTATCAGTAGATAGATCAGATTTTCTTAAAAACTACTGAAAGCCAGGAAATGAAGATTACCAAATACAGGAGCCATTAACCATTGGAATAAACTACAAGGGGAAGTGGCTGATAATCCATTTCTTGAATTCCTTAGAGCAAAACTTTCCTGGACCGTATGAATTAGTCAAATCTCTATCATTAGGCTTACTACCAGAGAAAGCGAGTGGAGTCTTTCGTCTTGTCTTGCACATGACTCTGTTACTTAATTGTTCCTTCTTGGTTAGAATCTATGGAGTTGCCATTGTGATCATTTCCTCAGAGGGAGCCACTCTACAGTAGTTTTGATTTAATAGTAGAAAGAATCGGAAGAGTAAAAAAATAGCAGTAGTTTATCTAATATTATACCAAAAGAGAACTGACAGATTCTACTTTGTGAAAAACTTCTTTCATTTTGGAAGATATGGGATCAAAACCAAAGTACTTTAGCAAGTTTTTTTTATGGCAATAAAGCTTTATATGATGTGTCTTCTGTTCACCAAAGGTGAACAGATGGGTAGTAATCGATTATGTGTGCAACTGGGGCACTAAGAAAATGTTGTCATTTTTTCCCCTGCTAGCTATTTATCTATTTAATTCTTTGGCAGAACAGAGGAAATGTAACTGAATGTTCTATTTTAATTAAAATGAAAGTAAATTTATTAGTCGGGGAAGATCTGTGTTCTGTTTATGCTTGGGGAACAGAACAAACATATGTCTCTGCTTCATTGTTTGTCACCATCTAGCATGAGGTTATTTCTTGTTCCTTATTTGGCCTATGGAACAGATCATACTAGTGATATTCTTCATCTTTATAAATTCTAAAGTATTCTAGTGAGCAATAATAAGTAACTGGCAGAAGAAAAGCACATCCTGAGAAGCATATTAGTAGGTGTTGTTTTTAAAAAATCCAAATAAATGACAGTAATGTTTCCTAAATGGGAGCATGTCGGTTTGTGGAATTTAGAGTGTTTCTTCGACTAAAACCAAGGAGAATAAGAATTAATTTGTTTCTTGACTGTTGTTTTAATTTCTTCAGTTGTCTCAAGTACAAGGCAAGGGAAGTGTTTTACCTTGGTGATATAAGAGTTTTATCTCCACTGAAATTTTGAAACCTTCAGTAAAATATTACGATTTCCCACTTGCTCCAAGCACACCAGAGGGGTACATATTAGCACCAGTACATATCTGGTACTGCAGAATAGGAAGGATGCTGTGTCTACACAGTGGCCCTTAGTAGGGGAGAATCCTCAATGGTTACAGTGCATTAAGGCTGCCCTCGAGGACTACACTGTATGTTCTTCAACCTTGTTTTCTTGTTTGACACTTCTAGATGAAAAACCTGTCAATGTAAGCTTTCAGAATTTGGAAGCAACCAAGAAGTTTTTCCTTTGTTTCACTTCCCCTCAGTTTCTTCCTCTTTTTCCTGCTCTAATCGGAAACTAGGTTAATACAAGTAATGGAAGCACTGGGATTAGATATGAATTGACTCCACAACTCTGTACTAAATACAGTTGTCCCACAAGCTGTGGACGATTCAGCAACTAAGATCTCTGCTAAATAGTTCAGTAATTTTCAAAATTCAACTTTGGTCCTATATTAGTGCTCAATATAATTAGAAAATATAACTACTACATATATAGTGCAAATTTGTCCCCATGCCTCAAAGAAGGCCAACAGCATCCTCGGCTGCATTCGAAAGAGCATCACTAGCAGGTCAAGGGAGGTCATCCATCGCCTCAGCTCTGCTAAGACTCATCTGGAGTACTGAGTCCAGTTCTTGGCTCCACAGTACAAGAAGCACGTGCACAGACTTGAGCAAGTCCAGCAAAGGGTCATGGAGATCGCTAAGGGGTTGGGCCATCCATCATACCAGGCAGAGCAGAAAGCTGGCACTATTTGGCCTGGATAAGAGGGTCTGGATAAGAGGGGTCTGATCAAAATGTATAAATACCTGATGAGGGGAGCTAAAGAAGAGTAAGCCGGACTCTTCTGAGTGGTACCCACTGACAGAGCATGAAGCAATGAGCACATATTGTTGTGTTTAAACATAAAAAGAAATTTTTTTCACTGTGAGGGTTGTCAAACACTGGAACAGGTTACTCAGAGAGGTGGTGCAGTCTCCATCCTTGGAGATATTCAGAGTCTGACTGGACACAACCCTGGGCAACCTGCAGCAGTTGTCCCTGCTCTGAGCAGGGGCTGGTTGGACTAGACAATCTTCAGAGGTCCCTCCTGACCTCATTGACTCTGATTCTGTGGAAGGTATTTTACATTTTAAAGTTATTGATCCTGTACATTTTTGCAAGGAGCAAAACAGTATCTGGTCGCATCCTTATGTTGGCAAGAAGTGGTAAAAACCAATAGCCTTTAGCACATGCAGAAATAGTACAGGTGAGGCTCCTAAGTCACAGGGAAGATTCTACATCAAAAATCATCCAGTTTCTCCTTAACATAGCTTCAGCTTGTTTCAGCATTATGGTTGTAATGGAAAGAATATTCTCACTTCAATAGAAATCTCATCATCTCTTGTAACATTTTAGAGTTCTCTTTTTTGATCTGCTGTTAGCCTACTGAATGCTGATTCTAAAAGAAGCAATGTCTTTATCTTAGTAAAGATAAAAAGTACATAATATGCCCCAGAAATAAAGTCCTTTAGGATGATATTATGAAAACCTGTCTTTAGAATGTCCCAGGAGGTTTTTCCTGTTAGTATTTACCTACCTCTAAGCAAAAAAATTATTAAAGCTCCTGTTACAGTGAAGAAGGCTGTATCTCATTACCAGCTGTAAGAGCCATCAAATTCCACAAAATGTAATGTTCATAATTTGAAATCAGACATTTTTGTAATCAGGTGATATATTATATAGAGTACCTAAATAACCATTTGCAACAATCCAGAGGGAACATATTAGTTTCAGAAACATGAGGATAGTTTCCTTACGAAGTTAAAACTTACAAAAATGCTGCCTATTGCTTGTAAAACTTACATAGTTACCAGGAAACATCTCATTTTACAGTGGTCACTGCATTGTATACAGTTACAGGGTTATACTGGTTTCCTAGGAAACATCCCAATTAAGCAAGTTTCTTGATTGAATGGTGTCTATTATATATGCTAATGTAAAATTCCACAGGATGTGCTGAAAGATCCACTAATATCTGTGTCAATCACTTCATTGCCTTTAGCTGTCTTTCTCTTGGTGTTGCAATGCAAAGGGTGAGAAATTGAAACACCACCCTATTCTTTTGTTGCCCTTCATATTTTTTCTGTGCTTTCCTGCATTTGGAGTGGGACTCATTATCTCAGTTTTATGGTAACAGGTAGCAAAATGCCAGGTATTATGCTTTTTTCTCCAAGTCCTGTCAGTGTGTTTTAGTTGTCATTTCATGCAATACTAAAGGCAAATTACTATATTATCACAAGTTTTCTGTGACTGGCAACTGTTATTGGCATCATATATCTAGGAACAGCTGTTGTTGTTTTATTAGAAAATGCTCTAGTGATGCTTACTCTAGATGGAGCCAAGACAGTATCAGCAGCATTGCCATTCCCTCTGCAATTAGTATTGTGTAGAATTTGCTAACCTGTATTAAAAATTTATTTCTTCTAATCGACTACTTTAATTTTTTAGAGGAAATACATGGCTTAAAGAATATTCATAGAGAATTGTAAAATTAATTGTCTTAATCTTATTCTCTCTGAATATTTGTGCACATTACCAAATTAAAAAAAAAAAAAAAAAAAACAAAACCAAACCAAACCAAACCTAAAAACAATGTAGAGTAAGCATGATCTGGGAACCCTGCAGAGAGTCTTCATCAGGAACACGAAGATGGCTCACTTGTGTGTTCATCCACCAGACAGAGTAAAAAATTTCTGTCCCACCATTTTGTATCAGAAAATGTCGTTTGGGTAAAAATGAAAATTTTGACTGTTGTGATCAATTTTGGTATGATTTTCTATTAGAAATCTAAAGACAGAAAACCAACAATATTTTGAATGCATTTGATTTGAAAAGTATTTTTGCATCGCTATGTTTTAGTACTTTTAGGTCCTCTTCTACATAGTAACAGCAGTGATATAGTGAGTCAATTATGTTTGATTGTGATGCATCATCAAATGATATACATTATTTTTATATCCTACTTGACATATTTTCCTTTTAAATTCTTTAGGAACAATTGTTAATTGCACTTGTTGAAATATTTTTACATTATAGTTTCTAAAGAACTGTCATTAGTAGATTACATACAAACTTTAAAGAAAATTAATTTCTGCATATATAGTAGTTGTAAGAACATTTATTAATAACTCCATGTGAATAAAAAAATGTTTATCAAATAAGAAGACAAACTGTGGTTGGAGGGAGTGTCGTCATTCTCAGGCACATCACTGGGACTGGGTCTTATGCACTGCAGTTGAGAAAAAAATAGTAATTTAATCTAGTAAAAAAAAAAAGAAAGAAAACACAAGCAGTTACACAGCCATTGTTAACTGCTATTTGTTTTCGGAGGTGGCATTATTCCTCTTCATGGATTGTGAAATTGGTGGCACGCAATGGTAGAATACTTTTTTTTACCCTTTCACTCCAGGAAAAAGGGAAGTGCTTTGTAATTTGTTTATAAGACTGGAAAGTTGCTGCTGGGGGTGGGAGTAGCTGGGGTATTCCCTGGGGTTTTTGAACAAGAACGTGAAAATTCCCTGTACAATTGTTCTCAGCGTGTGAGCAGAGGTTCTTGGCGGTGACTGTGCTCATTTTCTTTGACTGCAGCTATTAGAGTGCACGTGCCTAAGAACAAGGAAAAGTTGGACTGAACTTGGCAACATCCTTATCTCAGTATGAACCTAGACATTTCTAATGTATCTAGGGTACAGGAAATTAGTAATCTATAAATGACTTGGATTTTTCTGTGCTTTATATATTAATGAACCACTTAGTCTTTTTATAACTGGTTGAATGTTAGCTGAATGATCAGTTCTCTAGTAGTTACCTGCAAGATGATCAATACATGTTTAGCATATTAAGCACCAGCAAAGAGAGACTGCTTTTGTGGGCATATCCTATAATTTCTTAACTGGAGCTGCTATCTAACAAAGAGAATTTCAACAGCAGCAAAAGAATTTTTTTTTTTTTTTTTTTTAAATGAATCAGTAGAAACTTTGTTACTTTTTGGTACAGCTATATAAGCCTCTTCAAAACTAGTCCACCTCCTTTTCAGTATTGCTTTTAAACATATAACAAGTCCAAAGGTTAGAAGATACAAAAGAAGCCCCTTCTTTTTTCCACTCCCTGTAATCATCGTCACAAGCTCACAGGTCTGGGAAGGGAGCTTTCTGAATGTGATCTGCAAAGTTCTGTGTTTTGATGTACTTATAGGATCGTGTAAGTCTATGGGACTCCCAAGGTAAAACCTATGCACACGATGACTTCATGGCTAATACACAAATTTCCCTGAATTTCCTCTGGCAATACCACTGCAGTCCCAGACAATAATTTCATTTTGAGGTTCTTTTCATGAGGACTTTTTTCCCCATGACAAATTTAGATTCTTTTAACATTCAAACCGATGAAAGAATCTACCTAACATCAGTAACACCAAATTTCAGTATTTAGTCTTGAAACTAGGCTTAAAAGAAATGTCAGAGTTCATTGAGGCTAATTTTGTCAAACTGTCATCTTCTTCCTTGAAATGGCATAATTTTAAATTGTTAAGAAAATCTTTGGCCAATTTTATACCAAATTAGCCTGCAATACTGGTTATAATCTCTTTGCTCCTGCCTGAGAGAAGTCTCTGAAATATGTAATTACGAACGTATATGCATATGTTTATTATATATAAAAGAAGAAAGAACTCTAGATTTTCACCTTTTAAATGCTTTTCTGGAACATCAAGACTTCCCTCTGCTTGTCATACTTCTTATTGCAGAAACAAATGAATTGATGACTTATGCTCCGAGTATCTGGTGTATATTCATGCTTCTGCCTTATTCACTGAAAACTGATGAAACAAGACCTTAAAATAAAATGTTTTGTTTTCAGCTGTATTCTTGGGTAGTTACACTTAAGCAGCATTTCATCAGATGGCTGGTAGGCTGAAAGGTAACCTTGTATTTTGCCTCTTTCACTTTAAGCAGTGAGGAAGACATCTTTGGAAGGTGGCTTGGCGTGGATTCTTTTTCATGTGAAATCGTGTGGACCTTCAGAGAATGAAAGGGAAGGGATTTCTTTTAATTCCTGTTTTTCCCTCGTTTTTTCCCCTTCACGTTAGTAATGTAACTACCTCCCTGACAAGGAGATTCAAAAGTTGTTTATCCCATAGTGTAGTAAAATACTGAAAGCATCTGGATAAAAACAGCCCATCCCCCAGATCACGAGATCTGAATCTGGAGCTATGCAAAACCTAACAGAAGTTGCATGAGAGAGAACATTCTGAAGACTGTGTATTAAAGCATTGATTCATATGTGCTGCAGTTGCAAGCCAGAGGATATATAAATAGCAAATGGAAACAGCTTCTATTTCATTCCCTCCAAGAGCTTACATCTCCCAAGTTCAAACACCTAGCTGCTTCTTGCCTGCAGTTCCCTACCCTGCTTGCAAAATCATTTTTAATCTGTATCACTGAACAGCTCAGAGTGATTTTGTTGGAAAAGTTCTCAAAATCCAGCACTGGATTTTATCCCGACCTTCATTTAAGTGATTTCAGTGAGCAGTGTTGTTCTTTCCATCTAATCTGGTGTAACAGCTTCCCTTCCGGTAACATTAAATTTTTCAGAATTACTCTTTTCAGCTCTTCTTTTCCAATCTAGATCACTTATACACAGGGTGCCTATCATTTATACTTTGGATGCTGCTTCTGTCCCATAACAGTGGTAGCCAGGAGCTTTCTCGACTTCCATTCTGCCGTTTCCTGCCTGGGCTTTGGGACTCGAGCACGCTCTGGTTTCATGGCTCACTCCAGGGCACACATCCTGCTGGCTAGAGGCAAGGTTCCTCTGTGCCAGTAGGGTATGTGCCAGGGCTTTCACTTATATGTTAATTACATTTTTAATACACTGCCTTAGCAGGTTGAATAAGCAGCCTGACACATGTGCTCCATTACTGAAACCCTGAATCAGGAGAATGCCGTTAATCTTAATTCCGAATAAAGTGCATTTGGAGTAAAGATGTTATTCGAGGTCCAGATTTTGGAATGACTTTTGCATCAGCCAGCCTACTTTCATCCAAACCAGCCTGAAAGGACATAAATTATCCACCAATTTACAGTTTATGGTATAGCAATATGAATATAGCGGCGTTAAAGGGCAGGAAATCTTTAGAGGAGGGAGGCTGATCTGGAAGGGGAAGGGTGGCCGCTGGGAAAGCTCCAGTGCCCCAACAGGATTGGAAGGAGGCATTAAAGGGCATCATTCACTCTGAATCTTACAGCCACCGTCGGACCATGTGGATGGCTGATGAACGAGCCGGCAGCTGAATGTTTAGCAGGCTGTGACGACTTTGCACAGAAATCGGAAAATTTACCGCCGGCTTGCCACACCAGTGCCGTACCGCCCGCTTTCGGCGGTGCGCCCCTTCCCTGCACTCCCAGCCCACCCGATACCGACAGCCCAGCCCTCTCGTCCCCCGGCCCCCCTTCCAGGCACCGAATTTAGGGGCTTGTCGCCAAACCGGAACCGTCCTTCTTCAGCAGCTCTAGCACGAAACGGGGTGGTGGTGGTAGTTGGGGCGGGGGGGGGGGGGGGGGCGGTTCGCAGCATCGCAGTTGCCGGACGAAGATGCGCCTGTGCCCGCACGCACCGGTTATATCGGTATGGATGGATGGATGGATGGCGGGATGGAGGGATGAATGGCGCTTCTTTCCGAGTGCCGGGGCTGGCCGGGGGTCTGCCATTGCGCGCAGGAGGCTGCCTGCAGCCCCAGAAGTGCTGGAGAAGGGGAAAAAACGAGGCGGGGAGGGGAGAAGGAAGGAGGGGGGCGGGCGGGGAGGCGATGCGCGGGGAGGCGGGCGGGCAGCGGGGGCGGGCGGGCGGCGCGGCCAATCGCCCGGGCTGCCGGCGCTGCAGGAGCGGCGGTGCGGGGCTGAGGGCTCCGAGGGACGCAGAGCCGGGGCCGGGTGCCTCTCTGAGGACGGCGAGCAGCTGTGCCGCCAGCACTGCGAAAAGTCCCCATTCGCTTCTTATAAATTAAAGTGCCTTGTCACCAGTTAGGGCAAGTCAGCCAAGGTAAGGCTTAAATAAAATGACACTTTGATATGTGGCAACAAGGATGTTTCTGGACAGCGGTGCTGCTAACACAGCCTTCTAAGCAGTGCAAAATATTTTGTGCAATAATGCTATCGCAGTGGGTCCACAACCTGTAATTTGTCTGTCTTAAAGTTACCGCTGGTACGTAAGCCTTACCCTTGTGGTGGTGTAGAATCGCGTTTGCTTATCCAAGGCAGTTACAAAGGGACCTGCAAAATAGAGGCATAGAAAGGTAGCGGCGCTCTGTGTGTGTGTCTGTGTGTGACCGTGTTCGTAATACCTACAATTCTGCTGCTTAACTTACGCGAATAATGTGCAGATGCATTTTAATGGTGTTGGCAGGCAGATTCTTTATCTCAACTCACACGTGAGCCTTTCTATACAAAACGCAAGCCATGTGAAACTGTATGTGAAGAACATTAAGCTTGATATTTGAATAGCTGTTTCAGTTTTGGGTTTGTTTTTCCCGTGTCTGTGATATTATGTGATAACTGAGAATTGAAATTGCAGGAAAAAAGAAAAAAAAAAAAAAAAAGACCTCTTACAGATTTACCTTTAGCTGCTTGCAAAAGCTTAAGCAGTGACCCAACTTTACTTTGTGTAAAGGGCACTGTAAATAATGCACAGCCAGAAATGAATCCTCTCTTCAGTTCCTACTAGCTCACCCCATGGTATCCTTCTTAATGAACAAAACCTATTATGTGCCTTTAGTTCACACCACATTTTCACCAATTGCACTGACAGTGGTCTGGAACTGAGGGGTTTTGCAAGCAAGGAATTCCTCAGGATGACTTCACTAATGTGTATCTTTGCAAACAACCAAACAAGGTAGTCCTGAACCTCTCTTCTGTCTGTGTATGTCTGCGTGTGCCTGTGAAAGAGAGAGTCTGGTTTGTGTACATGAGTGACAAGATACAAGGAGGACAGGGTACGGAAGCCAATGAAACGTGGCAAATGTACCCCCCTACATGTATTTCTCTGAGTGGGTCTCTGTAAAGCAGTATGAACATTTCTTATATTTTTATGTAGTTCATAATTCAGGTTAGGGTTTGGGATAAATTCAATTTCATGAGCATCAATGCCCCATTAGTTTTTCATGATCCAAAGAAATACGATGGAAAACAAGTAAAAATAAGACTTCAGTTAGCACAGGTGATAAAATCACTGTCTCTATTCAAGGTACAGATTCTATTTATCATTCCAAGACACTAAGCATAGCTCCTACATTTCCAAAGCTTTATTTCTGTGCTGCAGTCAATCATATACAGTTGTGTGAAAGCACTGAAGCCTTCCTTCTGCAATAATTGTCCTTCTCCTGGATGATCATAAATGTTTGTCTTCAGGGGAAATATTAAATTCATTTAAAAGTTTGGCATATTTTTGGCATTTTACCTAACTGGAAAGGTAAGAAAACTGATTTAGAGAAATAACCCAGAGGCTTCCCTAACCTACTCTACTGCCTTGACAGAATATTTCATTTCAGACTTTTCTGAAGAAGACATGGTACATTATAGTTACCTAATGCAAATTAAGGGGGGGAATTTTTTTTTTATTATTTTTAATGTGTACCTATGGAAACAATGTAATTGTTTTATTTTGTAGTTAGTTAAAGTTACTAATCGTCTTACTTAAGGACTTCAATAGATAACTTTGTTTCATTTCTACTTAGAAAAACAGACAAGCAAACAGAAAAAAAAAAAACCCAACCAACCAACCAAAACAAAACACCAAACCAACCCACTTGCTGTTACCTACTTCCTCTAAAAAATGACAGGAGAAATAGTGTGTCAGACAGCACTTCCCTTTAAATAGGACCAGATCCAGCGCATAAACATGGATTAGGGGGCACTGTGTTGCTGACTGAACCATTTACAGACGAGATTCAAAACTAAATTCCTTCCACTTGTAGGTGCTGAGAATCCTATAAGGCTTCACCAGGGTAGGAGTGCTGACCCTGCTATTAGGACAAAATGCCAGTTGAAGTTTTATACTTTGACCTGCTTAATTCCCCAGGTAGTTTAATTTGAGGGCAGCATTCTTTACTACATACGTTAAAGCTGTTGACGTTGTCTAGTTTTTGTCCTGCAATGCAGAGACTCTAACTCAATGACTTGGTTGGTGCATGTTATGCTAGCTCTTGGTAATAGATCTGATGAACATATGCAATGTTATAAAACAACTGGGAATAAATGTCTTCAACATCCAAATAAGTGTGCATGAGTGCATGTGTGCATGCCAGAGAGGTACAGTTGTTACTGTACCAGGAGTGACATTCCTCTGGTGCACCACATTTATGTAATACCCTTCAGGGAATAATCTGTGTTTAAAAGTGATTATAAAAAAAGAAAATAAAAAAATCATTTTATCTCTGGTTTGGTTTAACTTTAATCACTGGTTTTAATAAGGACTGGATATTTATCAACAACTAGAAATAAACACATTTGAAATGTGAGCAATTGAGTTGTTAGTTCTCAACATGGTTGTACAGAAGACTTCAACCTATATCTCAGACTGATAAATGAAATTTGAAGGGTATGAAAATCTTGTTCCATGTCTGGAAACTCCTGCTCTGGTTAAGAACTACATTTCTGTTAATACAAGTAAGTAGTGCTGAAAATTATCAGTGTTATCAGATTGAATCAAACCAGCTAAATGCCACTGAGTTATCTGTTCCATGCAGATGAACATGAGCTCCTGCTCGGACAGTTAACAGCTAGTTAGCTCTGGCAGACCTGTTCTGCAAAGGGACCTAAGCTAAATCAGTCATCATAACACATTGGGGCACAGTTTGCTTGTAGGCAATGCAAAATAAAGGTGGCAACTGACATGACGGGAAGGAAATACATAGCAAAAAAAAGGAAAAAAAAAAATCAGTGTAAAGAGATTCTATTCATAGAAGAGATTCCATTCATCTTCTCCTAGTGGAAGGAAATGCATATGTGAAGGTCATAAATGGAAATAATATGAAAACCCCAAAATTGCCTACAAAGATTTATACAATCCAGCATGTAAATTTCACTAGCATTAATTATAGTAGAAAACTTATTTTCTTTGGTCGACAGTGTTCTATTTTCAAGAGCCCAGTGATAAATCAGGGTGAAGCACTTTAATTTCACCACTTACTTGATGGGCAATCTTAGAGAAGTCCCTGAAGCACAATGTAGCTTCATGTATGACATGAATGTTGCACGATAATTACAGAGCAAATATTGTACAATATTGTTCTAAAGAAATATTGCAGAGCCTAACACTGAAGTGTTAGCGTCTCCATTACTCTGTAAATTGGGTTTGATTGTAAACACAATTTTGCTCTCTATTTCCAGCAAATGAAACCACATGGAATTTGAAAATTCAGTGCAAGAACTAAAGCAGAATTTTTAAGAAGCTTTTGAACTGGGAGCAAAAAAAATGAAGTCTCCCATAAGAGAGAGAGAAGACTGCCCGAATGAGACTTTTTTTTCCTCCAAAAACAGGCTTTGACAGATAAACTACTGATACTGAGATGCTTTAAATAATGTACTATTACTTTTTTGGACTGCTCTTAATATGCAGGTAGACAGTCAACAGGAATGTAAATGAAACCAGCTGGGGATCTGAAGGGAGTGAGGTAATGCTACACTTCCTACAGTTACTACATTCCCTTCAAATCCCCCAAGTCTCATGCATAAGCCTAATTTCCTGTTTGGGGGTTGTTTTTACTGGGGGGGGAGGGAGTTGCTGTTTTGGGTTTGTGTTATTTAAAATAATGTCTTTTTGCATTGAGCACAACCAGAACAACATAGTCATGTAGCTCTTTAAGTAACTGCTGAGCAGCTTGGTGGCGTTTGCACATCTGCAGCTCTTTTATACTGAAAATACATTTAACAGATGCCTGAGGCCTGTAACAATCGTGATTTTGTGTGATGGCAATTGCCATTTATATTTTCCTGCAATTACTTCAAAACTGAGCAGAGTTAAGGCTGCGTTTGTTATCATAGAAAAGGCAGAGCGTTATTTTACAATTACGAACTTGAGTCCTCACTCTTTTTGAAACTGTTTGCTTCTTTTAAGAAGGGGGAATATATTCAGGTCATGGACATATTTTTCCACCCTCGCTCCACCTTACCTAGGTTTCCACATAGTTTATCCAGGACTTACATGGACAAATTGTAAAGGGTGTTTGTGTAGTACTGTATAAAAATACCCACACTAGCTTAGGTATTGCCTGGGTTTCTACCATAGGACTGTAGCGACCTGTGAGATTTTTTGGTCTGCGTAGCACAGCACAGTCTGTAACGTTGAACCCTGAAAGTACTTTACAAGAGGGATCAGTCACGTTGTCTTGACTTAGCAGATGGAAGGAGTGAGGCAGTAGGATGGGCATGCTTTTCCTTAAGACAGTCTGCTGGATGTGGAGCTGGGAACTGCCGCATCCTTATCTGGTTCCACTGCCAGCCAGGGGCGCTGGACCATGCATTGCAAATCAGCAGGTTCTTCATGCGATGTGGTGGGATCTTGCACTTGAATTGTTTTGAACTGTTCTGTGGAGAAACCCGCCTCTCCCTGCTGGTGACATAAGTAACTTGAACTGAAGTATGTGCCGAAATGTAGGTGGTCTAAATACTGCCCATCATGTCTTCCTGTACAGTATTCCTGTTGAAAACAACCAACTCTGTGTTTGGTTGACTCCTTGTTTTGATATTTCCAGGTGTATCATATAATCACAGAATGGGTTGGGTTGGAAGGAACTTTTAAAGATCATCTCATCCAACCCCCCTGCCATGGGCAGGGACATATTTCATCAGATTAGGTTGCTCAAAGCTCCGTCCAGCCTGTCCTTGAACACTTTCAATGATGGGGCATCCAGAACTTACCTGGGCAACCTGTTAGAGTTTTTCCATCATGCACTGTATTGTTTCATAAATAATTGCCATTAAGCCCTTATAGCCACAGCTATGGGCACATATATAGTTGCACATGCACACACATTCTTTGGGAAGGTAAAAGGAAATGGCAATCAGCTTTTTAAAAAAAGAATGATGCTTGGTACTGTTAAAAGCATAGAAAAGTTACCGATCACATCATGTAGCAGTACCATGAGCTATTCGTTGACCCAAGTCTGCTTATTTTCACAGATTGGAATGCACATTTCCATAATTAAATTAAATTATTTCTTTTGAATAATATTCTATGATTAGACCACTTACACAAATGAGTAATATATTGTTATACAGAAGTTATACATTTGTATTTGAATTTTGTTTAATTCACATCTTACTCTTACCGAGTAGTGAGAGAGCTGCAAATGAAAATCTTTTTGTTCAAGAGACTATGAAGTGCCTTTCATTATCAATAATTATGCCTTGCCTAGAGGAAATATTTTGTTCTGTCTTTTCCTTGTAAACACTATCTCCGTACAGGGCACTTGTTAGAATGAGGCTTAAGTTGACACTTGGAATTGGGGCATGGGGTGAAATTTCTTAGGCTTGGATTTCTAGCTAGGGTTTAGCATTCTGCTGTTGATGGTACTCAAACTGATAGAATGAATAGTTAAAAAAATATAGCAACACAGAGACCATCTCTGTAGTAGCAGGGCAAGCATTTGAGATATTCAGAACAAGGTTCGAGACCCTGTCCCAGTGAATCCTGTACTATCTGTAAAGTACAAGTGCTCCTTCAGTAGAGAATCTTCTTATAATTAGTAAAAATGTTAATAGTTTAGCAATGGTGGAAGGACAGGAAAAGTGTTACTATTATTTTTGAGGGTGTTGGAGTGCATATGCATCTGTCTATGAAGTTTGAAGGAAAAAGTAGTTGCTAAAAGGGAGGTGGCTCCTTTACTTTGTTCAATAGTGTGAAAGATTTGATTTGACTGTAAGAAGGTATTTTTAACACTGATATATTGTATTAACACCTGGGAACTGCTGACTCTTCGAACTGTAAAATCTTGGCTTTCAGAAGAGGTGAAATAAAACTAGGGCATATGAGCAGCACTGTAGCATGGCAGCTATTAACTGCCCATGGGAACTGCCAATATTTAAAAATAAAAAGGAAAGTAATTTATATTTGGATTACAGTCCTCAGTCACTATTTCTTTTATGTTTTACATTTTGTTCTTTCTAATAAATAATAAGCCTTCTTACTGGAGTCATAAAAAAAAGCTACACATCATTTATTACATGCAATTTCCATACACTTTGCTGATGAAGAAAATTTGTTATATATTTGCTGTTCATTAAAGCACGAATTCTTGCATTCATATTAGGGAATTTGAGCTCAGAGTTATTATCTTGCCTATTCAGCTTAGAGAGATCTTAAATATTTTTATATTTGCATGGCAGAAGGTATAAAATAATCAGTTCATTTAGCATTGTATGTTAAGTTGGGGTTTTTCTTCTGGGTTTTTAAAATTGTGAGCCATCTAAGATTTCTTTTAGAAAACTGCTGAAGAAATGCAATGTTCGTTCTTATACTCATTCATTTTCAATGAATGCACAGCTAAAGCTTTGAAATACAATGTAGCTTTGTATTAGAAACCCTTCTAAGTGTTTTTGAAAAGCGGTAAGACAATCTGCAAGCAAACATATGTTTTCAAGTGGTGCTCAACATTTCTGACTGGTTGAGCTTCTTTCAGTGTTGGGTAAAGACTGCAAAGCATTCATGACACAATTGATTCATACAAGGTCTAGTGTTTCCTAAATAAACTGGATTTATTTGTTATTCTGTATAATCTCAGGACAGCTGTCCTAGGCCTAGGGTTCACAGTGCATTAGCATGCAGTGGGTGCCCCAGGGTTGCCCCAGGGTGCAGCGAAGTGGGAAGGTGGTTACCCTTCCTAGAGCAGATGATGTGACCTCCTGCCAGAGGTGCCTTCAAGCAGCAGCAACCTCTTCCCTGGTGTTTACCGGGCACGTTATGGCATGCAGACTGTGTGTGGGCCCCCAGTGGGCAGAGTACTGTGGATCAGTCCCCAGCTTGCTGCTGGGACATAAACGTGTTGGCCTGGCACTGCACATGGCTTGTGAATTGTAAATTTGGTGCTCTAGGTTTAGAGGATTTAGAGGAAGTGATACTGTTACATGAATATTGTCCTGTAGGAGGCCTTTCTGTTTCTCAGATCTAGCTCAAACAACTTCATCATGACCATACCAACCATGTTTTATACTGTAAGTGAAAAACATAATGTCAGAGACCTCTTTACCTCTTAAGGAGGAGTCAGTGGATGGGTGTGGGTTACCAAAGTGAGTCCATGAGATCACAGAGGAATTTATGGAGGATTTATGCAAGATGACTCAGACAAAAAGTTGCTGCTTTTTTGTAGGGCTTGTTTGTTTGTTTGTTTGTTTTTCTTGGTTAATTTTCTGCCAGATTAGAGACCTGTCTCACTTTATGTAAAGGTTTGGCAAGTTCCAGATGTAATGCAGTGAAAATGGAGGGAGCAACAGGCTGCATGTGGGGAAAGAAAAATAGGGCAGCTTTATTTCAGTAATCTTTCTTCAGGCATGAGTCAGATGAATGCAAAAGATGACCAGAGGGAAGTTCCTTTGTGTGCACCTTTGAAAAGTAGCTTTCTAGACAGAAACCTAGTCAGAAGGTTTGTAAATGCCTCTCAAGGCAAGCCACAGGAAGAGCTTTGTTAACTGTATAGACTTTCATTGTGACTTGAAGGCTAATGAACTTGAGATGTTTCAGACTGCATAAGGTCAGGTGAGGACTGATTTCCTGAAGCTATTAATGCCCACTATGTTACTGAAGTCAGTGTTGTTACATTATGGTAGTGTGTTTGGTCAAATATGCTATGTCATGTCAACATGCCTATATGTTTCCTAGTTCTGAATTGAGGCAGGAGGAGCTCCCATGTATACTTTTTTTTTTTTTCTTTTTTTAAGAAGAAAAGGTATAACATTCTTGGAATGCAATGAGTTTACTCCACAGGACCATTGTGTGATAATTATTGCTCATTACATTATAATGAGCACTTGCTCTATTCATTGTGAAGCTTATTATATTTTAATGAGTGTTGTGACTCCCCTGCAGAGCAAAGCTCAAGAATGTCCCTGTGCACGTGGCTCATTTAAATGGATGTGTTACACGTTGTGGGACTTGTGTGCACATACTTATTTGCAACATATAGCTGTAATTTTACTTTTAAAAACAGGGTATTACTGTTCTCAACTTTTCAGAAATCCAAAAATATGCATGCTTGTATACTTAGCATTCATATTTCATACCGGGTAAGAGATGAATGGTTTTATTAAAGGACACTTGTATTAAAGGACAGATTGTAAATATTTTGTTCAGGACCTCAATGTATGCATTAAAATTAAAGCTCATGAATGGATGTGATTTGGTATGTGACCCCCTCCACATCTACAGCCTTTAGATTCAGGTTTATGTTTTTTGAAAAATATTAATGAACATTCAAGTAAGTTTATAGCATCTGTAAACTAAATAGAGGAACTTTAAAATAAAATTGTCTTTTGTCTTCTGAGGATCATCGATATTTTGGCATCACTGTATTCAGGAAAAGGAGAACTAGAAACTGAATGCTATATAAATTGATTTGTAGACAAGGTCTTAAGCCAGTCAGTCTGTCTAGTCAATCTTTGTAGATTGCTGGTGATCTTGCTGTGACACCACAGGTTTTGGTAATGACATTCTTGTAATGTCCGCATACACTGTTAGCCCTAAAGGGAAACACTTTGCTCTTCTCTATCATCTCCTGATGTTGCCACACAAGCAGCTTCAAAATGAGGTAGACTATTTGAAAAATACTGTTTCATTCAGAAGTAAAAATATGAACTGATTTTCCAATGTGGCAAAGTTGTTTATCCTTTGTGAAACACGAAAGGCCACCTTCATTTTCTTATTTGAAAAACTGCAGTGTTGTTAAATTCAAACTAATAGATAGCTCTTTAATCAAACCGTACTTTTACTTTCTGGAACCCTTCCTCTACTGTGTCACTTTTATTTGAACATCTTTTACCATCCATGGAGACTTGCAAGCAGGAATTCACTGAATTTATGAAGACACAGCAGTTATTTATTGGCTAATACAAACTGTAGATGGGTAAGTCTAACCTGCTCCTAGGCAGAACATTATAATGCCTGATAACTTGGATGTGGGTTCCTGCTGAGTCCCCGTGCACCAGACAGTTACTACTCAGGTGTGGAAGTGTGAACCTCCATTGCTTCCTAGGATGGGACAGTCATTGCTCCTGCTGAGTTTTTGTCTTCCCAACTCCCCACTCTTTGTCATCATGTTTTTATACTTTTCCCATGACTTTTTATAATTTTTCATTACTTTTTCATTACTTCCCACTCTATATATTCGCTTCTGTCTTTGTTTTAGCTGTAGCTACATTAGATGTCCAAGTTCTTTGCTCCATTTTGGTGGAGTCCTCAATATACCTGACATTAGAGAACATTGTATTTGGAACAAAGATGGACTTTGATTAGTTGTCAAAACAAAGAACTTTAAATGGATAGTTCAAGTCCAATTTAGCCCCATCCCTGCTATAACTGTGAACATATTTTGTCTCCAGGAAGTGTTATCTTATGGACTGCACATAGTGACTAGCCTTTTAAGCTCCTGTCTCTCATATAGCTCATGCCAATGAAAGGAAGTGGTGTATACCTAATGTGCAACTCTGCTGAGTAATTTTAGCAATTGATTTAAAAAAGCAGAAAGGAAAGGATAAAAGAGATGAAATAAAGAATTCAATAAAGAAATAAAAGTATGTCATTTAAGAAAGAGATTGAAACCTTTTTTTGGATATGATACAAGAAAAGAAGGGCATGACTAAGTCTGTTTTTTGCTCCTCTTGAAGTATTGTTCCAGATTATTGTAGTAAAGGTGTCAGAGTCAGCTCCTTTATGCCTCCTTATCGTTTTCTTTTTACAAGATGTAGTTAGTTTTACAGTTTGGCATATAATGAAGCTGATTTTTTTTTTTCCTCAAGAAGATATTTATGCAGTAGGTATCTTATTCCTAAAGAGGATTACAGGCTTAGACCCAATAATCAGTGTTTATAAATTTTTTTTAGGATATTATGGGCAATATACTAGATATTGAAAATTATACCTATCTTCTGCTTAATTTTTGCTCACCAGGGCAAAGTATATTTGCATACTCTGTTGGATCCCAACCTTGAGATCTGTTGAGATCCCCAGCCAAGAGCCTCAGCTTTTTATTGGCGCTCCTGTTCAACACCACAGAAAGAACTTTTGCAATGGAGATGGTTTCTGTTGTTATTAACCTTTCTGTCATACTGACCAAGGGGCTTCTCCACAGCTACCATCACTATTGTAGCCTGAATAAAATGCACAGAGAATTTGATTCAGGAAGCATGGGTCTTTGCAGCAGGATTGACACCAGGATTTCCTGAAGAAGCCTTCTTCAGATACATAAATCTCACTTTTGGATGTTGGATACCATCCTTGTCCCATCAGCAACAGCTGTAACACTAGTGCTGGAACCACCTTTACAGATTTAGGGAATTGTTTCTCCATCCAGTTGCTTGCCTCTGCCTTTTTTTATGATAAGGAGGTTTCTTCTTACTATGAGGACTAAATGAATTCTGCATTTCAAGCCTTTGCATAAATTGAGGGAAAGAGCCTTGCTAACCAGACTAATTTTTCAACACTTGAAAGAAGCTAAGTGGAAAACATTAATCTTCTTTATAGTATGGTCCAGTTGAAAGTTATCAGGGTTTTTTTTTGTTTCATTTTGGTTTGGGTTGTTTTGATTTGTTTTTTTTCTTTTTCAGCTTACTTTAAAATGACTGGTCTGTTTATACCTGTAACATGTTCTTATGCAGATATTTCCTCTGTCTTTGTCTTTGTCTCTGTTTCTGTTTCTTAATGCATAAACAAATCCTTTCATTTTTATTAGCTTACTCTGCAAGGTGTAAATAACTATAACAAATACACCATTCCTGTGTGAGAGATCTCAAAAATGTTGTTATTGAGTAGATTCCCAAAGGCCCTGTGAGACTGGCATCTTAACATTTATTCAGTCTGATCCTCTACAGTTTGCACTTTTTCAGTTCGAAAGACCACATAGTTCTCTACTGCCTAAAGGCAAGAGAGATTCACTTTTCTCACAAGCAAAACGAATAGGTATTTTCAGCAACCTCCATTTTGTTTAAAGTTTGTCTTTGAAAGCTTAGCATGATGAATTTGAGATTTCCTTTCAGGCACATACCTATTTCTTTCCATTACTTATATTTTAAGGTTATACTTCTCATTCCTCATTGCTCAAGTGCAGTAGAGGATTATTGAACTCTTCTTTGTCAGCTAGCTCCGGCAGACAGCAGTACTACTTCTCCTTTTGAAGACCCTTTTATACCTGAAGTAGCTTGTGGTATCTTTGATGTTGCCTAATTGGAATCTCAGAAGCGAAAAAATAAATAACTGAACGAAGAGGTGAGCTGCATGCCTAAGGTTGTACATAATCTTATTTTCTTTCAATCACTCTTCAATTCTTATGCCTTATGGCCAGGTAACCTTCTAATACTATTACTTTATTTATTCCTATCACCCATTCCTGGATTTGAGTCTCTCAATTATCTGTCTCCCACACCTTGAACAGAAACTCCTGGATTTGCATTTGTCTTTATGCTCCCTCTGAATCCTGCTCAAAACTTTTAACTTGCCTCTTTTTTAATGGCTTGACTTTCTCGAACAGTTATTTTTCATCCTATCTCATCTACTTGTGTCATCTATTTTAGGCTTAAGTTTCT
The DNA here is from genome assembly GCA_947846985.1 of Fratercula arctica. Taxonomy (NCBI): domain Eukaryota; kingdom Metazoa; phylum Chordata; class Aves; order Charadriiformes; family Alcidae; genus Fratercula; species Fratercula arctica. Next base: position 82,909,803 of record CANTUZ010000002.1, read on the forward strand.
TCAGACGGAACTATCTGTCTTAAAACCCCGTATAAATACTGTTCACGCAGACAGGTTAGCAGAAGTCCTGCACCTGGTTTGACATTACCCAGCACAACGCTACATTCTGGCTGCCAATGGCCCCATGGAAAAGGATGTGGGGCTCTGGTGGGCAGTGAATAACAGACGAGGCAGCCGTGTACCCTTGCAGCAAGGAAAGCTTCCTAATGCCTGGGCACAGCCGGCAGGTCGTGACAAGGGATTCTTTTCTTCCAGTGCAGTGGGACAGCTGTGCCCAGTTTGCAGTGCTCCAAAACAAGAAGGAGGTTAAGAAAATGCAAAGTGTTTAGTGGGAGGCCACTGAGGTGCTGGGGGATCTGTTTTGCCAGGAGACGAGAGAGAAGGCACCGCAGGGAGCTGGTTGCAGGAGCAGTTGAGGAGCCAGAGCTGGGCTCTCCTGGGAGGTACGCAGCAACAGGGCAGGGGACAGCGGTGACAAGTGGCAATAAAGGAAACTCTCATTAGATGTAAGGAGGCAGTTTTTCACAGGTAATGAAGTTAAGCACTGAGACAGGTTGCTTACAGAGGGACCTCCATCATGGAGGTTTTTAAAATTCATCTGGACAAGTCCCTAAAGCAACCCAACCTGCCTTGGAAGTTAGCTCTGCCTTGAGGAGCAATCTGCACTAGACCTCCAAAAGTTCCTTTCAACCTACATTTTTGCTTTTATTCTCTGGTCTGCAGTCCTATTTGCAGTATATGTTGACTTTATCATTTGCTATTTTTTAAAAATAACAATGTGCTGAGTTCTGTAGAGTTATGTGGTGATTTCACAGGGATCAAATACAATTCTAAGCCTTCAGCAATATACTTTAATAGTCTTGATGTGGCAATGTATTGCATGTATTAAGTATTAAGGCTATGTATGTACGGTAAAGCCATACTACAATTTTTGCAGGAATATTTCTGTAATAGGGACAGTAAGTTACAATATGAAGTTCTGTTTATATTAAAAAAAAAAAAAAAAGAAAGCACAGGTCTTATTCTGAAGTAGAAATAGTGAGGTATAAAGAGAATTAAACCAAGAACAATCTTGAAAGAAATGTAAGTAAATTGGACAATAAGATTGCAATATGACTGGTGTGTAAAGTGGTGAAAGCAGTTTAAGGCCATTTAGTCATCTGTCAGATCACAAAACAAAAAGTACCCAGTGTGACAACAGAACACAGGTTGTGCTCATTTCTAGTGAATGTCCACTCCAAACTTCAGTAATTGCAGAAACCAGATTAGAGAATCAGATACACTCGCTTTTGGAAGATACTTTTTACCTGCACTGATTATGAAGTGAAGTCTCCTTCTTCCAGAAATGTATATTTTTGTAGAGAGATAAGAGTATTTGTAGAGAGGTAAGAGCATTAGTGAACAGAAAAATTCAAGACTTGGAGCCACAAGAAGGGTAAGTAGGGCTTGCTTGTCATAATGGCAAGAACAGAATTGATTTATAGCATTTGACATCTTTAAGGCCAAAGGAGAAGATGAACCTGTGAAGGTGAAACAAAATTTTGATGATATCTTGGGCTAAGATACGGAAAATAGAGTCTGACTACCAGGAGGACGAAAGATTTGGTTGGCACTGGAGTAGTATCTGAAGGAAAGAAGTTGAAGCCCTGGGAAGCAAAATGACTCAGATGGACAGCAGAGCGTTCTAGAAAATAATGTAGAGAAAAAGCTTATTTTTGTGCTTAAAACATTACCTTAATTTCTAAGATAACCCTCTTATTTAGTAGGGCAGAATTCAAAGTCCTCCTTCTGATTTTTCTGAGTTTAGAATTATTTTTTTTTTCCCTCAAGTAGCATGCCGCTACAATTAAGAACGTTAATTTAAAGTGTGGTCTGGCAGAAAATACTAATCTGTAGTGCTTTTCTCAGTGGGTTGGGGCCTAACTGGCATTAAGCAAAAGGAAGCACCAACCACCCTGAAGGACTGAGTCTGATGCTTCACTTCTGTGTATGTTTAATACATTCCTAATTTCCAATGCAGCTGCATTTGATAACGCTAAGTAAATGCTATGTGCGTAATGCATTGTACAACCTTTAGAGAAATCCTCAAACCACCTTATTATTGTCTCCCCTGAGAATATGCTAAATAGTGTGGAGAAAATAGGTCTCTTGCAGATGGACACAGAAAACAGTGTGGACATTGCATTAACTAAGATACCATCTTTTTAATTATTTATGAACTTTTCAAGAAGAATAATACCATGTTATATGTTTGTCTGCTTTAAGTTCTGTGGGAGTGTGCTTTTAAGACAAAAGTATTTTTAAATTATTTTTCTAAGTTGACTTTATCCTCTAGCTTTAATGAATGTTTTAAATTTTCTTTATCTGGAATGTGGGATCTGTTATTAGGTAAGTAATCAGCTTAGTGAGAAGACTTTCTGTTATGATTTACATGGACTACTGTATTTCATCTTCTCTCAAACACTATTCAATGTATCAGCTGGCACCTGATGGAATTGTAATTGAGTTCAACTGCCAGCTCAGGCCAGCTACTTCAAAATAATAAAATGTTCCTATTTCTTAGAAGCGGCAAGAATATTCTATCAGTTTTGCTGCTGCTGTGTCTTCTAGAAACCCCTAATTTTTTTTTTCTACTTTTTTTTGAATGAGAAAGGGTAATTTAGATATTTTCTTTTTCAGCATAGAAATCAAATTAGAGCGTGTTCTGTCCAGACAGAAATTATCTAAGTAACTACTTCACTTTTACCTTTTGTTTCTTTTCCATGGAAGCAGTGTGTCATCTGAATTTATTACAGATTACTGACCATGGAGAAAGAAAACAAGGCATATCTCTGGTGTTTATTAGTGACTACCAGTCTTTTTTATAATGTGAAGGGTTAAAGATGCAGAGTTAGCATCACAGTAACATTGCTTTGCAAGTGCCTTTGGTATTCCCTTCTGCACAGAACCAGGCCTACAAACACCTCCTAATGCAGTTACTGAAAAGGGACTAAATTAAAAGAATATTTCCCATGCTATTTCAGTAAGATCCTCTTTTTCATTTCTAGGGGTTGTGGAATGATCAGAGAATGAATTTTATTTGAAGTAAGCAGAGAGAAGCAGCGCAACTTTCTGGCTAGAGCACTGATCTGGAGACCAAGAAGAAGGTAAATTCACTATTTCCTTACTTACTGCAGCAGAGCAATTTTTTATCTTGTGTAGCAGGCAATATTTACTTGAATTTAATGACCAGTCTTAGTGCTAAATGTCTGCTAATGACCAGTCAAAGTGCTAAATCACTGCCTGATTTTTACCACTCTGTCTGTGGGACTTGGCAACAAATGGGCTCTTAGAGACAGGTTTACATGTACCCAACTCATAAACGCCGGAGCCAGTTCTTGTGACCATAAGATGACCAAGGAAGGTGAAGAATTGGGAATCCCCAAAGTAAAAGCATCTGGACTATCTCCTTAAGGGACCCTAAATTTTAAACGCTGCTGGGTTCAGTAAGTGCTTCAAGTCAGAAACTTCCTTGTATGAATGTGGCCAGTCCTGGAATAAGTCTTATCTTGTGAGGATACAGTAATATTAAATGCCCTCACCTGCCCTGTTAGGATCCTTCTGGTTTCATATTCCTTCTGGTTTCATATTTTTATTGTTTTTATCTATTCCATAAATATAAGATAAATATAAGTTCTTGGTTTTTTTTAGTTCCATAAGATAGAGCTTTTTCTTAAAGCCATGGTCAATCTCTAGTAGACTTTACTGTTGTGTCTGTGGTACTTTGCTACTTCTTCCTTTCTGTCCTCCAAAACTTAAAGGCTGTGGTCTGAAATGCTATCTTGGTTGACACTGAGTTTGGTGGAAAGATTACATCTCCAAGCCTATCTCAGCTGCTCTTCACCACATCCTCCCAGAAGTTATTATATCCTCCTGTCTGACAGTAGAATGGCATCTGTAGCTTTTCCTTAACTTGTCTCTGTCAAATAACTTGCATTTAAAAACAAAGTTTAATCTGATACTAAACGTTTTGGCTGGCACCAGGAATGGTTATGCATGCAGTTAAGCTGGCGGATCTGAGGAGGCAGCAACATACGGAGAAGAAAGATGTTAATGAGCAACTGGGGCAGGTCACGGATGGTAACTTTTTCACTTAACTCACTGTCAGCTAAAAAGATATCTAGTAACAACTGTGTAGTTTTAGAAGTGTGAAAAGATGGGTGGAAAACTAGCAAAATATGTCATAGATTTGATGATAAAAATAATTTTTCTAGACTTTCTTTTTTTCTTCTTGTCTTGCTGTGATTGTCCCCAAATGCAAGTTTTTCTCCTCATAACAATATATTTTTAACCTGTGAGCAAGTGGGCACTGATGCCTCAGTATGAGATTAGTTTTTATTTTAAATGCTCAATTTCAACTTAGAGAATTGGGGAATGAGCCCTGCTTAATGAGCAGGGCTCACTAAAATTAACTCTGAAGATAATGATCCAGAAATTTTGCTGATTAATGCCTTATGCAACATCAGTGAAGTCAAAATTGTTGCATAGAGTGTAACTCAGAAATAGTTTCTGAACATGTGCAGAAATCTTTCTTTGGCAATATTTCGAATTCTTTCAAGTATTTCCTAGTACCTGGAGGTCTACACTGTTGCTTTCAAAGGTCATAATTGGGCCTGCAGGTAGGGCAGTTGATGTAATGTCCATTGAGTCTAAAGATTTATTTTTTCTCTTCTCAACAAACTTCTAGCCAAAGATAACCCTGGAAGTTTTGAGGCATCTATCATGGTTGTTTCCAATACTCTTTTAATGGCAATATGGGTAAATGTTCTTTGGCACACCTCTCAGAAATGCAGACTTACTAGGGAAGATATGAAAGAGTATAAATCTAGGCAGATGTATGCTTGTATGTGTCTGTGTAGTTGGTTGTCTGTGCTCATATGGAGTCTTACTTTCTGGTAAACACACACAAAAAATATACACGTGGAAAGATACAGGAGCTGCACTGTCTATATCTCACCAAATTATTATTTTTAATAATAATTATAGCCCTTTTAAATTACAGTCGTCATTTATTTAATGATTTTCTGTAGAACCATAGAGGAGTACTAAGTTCGTATGTGCAGTTGCCTTGTTCTAATGGGCCTGGAGTTGGCTTGTTAAACAATGAAATAGAGGTGGTTTCGTAGCTAGATGTACCAGTCCAGTTATTAAGGAAAAAAAAAAAAAAAGGTTATGGTCTACATAGCGCACTTTTGAGAGACTGTTCCACTTTTATTTATTTGTCAGTAGATACTGATAACTGGTTGGAGCTGATAAAATTGTAGGAGATTTCTTTTCTGGATCAGACTAGTCTTGTGTCTTAGCTACAGCATTGCTTATTTTTGCTCTCAGTTTACAGTTCACAACACAAATATTTTGCAATCACTGTAATCACAGGAAGTTTAATATACAGATCAAGCTAAGTTTCCTAACAGAGAACTTTTATAAAGAAAATACCAAAATGGTTACTGAGCATGTTTGTCTAGTGTTACAGCCTTACTGAAAATTGTAGAGGGACGAAGATCTGGGCATTGATCTCTACTTTCACAGATTCTTAACTTTACGTAGTGTGACTAATTATGTTCCAGTGGTGGAACAACTTGGTCTGTAATGTTGGGCATCCAGATAAACCTTCAGAGAATCAGAACTGGGTAACCTGCTGGCGAGTAGGTGACAAAGGCTGAAAGAGCATCTAAGACTCAATGTTGTAGCTTCTTTCCTTACATGTGACATATTTGACATGATACAGGAAGTTTCAATTGTTAGATCTATAAAAGTACCCACAAAGCATGACTAAGATGAAAGGCACATGGAGTGGAAGGTCATATTTTCTTCTCAGATGGATGGTTCTTGGGCAATAGGTGGTTTAGCAAATAAAAGTTGTGGAAAAATATTTTTGTGAAAATCTTTGATTTTTTGCCAGGAAGATCTTTTTGTTGTTATATCTTTAGAAGAAAGATCTTTTTTCCTTTTCTATTACCTCAGATCCTGAAGTGGCTGATTACTAGGCTAACCGTGTCTAACGAAGTAACAACCGAAGAGGTGAAACAATGCTTAAAGTAATACCAAAAAGTGAAAAATGTCAAGATGTCAAAAATGTCTTCTGGATAGGTTAAAAGTTATTTTCAAGAGTACATAAGTGAAAGTGAAAGAAATTAGGTCTGTTGGGCCTACAAAATACAGTTTTGTCTGTGAAAACTAGCAGTGCTCCACAGTGACAGGCTTTTGTCTGTGAAATGCCTCCAAAGATATAACAAGAGCCTAAAGCAAGTCAGATGGCTGTAGTTCAAATTTAGCCTTGTCGTAAGCATTTTAAGCATTTTTCCTTTTACAAGTGTATCGCTTGTAATTACTTTTAAGTTTACTAGGGTTTTTTGTGGGTTTTGTTTTCTTTTTATTTAAAAAAAGCAAAACCAAAAAAAAAGGAACTGGATTTTCTGAGTATGTTGCCCTGGCTCGGGATTGCAGGTTACCACAAGCAGGGATTTCTAGCGCGCTCTCTAGAGGTTTCAAAAGTAAAAGACTTCATGTAGACTGGCTTCAGAGCTTGCATGAAAAGATTAGCAGAGGAGAAAAAGTCTTCCAGTGATCAGTAAGAGGATGTTTACGTATGTGCAAAACACTCAACAACATGTGGAAATATTCGGGACATAGAGGTTTTTACATCTCTGTAGAAGCTTTAAATGCTTAAACAAATATCAAATTACTCAGTCGCCATTTTTTGGTCAAAATGGGCAAGAAGGAGGAATTTAACTCATTATACTAGGATTTAGGTTGTAGTGGGTGTATTTCAATATACCTGAGAAGCGTGATATTTTGAAGAAAAACAAATGTCTTGAATAAGGTTAGCACTGAAGGAAATTCAGACTCCCCAAATCCCTGAAATCTGATGCTGTGTGAGGAGCAAAAAAAGAGAAGTGTGTCTAAAAGACTGAAAGTAACTAATATCTTAGAAAATATTTACTGTTTAAGTCATGAATGTAATATGTATTATACTATTTCAGTAACGGCAACTAAGTCATCAAAGAAAGAAAAGAAGAAAATAAACCTCAGTGTATACCCTCACCACTGCAAAAATGCCCTGATTTAATAAGTGGAAGAATTCTTTTTGGTAATACTTTAAACTCAGTAATTATCTCAGGATTTGGCTGCAGTATATATCTATTTTTCATTTATTTTGTTTTAATCATAACTGCAAAAATAACCTATGTCATAGGAAATGAACTTTTGGCATGACATTGTAGAATTTCAGTTAAAATTTTAAAGTAGGCTTTACGACCTGGTATGCAAAGCGTTTCCAGGGAAAAGACCACAACTTATGTCCTGGTAACTCTATGAAACAACTGCGTTTAAAAAAAAAAAAAAAAAAAATTGAAAAAAAAACCACAAAACCAAACCAAAATCACCACTTGATGGTTTCAGAAAAAAATAAAAGGAATTAATATTTTATATTAATGATAAATGATCTGATGACTGTATTTACCTATTACAAGGTATTTGTAATTACAAGGATAATTCTCCTCCTTTATTGTGCTGGTTAGTCAAAGAACAATGCATGGTTACAAGTGTTGTAGAGAGAATTTAGAACTGGGAGATTTATCCCAGCTTTGTGATTCTTTCAAAGGTCTTCAAGTTATATCCTCAAGGAATTAGCACCCACCACTAGTTTTAAGATTTACAAAATTTCTCATTAAGATAGTAAATAAGGGTAATTTAAATTCTAAATGGGATAGATATTTTTAAATAAGGGATTTCACCTAATATTGTAGAATGCAACATCTTGATTTGCAAGTCAGAGCTGTATTTTATTTCATAGTTGTGTAGTCAAATAAATCTTAGCTTATGTTTTAATAAGGTTCACTTATGAGTGACATTGGCTGTGGACGTTCTTATTCTTTCCATTTTATGAAAGGAAGGAAACAACTGATAGGTATAAAGACAACTGTATTTCAGATGAGCCTGAGTGATAGGCAGCAGGCACCTAGCTCAGCACTCTCAGCCATGGGTGTCATGCTTCTGTGGTGCAATTCAGTAGCATATGTCAACACTTCTGTAATCTTATGTGGTGTTTGTTCATTGTATGGATTTACTCCAGCACACAAATGAACACAGTATGGAAAGAAAAGCAATGATTATTTACATAGTAAAGTTTTTCAGGTGTTTGATATGTACTACTGTGAATTGCTGTGGTTTGTGATATTTCCTACATCTCTGCTTGAATGTAAGTCAAAAATACAGTTCTTTTGAATTACATACTGTACAGCCAAAGAAAGTCATCTCAAATTGCACCTTGCCCTCATTTTTGAAGAGCGAGAAGCACTTTATATCATGAGATGATTTACTAGTTGACATTTGGAAAGGTTGTCTACCTAAATTCAATATATTACCTTTTAACCACTTATGTAGTTTGCTAGTACATTGTTACCTAACCTAGAAAACACATTCTGGATTCACAGTTAACTACGTCATCTCGAAAGTGCAATGATGTGTTCATATATCTAAACCCTGTGCTTTTTAAAAGTTGCAGGTAATATATTTTTGGGTTTAGATTTCATGTGTGCTTGAATGGCTAGATTTTTTGACCTTTGTAGTTCATCTTAGAGTAAAAAAGTACATTTTAATGTACAAAGTAAGATTTGAATTTTGTGCTTTGAGATCAATTTTTGCAAAATGATGCAGTCATGTATCCAACATTCAGAGTCATCTCTGTTAACCGTGATATGTTTACTTATATGTTTTGGCTTCTGAAGCTCTTTTTAGTATGCCTTAAATATATATATATTTATTTTTAATACAATTTGTATTCTCCTCATTGCCTAATTATCTTGCATGTTGTCAGCAAGGTCTTTTACTGATTAGGATGGCATACCTGTAAAGTGCATAGATTTTCTCAGCCCCATTGATTGCTGGTGCTGAAAAACAGTGTAGTTTGTGTATATGAGATATATTTTCTATATATAAAAGGCATATCTTTTTTTGGCAAATACCATATGGAAAGGTGTTGACATTCCATGTCATCCTTTATCTGTTTTTACCACAAAATGGTGTCTGAGATACAGTATTTCTGTACACATAAAAGGACAGAAAATAAGCACATAACTTGCACTATTCTGCTAATTCAGCAAGTGTCAATATGTGCAAGTATGCCTATAAGTGGTAACCTAAGCAAGTTGTCTTACTTGATTAATTTTTTTCCCCCAAGAGGAAAAACTGGTCAGCTTTGAAGTGGCTTTATAATAAATCTGCAGCAAAGTAAAGCTTTTATTATAGATTCACATGCTTAAAAATGTTAGTCATGGCAATGTTGTGGAATTTTCTTTTGCCTCTTGTCTAGTAAAACTAATTGAAAATGAGTATGTCCATGATCAGAAAAGTCTGGGACATGTGGATTTATCGAGTTTAACAGTATAACATTTGCATGGAATCTTGAATCAACTTCTGAACCTCTTGGCTGTTTTTGCTTGGTACAGTAACAAAAATTTTACATTATGTGAACAACTGCATGGAATTTCATATATGGAAATGTTGATTTACAGAGACATATTTATGCTAAAATGAAGGTTTGTTTAGTCATAAAAAATCTCAGACATCCAGTCACAATTCTCACCATCTTCATTGCTCATCCACTTTATTTGACATATTGTCTTTTGTTGTATCACTTGCCCTTACTGCCTAAACTTTAGAGTCACCTGATAAAAACGCAATGTAGGTCTTCCTCTAGAGAAGTAGGAGAAGACCTGCAAGCGTGAGCCTGAAATCTAGGAGCTGGGAAAATATACAGGGAAAATTTTTAAATCAAACTCTCAAATGTACAGATTCCTTGAGGCTGTAGGCTTTAGTTTTCCTCTGGAACATTTTTCATCTGAAGAGTCAGGCTGATCAGAATGGTTATTCCTTTCCTGTTAGTCTGGGATAGTATTCATCAGTCTCAGTGCAACTGTTCCATAATGTCTAACATGCTAATTATACCAAAGGCATGAGCTAATTAATTACCTAGAGCTCACTGTGAGGAGCTGTTGTTCATGTTTTCTTTATCTGGGGTACCGTTAAGTATTGTGTAGAATAGAAGTGCACTTCCAAAACCGTATCTGTGGGGCTTGAAAGACTTTTGATGTGTGCCAACAAAACTCAGAGAAATCTCACCTGGATTCTGATAACACTGAAGTAACTTTAAGATTTTCTTTTCTCCTTTACTGTATTGCATTTTCCTAAACATTGGATCGTTGTTGCTTAGAGGCCTGTAGAGGTGTGGTACAGAAAGAATAAATCTCAGGTACAGCATAAAAATTGCATTCATACACTCTTGCATCTGTACTCTCAAAGGCAGATGGTAAACTGACCAAAAAATGAATATTTTTTTAAAAAAGCCACAATTTGGCTTTATGGCTATTAATATTATCTTTCATATATTATTTGCATTATGATACCACCTACAGGCTGTTGTTAGGATAATGCATGGGAAAGGGTATTGCACTGAGAGAATTAAAAATGAAAAGTCTTTGTTGGAATTACTGTGTGTCATAGTTCTTTACAGTCTAATGTTACGGCATTTGCTATTTAAATATAATTACTTGTCTGGTGTTGTGTGGCTGCCTAGAAATACCTGTATGTATATTTGGTAGAAGACCTTTTAAAAATTACAGAGTGATAACCTTTTAAAAAGTACACAGAGAATCGTGTGGGTTGGAAAGGACCTCTTGAGATCAGCTAGTCTGACCTTCCCTGCTCAAGCATGGTTGGCTACAGCAGTTTGCATAGGACTGTGTCCAGTTGGGTGTTGAATATTTCCACAAATGGAGACTTTACAACCTCACTGGGCAACCTGTTCCAGTGTCTTACTGTGCACAGTAAAGACTTATTTTCTTGTTTCTTTTGGAATTTCCTGTGTTTCAGTTTGTGCCTGTTGTCTCTTGTCCTGTCACTGGGCACCACTGGGAAGAGTCTGGTTTCCTCTTATTCGATTGGTGACAGCCAACATGGCTTTACCAAGGGCAAGCAATGCCTGAAAAATTTGGTGGCCTTCTACAATGGTGTTACAGCATTGGTAGATAAGGGGAAAGGAACAGACATCATTTACCTGGACTTATGCGAAGCGTTTGGCACTGTCCCGCATGACATCCTGGTCTCTAAATTGGAGAGACGTGGATTTGATGGATGGACCACTCAGTGGGTAAGAAACTGGATAGACAGCTGCAGTCAAAGGGTTGTGATCAACAGCTTGATGTCCAAGTGGAAACCAGTGATGAGTGGGATTCCTCAGGGGTCAGTACTGGGACTGATGCTGTTTAACATCTTTGTTGGAGACATGGACAGTGGGACTGAGTGCACCCTCAGCAATTTTGCTGATGACACCAAGCTGTGTGGCACGGTCAACACGCTGGAGGGAAGGGATGCCATCCAGAGGGACATTGACAGACTTGAGAGGTCAGCCATTGAGAACCTCATGACGTTCAACAAGGCCAATTGCAAGGTCCTGCACCTGGGTCGGGGCAATCCCAAGCACAGATACAGGCTGGGTGGACAATGGATTGAGAGCAGTCCTGAGGAGAAGGACTTGGGGGTGTTGATGGATGGGAATCTCAACGTGAGCTGGCAATGTGTGCTTACAGCCCAGAAGGCCAACTGCATCCTGGTCTGCACCAAAAGAATCGTGGCCAGCAGGTCAAAGGTGGTGATTCTGCCCCTCTACTCTGCTCTGGTGAGACCCCATGTGAAGTACTGTGTTCAGTTCTGGAGACCTCAGCACAGGAAAGACATGGACCTGTTGGAGTGAGTCCAGAGGAGGGCCACGAAGATGATCAGAGAGCTGGAGCACCTCTCCTACGAGGACAGGTTGAGAGAGTTGGGGTTGTTCAGCCTGGAGAAGAAAAGGCTCTGGGGAGACCATATAGTGGCCTTCCAGTACCTAAAGGGGGCCTACAGGAGAGATGGGGAGGGACCCTTTATGAGGGATTGTAGCGACAGGACAAGAGGTAATGGTTTGAAACCGAAAGAGGGTAGATTTAGATTGGATATTAGATGTCACCATGTTTTCAAAGTCAAGAGAAATCAATATCTAGGAATTTGAATGTTTTTCATGCTGTGGAGCCCATCACTCAGTAAGTGTGCTTTAATGGAGTTAAGAAAGAAGATCATTGCTTTTATAAAACTCTGAAAGATACCACTTAGAATGAATTCATACAAAATTGCTAGCAGAATTTTGCAGACTGAGTAGGTTTATAGCTAATTTGATCTCACAACCTCTTAGTATTGAAACTAATGAATGGCTTAAGATGTCTCTATTCGTAAACAGCAACATTACTGCTAGTAAAATCTCTGAAAACTTGCAACATATCCTTTGTTAAATGACTTACAGAAAGTCATGCAGTGGCTTCTTGATACTTTAATTTCTGTGTGCTACATCACATCACCTGTTATCTTTTCTTTTGCAATGGAGATAAAATGCAATCTAAAACTTAAGTTTTCATTAGTTTCTTCTTGTGAATGCTTTCCTGTTGTTTTGATATTACTGTCATAATTCCAGCACAGAAATCAAAAGAGTCAAAATTCTAATTCTTGTGGGTTTGAAAGAAAATTTATGAGTGAGACCAAATCACCAGCAAAGTTGGTGTGGGCAACAAATGATTGCTGATGGAATTAGGAGTAACAGAAAATAAAATGTCTTGTCAGTGTGATGCATAAGGGCTCCATTTTTAGCACGGTGGCAAAGGAGAGATTTAAACTGGAGAATGAAATAATGTTTATGGAGAAATTGTGAGCATGAAGTATGACATGAGAGAAAATTCAGGGAGATTTATTTGGAAATTCAGCAAACAGGAGACTGATGTTGGACCTAGACAGATACTAAGATGAAAGCTGAATGTAGTGCTGCTCAATGGAAGAGAAAGAGTAGCAAGGAGGGAAATTTTAAGTGAAAAGAAAGAAAGATATTGCTTTTTTCTGATCTAGCAAAGGCTGGGAGTGTGAGAGACGTGTCCTCTGAAAGGGATGGCCACTTCAGACAGATCTTGCAGATCTTTGTAGTACTCAGAAGGGAGATGTAGCTGAGATGATGGTACAAAGTTATTTGTATTTTTGCATAAAAACAAATAAATTAATAGAAAATGTTTTCTCATTTTGTTGCCTCTGCTTAGGGATTGCACATATATAACATTGGAGGGACAGACTTGAAAGGTCATAGAATCAGGACAGGCTTGAAAGGTCACAGAATCATAGAAACATAGAATCATTTAGGTTGGAAAAGACCTTTAAGAGCATCGAATCTAACCATAAGCCTAGCACTGCCAAACCCATGGCTAAACCATATCCCTAAGTGCCACACCTACACATCTTTCAAATACCTCCAGGGATAGAGTCCTGATTTCAACTGGGATAGAGTTAGTTTTCTTTCTAGTGGTTTCTGTGTTTCAGATTTGGAAGGAATGTTAATAATGCATATTGGTTTAGTTATTGCTAGGTCATGTTTATACTATTCAAGGATTTTTCAGGTTCCCATAGAAGCTGAGAAGGAGCATAGACAGAAGAATAGAATGGCCAGTGGAATATTCTGTACCATAGATATCATGCTTGGTACATATATGGGTGTTGGCCAGGGGAGGTGGGAATCCTCAGTCATAGCTTGGGACGGGCTGGGCAACCAGTTCACTGGGTGATGAGAGTGACTTGTGTTGTATTACTTCATCTTGTATATTCTTTTACCATTATCATTATTATTAATGCTATTTTCCTTTTTCTGTTGTTGTTCTATTAAACCGTCTTTATCTCAAGCCACAAGGTTGGTTTTTTTCCTTCTGTTTGCCCTCCTTTTCTCCCTCTTCTCCCTACCTTTCTGGGGGCTAATGGGGAGAACTGCACAAGTGGCTGAGTGGTCCTAGCTGTCACCTGGGGTTACTACGACAGATGGTAACTCAACCACTTCCCTGGGCAGCTTGCTCCAATGTTTGACAACCCTTTCAGTGAAGAGATTTTTCCTAATGACCAATCTAAACCTCCCCTGGCACAACTTGAGGCCATTTCCTCTGGTCCTATCACTTGTTACTAGGGAAAAGGGACTGATGAATTATGAAAACATACTGAGTTTGCATTGGATGATATACTTAGGCTGATACACTACTGTCTAGTACTGCGCTACTACTGGAGTATATCTTAATGAAAACACTTAATGTACACCTTTTCAAAGTTGCTTTACTCCATTTGCTCTGTCCATTATGCTTGGGAGAAGGATTTTGTGTTGTATCCTGTGAGGCATCAGATCTAAGAAGGAAGTAATTTGCAAAATATTTTTCACATGAAGCATCCTGTTATTTGCCACACGGACTGGAGGGTTGGGTTTTTTTATTGGTTGAAAAACTTGTGATCATGACAAATACTGTTGCATGAAAAGAGATGCAGGCAGGCTCTCTGGCAGATGAGGTTTGCAATTGATGTCGGTTTTCAGAGGAGGGAAATGGAAGAGTAAAACTGAAATCATTTACAGTGAGGAGTATCCTGGTTATTAAGTGAACTGTGCAGTAGTTGCTCTTTCTGTAAGTTTTTGAGATATGAACCTGTACAGGGTTTATTCCAAAGAACATTACCTCTCTGAGAGCAGATAGAAAATATGGTTGAAATGTCATTTGAAAGAGAAAGGTTAATCTCATTTCCAAATACTAATTAAAACCAGTATTCCTGACAAATAGTGCTACCTAAACTCCTACAGAATCTGGGGATCCAACATATCTTTATGTTGAGAAATTTTAAAGGCTAGGCATATCCTGATACCTTTTAAAAACATTTTATTTTATAACACTGCTTTCCCTTTTCCACAGCTCATAAAAATGTTATTAGACTAAGGCAATTTGTGAAAAGGTTGTATTGTGATTATGAACTGTGGACTATGACTGATAAACCATATAGTATTTGTTGCTCTTCTTCCTCTTTTTCTTACTCTCTGAATGCTAATTTGTCTTAGGCATACCAAGTCACTCAATTGTATGTCTTTATGTACATTTGAATTATGAGGAACATCTCACATACTTAAACCCCTGTATTCCTTTGTAAGTTTTAAAAGATTCCATTTATATTATTATCTTTGGTCTCTTAGTATAAAAAGGTGTTGACAGTAGTGTCATATACGTACAATATGTTTCTGTATGTTAGTTCCAAGAAACAGGAGAATGGTAACACCTTTACACTGTACTTTTACATTTGTCCTGGAAATGAAAGAACAATAGGCTTTGTCTTAGTGCATTATGATACATGTTTTGTGAGTCCTTACTATGAAAGGAGACAATATAATTCAACCAATTAAATTGCCTGTAACGGAGAAACTTCTAATATCTAATGGATAATTATAACTTGAAATAGTGTGTACTGTTTGCTTAAATAGCTGTATAAAATTTATGGGGTCTGTACTGGCTAATGAACAAAGTGAAGCAGATAATATCAGTCGTTGAACTCTTTTGCAGTATTTCAGATAGCGTTTCTTCTACCAGTGGAACCTGTTTCTTGACTCGAATATGTATTTCCTAGATATTCCAGTTCCAAATGTCACCTATTAGAGCAGCTTGTGCATAATAAAGAACATGATCAGGTCTTTTACTGGATAGGTAACAGACTATTTTATGCACTAGTCATCCTTGGTCCTATTTGAGTATTGCTGTGTTTAGTGATACTCTGATCACTTTGCAAATAAAATGATCAGATAGTATTTAGCTGTACAGAAGAGGGTGTTTTACCAGTAAAGCGAAAGACCTGAGATTAATTCTGATTCAGCCAGTGTGGTTATGGATACCTCATTTGCAGTAATTTCTTCTGTAGAAATCTTCTTTCAGTGTTTTGTTGATACCTGAGCTGAGATTAATTAATATAGTTAGATTCCTTTTATGGTCTTTATTTTGAGATTCTTCCATAAGGAGGGGACAAATCACCTGTAAGCCATGGTTTTATTTCTTGAAAGTTTGGCATGTCTGTTAAGAATTATCTCCACATGCCAATAAAAAGTTATTTTAACTAAAATACAGATTGTGTCTCTCACATCTTCTTAGTGTCATTGTATGCATGTTTCTAGTCTCATTTTGGAAAGAGCTGATGCATCTTCAGGTTGAATTTCGACACATTGCCATTTAGAATAAACAAATACAAAATTCTTGACATATTCTACACAGTGGAAATTCTGTGTATGGACTGGCTTCATATATTTCTTCAGAAATCTAACTTCGTGTTTTTATTTGAATAATGAAGGAATTTCGTAGATATTCTTTCAGTAAGTTACAAAGTAGAAAAAGTCATTTCATATGTAGCTACTTCCTTTACAGGTTGTAACCAGGAGGACACTTTTCTCATGTTTTAGATTTAATATTCTGAAACTGAGTTGTGTGTTCAACATTCATACATCATGTATGCCATAGGCTGAATTCCATCCCGATTAGTTAAATCTTAAATTTTAGACAGAGTAAAGACAATCTGGGATTTATATTTAAATATCTTTTATGTTAGTACACTGCTGCAGCATGTAAAGGAAAAGGAATTCAATCTAATAATACATACTGTCTGTGTATGTATGTGTATCTGTTATCCTGCCCTCCTCCACTGCTAACACCTTTTATACCATTGACCAGTTCTTGCCAAATTCCACAGATGGTTGGAAGTCTCAAAGATGTAAAGTTTCCTATAAATTTTACAAAAATAAGTACTGTTTCTAGGGGAGAAGACTGCTGTGTGATAACACCTTCTACTAAGTATCCCACAATCAGGAAACATCTTGAGTTATTTTGATTTTGGTTTTATGATATAACTATGTATTTCTGAGCTTGTAGTGTTACAAAGTGTGTTTCTTTCTAGGGATGCTGTGAAAGAAGGTGCTAATTCTGTCACAAAGGGACAGTCTTCAAAGTTAAAATGGTTTGCAATTAAAAGGACTTCAGTTGATATATTTTTGTCATTTCTGCTGTAAATATATGATTCGATAAAAATTTTTCTTTATGAGTTAATTCCATTTTTGCAAATTTTCTAATATACCAGTGGAAAATTGTGCAAAGAATTTTTTTTTTTTCTGTTTCATTCCTGGACTATAAGCTGTTCAGTGTTATAACAGAGTGCCTGGCCAAAATGGTGAAGTTATTTTTGAACTATGCTAGTATCTCTGAAAGGAGATTTTGTTATTTGCTTTATCAGACTTTATTGAACCTCCTGGGGAATTATTATGATTATTTTCTTGTTCTCTTACAGTATGCTTATATGTAAGAAATAGCTGAAACTGCTATGTAGCAACTTTTAAATGCAATTTGTAAAGCGGAGTTAGAAAACATCATCAAGAAGCCTAAGTAAAATCCTATTCTGAATGAAATGCTGATAACTGAAAAATAATTCTAGATACCTAAAGTATTTACAACACTCCGATATGAGAATACAGTAAGAACATATGCTTTAACTGCAGAAAAAAGTCTCAAAATCAAGTGAGAGTAGTATTGCTTTAATCTTTGACTATCAGGTGAAGGGAGTGATACTTGGGAATGTGGGTATAGGAGAGAGAAACTGCAAGAAGGATGACAGTTTTTGGACTGTTAAGATAAAAATTTTAGAAGCTTATGGAAAATAATGTTAGGAAAACATTTTCATCATGTGGAACACCATTTTACTGCCATATACATATTTATAATACATTCTTTTTGGAGGTATTAATTAAACAATATTAATGTGTGGTTTTTTTCTTAGATGCAAACAAAAGATGATGCTTCTGCAACTTGTTCAGTACAGTGAACTATAAATATTCTGTCTTTATATACGCAGGAGTCACTTCATGATGTCTCGATAGCAAGCATAATATAGCACTATCACCAAAACGCACTAATGAAAGACTTTGATAGTCACTTACTAAAAGTCGAATGTGGGTGACACAAAACTTAAAGACAGTTTAATTCAAATAGTAGTTTATTCAGCACTGTAGTGATAGATGGTGTTTGAGCAGAAGATGGAGGACTGTATGCACTAGGGAACTGTAGTTCACTGACTACCAAGTAAAAAAAGGCTGAGTTCCCAGAATCAAGCTCTAACAACAAACTCATTCTGGATATAGGATGAGAAACGAATAGATTTTTTGTGTGTATGTGTGGGGAAGTGTATTTATATATATTTTTTTCATGCCTGAATGCAAGTACAGGTGAAAATAGGAGAAACTCTGACTCAAGGAGCTGGAATTTTGTCCTATAAAGGACACTGATTTAGGATTATTTCAGTGAATCAATATTTGCAAGACAATGTTCTGATTTTTTTTTTTTTTATATAGTTAAGAATATCAGAGCTTGAAAAACTTTGAAGTTTTCAAATCATAATTTAAAGTGACAAAGCTCTTGCTACTTGTCTTTTGAAAACACAACTTAAGGACCTAGATCATTTAGACATTGTTAAAAAAACTTCCACCACTCAAGTCATGGCATTTCATTTACATGACCTAACAAAGATTAACATGGAATTTTTTTCTTTGTCTTCCTCACTAGTGGGGGAGTTTGAAAGATTCCTGTTTAACGTAAACTTTCATTATTATTTATTAATTCTGTACTTAAATTACATAACCAGGAAACTCTAATTTAAACTTTTCAGTGAATGGCCCATTGGTGATGATTCTGCTGTAGCTACTTTCAGTAAGCTACTACTTGCTGTAAGCCAGTAGGTGAGCATGATGCTTATTCGGTTTGTAAGTACCTGAAAACTTCTATTTTGGATTTCACTGTGCTTGACAACAGCTACTTCTTTCTTTGGTCATAATAGTTTGTGTGTTCAAGGGAACAGAAACCTTGAACGAAAATTATCCTTGTGACCGTACATTTTACTTCTACTTTTCAGGAGATGTTTTTCATTAGAATGTTAATTGAGTATCTCCAGCTAGACCTCTGCAAAATTATATCACTTCAGTCTCAATGGAAATGGAATAGCTGTTTACTGTATTTTCTAACCCTGAACTTTATATGTTGGTAAATAAACAATTTAAACCCTTGAACTTTGTAAATTATCAGCTAAAACATTTCAACGTCTCAGAATTTGCTTTAACAGCTATTTTTGGATGATTCATTCTAACCAAACATATCAACCTTGGTTATTCAGGAGGTTTATATTAAATAAGATTATTTCTGCAGCGAACTGCATAAGAGATGTCTTTGACTGATTAGCTGCACTTTTATCACCAATGTAAAACAGCAAATGAATAAAGCGATAATGAACTGTGTATTTATCAAGCAGTCACTGTAATAGTGTTGATTTCAATGCCTTGTTTAGCTGATGAACTGATTTTTCTCCATTCCCTCTGGAGTGCAATTTATATAAACCAATAAGCTTCTTTGCAGGCACCCTGCTAAATGCATTGCTTGCATGATTTCAGTATTGTGATGTTTCTTAATACCCAAAATGGCAATAAATTATGCATCTCAGCACTGAAATATTTAGTTTTTCCATACTTCTGATAACAAAGCTAGTGCTTTATAAATAGATGGATGCAGCTTGGACAAACATAGATAAAAACTTTTTGAGATTTGACTGTTGTGTTCCACATACTGTCTGAGTGCCTAAAAATAAAAATTACAAAATTCATTTTCAACCCTGGATTGTAGAATGGGCTTCAAGTATATCAAAAGGCCTCTTTTTTTTCATCCTGGATTTGGATACACTATTTGTCATCACTTAAGGAATATATATTTCCTAATAACCTCTTTAACCTTGTTTGCACACCTACTATTTGGTATAAAAAAAGCTTCTATTTATGAAGTAGGAAAGTAGTTTTGTATTTCTTTGTAATGCAAAGTTATTGCCACATAAAAATATCTTGCTTCCTACTCATGTGAAGTAATACCCTTTTCAAAAGTATTTAGTAAAATATGTATCTGGAGAAAAAAACAACCTAAAGTCTTGAGATTATGTTTTTTATCAACTACATGATGCATTTTAGAAAAGGAAGTATAAGTTTTTGAAGCCATTATATTTCACAGAATCATAGATTATCCTGAGTTGGAAGGGACCCATGGGGATCATTGAGTCCAACTCCTGACTCCACACAGGGCAACCTAAAAGTTAAACCATATATCAAAGATCATTGTTCAAACACTTCTTGAACACTGACAGACCTGGGGCTATGATTGTTTTCCTGGGGAACTTGTTCCAGTCCTTGACCACCCTCTCAGTGAAGAACTTTTTCCTAATATCCAGTCTGAACTTCTCTTGGTGCTTTAAGCCATTCCCTGGCATCCTGTCACCGGACACCAGAGATAAGAGATCAGCACCTCCCTTTTTGTCCCCCTCATGAGGAAGTTGTAGGCAGCAATGAGGAGTCTTCTCTCCTCCCCCCTCAGTCTCCTCTTCTCTAAGCTGAAAAAAACTGGTATCCTCAGCTGCTCCTCATAAGTCATGCCCTCTAGGCCTTTCATCATCTTTGTTGCCCTTCTTTGGACAGATTCTATTATACCCTTCTTATATGGTGGAGCCTAAAACTGCACACACTACTGGAGGTGAGGATTCCCCAGTGCTGAGCGTAGCAGGACAATCACTTTTTTCAGCTGGTTGGCTATACTGTGCTTAATGCATCCCAGGATACAGTTGGTGTTTTTGGCTGACAGCACACATTGTTGACTCATATTGATTAACCAAAACCTCCATATCCCTTGTACAAACATTGTGCAAGTGGATTTTTTTTTTTTTTTTCAGAATATAAACAACAAAATTTTTCAGCTTTTTCTGAGATAAATGGTTGGATAAAAACACTGTAGTTCATAACTTTTTGCCTATTGCCTGTTGTTAATGCTACTCAATATGTATCAAGAGCTTACTGCACTGTACAAGATGGAATAGCCTCTGCAATTGGGATCATCTGCTATAGAGGGAACAATGAGTTTTATGTAGAAAGCATTGGGCAGAATAAACTCATTTTCTGTCAAGCTTACCTTAGTAACTTGGTTTTCCACGGTTTTATTTGTTCAGAGAATCCATGTATTACTCCACATTTTTCTTCTTGCTAAAGAAGTAGCAACAGCAGTGTGTTCAAATCTATTTTTAAGCCTTTTATTATGACTTCGATATACAAATACTGAGCTGGTGGCTGTGTAACTCTGTTGCTGCCCATGTAGTTATAGATTTTTGCTGTTTGTGGTTCTGGTTCCTGAAGACTTGATTTACATTAAATATCCTTGACAAATATGATACAAGTATTGGGAGAATATAAGATAAACAGAATTCTTGGTAGTAGGTACATTTCAACTGAAATCTTCAATTTGTCTCAGTAGAG
Source organism: Fratercula arctica (assembly GCA_947846985.1). Classification (NCBI taxonomy): domain Eukaryota; kingdom Metazoa; phylum Chordata; class Aves; order Charadriiformes; family Alcidae; genus Fratercula; species Fratercula arctica. Next base: position 82,931,068 of record CANTUZ010000002.1, read on the forward strand.
TCCAATTGACTTATTAAGTGAGCACCAGAGCACGCTGCTCTGCTCTAAAAAGAGCACCTGCCCTTCTTTTGCTATATGGAGCAAGTAATTTATTCCAGCTCAGATAATAATTCATCTTATTTTCTCTGCTGTGCTCTGTACAGTTTCTTGCTGATATACTGAGTGGAGAAGCAAGCATGCAGTTCGTCACTCCATATTCTTTTTAGCCTGCTTGATGAGGGAAAGGAAGCTCTAATAAGTTGAGGCCCTATGAATGTCATATTCAATTCCCTGATCCAAAAGGTACTCTGGGGTTGTGAAGTTGGAGACCACACAAATAAATAAGATAAAATCTATTTTGCAATAGAAGGGGTTTGAAGTAGTAGCCAAATCATTCACTCTTGTCTTATACTTCTGCTCCTAGGGCAGCAACAGCACTGCCAGGGACAAGGGATGGATTCTCAGAGTTGTCCTCTGTAGGGATCATCCCTGATTAACCACAGACAGTTAGTCCAAATCTCAGCTTGAAGCACAACTGAAGCCTTATGCTGTACCTCTGCAGTTCAGGTTTCCTCAGGTTTCTCCACAAGAAGGGAGATGACATTCTCACTGGTCTAGAATTGTACCCAATAGTGAAACATGGTCATGAATGTTATCACTCTGCTGATGTGTTTAACGTGTATTTAAGGCATTTGAAAATAATTTAGGTATAACGTACTTGCCACGCTCTCAGTCTTCCTGTTCTGTGACTCAGGAAAGAACATGCGTTTATGTATATCATATTTTAGGTTTGCTTTGTTAAGGCCGCTGAAGAAAAAGTTTTGAAGACTGTGCTTTTTATGTATATATGTGTGTGTGTGTGTGTATATATATCTCCCAATGTTGATATATATATATCTCCCTATATTGTAGCCAAACAGGTTACAATGCTACTGTACAAAAATATATAATAGCATTGTAGCCTGTTTGGGATTTGCGTGTGTGTGATTTCCCAATGTTTCAGAATGACATGCAGCTCCCATTAATCAAAGTATTTTTTCATTTGAATCTGCTTGTGAAATACTTTATTGAGCTTACAGTGTCGGACTTAATGCCTCATAAGGTTTTAGCTCCTGTTATTTAAACTACTGTGCTGTATACCCTGCAGATTTGCAACGGACTGCTTGGTGTTACAGGAAAGGAGTTTTAAGCAAGTTCTTTCCTTGCTCAAGAAGTCATTTATGTGTCTGTAGTCATCATAGATCTTATGAGACTGTTTCTTATTCTTCAGAAAACAGTCATTTGTGCAATTATTGGGCTGGTTTTTTCCTCTCCATCATTTAAAATCATGATAAAGCTCTCGGTTTTTCCTCATTGCCGTTATTAAAGAATCCGTAGATATACTCAACAAGGTTGACTAGTAGTTGTTGGTTCCTTTACAGGAAGTAAGAAATGGGTGTTGGATTTGTGCTTGCTCACTATGTTAAAGTCAGATTGGTGAGCGCTACTTTGAAGTTTCAGCGGGTAAGAAGAAGAGGGTAAAAAGAAACTTCTGATTTAGCAAGTGAAAATGATTGGAGGATATGTGAGTATTAGGCTGGTTTGATATTTATATATGGAAATGAGAATAATTAGCATTCTCACAATTAGGTTTAAGAATAGTTCTGGATATGCCATCTCTGTTGTCCAAGATAAGTACATGAGATATACTGAAACAAGGAAATAGGAAAGCTCTCTTTGTCAGTCACGTGCTGTAACCATCTGAAAGAAAAATATCTTGCAGAATGAAAAATTAGAACAAACAGAAAGGACTATGGAATGAACTTTCCACTTAATTTCCATAGCAACCAATAAAACCAAATGTTTGACTGCTGTATGTCATCTTTGAGATAGGCAGTTGCAACTCATGAGGTCTAATTTGAAAGAAAGGTTAAATTCAATACTTTTTGTTTAGAAAAAAAAAAAAAAGTGAGAGAAATCCTGGTATTCTAAATACTAGTTATGAACATCTTTTCCTATACAATGCATAAATACAATAATATGTAAAATATTATATTTGTGTTCCAAAATAGATACTTTTTGTTCATTTCCAGAATGCTTGTTGTAGTAATATTAGCATTGTAGAACAAGAGAATTATTCCCACTTGTATGAGGAGTTGTTGTTCTTGATTCTGAAGGTGAAATAAGATTCAAGTGAGAGTTTACGGTGTTGGCCCTGGATTTCATGAAACATAGTACCAAACTTTACAAAACAAGGAGAATGAAATACAAGGAGTGTTTTAGCTACATTTTTAAGATCATCAACTACTCTGCCTGAGTATGTAACACTTCTACTAAGTTCTGAAAAGCTCCTGTCATCAATTTATCAATTTACTGGTATTCTACTGAAAGACAGTGTAGCCAAGTTAACACTAAGGCAAAAATGGAATCTGCAGGACGTATCTTGTAGCAGCAGTGGAAACTTGTAAGTGAAGAATAGATCTCAGGAAGGTGATATTTTTTGGTGTGGGTTTTTTTTTTGTTTGGTTGGTTGGTTGTTTTTTTTTTTTTGTTTGTTTTCTTTTAATGTTCTGTGTCACACAATCTCATAAATATGAAGGGATAGCTTTTAGTTATCACCTTTATCACATTGTTTCAGGCTTTTATCAGAACTGCTCACCCACGTGGTCTGCAGCAAATACCCAACAGCTCACATCCTCCAAAATTCCCGAAGGTTTGCTGTCTATTTTTTTTATTCATATATTAATTTGGGGAGAGTTATGCTAGCATCTATCTCAAGTTTAAATAAAGTTGCAGTCTGGGGTATCCATTTAGTACTGTAAGTGAACTGTTGGTAGTGTAACACATTTTTGTCCATAGCTGATTTGATTATTCACTATGGCTTTTAGTACATCATAGGAAGTGCAAGGTTTTGTACAAACATGTTTCCTTTCAGATCAGAATGGGTTGAAAAGAGGCATAATGCCATATATAATTATTATTTTAGAAAATGTGAAATATATCACAGTTGTAAAATTAATCTGCCTCCTCAATGAATGCACTAAAGAATCTGTTCTATTTTGAGGAGTGTTTTTTCTGCAATTAACTGGGTACTTGGAACAAATGACTTGTTCTTTTCTGCATCTTATGCATAAAATAATTCACCATGTCACTGACAGGCTTTATTTTCAGAGCCATCACAGAATATTTTAATTCCATTCCCTATAACATTGTGGGAGTTAATGCATTCGTTTTGTCTGAGCTGGAGCTATACCTTGTGCCAGATCACACATTTCACGATGCCAGCCAAGGAGATAATTTAGTAGGATGGTTTTTGCATACTAAGAAGCAATCTAAGAACATTTTCACTCCTTTAAGTATTCGATTCATGCTTTGTCACTAATTATGAAGATAGAAAACAGATACCTTAAGCTCTTGGCATTTATCCAGCTCAGCCATTCATTTTGGAGCACTGAGCAGTGTGGGTTCTGGTAGGGTGCTCTGATTGCTATCAAAATCCCAAGCTATAGTAGAGGTGCTTAACATTAATGTTAGAGTCACACATAGAAAAAGCAGGTGTTTTCATATTACCAGCCTGAAAACTATGAATGCATCAAATTTTTGCAGCCAATTTTATCTCTTAGCAGAACAGTAATATAAGTAGCATTCTTACAATGTTACGTATCAGTTTTTATTGCAAAAAATATATGAACATTATTTCTTTCTCTAAATTTATATATGCCAACGTAATGTTTGCCCCACAAACACCTAAGTAGGTATATTATCTTTTGTTTTCCTTTAATTCTTTGTCTCTTAGTAATGAGAGCTTTACTTGCAGCAGTAACGTTTTCTACAGTACAGTATGTTTCCCACCTTGTCTAACTATATTGCCATTGTTCACTTCTCTGACTTTGAGTGGTCTAACAGAATGCAACTATTTATTTTGAAAAATAATGCACCTTCTCCTGCATTAATGAATAGATAAATATAACCTTGCTGCTAGTCTGTGACAAGAGTACTACTAGGTATTATAAGAATCCAATGAGGAAGAGCTTGAACCTTATAGACTATTAGATATTTGTTTGTTGTTACTTAATATTGCTGATTTCTTCTTTTTACAATATTTTGTCACTGCTATACCCTGCATTTTCAAGTGTGGTATTAAAGCTTGTATATTTTTTTCTTTGTTCTAACTTCTGATGGTCAAAACTTGGGAGAAGATTGTTTTAGAACAAAATGAAAACGTCTAGAAAACATACTTTCAAGTCATTGAAATCATCAAATCATTGTTTTGTCATTGTTGTTTTTAAGAATATGACTAATAAAATCTGTTTTCAAATATTTTGAAACAATCATTTTAAAATAACAAGATAATGTTTGCTTTTCAGATATAGATGTAGTCAACAGCAATTTCCTATGGAATTTATGCATTCTACAATAAAAACATTCTAACCTGGTTAGCTGTAGCAATACATATGTTTATGCCAATGGCTACGTGATAGAAACAGAAAGAATTTTGTGACTTGGGACCAGTTCTCTGGAGTAATTTTCAAGATGATGGGAGTTACTCTTATCCTTGGCAAAATGCATAGGGTCCTGTTCATGAATTTACTCTTTGGCAATGACTCTTCGTGATTATCTGAGTTGTTTCTCCTCAACATCCTGAATTATAGAATGGAAGAAAACTTATTTCATTATTATTATTATAATCTTAAAAATTACTAGCTTATTTAAATAAAAAACTTTTCAGGTTGGTGTTTTTCCATGTGAATGCTTAATAATGCAAAAAAACAATGTTAGGCTGACAAAACTCAGAATCCAGGCTAAATTAAGAGGGAACTAAAATCTCTTAATTCTACAAAGCTTCACAGGTGTGGAAACCAAATTGCCTTAAACACTGCCTCCATAAGGACTCTATCTTTTTTATTATTAGAGAATCTTGTAAGTATCAACATACTGGAAAGATAAGGCAGATTCAAGCCAATGATATAAGCATGCGCATTCCTAACTGTATTTTTTTTTTCGTTCCTTCTAAGAAACCATGTTCTTTAATTTCAGAATAGTCTTAATGTACAAGCAAGGAGTGAGACAGTTGAAGGGGTGGTTATGAAAATTGAAACAGTTTATTATCTTGTAAGGTACATATGTTCTCATTTATAATTGAAACATAGTAGTGCTTTGAGCTTCTTTTCTGGATTTTGTATGACCTTATAATTAAAATTGAATTAGAAATATATCAAGGCAAATAAGAATGAAAGAGAAGGTGCAATACAATAAAAAAAATCTGAAGTTATATTTATATAATGTGTGTGTATGCAAAAAATAGTATGTATTCTGGAGAGTTATGTTTTAAGTTACATTCTTTGCAATTCAGGGACCAAAAGAGTAAATATTATGGACTAACATTTGCAAATCACAGGACAGTTGAATTCAAATGCTGTATTCAGCCAAGAACTGAAATTCCATCTGCTCAGCTCAGTTTCATGCAAGTGCTCTGAGTTCATTAGAGTTAGCTTGATTGAACATTTTTTTCCTTTTTTTAAAATCAGACATAGTATGATAAAGCAGTTGCAGGACCTATTTCAGAAGAGAAACAGCTAGACAGGAGGCCTTCTTAGTTAGTAGGTTGAGAGCATTTGATTATAATGAGTTTTGAGGTTTACTTGTAGAATGGTTCCCTTTCATCTGTCCACCAAGAGTAATTGCCAAAATTGCTGGGACCATTGGGCAATCAGCCATAGTTCCTGGCATCACAGGCACAGCTGGCTTTGACCTAGAACCTCAAGGGACCATATTTCAAATGAAATTTTTTGCGGATTAGGAGTTTTACCCTTGTTTTCCCTCCCCTCCCATCCCTGCAGCCTCATCAGTCCCCTTGGGTGTGGGGGCATGGCTGAAAGAGAAAGTAGGGATTTTGCCTGTGCAGAAACTAAAAATTGTGACCATTATAGCCAAGAAATGTGTAGGACTTCAATGGCTACCTGCAATTATATTAGATTTTCTGAGTTTCACAGAAAAATTTTATTTGACAGTACACTGACATAAGGCTGGGAGTCCTCCTTAACTGTATGCCTTTTTTCTCTCATGAATCAAAGAGTTTATGAACTCAGTCACATATTTTGTTCTGATGTGTGTTTTCTGCTTCATTTATTAAAAAGCTGTGAGCTATTTCTTCAGAACTTGTTTGAGGGGGAAAAAAACCAACAAAACCATCAAACCTTGCAGGAATCAGGGATGTAAACCTAACGTTACTGAAGTCAATCACACAAATCAAACTGATTACAATGTGACAAGCATTCAGTCCTGTTTTTCTCCACCAACTCATAAAATTCAAATTAATTCATTTTTTCTCTTTTTGTAACATGTTCTTGTTTATTATAATATTCATAGAAACATCTTGAGTGCCTTGGAAATCTCAGGGTATATAAAAAAAGATGACAGAAGATGCTTCCTAAATCATATCAATCATAGTGCTTAAGCATACACAAACCCTTTAACTATCCCCAAAGGACTTTTTTTCCCTGTATTACAGCCATCAAAACTCCAGCTGTTACCTGAGTAACCTCTGTGGTTGATCTTCCCCTTCTGTAAAGAGATGCTTGTCTCTTTTGGCAGGGCTATCACTGGAATTATATCTACCTTATTTTTGGCATAATTGATTGTCCAGAGTTTGCAGTTCCACACTTGTATCCAAGACAATGTGGAAATGATGATGATAAGCGTGCAGAGGCTTATTGATGTTGTGTAGGAGCCTGAGTCTCACAGACCCTTACTTATTACCATTTTCCCTTCTTCCTATGCTACTATTCACATGATTGTAGATGAAGTGTATCCTGTGTATTTGTATACAGTGAAAGCTAAAGTATTAGTTAAAGGAAATCTGCTTCCTGTGTGATTATCTTATTTTATTTTAGATCAGGTATTTAAAGAAGCAAAGAAAAAAACCTTTCAGCACACAAAGCTATCAGAGATGTTTTTACAGGATGTGGTTAATACTGATGCTTTTGTAGTAAGGAGAGTGTCAGATACTGACTGATCCTGTGCTTGGATTTGTTTACTTCATTTACATTTCGCACATGAAGGGTTTGTTTGAATGGTCTGAGGAGAATGAAGATCTCTTGTGCTGGGCTTTGATTTATATTTGTATAAAAAGAATCCCAAGCTTTTAATTCGCTTTAAATGTTAAGTCATGGGGGGGGAAAAAAAAAAAAAGAAGTTTAAAAAAGTAGTAATAATAGAGAGTACTTAAAAAGCCTTTACATTTTCCAACTGATGTGAAAACAGCTGGAATTGTTTTGTGTTAATGGAGAGGAAAGAAGGAACATGGGAAAATATTTCCCTGTGCTAAGTATGAACTCTCTTTCCTGTGCCTCATTTTGTGTTGCACCATGCTGCCTTTGTATTAATGACTTACACGCCCCAGTAGGAAGGGTCACTGCTGAAGCTGGTTAAGTTTTTGTGTTACTTATTCAGCTTCCTGAAATGAGTAATGAAGGACAGGTTTTTAATGGCAAAAGGTGTATCTCAGTGGAAAGAATCACTTCTGATCCAGGATCCTGATTTTAAGACCTGAGCCCTGGAAGAAGAAGGAGGAACCTTCCCTGTCCTGAATCTTCTGATGTGAAAACTGCAGCAGGGTGTTTTCTGAGCTGAATGTCATTCACTGCAGATCAAACACACTGCTGCAGTCCCAACTGTGAACAACTTTAGGATTTATCAGAATTAAATGGAAAAAAGTGTATTTTGTAATGTAATTTCATTTTGTTATGAAATCTAACTGGGTTTCTTATCCAGTAAGCGAGCCATCCAACCCAGACGCAAAGTGCCCTTGCATGGTCTGTTCTATCTGAACGGAAGAAGTAGGGGAGAACCACTGAGGGTAATATTCTATGGCATAGAAAAGCATGCTATGTGCAGGAATACAAATACAGTCTGAAGCCAAAACCTGATTCAAATCAATGTGCATATTTAGATATAAATAAGTAGCTTATTAAAAAATGTATACTCTTTCCTTCTCTTGCGACCTTTTCCCAGTTCCATGTCTTCCACAATTCTGTATTTATATAACAGGGAGACAGGTGCTGTTGTTTGTAGAGAGATTCCAATTTCAGTTTGACCTAATGTTCTATGTTCTGTACAGCTAAATCTGAAGGACTCTTTCAGCCAATTCAAGTAATGGGCATTAAGTCAAACACATACCATTTTATATATTTATGTGCTGGAAATTTGGTGAAATATTATTACACACACAAGATACCTTGCTTTGTCCAAATGAGCCAAAACTCCTGCTCTTTTCCATCAGTAGTATCACTGTTGAAGATATTTCTGTAATAACCTTATTTCACAGCAACTGTCAAAAAATTAGACATATATGCTGAATGCATGTAAGAAAAGCTGTAGAGAGGGGATGGGATATCTGATAGAGGATATTTTTGTCTCGAGCTCAGTTTTGTGAGCTAGGTTTAATAGATGTACAGAAACCGTCTGTGCCATTGTGTTCTCTAGCGTTGTCTTGCAGCATGTTTATTTAGTGTTTTCTTGCAGCATGTTTGTTTACTTTGCTTTTATGTAGACTTAGATGATAGAGATATCCTGATGAAAAAAAATACGTTATTTCTTGTACAGAGGAATGTCTGGTGAAAAAAAGAAAGTTAAAGCAAACAAAATAGGATTATATACCTCTTGAAAGAATTTTCTTATTTTACATAAATATATCTTATTTCTGGAATTATGACAGCAGCAGATTATGAGCTTCAGTTGTTCTTAAAGAAGCCTTGAACACTGTCGTTTCTAAATTTTCACTTAGTGGTGAGCCCTAAGAAAAGGAGAAAATTTTCTTTACTGATACAGCTGTGATCATGTCCAAGTCTTTCCACTGTGGAGCTTATCTAACTAGGGAAAACATGATTAACATTAGTCCTCTTTATTTACTGTTGAGTGTTTCGGTGAGTATGTAAGAGACCTACAAGTAAAGAGTATTTTTACATTTTCTTTTGACGCTTTCATTAATATTTTATAAACCTCTTCAAAATAAAGTAAGCCACAAGTAAGTGCATACTACCTTAGTGAATGAGGACTTGGATTCTTACATAGGTGCAATAAAATATTAATTTTTATTTCTGTAATGGAGTGTGAATCTGAAGAAGCAAAGAAACACAGGTTTAAGCCTACATAGTATGACCTCTCTGCATTGTTGTTAGACTTTACATCTCCCATTTGGGGAGCTTCGTTATTATTTGAAAAATAAACATATTTCATCAAGGAATGTGTGAGATAATTTTATATCCTGCTGTGAATTTACTATTGCACACTGCTTTCTACTGCATGTGTAAGTCATACAAGTTATGTGGGTTATAAATGGGCAGGATGATCTGTGGCTCTTAATAAAGTGACTGATGTGTTTTGCTTAGGGCTATGTCTTTAGCAGATACAGTAAAAAAGGGCATTGAGGAACATGCAAAATAATTTTTCTTTTATTCTTGGCTAAAGGAAGCCTACAGAGGGTGTAAGTAAGGACAGGTAGCCTGGGAGGAATACAGAGAAATTGTCCGAGCTGCCAGGGATCAGGTTAGGAAAGCTAAAACCCTGGTAGAATTAAATCTGGCCAGGGACAACAGGGGCAGCAAGAAAAGCTTCTATAGATACATCAGTGATAAAAGGAAGACTAGGGAAAATATGTGCCCTCTCCAGAAGGAAACGTGAGACTTGGTTACCTGAGATATGGAGAAGACTGAAGTACTCAATTACTTCTTTTTGGTACTTCTTCTGGTAAGTGCTCTAACCACACCATCCAGTGACAGAAGGCAAAGGCAGGAACTGGGAGAATGAAGAACCACCCACTGCAGTAGAAGGTCAGGTTCAAAACCATCTAATGAACATGAAGGTGTGCAAGTCCATGGGACCTGATGAGCTGCATCCGCAGGTCCTGAGGGAACTGGTGGATGAAGTTGCTAAGCCACTATCCATCATATTTGAGAAGTCATGGCAGACTAGTGAAGTTCTCATTGACTGAAAAAGGGGAAACATAACCTTAAGTTTTAAAAAGGAACTTGTGCAAAGCATTTGACACTGTCCCACATGACATCCTGGTCTCTAAATTGGAGAGACATGGATTTGACTGATGGACTGCTTGGTGGATAAGAAATTGGCTGTATGGTCGCACTCAAAGAGTTGCGGTCAATGCCTCAAAGTCCAAGTGGAGACCAGTGATGAGTAGCATTCCTCAGGAGTCAGTATTGGGACTGGTGTTGTTTAGCATATTTGTTATTGACATGGACAGTGGGATTGAGTGCACACTCAGCAAGTTTGCTGATGACACCAAGCTGTGTGGAGCGGTCGACACAATGGAGGGAGGGGATGCCATGCAGAGGGACCTGGACAGCCTTGAGAAGTGGGCCCATGTGAACCTCATGAAGTTCAACCAGGCCAAGTGTGAGGTCCTGCACCTGGGTCATGGCGATCCCAAGCACAGATATGGGCTAGGAGGAGAATGGATTGAGGAGAAGGACTTGGGGGTGTTGGTTGATGAGAAGCTCAACATGACCCAGCAATGTACACTTTCAGTCCAGAAAGCCAACCGCATCCTGGGCTGCATCAAAAGAAACACAGTCAGCAGGTCGAGGGAGGTGATTCTGCCCCTCTACTCCACTCTGGTGAGACCCCACCTGGAGTACTGCGTCCAGCTCTGGAGCCCCCAGCATAAGAAGGACATGGACCTGTTGGAGTGAGTCCAGAGGAGGGACACAAAGATTATCAGAGGGCTGGAGCACCTCTCCTGAATGAAGACAGGCTGAGAGAGTTCAGGTTGTTCATCCTGGTGAAAAGAAGGCTTGGGAGAGACCTTATAGTGGCCTTCCAGTACCTGACGGGGGCTACAAGGAAGCTGGAGAGGGACTTTTTACAAGGGTATGTAGTGACAAGACAAGGGGTAATGGTTTTAAACTGACAGAGGGTAGACTTAGATTACATATAAGGAAGAAATTCTTAACTGTGAGGGTGGTGAGGCACTGGCACAGGTTGCCCAGAGAACCTGGGGATGCCCCATCCCTGGAAGTGTTCAAGGCCAGGTTGGATGGGATTTTGAGTAACCTGGTCTAGCGGAAGGTGTTCCTGTCCATGTCAGGGGATCTGGAACTAAATGATCTTTAAGGTCCCTTCCAACCCAAACTATTCTATGATTCTATGATGTTATGAAGAAAGAGGAACTAATGTGTTTTTACACTTCATAAGCTTTTTTTCTCTCTGACACCCTTTTTCCATACTGTCACTCAGTTCCTCTTGCTATCATTTTTAATGATCTTTTTTGGAAGACTCTTTGGCTTGTAGGCTAGTCAGATCCTCCTAAAAGTGTGTGAGAAAACAGAATTCTGTCAATGCCTTTTTCTCCATTTATATGTCCTTTCTTAAGCTGCAGTTTCCAGAACCAAGCAATTTATTTTAGAATTTGAGCTTTAATTTAAAAAAGGAAATCAGCAGGACTCTGCTTGCTTTGGTATGTAAGAAAGATTTAAAACATTATCTCCCTGTACCCTCCAGGCTCAGAGAGCAAATTAAAAGAAGACACAATTCATTATGGTTTTTTTTTTGTTGTGATGTTTGGTTTTTTTTTCCAAAAATAACCTCTGGTAATTTAATGCTCGGGGTTATCAGTATTAAGCTTCTTGAAGAATTACTAAAGTTAAAGCACCAATACAAAAGTTACTGTATCGATAAGCCATGTTTCTGTGATGAAAGACACCAGTATTTTTTAGTTAATGTGCAAAAATGAAATAAAAGAGAAGTTGGAAAGATGTGTATCTATATACAGTTCTCACAGGAGAATGATATCTACACATGAAATGTATGAGACTGTATGAAGATACAGTGGTGCACTTATTTATTAATGATCAGATTCACCTTTATTTCTTTCTTTGCTTTATAGTAATCCAAAGCTTTCATGCTAATTATATATAAATTCAAGAATACTTTATTAAAAAAAACACAACCAACAAAACAAAATGCTATTTTTTTTTCCATTTCTATCATGGACTATCTGCATGCCACTCAAAGGGATTGAGTGAATAAATGAAAATAAAGTGATACGATAAATTTTTTAAAAAAAACCAATTAATTCAGATGAGTGGCGTACCTGGTACGATTTAGTAAACCAGATGAAATGAATGATTCTTCAAAACACAGATCTTTTAGTTATACATAGAAGCAGACGCACGTGTGACTTGGATGCAACCCTCTATTACATCTGTGAATGAAATGTTAGCTGTCCCATTATATGTGGAATGTGCTTTAAATGTGGTGTGCTTTTTTTTGTTCCACTGAAAGAGAAAAGAAATTAATAATGTGTGATTACATGGTGTATTTAATCTGTGGATCTCAAAATACTGGGGAAAACAAACCCTGAGGTTATTTTTCCCGTAAAGTTGTAGGATTAAAATCAATGGCTTGAATTGCAAAAATGCATTGGAAACTACAACAGTCTTTGAGGTGCGAGCAAGTTAATTAGTACAGAAATAGTTTTCTCCATAAAGAATGAGCACAGTGCCACTTTATGTTAGCAGTCACATATAAATGTGACTTTAATATTATGGGCAAAGGAGTGGTTTGAATGCACAGAGCTTTGCCTTGGTGCAGGTCACAAGCCAGTAAAATGCTGTATGTAATAATCATGGAACAGACCAACCTGAGTAACGTAGTGGTAGGTATCTGCTACAAATTTCATGACCAAAAGGAGAAAGTAGAGGAAGTCTCCGACCAGCTTAAGGAAATCTCATGACTGGTTAAATCATCAAATATTTTAACACCCTTATTACCTACTGGAAGGGCAATATAACATGGCAGAGTACAAGCAAACCAAGAGATGCTTTTCATGTGTTGAAGACAATTTCTTGACACAGGTGATCCACGAGCCAATAAGGGCAGGTGCTCTGCAGACCTGTTAGTAACAAACAAGGAAGAACTGGCAAAGATGTGAAGGTCAGTGGTGGACTTAGCTACAGTGACAATGAGACCACAGAGTTTGAAATTCTAAAAAAAAGTGAATAAGACAAATAGAATCACAAACCTGGACTTTAGGAGAGCAAACTTTAGCTTGTTTAGGAATCTTCTTGGCAGGTTCTCATAGGACTGGAGGACAAAAGGGCCCAGAGCAGCTGTTGACCTTTGAGGACAACCTCATCAGTTAGGGCTATGCCAGTGTACAGAAAGCCACACAGATATAGCAGAAGACTATCATGGATGAACAGGAGAATATTGACTGAAGATAAGCAAACCAGAAAGTACACAGAAGGTGGAAGCTAGGATGGGTTTCCTGGTTATTTCCTACAAAGTCATTGCCCAAGCATGTAGAGATGAGGTTAGGAAAGCCAGAGCTCAGTTGGATCAAGGACTGTAAAAGAAACCAGATGGGCTTTTGTAAGTACATTGGCAGCAAAAGGCAGCCTACAGAAACTGGGCCCACTGCTCAATGGGGCAGAGGATATAATGACAAAGGGCACAGAAAAGGCCAAGGTCCTCAATGCCTTTTTTTGCCTCGCTTTTTATTACTAAGTTCTATTCTTTTAGACCTCCCAGGCTTCTGAGCCTACCAGCAGAGACTGGGGTGTCAGGTGTCACCCTCCATACAGGTGGATAGAGCTGGGTAATTCTTAAGCCAACTGAAGAACATACCCAAGTCCGTGGGACAAAGTGCGCTCTGTCTGACTGAGGATGCTGAGGCAGTTGACCAGTGTTGCAATGTGGCTGTTCTCTCTTGTTTTTGAAAGGTTGTAGCGATCAGGGAAGATTCCTGATGGCTGGAGAAAGGCACACACCCATCTTCAAGAAGCATCCAGGCAACTTGGGGTTGGTCAGCTAACCTCAGTTCCTGGGAAAGTTATGGAGTTTATAAACCATATGTAAACACATGAGGGACGACGAAGTGATTGGGAGCAATCGGCAAAGATTTACCACGGGCAAACCATGGCTGACAACTGTCATCTGTGATGGCCAGCTCTGAAGACAATAGGAATGGATGCTCTTTACCTCGATTTTAGCAACACTTTTGATACTGTCTCCCATACTATTCTTATAGCCATATTTGTTGAGGTACCAACTGCAAATATTGACTGTAAGGTGGAAATTGACTGCACCAGCAAGAGAGTTGTGATCAGTGGTGAAAATTCACTTGGGAGATAGTGACTAGTGATGTCCCTCAAGTATTACAGCTAGAGGAAGCATTGTTTTCACGTCTATATTAATGTATAATAACTGTAAAATGGGGTGGACTGCACTCTTGATTGCAGAGGAACTGTGACAGGCAGGACAAATGAGCTGACAGAAACTTCATGAAATTCAACAAAGGCAAATGCTAAGTCTTGCATCTAGGTTTGAATAATTTACCATGCAGCAGTGCAGGCTTGGTGTCATCAGGACAGAAAACATCTTTGCAGAAAAGGTGATGGGCAGATCCTCATAAAGCAAGCCATGCAAAGAAAGCCAAATGCATTCTGTAGGGTAAGAATGTAAGTAGTAGGCAAGTAAGTAGCCAGAAAGTAAGTGGAAGAAAGAAAGTTGCCAGCAGGTTGGGGGGAGAAAATTTTCCCCTCTATTAAGCACTTGTGAGACTGTATATTGTGCCTAGTATGAGCACTCCGTGACAGGAAAGACATTGATGTTCTGGAGCAAACTCAAAGAAGAGCTACTGATATGACCAGGGGGCAGGAGTGGGAGAGGTTGAGAGAGCTGTGCTTGTTTAGCCCTAAGAAGGTAAGGCTACAGGGAGGTCCTACTGCTGTCTTCAGCTACTTAATGAGAGACTTCAGAGAAGATGAAGATGGATTCTTAGTGATTCATGACAATAAAGCAAAATGCAATGAGCACAAGCTGAGGCATGAGAAATTTTTGTCAGAAAAAAAATAATGAGAGCAATCAAATACTGGAACAGGTTTCCCAGTGTGATGTGGAATTTCCACCTTGAAGATATCCTAAACTTGACTGGAAAAGTCCCTAAATAACCTGATCTCATTGTGACTGCTCTGAGCACAGGTCCCATCCAGCTTAAGTAATTCTACAGTTCTGTTATCAATGCTTAAAATAAGTTAGGTGATTTCAAATAAAAAAAGTGGCACGAGTATAAAAAAATATTCAAAATACTTAACTTCTAATCTTAAAGTTTCCTTTCTTGCTTAATATGTTGCTGTATAGCTTTGTTGTATTTCTGAGCAACTAGATAGAAACTCTGAAATGCAACATTGACAGTTTATTTCTGGCAGAAATAGCAAAAGGCGTATGGGTGTCATGGTTTTGGCTGGGATGGAGTTGACTTTGTTGCTGGCAGCTGGTGTAGTGCTGTGTTTGGATTTAGGATGAGAATAGTGTTGATAGCGCATTGGTGTTTTTAGTTGTAGCTAAGCAGTCAAGGCCTTTTCTGCTCCTCATCTTACCCCACCAGCGAGTAGGCTGGGAGTGAACAAAATGTTGGGAGGAGACACGGTTGGGACAGCTGACCCTAACTGACCAAAGGAATACTCCATGCCATATGATGTCACCCTCAGTATATAAAGCTGGGGGAAGAAGGAGGAAGGGGGGGACATTCAGAGTTATGGTGTTTGTCTTCCCAAGCAACTGTTAGGTGTGATGGAGCCCTGCTTTCCTGGAGATGGCTGAACACCTGCCTGCTGATGGGAAGCAGTGAATTAATTCTTTGGTTCGCTTTGCATGCATGTGTGGCTTTTGTTTTACATATTAAACCGTCTTTATCTCAACCCGTGAGTTTTCTCACTATTACTCTTCTGAGGTGGTACTTAGTTGCCAGCTGGGGTTAAACCACAACAATGGGAAAGCTCTTGTTAGGAGCTCCTGAGTTTTCCCTTCTGACTTTCAGAAATGGGCTGTATTCAAAAGTGTCACGGGTAAGCATTACAGATGCTTCTGAATTTATCTGAATTGAATTCTACTGTCAAAAACCCCAAGATTTATCCATTATTTATGACGAGTTCAGCTCTGGTTTTGTGTTCTTTTGGTTTTTTTCTCACGAGGTTGCTAAAACATTAGTAGGGCCTTTTGTATAACAAATATTTTTGTTACATAAGAACATTGTTCAGTAAAAAACATTTTCTGCATTTTTATTAAAAGAATTCATACCTTTATTGGAAGAAGAGCCAGGACCTTAATATTGCTTTGTCATTTCATAGCACTATTTAAACAGAAAGAAATAAACTCACAAAAACATTCCTGGTTAACCTGAAAGCGAGCCTGCAGTAAGCATTCTCAGTCTTTAATATTTCTAGCAGTGGAAGCATATTCTGCTCCTAGTAGAAATTTCTGAATATCTGAGATTATAAATAAATAAACTTCCAGTGGTAATTAGGGCTGACTTGGATTTTAAAGGAGGGGTTGGGTTTTTTGGTTGGTTTGGTTTGTTGATTCATTTTAAATTCATTGAACTGAGAAATGTGCTCTCATCTGGACAAAAAATTCTAATTCTGTTAATTTGCCGAGAATTCTGGGCTCTAAAGACATACATAAATACAAACTAGAGGTCTATATCACTGTGAAGAGCACAGTGTACTGTACTTAGTCTCCAGTCCTTCAGTTATGCAAATTAAACTTATTTCCTTTTAATGTGCCTAAAGTACATGAACACTGATGCATACTTACATTGTGTCAATAAATGAGTATAAACATTATTTATGCCAACTAAGAGAAAGAAGTAGTTATAGAACTTTCTTGATAATTCTTGATACTAAAGTAGTGGAGACAAATTTTTATATGTTGTTAACTGCAACATCAACAGTGCACTGATAAACCTTATGGGTCTTGACTTTCAAAACTGTCAAATTTATAGCCAGGGACACGTTGATTGCTGTGTTGTTGTTTTTTTCTACCTAGAGATGGACTGAAGGAGGTGACCCTTCTGTGGGATTTATTGTAAGACTTTGCTGCGGGACTGACGATCAGACTGCAGCTATAATTTTACTTCCCATTAGCTGTCAGTTGGAAATCTGTTGGGAAGATGTCCTATTCACAGATTTCTTTATAAAAGGGCCTAAAATTACATATTTGAGCCTATTCAGTTGACAGTTACATGAAAGTAATGACACAGTGGAGAGGAAATAAATACTTTGAAGCCCATGAAACTTAGTTAGTTCCATGAGTGAATGGAATTTTTCTTAGAACGTATCCTTCGTGGGATGAATAGAATTTAAACATAGATAAAACAAGAAATAGTCTTGTAATTATACATATTAAATGTCTAGTCTAACATTAAGCAGCATGTGATAATTATTTTTTACACTTTTATTCTTCCATATTCTGCAATATTCAGTTTGCACTATTTTGCTTAAAGCATTTGCAAGTGAATAACTTTCAGACATGACACTCCGTATGTAGTGTACCTGAGAATCCTCTAATAACTTCTTATAAAGTAGTTATTTCACAAATACTCAACTTGATTGATTGACTCAGCTACTTTGCAGTAATTGTCAGGGGCTGGGGGGAGTTAGTTGGTTGTTGGGAGGATTTTGAGCTTGGCGGATGATTTTCAAATTGTGCTAAATTGGTTACAACCTGTGTGAACTGGTAGCCTCTCCGACTTTTGCAAGAAGAATGTGAAATTCTTTTGCTGAGCAATTTCAGTCACAGATGCAAAAATCCAGCTGTATGAATCCAGGACAATTATCTTTGAGTGATACTGAGAGGTGGGTACATCTGACTCTGACATGGATGTAAGCTGCAGGAAAGGAATGTTTTTGGGGATCAGAGGGAATTACATTTCCATTAAAAGTGGAGAATGCCTTTAGAATCTGCCCCATGTGGGAATTTTAGTTTGAAGTTTGTTTACTCCATTGAGCTAGAAGACTAAACCCTGAGACTTGACATAAAACATATGATGATTTTCAGTGATCTTTATGGAAAGACTCATGCAAACTGTGAGAGAAGCTGGATCAAGCTCTGTGTGCATGTTTATGTTCAGGCTTAGGGGTGAACTGTTGGTAGAATTTAAAGACTGCAGAGAAATAACAGTCCTGCCTGTAGCTTACACATCAACAAACCAATTGTGCATTGCTACATAATATAAAGGATTAGAAAATGAGTACATTTTGCAGGGTAAAGGTTTTTTTGTTTGTTTTTTTTTTTTTTTTTTAACAACGTACTTTAATTATTAGGGATATGTATGTATTTATCTCTCTTCTAAGCGCCACAAAAGCTGCATTGGGAAAAGTAACTATTTTCCTTTTTTTCGTATATTTTTTTCCAACACTTCTCCTTACTGGCTATTCAGGTCTTCGATCAATATTTTATCCCTTCTTCTTGGTCATAAATTATCAATGCAATAAATTAAGACCATTAGTCAGGAAACCTCTTAAGCAAAAGCAGGCAATTTGCTCACGTGCTCTTTTGGAAGGCTGTTGCTGTGTTAGAACATATACTGGGATGAAGGATATGTTAAGTTCTAAGGGTTCAGATGCAAACTGGAATCCCATTTGCATCCCAATTGCAACTTTAATTTCAGCTAAAAAGCAAACACATTGTCATGGTTCCTCCTCCTGACATGCACACTATTTAAATAGGAAGAGGATGTGGCATGTCCATCAAAAGAAAAGGGAAGTGATACAGGAATATATGAGGAATTTCTTCTGTTTTTTAAAATAGCAGTTCCCTAACTCTAAAATGAGAGCTTCTACATTTTCACATCAGTGGGATTAGAATACTAGTAGTCATTGAAGAATGTCGTGCCAAGTCACTGAGCCATCTTGCCTTGCTCATCCTAATTTTTCATATGATTTTAGGACCGCATGGACAACATTGAACACTGAATGGAAATTACAGTTTGATGGAAAAATGGCCAACAGTATAAAATAACAAGAAAAAAATAAAAATAAGAGCAGCACTCAGAAAACTTAACCTCTTAATGACTAATTGGCTTTAGTTAACTATCCCATTTAACTGCTCTTGCCAGCTAACTATCCTTGCAGATATTCTTTTCTAGTAAACAGGCAAGCACTTTTTTCGGTTTAGCTTATGAAATGTTATTCAGTGATTATCTAAGTAATCTTTATTAACATAATCTTGAATTATGTTTTTATTAATTTTTGAATTTCAGAGCTTGTCCCCTAATTTTTCAAGCCTGAATTGATATGAATAGTCCTTTCTTTCTGCATTGTAATCTCTGTATATGAAATCTGAATGTGAGATTTTTGAGGTTTTAGGTGTACAATTTCTGGATTTACACAATGCAGTTCTTTGAAAACTTCAGACAGTTGAAGAACATTTTTTCTTAAAGATCTTTTCTTCCTGTATAGACAAAAGTGATCATATTTCATTTTCACGTATCAGATCAACAGTTTTCTACAAAATACTTCTCTCAACAGAATGTTTGTGCATTTGAGATTGGAGGGAGTTTTGAAAGCCAGCTTTGACTGTCTCTGTAAATAAGTCTTTGCTCACCTTTTTCTGAATTCTTTGATCTGAAAAGCAGATCTTGTTTTAAGGAAAATAGAGATTAAAGTAAAAAAAAATAATCTATACAGTTTAGTCAAATCTCTTCTGCCATTTAACAGTTTGTCTTATTAATACTTTATTCAGGCCATGTGTTTTTATATTTGCAAATTGTTTGTAAATTACTCTTGGATTAGTATTGGATATGAGCAACTCTAAGCATATTTTGATGTGAATCCTTAGATTTTTATAACTTTTACTTCAAAATGGTATGTGCTCTTCTGTTGGTAATAATTTGCTTATTCATATAGGTTGTACTCCTTTAGCATTAGCTTACCTCTCAATCTTTTATGGATATCATGTTCATAGCTGTTTGAGGTACAAAAGGGCTATCACAGATGGAAAAAAACACCATAAGTCGCTTGCTGAGGTGGGAAGGAAACAGAAATTTTCCATATCCCAGGATAGTATCTCTAATTTCTGAGACACACATTTTTTAGTTTGTCCACCCCTATTCAAATGTTGCTCAAAGTGATGTGAGGGGGAGAGGAGAAGAAAGATTTTATATTTTATAATGAGAGAGTAATGTTCTCTTAAGAGAAGGCAGGGAGTGTTTATGGCTAAATCCTTATGCATTTTTTGAGTGTCTCCTGATATGCCACTGGGGACTGCTGTGTGCATAACACCTGAAAGTCAAATCAGGGGTTTAGTTATCAAAATACAGACTTGAAATGCTATGGTTGGACATAAATAAAATCTTGGCAAAGTGTTACCAAGGGGTTTAAGTTCCTCCAATAAGTGGCCTCGCCATCCTTGAAAAATCCAATTTATCCACTGTCTACCTGCAGTTATTGACCTTTCTGAGTCTAACGAAAATTCAAATGATAACAGCATCAATGAAGGTGATCTATACAGGAGAAAACTAAACCAACCAAATGTAAAAAAAAAAAAAAATAGTTTTTCTAGAAATTAAAGTTCAGGAAATATCTTGTCACCTTCCACTACTCCAAAGGCAAAACACACTTGCTTAACTTTGTGCTTACAATTAGAAGTCCATAAAATATAATTCTTCCAACTCAATTTCCCTTTCTAACCAAAATAAAATACCGTCCTGGAGCTAGTTTTCTCATTGGGGAGTGTTTAGTAAAAAACAACCAGCAAGTTGACTGAGCTTTGAAACAAGCTCCATTTATGAATAGAATAGTTTTCTTGCATCTAATTTGTCTTCATCTCTAGCATTCAAAGCTTTTTGTGGTATCCTTTTTGGGTTATTTTTCTCCATCTTCCAGTTTAATTGTCTTGGATGTTTCTTGGTGTGCAGGAGAATCTCAAATTTTTCAGAAGAACTAGAAAGTCCAAACTGCCTGATTGTGCTGAATATTCCATTAAAATAAAAGTGTCTTTCTCCACCAGAAAATATCCTTGTAAAGCGAATAAATTGATTTCAAAATAAGACAGCTATTTAAAACCATTATGCTTAACTCTGTTCCCCGATAATTGTGTCTATAGTAGAGACTTGCACCTTTGCAAAGATCATTTTTGGAAAGGTAACATTTGTCACCTTGGGTGTATTTGTGAACACATAAATATTCTTGAAAGTTATTAACTAATGGCACATCAGTTAGCACACCCTTGTCAATATAAGAGGAAAAAGTAGAAGGGAAAAATAAACATTTTTGTCAAAATTGCTTCAACTATTTTCATTGAATCTTCAGAAATTTATGCAGAAAGGAATTTTAATTTTCATCTTTATATCTTAAAACATATCCTTCTCCTTTTCATGATGTTGATTACCCCTCACTTCTGGATGTTTTAGTAAAGCTCTGGTCAGAAGAACAGTGACAAATTCTAGGTTAAATGTATATGTGAGTCCCTCATAACCTTACACGATTGCTGGGCTGTCACTTTGTTTATAATCTGCCCCACTTATGCCATTCTTTGGGCTTAGTCAGACTTTATGTACAACTGGGAAGCTGAATGGAGGAGAAGAATGGAAAGGATTTAGCTGTACTTTCAATATACATCCCCTGGTCAGAAGAACTAATCCACTGAGGTGACCCTGGAGAAGGAGGGAAATAGGTTTTGGATGGTGGTTTTGAACTATCATGTCTCTGTGACACTGTAAGTGGAGTCATTCCTTGTTCAGAATAGTGACTGAAGGCACGATACATTCCTAAACCTTGTTGGCAGCAGACATTTTTAGAATATATATATTAAAGAAGTCTTGCTGACATGATGATTCTCTTTTTTCCCCACAAAGATTTCAAAATTATTGATGAAAGATATTTTCTGAGGAATATAAAAGAGAAAATGTTTTGATCCACTTAATAATCTGCAACACTAGCTTTTACCCCAGATTATATACGGGAATAAATTAGTTTTATTTGGGAAGAATAACTAGGAAAGAGCATCAGAAAAATCCTTTTGCCAAGGCAAAGACAAAAATCATAGTTTAGAAAAAAAAGCAATATTTTTAAGAATAGATATTTTTTAACTCCTTATATTATTGTATTATAGGCATTCATATCACAAAAAAACCCCATATGTTTTTAAGAGTTTTAATGCTATGGGCACTTTCATCCATTGCTCACAAAAGCAGGGCAGGTTAAACAGTCATAAACTTATCTGTTAGGATTACTTCAGGATAGAATCATAGAATTGCCTAGGGAAGGGACCTTTCAGATCATCGAGTCCAACCGTCAACCTCACTCTGACAAAAACCATCACTAAACCATATCTCTAAGCACTATGTCTACCCACCTTTTAAATACCTCCAGGGATGATGACCCAACCACTTCCCTGGGCAGCTTGTTGCAATGCTTAATAACCCTTTCAGTGTAAAAAGTTTTTCCTAATAGCCAATCTAAACCTCCTCTGGTGCAACTTGAGGCCATTTCCTCTTGTCCTATCACCTGTTACTTGGGAGAAGAGGCCGAACCCCACCTCTCTACACCCTCCTTTCAGGTATTTATAGGGAGCAATAATGTCTCCCCTCAGTCTTCTTTTCTCTAGACTAAACAACCCGAGCTCCCTCAGCCACTCCTCTTAAGACTTGTTTTCCAGACCCCTCACCAGCTTTGTTGCCCTTCTCTGGACACGCTCCAGCACCTCAATGTCTTTTTTGTGGTGAGGGGCCCAAAACTGAACACAGTATTTGAGGTGGGGCCTCA
The DNA here is from genome assembly GCA_947846985.1 of Fratercula arctica. Lineage (NCBI taxonomy): Eukaryota > Metazoa > Chordata > Aves > Charadriiformes > Alcidae > Fratercula > Fratercula arctica. The sequence goes on from CANTUZ010000002.1 coordinate 82,953,588, forward strand.
CCAGTGGTGAGTACAGGGGGACAATCACTTCCCTAGTCCTACTCACCACGCTGTTCATGATACAAGCCAGGATGCTGTTGGCCTTCTTGGCCACCTGGGCACACTGCTGCCTCATATTCAGCCGGCTCTCGACCAACATCCCCAGATCCTTTTCTGCCAGGCAGCTTTCCAGGCACTCTTCCTCAAGCTTGTAACATTGCACGCGGTTGTTGTGACCCAAGTGCAGGACCCGGCACTTGTCCTTGTTGAATATCCTACCATTGGCCTCAGCCCATTGATCCAGCCTGTCCAGATCCCTCTTCAAAGCCTTTCTACCTTCAAGCAGGTTGAGACTCCCACACAACTTGGTGTCATCTGCAAACTTACTGAGGGTGCACTCAATCCGCTATTCCAGATCATTGATAAAGATATAAATAGAACTGTGGGAACACCACTCGTGACTGGCCGCCAACTGGATTTAACTCCATTCAGCACCACTCTCTGGGCCCGGCCCTCCAGCCAGTTTTTTACCCAGCGGAGAGTACTGCCATCTAAGCCATGGACAGACAGTTTCTCCAGGAGAATGCTGTGGGATACCGTATCAAAGTCCTTACTAAAGTCCAGGTAAACAACATCCACAGCCTTTCCCTCATCCACCAAGCAGGTGCTTCCTGTCAGACTTCATGGACTTACGTATGTCCAGACTGTAAGTTCCCTCACCTGATTCTCCTTCAACAAGGATGTCTTCCTTGCTCCAGACTTTGCCATTGACCTAAGGGGCCTGTGATTCCTGAAGGCCAGTCTTTCCAATAAAGACTAAGGTGAAGAAGGCATTGAGTACCTCAAGTCAAAACATTTAATCAGAAACATGTTTGGCTTGATTCATTTGGTAGACAGTTTTTATAGACCTTTGCCTGAGTCCATGTTAGGGGATTGTAGATCAGAGTTTTTCCAGACCCCATGGACTTTATATGTATGGGGTTGGGAGTCTGCTTACACCATGTGTTCATGCCTCAGTGTCATAGCAGGAGGCACCAAAGTACCAGTGAGTTTCAGGATTCCTGAGCTTTTGTGTGTGGAATACAAATACAGCCTAGAAGTTACCAGGTACTTTCCCTGGATCCACTGTTTTTTCCTGGATCCAAGAGTTTAGAAGTACTGAGTGGGAGTTAGTTCACATTATTGAGCTAATTTTGTTTGCTCTGCTTTCGTGGTGACTAAACACTGCTGAAAAGAGAGTTAAGTGTCTTATCAACTAATTTATTTTGCCTGCTTCTTGAACTTTACTGATTAGATGTTGTGGCATAAGTATTTAGTTTATGTTGATTATATGTAAACCTCAGTTATGATTTTCTAAAAACTGTTACACATTTGCTTAGTAAATAGATCCTGTGAAATTATTTATATTTATTCTTTTATACTGTAAATGTTCTTTCTCTCTCCCCAGACAGTATAGGGAGAAAAGCTGTCACACTAAAAGCCTGATTTCGTTCTGCTCTTGCACATGCAATCCATTTGCTCAGTGGGATTCCAGCTAAGTATAGAAACAAGAACAGCACACTGGGGAATGCATGCACCTAACAGAGACCTGAAAGCTTCCAACTTTAAGCTTTGCTAATGACAAATGATCTTAGTGATCTTACTCTGCTGCATCTCAAGCAAGAAATGGAGAAAAGCAAAAAAACCAGCTTTGCTCACTTCAGACTTAATTGATAATATCTGTCTTATTATTTTAAATTGCCATCTGTATGTTGCATTTGCTTGAAGACATAGAAGAAAGTGCTGAACTTTACTTCTTTTCTTAATCTGCCAGGAGCTTTTCTCGTGGCACAGTTGGAATATGAGTTAAAACATAACTGCTTGCTCTGATCAGAAATGTGTAGCAGTTTACAAAACGTAGCGCTGTGTTCTGCTCTGTACAATGAGCTTTAGTCTGTTTCTGCTGTAAGCCCACTGCAATTACAGGAGCCACACAAGGGATGAGGCCTCACATAGTGCAAGTAAAGGCTTTAATTATACACTCTCCATTTTGTCTAATCCTTGGTCAAAAGATGCAGTAAATTGTTTAGGACACTTTTTTTTTTTTTTTTTTTTTTTTTTTTTTTTAATCACAAGTGAAAGGAATAACCACATACAGTGTTTGTTCCTCCCTGGTAACAATAACTACTGCACAGTGGCAGAGGTGACTTTAGAAATAATTTAACTAGTCATTTCAGAACCAGCATTTCAGGACTTTAATTTGATGCCCAGAAATTGTTTCCTAAAGGTTTCCTCTGTCAGTCACTGTCAGGACTGATAAATATATAAGTAGCCTTTCCTTAGCAAGTACAGAAAACACTTCTGTTAATAGAAATGTATTCTTTTTTACTGTGCCCACATTTTATAAATACTTCAGATTTCCAGAGGATCATTTAGGGTCATTCTGTTAGCAGAGATTATCATTATGTGTATTGTAATTGGATTTGTGATGCTACACTGTAATTTTCTACAGAACAATTGGGAAAATATTAATAATGATACAAAGCAGATGGATAGTTCATGCTAACTGTATTCTTCATTAAGAATTACTTGAAGTTATAACATTATGACATCTATAGGAATCCAGAACATTCATCAGCTTCTAAGCGATACTATACATGGATGGTTTGAAATTAAGTAATTGGTTTCTGAAATCACTTAACAAGCTTTTTATTTCTACCTGAGAATAAAATTGTCACTGGTGAAGCTAAGCCATTTCTAGAGTTCACATTTCTAGTCTTAATTATAACAATATGAATAAAACTCTTACACAACAAAGAAAAGATGCAGGATGAGAAAGGCAAGCTTGGGAACTGACAGGATTAAGCAAAGTTAATGGGTTGGTATGATAAATAGACACTACATTTGGTGTTACAACAGTGTCCACTAGAAATTGTGAAGCATATTTTCATCTTAGAAAGAATAGATAAATCTCAGTCCTCGGCCTAAAAAACCTGCAGGAATTACCCAATGTTTATAAGCAGAGTTATCAACTCATATTTCTTGCTGTGAGTAGTTGAATGTTTCTGCATTTGGTTTAAATGGGTGTAGTTGCAGTAACTCTGATGGAATTTTTTGTGCTTTATTTTGCTAGAGTTCAAGAACACAAATACATTCCTTCTATTTTTTTTTTTTTTTTTTTTCCAATTCTAGATCAGCTGTTAAAAAACAAATTTCCAAATACACCTTATGGTATGTTGTACTGAAGTGCTGAAGGAAGAGCAGGTTACTTAGTTTAAAAATTGTTTAAAAATATTCGTTCAGGCCCTTTTAATGCAAAAGATGTGCAATACTATTTGGAATGTAAAAGGTAGCAGACATGTAGGTGGCTGAGGTCCAGCCATTACAGATTGAGTGTTAAGAGCCTGGTACTTCTGGGTAGACTGTTTAGCCTACTCTGCTTTAATCATTTAGGGATAAAAAGCAGGCAGAAAATACCACAATGCTGAAGAGAGCCTTTTCGGATTATCCTCCTACAGTTCAGTAATCAGCCAATTCGTCTTGGGCTCCTAGATCCATTGAGCTGACATAATGTCTTACCAGTCCATGTGCTACTGATCTCCTTGATAACCCATTTTTTTCATTTCCTGACCAGTTCCTTAGCTAACCATTTCCTTACGCTAAGCAGTTGCTCCCACAGTGATCACACTGAACAGTCACCAATACTTCTTGCAGCCCATAATTTTTCTGTAGAAAGATTTTTGTTCAATACAGTTCAAACTCAGTTTCTTACGTATGTTAAATATAAGAAAGTTCACTGCTTTAGTTGCTGTAACAGTATTGCTTCAAAGTATATGTTTTGGGAGGTATAGAAACCTTTACTACAAAATTTGCATAGCAATGCCTCAGTTGTGTTCTAGTTCCTCTAGAATCCTGTTGGGATACCAGTAAGAAAATAGAATATTGATCACAACTATAATTTCAAGAAGAAATAGCAGGACTGAAAATAAGAACAGTGTTAATAAACTGGTTTTTCCTGTTTTGAAAATAGTGTCCAATTTCTATATATGACTATGGTTTTCTTCCGGTGATTATACTGCAATCCAGAAAGGAGAAAAATAATTTCTCATTTATTAAAAGTTATTTAAAATTTTTATTTTATTAAGTATTGGCAAATCACAGAATCTTAGAATAGTTTGGGTTGGAATGGACCTTTAAAGGTCATCTAGTCCAACCCCCCTGCAATAAGCAGGGACATCTTCAACTAGATCAGGTTACTCAGAGCCCCGTCCAACCTGGGGCTCAGAGCCCCAGCCCCCAACCTGTTTCCAGGAATGGGGAATCTACCACCTCTCTGGGCAACCTGTTCCAGTGTTTCACCACCTTAATTGTAAAAAAAAACCTCTTCCTTATATCTAGTCTAAATCTCTCATCTTTTAGTTTAAAACCATTAACCCTTGTCCTGTCGCAACAGGTCCTGCTAAAAAGTCATTCCCCATCTTTCTTATAAGCTGCCTTTAACTACTGAAAGGCCGCAATAAGGTCTCCCCAGAGCTTTCTCTTCTCCAGGCTGAATAACCTTGTCTGTCTCAGTCTGTCTTTGTAAGAGAGGAGTTTCATCCCTCTGATAATTTTTGTGGCCCTTCTCTAGACCCATTCTAACAGGTCCATGTCTTTCCTGTGCTGAGGGCTCCAGAGCTGGACACAATACTCCAGGTGGGGTCTCACCAGACCAGAGGGGCAGAATCACCTCCCTCAAGCTGCTGGCCACGCTTCTTTTGATGCAGCACAGGATGCAGTTGGCCTTCTGGGCTGTGAGCACACATTGTCAGCTCATGTCCAACTTTTCATCCACCAGTACTCCCAAGTCCTTCTCCTCAAGGCTGCCCTCAATCCCTTCATTCCCCAGCCTGTATTGATACTGGGGGTTGCCACGAACCACATGCAGTACCCTGCACTTGGCCTTGTTGAACCTCATCAAGTTCACATGGGCCCACTTCTTGAACTTGTCCAGGTCCCTCTGGATGGCATCCCATCCCTCAGGCATGTCAACTGCACCACTCAGCTCTGTGTCATCTGCAAACTTCCTGAGGGTGCACTCAATCCCATTGTCTATGTCATTGATGAAGATATTGAACAGTACTGGTCCCAGTATGGACCCCTGAGGGACACCGCTTGTAACCAGTCTCCATCACTAAGCTGTTGACTGCTACCCCCTGGATGTACTCATTTCCCTTTTCTATTCATCTTTAGATGAAAATTCACTGACAAAATTGGTTTTGTGTGATGCAAAGGAGAACTAAACAAGAAACAACTTTTTCTTCTCCCAAAGATATTTCATTGTAACGCTTTGCAAAGGGATAGGGGAAATCAAAAGGCACAAAAGAAATTTATGGGTTTTTTTAATATAAAAACTAAAATTTGGTTAGCTTTGAATTGTATAGTAAATGAGATACAGATTTTTTTACATTCTTTCTGTCTAGAAAAAGGGATTTGGAATTTCTCTTTTCAAATCAATACACTTATCAATTGGAATGCTGCAAAAGCACTGGGACTGTAGGGTTCAGGATGCTGGCAGCATGGTACTTTACACTATAAGCTTCTAATTTTATTGCTGAGATTTTTTCTATTATCCTGTTTTGCGGAGTAATTAGTTCAGAGTGTTGTCTCCAGCTTCATATGTAATCATTCAAATATTCTTCAAAACGCATTATTAACATATTTTTAAAATATTTTTAAAGTAATAGTTCTTGATATATAAGTTTAACTCACTGCAGCCTTTTTACCTCACCTTGCATATTTCCATCCTGTACATTCCCATAAAAAAATTTAAATACATCCTGTATTTAAGAGTTAACATGAAAACATTTGGATTGAGCCAGCAGGGGAAAGTGAGCAAGGGAAGAATTTGAGATAGACAGCCGTTCAGGCAGGTACTGTTTGATATTTCCGTGGAAGAAAGGGATCTCCTGGCAGCTCTCACTTGTGCTGTTCCCTGTGATCTAATGGTAAATCCGGTTGGTAGCCCCATGGCCTTACTTCATCTCTTTTCCTTTTCTGTTGGTGATTTGCAATCTCCTTCTCTTTTATCTCTCCATGAGTTCTAAAAAAGAGGATAGAAAAGTGTTTTGGCCTTTCTATTCCTTGACCTTTTTTCCCAGGTCTCTTCTGCAAAGTTTGTAGTGGTAATATTTTATTTTTCGTGGATTAGTCTTGGGAACCAGAGCAGCGGAACCACCACGTCCTGGTTTCTGCCCCTGCAACATTGTCTCCTGACTCCGGCTGTTTTCCTTCTGCAGGACTTGAGCACATCCAGACATGCCTAGCGGAGCAGCTGCACTGGCAGGTGTCATTCTGGAGATGAGAAAGATTAAATTACTTTGAAATAGATGAGGAAGGGAGACAAATTCAGCACTTGATAAAGTACTCTGTCTTCAGAAAAGAAACATTATTTTTTGTTACAGGATCTCTTATCTCTAACGGGAGGTTTATTGCACTGCAAGAATATAAATGATAATAACACAAATTTAAAAAAAAATACTACTCCCAAAGAAAAACAGATAAAAAGATATTTTCTTGATAAAATTTTAATTGTAGCGTTGATAAGTTTAAATATAATACTAAGGATTTTTTTTTTTTTTTTCTGTGAAAATAAAGAGACACCTTTGGGAAGTAAGTTGGTGGCTGAGGTACTTGGAATGCATTGGATATTAGAAAAACCTATTTCACGTTCTGCTACAGCTGTCTTGCTGTACTTCTGCAGGTTGGTTGGTGTCATGGGGAGTCTGGGGCTGAGTCAGCCACCAGAAGAGAATCACTCCGCTGACTGACATAGGTTTTCATTTCTGCATTGTCTGGGTATCGCCAGAGGACAGCTGGGGCAGGGTGTGCTTGCGGCGGGGGGGGCGGGGGGGGGGTATCACACACTCGTGTTTTCAGTATACTGTGCATGTTCACACCCACTGAAGCCACAGTGCCCCTGCTCATGGCCATGGTCAGCACCGCAGGCCTGGGGGAGAGGCCATTCAGTGCCAGCAGTGGTGGTGGCCCAGGCGTGTTGGGCATCTCCGTTCCCCCGCAGAGGTTCACCCCCGGGCTCCTCCTGCCGAGAGACCGCTGCCCCCTTGTTCGTTGTTTTACACCTGGGTGGTTAGCAGGGCCCTCATTGATCACGTCAACCTCAGCCACTCTCTCTGACTTTCTCCACATCTAAAGCCCATAAGCAGTTGTTAGCCAGCTTGCTACTGCCTTCTAATCTCCTGCCCCGAAGGCATTGCAAGGATGTGAAGTCGGTAGCAGTTCATCTGTGCTTCTCTCCTGCGCGTACCTACACTGGAAGAGTGGGCAGACGTTGTTCAGACGTCATTGTATCTTAGCGCTGCCTTCAAGTAGGTTTTATCCCCCTGATATTTGGCATGCCTCATTTTTCTGTTTGTAAGATGGAGAAAATGGCTGTTTTCATTCAGAGAATGTTTCTCTTCAAAAATACATTTTTAATGCATTTTTACCTATGGAGTACAGGGGCTCTCTCCTAGCAGTCTGTAAGGAGTGGGCATGTGTAGCGCAACAAGGCTTTTCATGTAGTCTCTCAGCATCACCACCCACTGATACAAATAGGCAGAAATTCTGTAACTGGCAGTGGTTGTTTAAAAGCTGTGTCTAGTGTTGACAAGAGGTATGAGAATGCCGCTGACTTTCCTTTTAGAAAGCAGACTGTTCTTAATTCATGTTTCAGTCGTGATGAGTTTTACATACTTTGTGAAACAACTGTGTTTAACGTGGTGACATCTCTAACATATTAGATCTGAAATGACTGTTTAAACTTTAATTTTCTAAGATGCTATCTGGTGTCTTGTAAACGAGGCTTGCTGTAAATCATACATGCTTTATCATGCTCGTTTTATAGAAATAATTCCAATATATTTGATTTGTGTTAGAATTGCAATTATTAATAAATGTGTTGAATGGACAGTGATTGTCCATTCAGCATTGCTTGCTGATACTGATACCTTTGGGAAATGTTAAGTCAGCAGCAGCTATCTTGTACTTTAGAAAATACAAGTTTCTTACAGATGCCTTTTTTTCAATTGCATTTTGTCCAATGGAAATTTGCAGCTTTTGTATTAAAAAAATAATAAATCAAAAGCTTTTTGAAAAAAGTTAAATTCCATATTGAGGGGGCAACATATTTTGACTTTTGATTTGAAAATCAAAAATAAATTAAAAATAAACCAAACAACAATGTGATACTAGTATGGTGGTAGGCACAAACTCTGACCAATCCTTTAATATAGTAGACCAATGAAAAAGGCATTAGGAAAAAAATTAATTCACTGTTGAAATACTCATGGTTCACAGTATGATAAAAAGATAGAAAATTGAGCTAATGTGAAGGCGATGGATTTGCTTCTTCAATATTTATTTATATATTTTTAATGTCATTGCCTCTGGTGATTTTTTTTGTTCCTTCTTGTCTAAAGATGTTAACCGTATGCCCCACCACAGTATTCCTGTGAAGGGATTTCACGTTCAGAGATTCTTATTATAGATGTTATGAGAAAAAGTGTTAATACCAGTGTTACCCTGCTTTTTACTTCCTCTGAAAGAGATTTTTTTAGTAAAATACCCTCTCCCTCAGTTCCTTGAATTCTGACGTGTGTGGGGGTACTCTGTTTCTGTTTCCCAGCAGCTAAAGAGGCAGTAGGTTTGATTTGGCAAGTCATTTGGAAAAGGAGGAGTGAAGTGCCCTGTAAACGCTGAACAGTAAGTGCCTGTTTTACCTGCTATTTTAGCCACAGAAGTAAGTAGGATACGCAGATGGATTGGTATGAAACTTTTATAATATTGAGAAGCATATAAAAATGTGCACACATGGAAGTCTAAGTATTCTGAAACTGAAATTCTTTAAAAAAAAGGCCAAGAGATCTGCTTGGATGTGATTGTGGATCAGGTCAGGAGCAGTGTTGAGGTATGCAGAGTAAATTATTGAAAGCAGAAACTGAGAACTACGTTAAGTGACATTCTGTTAAATTGATTCAGATACTAAGTAGTTTTAAATATTCAATATAGGAAGTCTCTAAAATTAGAGGGCGCAGTTTGGATGTGTGCACACAAATATGCCCTTGAAAACTAGGAACTAATTGAATAAAGACATGCCTGTCAGCTGTATTTGCATGCTACTAAAAATGCCACTGTTTTATACTATAAATGACTGTCAGCTTTATTTGCAGCATGCTCGTCTGTTAATTCAAATGCTTTTTTGAACCATGTCAGATTAAAATTTCTTTTTCAAAATGCAGGTGATAACTGCTTTCTATTTCTCCCCAGGAGAAAAATACTTCTGCCGCAGAAAGCAATATATAATAATGAATCTTACAGGGTAGATTTAGATGTGAGAAGTTTAACTGGAACACTAACGTATGAACCTCAGACTTAGAAATGTTTAGACATATTTGCAAGTGTATTAAGCACTTAAGCTGTTGTTTGAGGACAGTCACAAAAGAAAAATATTTAAACTCTGCACCTACTATACAATATCTTTAGAACCTTCACTACTTCAGTAAGTGAAAATTTAAAATTGAAATTTTTGCTTTTCTTAGAATTGAAAATACGAAAGCAGCTGAGGCAGAAGTTCATACTACTCTGGTTTAGTTTTATTAGCTTAGGAGTTAGAAATATGGCTTTAATATATTGTAGTGGTTTTTGTTTATACACAAGTGCAGGGAAGGACAATGCCATAAGATCTCCCTGACTCTGGGACAAGCTGCTCTTTGCAACTTTTTGAATGGACAGAACCTTGATCCTTGTAGAGCAACAAACAGCAGGCGTGGGAAGCAAAGGAACAGTGTCATTTTTCAGTGGATGGAAGGAGTGTGGAGTATTTTTTTGTGTGGATGTAACTAGAATGCAGATTGGACACAGTCAAACCAATCTGCTTGTTCATTGCTACCAGATGCACGACTCTCAGCTGTGTTCCTCTCTCCTTTGTGGTACCATGTCTGATGCTCATTCATTTCCTTGGGAAGCAAGTTGCAGCACAATAACCAGAGCAAGAGTGACTTAGTTAAAAAGCTGAAGGGTTTTCTGTCCATTAAGTGGGACAGAGTGAAGTGAGATGGCAGGGAATGAGAAAACAAAACAAAACAAAACAAAACATAACAGAGGAAGCAGACTGCGTATTTCGATAGCTCTGGAGTGTTGGAGGAAATCATCTGTCTTGCCTAGCCACAACCTTCCTCCATCCGTGAAATTTAGATTCAATACCTCTGTCTCTGAGGGACTGCACACCTCCTCCTGCCGTCTCCTTAGGCTTTGGGTGGAAGCTAACTTCAACTGCTGAATAATGAATACTGGTTTGCTAGAAAGGAAGGACGGAACTGAGAAAGTGAGACAACTGATAAATTACACAAATTATAAAGGTTGTAAGCTAATAATAGAAGATTGGGGGGGGAGTGTTAATAAGTATTACATACTTTAGGAATGACTGTAATAATATAGGCCATCTCCTGTGGTTGGTAGGTGTATGGCTTGAGAAATTATCTGAAAACAAGTTGCCGTGCAAAAATGATTGCATTATTTTATTGGAAATCAATGCCAAGACTGTGTGGTAGACAGCATTGAATTGTAAGAATGATAGAAGTAAAAATAAAAGCTTTCAATAAAATATTGGAAAGAATTATGAAGATGATAAGACTTCTAAACTCTTTGCCTGAATTTTGGAGGCAATAAGATAGCTGATGACCTTATTGTTAGAAATAGAGAATCCGATCTTAGATTATTGCTACAAATCCTGCCTACTCCACTAGGATCAGAAAAGTTGCTACCTAATGATTTTTCTACATATTTGGCACTAATTATTCTCTTGTTAAAGATTTTAATGGAAGAGATGGGAGGAAGTACCTGTGTTTTAGGTCTGAAGGATGTCTTCTGTATTTCCAGAAGCCACAACACATTTGAGCGAGCTTGTGTCAGGGATTAAGAAATATTACTGTGATATTTACACTACTTTGACTTTGACATTACTTTGTCCAGTTCTGGACCCCGCAGTTCAAAAAGGACAGGAAACTATTGGAAAGAGTCCAGTGGGGGGCTACAAAGATGATGAAGGGACTGGAGCACCTCTTTTATGAGAAAAGGCTGAGACCTGGGTCTGTTTAGCCTGGAGAAGAGAAGACTGAGAGGGGATCTTATAAATGCTTATAAATATCTGAAGGGCGGGTGTCAAGAGGATGGGGTCAGGCTCTTCTCAGCAGCGCCTGATGACAGGACAAGGGGCAACCGACACAAGCTGGAACACAGGAAGTTCCATCTCAACATGAGGAAAAACTTCTTTACTTTGAGGGTGGCAGAGCACTGGAACAGGTTGCTCAGAGAGGTTGTGGAGTCTCCTTCTCTGGAGATATTCAAAACCCACCTGGATGCGTTCCTGTCCAACTTCCTCTAGGTGAACCTTCTTTGGCAGGGAGGTTGGACTAGATGATCTCCGAAGGTCCCTTCCAACCCCTACAATCCTGTGATTCTGTAATTAGTTATCTGGTGCCTTATCTATGCATATAATGAGGTTCAAGGTTTCTGAGACTATTAAGTCAGTGATGAACGCTTGTTCTGATAGTCTGAAATTGTGCGGAGTGGGAGTATATTGACACTACTAGCACACAACTGTCACTATGTTTATTTAAGAAATACTGATAAATGAAGATGAGCTGTTGTTACTGGGTGTTGATGCTATTCAGGTGGTTGATGTTATTATGGGATGTAAATTTTTTGCACATTGAATTTTGTAGTTTAGAGTCAAAATAGAAGTGCAACTGTCTCATAAATTATTTGCTCTCAGTCATTTATTTTGGTACATATCAAAGGATTGATGCCTCATGGGCTGTGTCTTACTACTAGTGTGTGTAGTCAGCTTCCCTAGAGTCCCATTTCCTTTCTCCCCGGTGAAAATACAGTAAAAAATTAATAGGAAAAAAGTATGGTTTCTGGTGCCTTACTTTCATAATGAAATTACTAAAGCAGCTGTAGTAGATGAGATTGAGCTCCATGTGTCTATGACTTCCTTATTCTAAATTGGATCAGACCTTGGTTATGAAGAAAAGTTTTTTATCTTTGCTATCAATGGAAGATAGATATCCAGTAGAAAGCGGATTTTAGAAATGCAGAAATAGAGAGATTTCCCTGTATTTAGAATGCTTGTGTTTAGAATAAGATAGTGTATGTATATAGACTAACTACATAAAACCAATATGATTTTCATTAGTTACAGTCCACATAATAAAAATAGTGAACAGTAAAGGATGAAAGGGGACAAAAACCCCACAATATTTTTATGTTTACTATATAATTGTTTTTGGCAACCTTTAATAATTGAGTTTTAAATAGGAAAATTATGTAACAGATGCCCTTGTTCATGTATTAAAACTCTTGTATCCTTGTAGCAGGCCAGATTTCTTAGACATTTGTTTGAATACACAATGAAATAAATAGGGTTGAACTCTATCACTTAATAACGCGTTGGTCTGTTCTTGACCTTTTTTACAGTGGTGGATGTCACTGATTGGCAATGTCTCCGTTATACTGTAGATACATTTAAATGACCTCTAAAAAAAATTATGTTCCAAGTGTATCAGTGTACATGTAGTGTCTGAGCATGGTGCAGGCAGACATTTGCATTTTTACCGAGATGCCTGGTCATGTTGCGGAGCCCAATCTGAGTCCTTTGCTGTCAGGTGTTGTTTACAAAAAGTAACTGCTCTGATATGTATTCCCCATTTACAGACAAAAGAGCTGGAAATGGAAGCATCAAGGAAGCAGCTGCGTTAGAAGCATTTGGGGTTCCTGTTTACATTTTTTTCTTTTTTTTCCTCTTTTTTTCTTTTTTATTATGTACACTTTATTCAATTCAACTCTTTCTTGTATGTTTTTAAAGTAAATATAAATTCATATTTTGAAAGATAAGATCTAAAAAATAAGCAAGTGACACGTTTTTTATTAGTTTAAAGCTTGGATTCCAAACTGACCAACACAATGAATTACGAAAACACTTGTAGAAGGTAACACTGCAATTTAATGAATAATTCTCCTTTAAATCCTTTCCCCGGTGTTTTTCAAGAGTAATGTTTATAGTGCAGTCTAATACTGAACTCCTTTTTATTATTTCCTCTCTATTGATTTACTTAACTGAGGTGAAGAATATCTGTTTTCATAAAATGTTGTAGAGAGTATTAGGTAAATTGTTACAAAATCTAATGTAATGTTATAAAACTTAGAACTTACTATTCTCTAAATTTCATGCCTTATATTAGAAGGCTCTCTAGAGGGGAGTATTTAACTCTTTGGAAAAGTAGAACAACTGAGTGTCATTTTTTACTCTCTGTTATTTAGGGAAAATACTATAAAATATTATTACTCTATGAAGTCCTCAGTGTTGATTCAGAACTGTGTTAATTCTACAAGAATCTTATTTATTTTCATTGTCTTTTGATTAAGCACTGAATGTGACATTCTTTACTGGATATTTACATCTGTGTGTAAATGTGTCCTTTTATGTGTCTGTTTACCTTTTCATGCAAAAAGAATTATTACAATAATCACGTAGGAGCCCTTCATCTTCATGCAAGGGGCATGCATAAATGTTAACTAGTCAGAGTTGTTTAAATCTGACATATGTATCTTTTACACACTCTGTTCAGCCTTGAAAGATGTAGAATTCCAGCAATGTTAGCACCTCACAATTCAGAGTTTTAGAAAGAAAACAAATATTCAAGTTTTAAAATTACAGCAAGCTGCACGATGGTGTGTAGGGGGTGACTTCATAACCATGGAAAGCCCCCCAGCTTGTTCTGTTCCTTTAAGAGAGAGGTCTCCTCAGAAAACAAACAAACAAACAAAACATTTCACTGCTGTTTCTTCAGTCTAGGGTGGGGTTTGGGATGGAGCATCATTGCTACACTAGCTCCTGCTCTATCAGCCGTTACCTGGGGATTAAAGATGCTCATGACAGACCTGTTGGAGTAGCCCCTAAATCTCCTATTTGCTAAGTTGCTTTAGCCTCCTGTGCAAGCAATTTCTCTGTCAAGAAGGAATAGGCCTAAAGCTTCCTTAAAAATTATATCTACATCAGATCAGTACCCTGAACTTTTATGAGCTTTTTAAGCTTTTCTAATCACTGTGGGTAATTTATTTTCTTGATGCTGCTGTTCTGTTGTGAGGCTTGTGGCAGTTCCTTTTGATAACTCTGTACTTCTTTTAATTCTCAAAGGGTGATGAAGGTTTGCTAGTAGCCTCATCAACAGCACAATCCTTTTCTAGTAATAGTAAATCTGTGCTAGAATATGTGGAAATTTATGTATTCTTATAAATGAAATACCAATTTGCTTTCATCAAAAGCAGCAGATAGCCAGTGAGGAAACACAAAACACTGAAATGCAAGAGGAGAACCACCAGTGAAAAGCTTGAATCTCACTTTGATTGGTTGGTTAGAGATGAAATTATAGGTACACAATATTGAGTTATTATTTCTCTTGATTGTTTTCATAGTAAATATTCCAGGCTTCATAAAAAAATCTGGAAGCTGTTACACTTTTATTAATTTTCTTTTTCATTGTTTTATTACCCATTAAATTATTCTCTCTCTACTAACTCCATTGAATGACTACTTTCATAAAAAAGGTATTATTACAACTTGTCCAACTTGTCCACAGATAGTTTACATGTTGCATTTAGGTACCTCAGTCTACCACTTCTCGTGACTCAGTTGAAAAGAGTAATTTGGGAACAGTGTAGTTGTAAGCATTGTCAAATAAGGCTCAAAATGAGATTGAGAGACAAGTTTTTGCTCAGAAACTGACCTTTCCTGTGAAATGCTTCCCTCTTAAAGTGATAGTGCAACTGTTCTGGCTGTTCAGTCCTGACTGTGGTGCTCTTTTAATAATGCTGGATGAGTGCAAAACCCTCATCCTGTTTACTTCACAGAAAAAAACCTAATCTCCAGAAAACATGTCAATTGCACTTTGAAGTGGCTTCTGGGTGCAAAGAATCCATTTTTTTTTCCTATTAAGCGTACTGTGAGTGATTTCTTGAAGACCTTCAATCCGCATTAGAAAACCTAGTATCACATACCCTACCTCTTATTTATGAACAATATGAAAACAGTCTTAGAATGTTTCACTTGCCATTATACTGTTATTAATGTGTTAAGACAAACACATTTTGAAATTGAATGTTGCATTCTTAAATTTTCCTGGTGCGTTTAAGTATATATAGTTATTTGTCTACAGAAGCTGTTTTTCCAGCTCCTCCATTAAAACACCAATGACCCGATCTTTAAAAAGTTCAGTTTTAAGCTTAGTTTTAAGCAGACAATCCCATTAATGTGAATGAGCTTTTCATTAATAGGCCTAAAGTTAAGTAAGTCTTTTTTTGTTTGCACAATCAGAACCTAAGACTTGATCCTACTGATTAACCTCGATTCTCCTTCCCCTTCTGTTTCTGAGGATTTGCTGATGCTATGGCTTGAACATTAAATCTCAATTTATCTACCTGTTTATCTGTTCCTGGGAAGCTGCTTGGACAAGAATGGAAGCTAAAATTTTCACTAGAGTGCAATAAAGTTGCATATACAAAGCCTATGGCAATTCAGTGGGATTAGTGTATTTAACAAATTTCACTATTTAAACATTAATACAAACTAGTACACGAAAAATGTCAGCTGTATAAAACCTGAATTTATCTTAAGACCATTAATAACGGTTTTGTGCGCAGTTCAAATTAAAAATCATATACACTCACATTTCTAGAATAATAGAGAACTATTCAAGGTAGAACATTGAAATAATTTATATCTAGACAAAAATAATGGTGGAATAACATAAAAGTTACAAAAGACTACCTTGGCTGAAATGAAGGACAGGATCTCTTCCTCAGAAAAGAAGCTTAGGAAGAACAATAAAGAACAATCTGAAATAAAATAATGGAAATATATTTCCATATGAAAATATGGAAAAGATGAGTGAGAATGAAGATGACTTTGTGTGTTTTAGTATTAGCACAGGATTCATTTTTTAAAAATTACTTTTATATGCTCACATTCATGAATGGATTTAATGAAATACTGTGTGTTCAAAGACACCAATACATGCATTAAGACTGAAAGAGTTGGATATTTTCTTTTGTTTTGGTGTCATTTTGTGGCAAACTACTGTTTTGGATTCCTGAGAAAGTAAGTGGTGATATGTGTAGGTGTTGGAAAAAAGGTATCATATAGTCTCAACAACAAAACATATTACCATCTTCTTCATGTCAGTATTGACTTCCACTGGTACTTGGACATAGTTATTTACCAGCGTACGTTGTTATTTTTATTTATTTTTTCCCTCTTTTTCAAATACCATATTATGTAACACAAACGTTCTCAAGACAGAAAAACATTCCACTCATTCTTTGTATCCATTCCCCTCCCTAAAGAAAGGAAAGAAAAATAATGCATATACATATACAATGCAAATAAGTATGCATATAAGAGTAGTTTTACTTTCTGTTAAGAAAAATGCAACATTAAAGAAGTTCTCGGTTATAATCAGTTGTTGAACTGATATTTATTAATCATGCCTATAAAGAGTTTTTAAATATTGGGTTTTGGTTTGTGTGTCTTTTTTTTTTTTTTTCATAACTTAGAGCAATGGAAATGGAAAGTGAGTAAAAATTGTCAAGTAAAAAAAATTGTGAGTAAAAAGTGAGTAAAAAGTCTAACTTTTAGTTAGAAATTGAAACAAATCAGTGCAACTACTGAGAAATATGAGCTTGCAGAGATTTTGTTCACAGAGGTACACATGTACATACCTATGTGGAGGGCGTTTGTGTGTGTGTGTATACACAGCCTTCAAAAATCAGAGTATTTTTAAACAGAAAGAATATTTCTTTGATCTTTAGCAATAGGTTCTAGTCTTTAATTAGAAAAAATGAACTTTAGAACTACATAAATATTAGTGGCATAGAACTAACCTAGTTGCCTTTTCTTTAAAGTCCCTGTTTTCCTGTGTATTTCAGTGGATTTGTAGAATTTTTTACTTACAGATTATGTGGTCCTGAAGTGGATGCTTGGGTGTAAAGTTCTGAAAAATATGGGATGGATTTACTGAATGAACAAAGGAGTGATCAGAGGCAGGAATACTTCAAAGTATCTAAGCAGACATTAAAGGTGTTTTGCTATTCTAATAGCAGAAAGGATAATTCTGATAATATATATTAATTAGAAGACTGTGATGCACTTCTAGTGTAGCCATGCATAAGCATTGAAATACACTGTCCTCAGAAATCACATAAAATGCTGCAGTCATTTCCATGCCTTTTCAAAACTCACTTTGAGATCATTTTCAATTAACTGTTCTGTTTGGATTTCACCTGAATTTAGTACATCATTCCTTTCTGAACTTGCAAAGCAGCAAACTAGAAAACTCATGAAAATGTTTTCTTGGGATATTTTGGAAACTTTCAATGTCTGTAGTGACTGCACTGATGGAAGATACAGAAGCTGTTTCTTACAGTGTACAAATCATTGCATTTTCATGTTAATGTGCCATGAAAGAAAACCTAGTTATCTGGATTTAGGGAATCCTCCAACATAATAAAGATCTTAAAAAAATAAGATACTCAGAAAAAATCCATTCCATTAGTCTAGCTTGCCCCTAGGGTGAAAAGTACAAGTAAATGCTTGATGCTTGTGTTCATTTCTACTACAAAGTCACAATAAAAATATTTATTGCTACAAACAAAGCTATGATTTATTCCAAAGTAAAAGAACATTTAAAATCTGACATGCAAAATTGCATTTACTCAGTCTGTTCAGATAGCCTTCTGTAAGACATTTGGTATTTTTCTAATTATTAGAGATTTCTCTCTTGCCAAGATAACAAAAGTAAGGTGTCTCAGGTATTTCTTTATTTACAACGGTGATTATCCATAGAAAATTCCAACACCAAATTACACTAATTTGTTTGTTACTTATAGGCAGACACTTCTTGTTTACATACCCACAAAGACATGCACATTTATCTATATCCCCTTCATTCACCCATCTGGGCAAAGCTGCCTTTGCAAGTTATGTGATTGTTTTTTATATCAATTCTGACTTGTGAATACTTGACAAAATGTGTTGCTAATTTATGTTGTTTGCATTTAACAGATAACATATTTTACTATAGATATCGATGAGGAAGCTGCGACATTCCTTTGGAAGAATTATGAATTATGAATAACTCAGTCTAAAATGGAACCAAATACATTTATTGATGGAAGTGATAAAGCCCGATGGTTTAATACTGGCTGAGTTGAAAGAGTGAGAAACGAAGAGAGGAAGATAAGATTATTTAAAAAAAAAAAAAAGTTATGTTCAGTATATACATTTTAAGAGAATAGAGAAAGCTAAACATAATGAAAGGATGAGTGCAGCCAAAGACAAATCTAGTTGGCACTGTGTAGAAGAAAACAAATCACTTTTAGGGAAATGATAAGAAAGCAACATACTAGCAGAAATGCTGTGTGGTTGACAGTGATTATAGTATGCTTGGCAGAAGTAATGTCACAGGAGAAATCAAATACTTAAGGAGATCTCAGTTAAAGTGTGATATGAAAAGGCACATTTTTAAACGGAGGCTTCAAATTTAGTCTCAACATATATGGATGTCTCCTTTTCTCTTTACTTATGATATTTATTCCTATAGCTGTATAAGAGAAATCCTGGAACTGCCAGTGACCGTTGAACAGAGCTCTCATTCAGCTTTGTGTCAGTTAAAATTATTCATTTTCTTCACTGTCGGATTCCTGAGTGATAGTTTTACTTCTGAAGAGGATTTACTTTTATTAGGGCTTTTGTGACTTCCATGATTCCTTTTTTATTTGAACTGAAGAACGACCTGATTCAGTAGTTGCAGGAGTTGATTCACTTCATACACCTGTGAAACAATGAGTAGGGATTAACTGAACTGGTACCACTTAATTATAGGCTTCATTAAATATATTTGTAATAAAAAATTAATGTAGGCCTGCAGAAGCTGTAACAGACTCCATGGAGGTCTAAAAGGAGAGGTCTCTGGTGGGTGTTATAGGAGAACTGAGAAGAAAAAGTTATTAGGTGATACCCTCCAGGGGTTCCTCCATCATTCCAAGGAGAAGAGCTGCCAGGTCTCCCCCAGCAGCTCCAGGGAAAATACACCCTGTCCCTCTGACTGCAGAAGCAAGTCAGACACTAATACAGTGCAAAACCCATGGTTATTGTCCTGCTCCAAATGGCAGTGGTCAGGCACTGGGCTACTCTACAAAGATCTCCAAAAAACATTGATCACATGATTTGCTGCCTTTTACATTTCCTCCTCCTTCTTTCAGGTTCTTCTGTTTTACCGTCTTCTTTTTCCCTCCCAAATCAACAACTTACTCAAAATTACCTTTTCCTTATTTGTCTTAGGTTTTCTACAGGTGCACACAAACTCGGTATTTCTGGTAGTGTTTCCTAGGTAGTCTCAACTTTAAAAATTATTACTGAGATAGTTACCTAGGCAGTGTGGACCTTGCAAGACTTGACTCTCCAAGAGAGCCCCCATATTCTTCTGGAATGGTCTGTGAAGTTCAGCTGCTTCTCCCATGGGTCTCTCTGAAATCCAGCCATTCCTCATGGCTCTGTCTGGAATTTCTTACATTGTTATCTGTTGCATCCAGCAAGTTTTGTCACATCTGGTGGTTTCTGACCTCCCGTTCAGTTAGATTAATCCCAGGCCAGTTCATGCATCCTCTTTCCCATAAGCTTCTCTGTAGCTAAACAGTCATGTCCAGCCTAGAAGCTGACCCGGCTTTGAGCAGGATGTTGGAATAGGCGATGCCCAAAGGTCCTTCCAATCCTGTTTTATAGGATTCTGTAATGTTGCACACATGGTGTCAGGATGTTGTAAGATAGGTAGATAAAGTCTTCATGCCACTTTCGCTGAAGCCAGAAACAATTTTCTTTGGTTTCATGTAGTGCTCAAAACAAATTCAAACTCAAAATAGAATTCAGGTTACTGTTTCTTCTTCGCAAAGAACAAGAAAAAAGGTCTTTGCATTTTTTATTATTTTCCCAATAACTGACCGAAAGAGATGGTCTTAACTGTCAAAAGTTGGGCACTATTTGACATCTTAATGCTGATTTCTCAAAAACTGAAGTCCATAAAAGGCATTCTGAGCACTGAAATATTTTTCCATAAATTCCTCTATTTTATGTTGCTGTAATTAAGGATTTGTTCATACTTTTTGTGGGTTTTTCCTTCTGGAACACTTATAACTCAAACCAATATTTATATAGATTAAAAAAAAAAATTAAAATATACACAAGATGCTTCCTTATCGAGGAAAGCAGTTGATGCTGAGTGCCACTGAACTTAAAGTGAAAGCTTATCTTTGCTGAACTTGGAATTTTGCAATTCGCCTAGTGGGAATTGAATCCAGCATACAGAAAATGGCCTAAGTCAGACATAATTGTGGTGGACGCTGATAAATAAAAGTTCAACATGATTACTATTTGAGGAAAAAAAATCTGTAAGTTGCTTGCATTAAATGACGAGCTTTTGGGGAATATTCAGCCAGGAAGCTATTAAATTGCAGTGTTTCAAATTTTGAAAAGCAAAACTTTATAGAAGGGATGTTTCAAACGGAAAAAAAAAGTCTCAAAGTTATTTAATTATGCCATTTAAATGTTTTAAAATGAAAACAACCTTTGCTTTGAATCCTAGCTGATTTAAAATATTAAAATATTCAATTTAAACAAAATATTTTCTTTTTATTAAATAGAAGGGGATTATTTACCTTTATTCAGTTTTATTTTTCTTAATTTTTTCAGTAATATTGCTACATTAGAAATAGAACGAAAGATTTGGTTTTCTTCCTGTCTTGTGAAGTTTGCTCTTGACACACTGGAAAAGGATTGTTTTCAAATTTCAAGCATACACAGTAAGATTTGTTTAAAAGATTTGGTCATTTAATATTTTTCTCTAAAACACGGATATTAAAGTTTATGTAAACAATAGCATATTTATCACCCTTCTAACCTAAACATATATATATATACTGTATATAACGTGCTGCCAGAATTTCTATAACAAGAATATAATGAATAATTTACATTATTTTAAGGAATTTCATTTACACAGTGCTGAACTGGTAGCAAACTATGGGAGGCAAATGTCTTTAACTCTTTCTTAAGCATCTAATCTCTATGTTGGATCTCCCTTTCCTTTCTCTATTTTTTACTAGTCATGTGGGATGCTACCATACGACTCAGGGGAGCTCTTGCTATTTTTTTTTGAAAAATAGTTTGTTAGTATAAACAATACCTGTGGGTTATACACAAGTGGGCTGTTGCAGGTTCTTCCTGTTTAAACTGGGCAATTGCTCATCAGTGTCTCATATATTTGCTTTGTTCCCTGATTGTGTGATCTGACCTTTTTAAATGGGAAGAATGACTCAAGAAATCACTGAAACCCTTCTTCTGCTAGCAAGATCCTTGGGAAAAGAAACAGCCCAGAAGAAAAGCCTCTGCTGCTTTGGGAATGTAAAAGGACCTTTGCACTGTCTTGCATACCTGTATTATCCCTCACTAGCTACATGGACTCCAGATACAAATGTAGATGGATTGGTCTCTGGTTGAGAAAATAGAAAGATGTGAGTCAGATTCATGAATCATCTCTCTGTATTTCACAGTTGTTCTTTCACAGCAGGTAATGGCTGGCATGGCTGCGTGTGCAATTATAGTTATAGAAATGGTGGCTGGAATTTATCTGACTAATTGTGTTGTTACTGTGCTGTGGTTCTGACAGTCACTCTCTGTGCAAACCATATGGGTATAGTTGCGAAAAATATGTCTTCATTTGTTCATTGTGGCAGAGCACTTCTGTTCTCCTGAAGTTGCTATGTGCCTGCTTATCATACACGAAAAAGTTTTGTATGCCAACTGAGGACAGGCATTGAATCCCTTAATCTTGTTTTAATGTCATATTACAACTGTTTGTTGTAGTCGTTAATTGCCTGTCTACATGCAGTGCTGTTTGCAAATTAAGTATTTTTTCTGTTTTGTTTGCAAACTTTGCAGATCTCCCTTTGTTCAAGGAAGATCATGTGTTTCTTTACTCATTTGCACTCTCTTTCATTACATGTATTTGCTCAACAGGGTAACAAATCCATTGGTTTGTAGTGTTTAATAGTTTCCTGTACCCATTCATGAATATAAGAATGGCTTCTAATAACCCTCCCCAATGTTTTTTTCTAAAATCAATGACTCTTTTAAATCATCTCTACAGCTAACCACTCACTGGAGACATTTATTGCTGAAGGCAGCATAGCAGATCACAGCTCATCTTGCACATCATCTAGTCAAAACATCAATTAGATACGCTTAAAAATCTTGTTATGACAATAAGACTTGAATTCCATAGTGGTTCTAATGTATTTCCAGTATAACAGCGCAGGTGAGGATCTTATGTGACCTGCTGGTTTGTATTCTAGCTATGAAAATCTCTTTTCTGTTGGGAATTTCAAGGGCTGATAGGTTTGGATTTTTATGGCATGGGTGGTTTGTATGAAAAAAAAAATATTTTTTTTTTATATATAAAGGACTAGATGCCCCCCAATTTTTTAAAATGTTGTTGTTAAAAAAAAAAACAAAACAAACACCACCGTTGTTTTTTGAAAACAAAGCATTTTTTAAAAATAGCTAAAGACGTTATCTTTATTTTTGTATCATGTTGGGCGCCAGTGTGCCTGGAATCCTTTATTTGGGCCATGTGGTATCAATCACCTTTGCCAGAGAATGTGCTGGATTAGTTGCCTAGCTGTAATATGGCTAATTTTTAGTCTTTGTGAATGGTGCCTCAGCTCTCCATTAAACAATCCATTAAAGCTTGTGTGTAGTGAATAGCTATACATAGGACCAGAAGAGAGTACCTTCATCACTAGTCCACATTACTTTTTATAAATTCCTTGAACTATTAAAGCTGCTACTTTAAGACCTTGGTACAAGACAGTCTTGTTTATTAAAAACAAACAAACAAAACCAAAAAAACCCTCAAAGATAAAGCAGGTGCCAGCCTAGTAACTATTCTGGAGTTTCTTTTGTCACAAGCAACATTTAAACTTTTTGAATGTTTCTTGTGACTATTTTATCTCCTGTGAAGGCTGTTTCAGCTTTTCACACTCTCTGTTCATCCTCATGATGCTGTTAGATAGGGTTCCAGTGGGGTTTTGTCCTCTGGGGAAGCCCATCTAGATATAACACATGACTAATCTACTTTAACCTAGGTGTTAGCAGGAAGTGGTTCTGCCCAGGGCTGGTTGCACTACTTCAGCATTTCTGTTCTCTTTTAATTGCAGATGCTGCTAGGCTTTCCTTACAACTTTCTTCATAGCAAAATCTGAAATCCAGTTCACATGCCTCCTTCTGTAAGGAATGTGGGGCCTCCTCCTTAAAGAATCTCAAAAGTTTTTATTCATACCATGTCCATTGTGTTTTATGACCACAGATAGTTCAAATGATGCAACCTATCAACATATTCTAGCCAGAAAGAAAACTTTTTAAGGCCTGTTAAGCTAATACAGGGTCTAAATTCTGAACTGCTTTGATATTGGAGATAAAAGTCAAGGAAAAATGAAAACAAACTTTTTTTGTGATCTTCACAGAACGATAATGGTATATTGGTTTCTATGTCTTAGAAGCTACTGAAATTTTACAGAGTTGAGTCAGTAAAATGAGAAATGTTAATTAATAAAAAGCTAGCAATAAACCTCACAAAGTGTGTCACTGAGAGTAAAAGGAATATTTGGACATAATATCTGCCTTGAATGGAGGAGGAAATGGAGAGAGAAAAAGAGACATTCTTAGGTTTAAAAAGTAGCCTGGATTATGAGCATTTAGGAAGAAAACTTACGATATACAACCTGTAGACTTAATGGAGGCTTCTGATGTCTCTGTGGATGTCTGAGCCAGTAGGAAGAACAGAGCTTCATAAGTAGGGACTGTTTGACATATGTCTGTCAGTCAGGATACTACTGAAAAATGCATCACACATTCCTCTCTGAAATAATTTTATTAATTTAAAAGGATTTAATGCTAGCTCTGCAGCTAAATGTTACTGTCAACTTTACAAAAATCAGCTGGGGAGGGTAATTGGTTAATCACTTGTCAGTGACTAATTTTGAGTATCTAACTACAACATTAGGGCATGTAAAATACGTCTGTGCTGTCCAACTGTCTTTTTGCTATGTAGTGTTATAATTTACTTTCCAGATCTTTTTTCCCAAATGAAGAATTTCTGTCTGGAGTTTTGGTTTCGTTGTTTTAGAATGCCCAAAAATGTGTGATTTCCCTTTCCTTAACAACATCCCAGGATACAACAGCTGTTTTCTGTGTCCTCACAGAATCACAGAACGATAGGGATTGGAAAGGACCTTCAGAGATCATCTAGTCCAACCCCCCTGCCACAGCAGGGTCACCCAGAGCAGGTTGCACAGGAACGTGTCCAGGCGGGTTTTGAATGTCTCCAGAGATGGAGACTCCACCACCGCTCTGGGCAGCCTGTTCCAGTGCTCTGCCACCCTCAAAGTAAAGAAGTTCCTCCTCATGTTTAGGTGGAACTTCCTATGGTCAAATTTGTGCCCGTTAACCCTGGGTCTTCCTTCACTTTTGGTGTGACTGTTCCTTTCTTTGAGGGGTAGGAGGTAAAGGGGGAGAACAAACAGAAAAGGAGGGTATTTATTTTTCTTTTCTTGTTTTTTATTTGGGCAGTGTCAGCAAAAGTGGTGTATTCATCCAACTAATTAATTTTACATAATGTGTTGCTCTGATGGTAAATTGGACCTAAGAATATAATGGCTTATCACGTATACTGCATAGCAACCTGTAGTCATTAAGTCTATGCATTGTCCTTATACTATTATATTATGTTATATGTATTTTCTTTCCTGAATCAAATGTGTCATCAGTTGACTTGATATGGAATTTAGAAGAAGAGGTTTTTGGGTATGGAAGGAAAAAAGCACAGGGAAATAAATACTGGGTTTGAACTTCCCTTGGCAATTTCTGCGTACCAATTGACAGACACATATATTTTGTGTGGAATTCTGCTTCGTGATTTTTGTTTCCAGTTAATGTTTTCTTTAGGTTAACTGTCTTTCTCTTGAACTGTATTAACTGGATTTCTTACATTTCACAGAAATTGTGCTGCTGTTTTTTTTTTATACGCACATACTTGCAGATCTGAAAGAAAAATAATCTTTGATAGCTTCACATATTAGCTTTCACAGCTTCAGCTCTTACCACTTGAACTTTCCAATTTGCTTCTGTGTCTCGATTTTTTTTCAGTGATTTTTTTCAGTCTTTGTTGCATCTATTCTAAATTTTCTTCTCTTATTTATGTTTTTATAATGTCTGATTGCTTGTTGGTTTTGAATCCCTTTATATTTTCTCACCCCCCCCCCCCAGCCTTTCTCCTCACAACAGAATTTCTATTACCTTATATGAAAGAACGATTTTTATTTTTCATGGAGGCTTTCTTTTGTGGTTATTTCTATTTATTTTGTAACAGGGAGTTTATGTGAAATAATTTGCTAGGTGAAATAACAGTCAGTTCTGGATTAATATAGATGCTTTTTGGTTTTTGGTGATTACAAGCGGACTTTATCAAAAGACTGTATGTAAATGTGAGAGAGAGGTACAAGGAATAACTCCCATTGACACTGTATACCCATCAGCTGGATTTGCTGACTTAAAGAGGTGAGGAGGGGATTTCCAATGCTCTTTTCTCTCTGTTTCTTCAGGAAACTGTTTGAGTTCCAGGAAGATAAAGATTAGATTTCAGAATAACAATATACTTATGCGCAAATTTAGCAATAATTTGAGAGTTCAATATCTCATGCAGTTATCTTACAAATTAAAGAAAATTTCCTTATGCTATTGAAGTAGAAAAGTAGTCCAATTTCGCATTTCTAGATGATCTGTCAGTATAGAACTACAGTGTCAAAACATTTGTACTTGCTGAATTTAATATTATACTATTTTAAGAACATTTTATTTAATCGCTTTTTTCTAGTTTTTAGTCTCATACACATAGCTACAACATAACTACAATAAAGGGGCAACAGAACAACATGTAAAACAGTTTTTAAATGCTTTCCAAAACAGTTTTGACACTTCTGTCAGATTGACTAGCATGTGCAGAAGCCACTGTTATTTAGAAAGCACTGATGATTATATATCGTGTCTGTATTGTGTAGGGTGAGAAAAACTTGGTGTCTTATTTTTTCAAGAAAAGTCCCATAGCTCAACTCTACCAGCCTTGCGAAAAGAGAATACAGATCAACTATAAATGAACCATTTCCCTTCATCTACCTAGAAATTTCACTTTTTTCTGCCAATTACCAGAGGTCCACAGAAGTACTGTATATTTTCTTGGCAATCTTTCAACCTCTTCTTCAGAAGAATGAAACAAAAAATAACATCCAATTTTTCTTTCTGATACTAGCCCATTATTCTGCCTTTCATCTCCAGGTCAATACAGCATTATTTCTGCAGCGCTGAAGGATATAACATTGGCAATAGACTAAGCACAGGCAATGTAGAAAGAAAGAAATATTTTCCTGCCTGATTATTTATATCTAAATGATGATGTTGATTTGAAGCCGGTTGGATTTTGATAATGGAAGAATTTGTTCTGACAGGGAGGAAGTCTAGAGGGCAGAGCGCAGAGGGAAAAGTCAGAAAGTATATGAGAAATGCAATTTATAACAAGTTCCATAACTAATTGTCACTCTGTCACCGTGGGACTGAAAAGGGGCCCCGAGGGATGTGACAAAATATGTGCAGAGCTGTACTGAATGTGCATCTGCAAAACTGAATCATTCAGATGAATTCAAATACGTGGTCAACTTGATTATGGGAGACAGGGGACACTGAGATTCAGGACAAGTCTCCACTACTAAGGATGCATCTCCTCATGGTGGTGAAGCATACACATTTTGCATCACTCTGCTTACACTGGTTTCCTGGGAATTCGTTATAGTGACTTGCTGCCGTACTAAGCAGTAACTACCCTGATGTAATGATTTCCAGCAATGCTGGTGGAACTTTCCCACCTCATCTTATTTAATTATTTATTTTAGTTTTAACTCACTCTGACAGCCTCTTGAGACACACAGCTCATTTTCATGAGGGCTCCCAGGAGACAGCAATAACACAAGTCTCCTCTGCAGTTGCATACATCATTATAACAAAACCCATAAAGCGGGACACTTAATCTGAAGCTGCAGACAAGAGCACTGAGCAGTCAACACCTCAGTATGTTGGCTTAAGGCAACAATTTAAGGCATTTCAGAAAGTTCAATTCTTTTTTTTTTTTAGTCACTCACAGTTCAAGTTCGTCTGTTCTTTGCTTTACTCTTCTCTCTTCTTACCTCTCTTCTGTGTTAACCATTCAACATCTTTCCATCTGTACTCCCCCCTTTAGACAAACTTCACTGTCTTTGTGGCAGAGTTGAGATTTCTTTTCAGGGGGTGGCACAGGTTTTTAACGAATGCTAATGCTAGACCTTTAGTAGGAGGGTGCTGAGTAACTAAGAATGAGGACCTTTGTACTGAGCTTTAATTAGACTTTGGTTTTAAAAGATGCTTACCAGAGAAAAACACTTCAAAGAATCTTCACTAAAAATCCTTCCTCTCTTAATTGTTGAGTTTCTAGTAATGGAAGCGTTTCTCCAGTCTTCACACACAATTCAGGAACAGTTGAGGCCTGAATTTCTAAGCATGATTATAACAGGAAGTAGATGCCATTGTAGTCTTTATTTTTATTACTGTTATTATTATTTTAGAAAACATTTGTTCAGAATAAAGAATTTTAAAATTTAATTTTGAGGACAGCTGTTTAACAGTTACCCTCTGAATTAAGTTAAATAACATAGTAGTTTTGGCAAAATGTAAATTTCTTGCCTCCTAGTTAATGTTAATGCTAAGAAGAACAGATATTTTTGAGGTGAAGAAGCCCTTCATAGTTTCTGCTTTTTTCTCTTATTTGTTCTAAGTCATATATGAGTCAGACTGTAAAAATAACAGAGTTTGGAGGCTCCATTGTGGTATTTTTAATTTTTTTCTGTGCATGACTTCTGAGAGGGGGGAGAAACAAAGTTCTGTATAGTAAATCTTGATTTATTGGTATCTTCTGTGCTCATATATACTTACTCTTTTATTAGGCAAGAATTTTCTGCCACCACCACCCCCACAGTTTTTATAAGGGAAAGTTCAGTAGTAATGGTTTCAAATAAATTTTAAATGTGCCATACTGAGCAATCTCAAGGCACTTTATATACAATTTTGAACTTATTATGCACTGCTTATAGTCTTATGAACTGCTCCCAGGCATTTCCCAAGATGGAAACAAAGGGAAGAAAAATAATACTTGAATGGATAAAACTGCAGCCTTATCATTTTGTGAGGTACTGCTTAATTGTAATGTACATCTGAAGTATAACAATGACTCATCTATTTAAATAGCTCATCTGTAAATATAGAAATCTTTAGAAGAAAATTGCATGCCTCAAGGCAAAAACTGATTTCTAGCAAGAATCAGGAAAGAATGCGGAAAGGCAAGGAAATCAACGAAGAAGAGTATGTAGTTAGAAACAAACATGAGACTCAGAATGGCTGGATTCTGTCCCTGGTTTACCTTAGACTTCATACAACATTTAGTTGTGAAAAAATCCAATTAAATCACACTTGTACCTAAAGAAGGTAATAATATATCACATTGTATGTATCTGTTCTGAGATAGGATGGGGGGCTTTTAAGAGACCAGTGTCTTGGTTTTTGTATGGATTGAGGGGAGATTATATTGATATGGGAATAAGAAGCAGGATAATGCAAAATGTCTAAAAAAATTCTTTCCTCAATGGAAAATACTGTACAGAGTTTCATTTTGAACTCCTGATCAGCCATAAGATGCTGGAGTTCTCTCTTCACTTCAGCATAATCTACTGTCCTGAACTGAGTAATAGCAACAGAAAGTATGTCCTTTCTGAGTATTTCTAATGTACAGCAGTCTTGAAGTATTCTTCCATTGCTCTGATGAGACTGTACTTACATGAATACAGAAGAAAATATGGCTGGGCTTCCAGCATTACTATGGATTTGAAAGAAGCATAACGAAAAAAAAAAATCTGCAGAAAAAAAAACAGTTGATGAGCTTCCTTCAACTGCAGAATTTTTCCATCTGATTTCTAATTTCTTGTTTGGTGGGTCTTTAGAGGTTTTGAATTTGTTCTGCTGGGTTCCCGTGAAGCTTAGAAACAAAATTAGTTTTAGTGTGTTTCTGTTTATTTTGTTTCTGTTTACATAACTTGTAATGGCTTTACGATACTCAAGCAAAGCCAATATTGGAAGGCAGTTCTAATATTTGTAGATTTAGTTGCATGTTTTGAGACTCCCAAATGACTGATCTTTGATATCTTCAGATAACTGAACAAACAATTACCTTAAGGTAACTATTTCTCTGAGGTTGAAGAGTTATTTTATTTCTTTCAGGTACTTTGCTTTAAGCACTACATCAACTTCCATGCACATTTTCATGTTTTACTATTGTAATATAACAGGTTACATTTTCCTTTTTGAAGTTGAGAAAATATTGTCACTAGGAACTTAAATTCCTCTATAAAACTAATACCGATAAAATAAACAACAGTACTTGAACTTTCTGTCAGTATGAAATAATTTTCTGAGGTTCCAGTATGATACTGGTTTATTGGTTGGAATTTACGTAAAGCACAGGGGGTTCTTTTTGACTGAAAGTTCATTTTAGTGTGCTCCAATTTTGACTCAGAATCCTCAAAGGCCATTTTGGAGGCTTTCTTCCAAAAGCAATCATAGCCGTGGTATTTTTCACCATGTTGGATCTCTGTGTGGTGTATGGAAGATCAAGAACTCATGTGAAATGATTTGCTAAATGTTATCTATCTAAAGACACTGTAGAAGTGATTTTATTTTACTGCCAGACCAGGTCAGTGATTTACAGGTAAAGGCCAAAGGAACTGTCCTGAATCATCCAGTTTTTAATAACATGTATGTTTTCATAGGTTAGAAAAACCACACTAATTCTGAAGGTATTTTAATAAAAATAATCTGAGAACACTTCTACAGGAAGGATTGAAAAGAAATTTTACTTGCAATGAGAGTCTTTGAGAGACTTGTTAGTACAGCTGTGAGTGCAATCTAAGGTCAGAAACTTGAAAATTTCTGGTTTTAGTGATAAGTAAGTGGCTTTCTTTTCTTTCCCTATTAGACAGAAAATGGTCGGCAGTGGAACTCTATTGTGAAGACCTCAGAAGAAATACCAATTTTTCCAATCAGCTTTTCATGATGTAAATATAATTTGAGCTTTCCCAAATGGGCAGCTAAACCATGAACAAGCAGAAAAAAACATTTTGGACTGTATTTCTGAACCAGGCTTCACCTTCTGTCTCGGGAACTTATTAAAGGATTACAGCTGAAAAGGACAAGAGAAAGAAAACCTTGAACAGGAAGCTTATCCTACAATGAGAATTACAAGTACATCTTGTATCTGCCCAGTCCTAGTTTGTCTCTGTTTTGTGCAGAGGTGTTATGGAGGTGCTCACCATGGCTCCATCAAGGTGACTAGAAATCAAACCAAACACGTAGAAGGCGAAACAGAAGTGCATCATCGTCCCAAGCGTGGATGGGTGTGGAATCAGTTCTTTGTTTTAGAAGAACACATGGGACCAGATCCTCAGTATGTAGGAAAGGTAAGGTCATTGTCCTTTTGGTTTTGTTTTGCCCATCCCCTGAAATGTGCCATTGATAGAGGAAAACCGGGTATCTCCTTAGATGGCACCTCCTTTTTTAAGGGAAGACTCTTGGATTGCTACATACATGCACACTGAACTTGACAGTTGTCTATGTATACTTTTTGTGTTTATTATAAAGAAAAAAGATAAATAAAAGATAGTAAAATATGATAAAATAGCCTTTCTTCTGAGCTCAGCTAAACAGGGAATGAGTGCAGCTGATCCTCTTAAATCAGATTCTAGAACCCCAAATGCATGGGACTTAAATATGTCACTGCTAAAGACTTTTCTAGACTATTTCAGAATAAGATTCAGTTCTGCTTCAGAGAATATTATAAATACAGTCTAGGATCCATAGGGTGTTCATCCCACTTTGAGGGTAGGGTGGAAAAGGACTTCTCCAAAGGGAAATCCTCTGTGACTTTCTTCACAAAAAGTGGCAGGAGGTGTGTTACCTGTTACAGTTCCTCAGAAGCCTGTGAGAACAAAAAGCCCTGCATTTATGTTTTGACATATATAGTGAGCTTCAGGCATAAAGTTCACGCTGATGCAGTCTCAGGATGGTTAACTGAAGTCTGATTTATCATGCGTAATGTCTGTATAGCTTGGGTTTTAAATTTGCATTAAAATAACACAAAACTGTATATCCAGCTTTATTGCAAGTTGTATGACAGATGGAGCTTTTCTCCACCTGAATATTGCCTTTCAGCATTATGATAGAATTTTTTATTACATAATCTAGATGAATCTTAATTTCCTTAATGAAAATGGAGAAAGACATTGAATATGAGGGGTGAAGAAAGATGATTAATGGGGATGAGGGCATGGAAAAGGAATTATTTCATTTTAGTTTGCCTTCAAGTTAGGAATCCTGAAAATTATATCTTAGAGTATGAAAAATATACAAGGAAACCAGTAGCTTCTGAAATCACAGGTGTATTTTAGCAATGGCTTTCAAATCAGAACAGGATCACCTGAACTGAAAAATAGCAAGTGAAACATCTGTATTTAAGATACTGTTAACACAAAGACTAAAAAAAAATTATTTAGTTATGCCAACCTTAGTAGAATACCAAGTATTTCAGTATACTGAAAATTGTTGAGATTTGTGCAGGAAATGTAAACTGGGGAAGGACCTTTCTAAATTGAGATAGTGGGTTACATTGAAAAAGAAGCTTTTAAAATGGGTAAGGGAATGAGGAGGTATGCTTCCAGACCCATCTTGGACTGATTAACATTTTCATGAATAATTATGGAATAGAAGAAACATTTTACAAACATGTTGCTGATGCAAAGCTATGCAGGAGAATAAAAACATTGTCTGGAAAGAGCTAGATAGCATGAATAAGATTTGGATATGGAGATACAGAGTAAACCTCAGGACCACAATGTCATAAGGCTCCTAAAGAACAATACCGTGAATTTTGGTTCTACACTATTGGTTTGTTAGGTGCAAGTGACAGAAGAAGAGAAGATCTGGTCATCAGATCAATTATTGCTTCTACCTGAATACCTTAAATAAGGTAAACATGATACTAAGCTGCAAAAGCTGAAATAATCAAAACAGAGATAAAGTGGTGTTGAAGCCATTGTGAAAAATACTGTTAATCTGTTTACTGCTGTGACTACTTTTGGCCAAGAAAAATGAATTTATATATGAAGCCATACAAAGAAAATTTAATACCATGTTTGGGGTGGTCATGGTCAATAAAATATGTTTATTTAATTACTCCCACAAATAATAGTGGAGAGCATGAATTACTCTATAAACACACTTCAGAAGAAACCACAAGATAAAGAGAAGAGTTAGTTAAGTTGATTCAGCTTTTAATTGAAAAAATTAGGTTTTGGTGATCATGAGTTAATTTAGAGTGGAAATAAGAAAATAAGGGAGGTTCTGAAAGAGTGTACTAATAGGAAGAGTGTAAACAAAGTCTGAAGAGGTTTCAAAGTAAAGTGTGCTTGTCTTTATGAAAGCATTTATAGACATGAATGCATGCAAGAACAGAAGCCTGGATTCAGTGAGCTAAAGGTCCCTTTCAATTTTATGTTCCTATGATAGCTATATATTTTCTTTCGTCCTCTGACCACTGGATTGGTGCTACATTTATGGAGATCAATAAATAGGATTTCTTTTACTCATTCGTGGTCAGAATCTGACTACATGCCTTGTTTGAGGACATTTCTTCCTCTGTACTTACTGGTTTTTCTCCCCTTTTCCTCAAAGAATTCCCTTTGGTTTTCATCATTTTCTGCTTTGAGTACTTCACAACATTAGTAAGCTCATCTTTGCAGAAGCTTTGTGGGACCTAGAAGCGTCTGTACTCTGTTTTCCATTTGTTATGATGGTTCTGATGACCTGATTTACTGCAAAGATCAGTCATATTATCTCAGGCATATGTTTTTAATTCAGAAAAAAAAGGGAAACCTGGCTGAGACTGACATAATACTAGTAATTAGCACAATTTCAGCAGTGGTCATTGTGCATGAGTTCCTTTTCATTTTGAAAAATAGATGTTTTACTGATGTTGTGTTTAATTGTACACACCTCATCAAGGTCTCATTCTGTGTGTCTTTAATTTGACAAGAGGTTTTCATTCAAAGCGCCACAGTTTATGAAAGAAGGCTATGTGAGCAGTGCCCTTTAATTCCAGGCTTCTGTTTGGTGGCAACACGTTATCTATTCTGTCAGTTATTAATTCTGTAGACTACTCTGTTTCACTGGTGAGAGTTTTGCCATTTGAGAGCTGTCCTTTCACATTTTTCACACCCAATTTGGGAGTAACATCACAGAAAGCAGAGTCATTATGTACAATGCTGTTATAATGATTACAGTCATTGTCATGGAAATGTACACTGAGGACAAGAATAGGGTAGGAGGCAATGAAAATAGTAAGGTTTCTCATTCTTATTGTGAAATGACTGTCAAGAGGATGGATTAATTTAGTACCATCATCTGTTATACAGCAAGTGTTAGGACAACAAGTCATCATTATATTTTAATATCAAGCATATCCCCATTCCTCAGTCATTATTTCTTTTCTCTAAAAAAATGTCATTTGGAGACTGGAAATCTGTATAAAATTAATCCGTATTAGCCATACTCAGAAGTTTTTTATAGAAACATGGCAAAATACAGGTCCTGGAAAAATGAGGTTGTGGTAGAAATGAGAAGTGATCCTTTTGTAGATGTTAAGTATTTTCAGTAGTTTTGGTATTATACAACTGATTCCATGTTGTTGCACTTGGGATAAGACTTTAATGTTTCAGGATATGTTTTGCCAAACAACCAACCCCGAAAATAGCTTTGTATTTAAAAAGGTATCTTTACAGAATTTAAAACCACAGTGACTTCTTTTTTCTAAAATGATGAATTATCTGGTGAGGTTTTCTTGAAAACTTCCCAATGATCAACAGTGTTCAATGACGTTAGTTCTGACAGACATCTGTGGGTACAAGTATGTGTGTGTGTGTGCGTGCAATGGAGAAGCTGTGGAAATTTGATTAAGCGGGAGCAAATATCCTTCTCTTAAATAAGCATCTTGAATACACAGAACTGTGTTTTCAGCTACATGAGACTTCTTGTCCTTTGCATCTCTCTGATGAAAACTATTCTAATGAATACATATCTGTGAGCACTGAAAGGGGCAGGGCTGGTGAATCCACCATGACCTGACAAGGAGTCGGATACTGACTGCACCAGCTCAGAGGAATGGATATTCTCCTGAGAAAAGCTAGAAAAACTTGTGCTGCAAGCTTTAACATTTCTCAGTTGCCATGACTGGTATAGTTTGCATTTCTCTTGCATTTTCTGTATGCTTCCAGGTTAGATAATTCGTGTGCCAGGATATGGACAATAACAATAAAAAAATAACAAATAAAGAACTTAAGGAAAGAAGAGGAACGGAGTACATGTTTCAGTCCCTAATGTTCTTCATTTTGAACCTCCACACCTCTTTGCCTCCAGAAGGTCTGCTCCTTCTGATATTTCTTAAAAGAGAGTTGCACTGGAAGCACGTCATAACTATACATTCACTGTCCTTCTTTGGAACAAGAAGTAAATGTGCAGTGGTAAAGGGAAGATCAGTGTTCGTTTGAAGCTGAGAGAGTCATGCTATTAGATGGAATAGCAGAGGAACATGATGAACAAGACACGCTGGGAGAGTTGGGGTTGTTGGAATTGTTCAGCCTGGAGAAGAGAAGGCTCCAGAGACCTTATAGCAGCCTTCCAGTACCTAAGGGGGGCCTACAGGAGAGAGGGGGAGGGATTCTTTATCAAGGAGTGTAGGTATAGGATGAGAGGTAGTGGTTTCAAACTGGGTAGATTTTAGATTAGATATTAGGAAGAAATTCTTTACTGTGAGGGTGGTGAGTCACTGGAAGAGGTTGCCCAGGGAAGCTGTCGATGCCCCATCCCTAGAAGTGTTCAAGGCCAGGCTGGATGGGGCTTTGAGCAGCCTGGTCTAGTGGGAGGTGTCCCTGCCCATGGAGGGGGATTGGAACTAGGTGATCTTTAAGGTCCCTTCCAACCTGAGCCATTCTAAGACTGACACTTGATTACTCTGTGCATCCTTTGTGTCTCTGGAATACCGAACATATACTTCTTAATCCACTTCAGATGTCCTCTGAAGGGTAAATAAAAATTGCTTTTTGGGTATTCAGCTCTGTCTTGTTTTTCAACTGCATTTTTATTCCCAAATTGGGGGGTAAGGGAGGTGATGCTTTATTTAGTTCCTGCATTTTTCCCTGTAATTCAAAGCCACTTTCAGATTTGTGTTGATAGGGGAGGTAAGGAAGTATGGTTGTGAATACAGGAAAAGGAAGAGGAAAGTAACAGCTTCTAAAATGTCCTGAAATTATTGTACTGCAAGTGAGATTAGGAAAGAAATCCCAGGTGTTATATTGGATTTTCAAGGTAGTAATTCTATTAATTTGTTGTTTCACTCTTGAAACCAGAAATACAGCATAACAGACTTGTAATTCAAAATTCTTTTTCAAGGTAATACAGTGACATTTCATTGCAATAAATTAGTTCTCATACAGGAGAGTGAATCTAATCTTTCCTGATCATATCAAGACAATTTCATATCTCAGATTTAATGACAGTAAGGGGAAAGTTTTTATACTTTAGAATAAGTGCTAAGGAAGAAACAAAAATGGAGTTTTACAATTAAAATGCTTTTATTCAATGGTAGAGGTTTACATAAAATAAAGCATATCAAATATTTCAGCATAAGCATACACAAACAGTTCCAAAATTTATTCTGATAAAGAAAGTGTTTTCTTCTATGATAAAGAAAATAAAAAAAAAGAAAGTGTAGATGTTGTAGTATAAAGATTTTGCACATGGCTTGTTAGCCATTTTCATGCCTTTGTAAAAAGGTGTGCAGGTGGCATAATCAGCATCTAGAATATCATGCATCTCATTTTCTGCCTTTTAGGTTGCTAGTTTCACAAATAATGTATTTAGATAAAATAATTTTCCTCTATAGCTAGTGAAAATGTGGTAGCAATAAATACCTAAATACGCAAGCACAGAATTTCCTGTTCTTTTGTGGACTTTAGTTGCCTCTTTAAAATTTTATACTAAAATAGACCTATGTAGAAAATAAAGTAAAAAGGAGGAGAAGGATTTTGTCTCAGCAAGCTTTAAAACCACATATTTCATGTGTCTAGAGATTAAATTTTTAATTCTTCCAGGGGTCTTAGAAAGGGGGAAGACCAACACTGAATGAATACACTTAATATTTGAACAAAGATTTTAGCTTCACAATTTTGAATTCAAGACTGACATGTCTCCAGCTTCTTCCAAAGACCTCTTACTAAATCTGTGAAAGACTGAGATTATAGATGCTTGCACTGAAAAAAATAGAGGTTTGTATTTTTAATAGATCCCTTTTAATTATAAAAAATCTTCCCTGTTACAGTTTCTCCATAGGTCACTAACCTCAGATTTTATGGTACTTTCTGTTTACTTTGGTCTTTATGGTTTTCTGTTCTCTGATTACTCAAAATCATCTTCTTCCCTGTTACAGCATTTTCATTGCATTAGGTCACTAACCTCAGATTTTACAGTACTTCTTTATTTTGTTCTTGATGCTTTTCTGCTCTCTGATTACTCAGGTCCTAATTCTTGTCTCCCTTACTGTTGCTAAATAACATTTTGATTCAGTGCCATTGAAGTTGATGGAAAGCCGACACTGATCATGTAGGACAGTGCCTATTTCTTTATTCTGCTATCTGTCTCCCACTGTTGCTCATGGCAACCTTACCAAGCCTTACCAAGAAACAGAGGAAATGTGCCCTCTCCATCTTAACTGCTGTCATCAAATCCGAGGTCAGTATTGCACAACATTATATGGTCCTATATCATGTTAGCCATATGATTTTCTACCTTATTTTTACAAAAAGCTAATTCAAGCCCATTGCCAAACCAAAAAGCTTTTCAAAATAAAAATGTGCACATGTGAACTTGGGTTTTTTTGAGTTCTGTTGGCACTGACAGCCCCATTTGCTGCCTCCATGCTGATAGTAACCCTACCTTTATTCAACAACTGTTATTTGGTTTATTTTTGAGCGCTTGAGGGCACATTACTCAAATTCTACAAGTCATTGAACACTGTAGACCTTTAGGTTTTATTTATTATTTTTTTAAGTGGAACCTCTAAACATTCAGAAGTTATTTGGGGGAAAATCAAACTAAAGGGAAGAGAGTGTTTTCATCAACCTGATCAATATGACTTTCTTCCAGCGTGTTCAGCCATACTTGAGGTTTCCTGAAGCATAGTACTTGCATTGCCGTCCTTTAACAGAAAATGTCTATATACAGACTGACAAGGGCATTTTGATGTGACACACCAACAAAACAAACAGAAAAGCACAAATAAGTTGGAAGTTCAGTCCTGGTCCAAAGACATAGGATAAAGTGTTTACCTGGTTTAACTTCATTTAAGTCAATGTGTAATTGCACCACGAAGAAACTTGGTCTTTTATGTCAAAACAGCAACACTGAATCTAATATGTCAAAGTAATAACTGTTTTTGTGAGGAAGCTTTATACATTCTGTCAGTTCTATATTGCAAAACATCAGTTTGCTGTGTGGAGACCGTTATTTCAATTAATGGTTAAAAAAAAATTTGTCAAGGCGATCTAATCTTCCCCAAGATTCTTGTGGACTGAAGAAGTCTGTACAAAAGCTGACCTTTCTTTTTTCTTCTTTACTTCTTACCCTTTTATGACTTTGACACACCAGCAGCGTAAGTTCTGTGGCTTTTACATGTTCTTTACAATGAACAACTGTATTGATGAAATTAACGTTTTTTAGGTGGAACTGCCATTTTTCACTTAATTGTTCTAGCAGTAACTTTTTGTGGGAAAACCAGCCTGAAAATTTTTTTGTGGGGAAAAATTTTTTGTGGGGAAAACCAGCCTGATGGTACTATCTTTAAAAACTAGGGCAGAAGCTGGACATTGCTGAAGTTGTCTGTTGGTTTTAAGGTGGGTGCTTCTTTGTATGTTGTTAGTTTTTTGCTGCTGACTAACTGCAAACTACACTTTTGCATAAAACCAGGATTTTTTTTGACTAGAAGATCAGTGAAGACAATGAGAAAAGCTATGTCATTGGCAAAATGAAAATCACCTAGCTTAGTGGTGATGAATATGACGCTTATATTTTAAATATCTACACTTTTATGTTAATTAAATGTCTGGAAATGTTCAAGGGAAGAGAACTGAGAGAATCTTATTGATTTTTCATGTCTATGTAAAATGATCATGT
The DNA here is from genome assembly GCA_947846985.1 of Fratercula arctica. Lineage (NCBI taxonomy): Eukaryota > Metazoa > Chordata > Aves > Charadriiformes > Alcidae > Fratercula > Fratercula arctica. Next base: position 82,992,157 of record CANTUZ010000002.1, read on the forward strand.
TAATCTTTATGTCTGATAATACTGTTTCTTGATACAGAACCTCAGTAACGTTAATTACTATCTTGACATTCTGTAACATTTCAAGAATTTTTACAGATTACCAAGTGCTTTCTTCACATTAGGTTTTTGAAATGTCAAAAATTAGGAAATACTTGCGGTGTGGACAGTCTTAAGACTGTGGCACACACAGACTTTGTGCATGTCAAAAATCACAGAGGGATATAGGTGTGGGATAGTATGAGTTTAAATTCACTTTATGAAGAAATTAATCCATTAGACCTGAGGTGTATCTTAGACATTTTTGGCAGACCCCTTTTGCTTTTAAAACGAGATAAGTTTTGCAGTCAAAGGCAGATGAATTCCTTTGGGTTAGAAGATGAAGTAATTGAGGTTTTGTCTGACATGAATACTAGATAGATATTTTAAATTGTGTTTCTGAGTAATATTTAGGTTTACTTGCAATGTTTAATACTTGTTCTTATTAAAGTACAATGAGTAATGTCTGAAAGCAGGAAGTACCATAGTTACTCAAAACCACAGGTATGTGTGGCGTGGTCACTGGTGAACTTCAGTGGATGCTTCCCCTGCTGTTGTTTGGTTTCCCTTGCAAATTTTCTGGTCTTTAATAATATGCTATTATTTCCTCCAGTCAGAACCTCTTACAATGAGGTTAGATTATAAAAGATTTCTCTCCTTCATCTAGCCTTGTTTTTCACATTGCTTATAGCTAATGATGATCCCCCGTGACCCTCAAGCTTCTGTCAGATTTGCCTGGTATTGTCCAAGGCTCCAAAAGCCATGGGCCCCAGGGCCACTAATGTGGGGGTGTCCACACAAACAACACATGGAGGCTTGATTGCATAGGCATTACTTCTAATACACTTCATGTCTACTTAGGGAAATGTAGTTTGGTGTCAAACTGAGAATTAATTTATTGATTCCCCCAGATGAATGACTGCCATGAGGTTTCTGGAAGCTAGACATTTTATTAGTTTATTACTACTTTTTCTTGCTGTCATAGTGACCTTTACATAATATACCAAGTTGTGGCCCTTTCATGGAGCTGCTTTCAGGTAAGAGCAGCTTCTCTGCTGGAAGGATTGGCTCCTTCCAGTCCATGGAAAATAAAGGACCAAGGACTCTATGCAGTCTTAAATGGAATTTGACTAACTGTTATCATATGCCCTCATCTCCCTAATCTGTATCACATTGTGTGCAGCAGGAAGATAATTGCATCAAGGTGTGGGTGCCCCGGTGCCGGCAGAGGTGGTGGGTGCTGCAGGGTGGGCCCCTGTGTGGAGTGGATGGGGCCTGCCTTATGCTGGACACAGCCAGTTCCAGCTGGCTCAAGTGGTCCCTTTGCAGGGCACAGCCAAAATTAAAATTTGTAAAATGCCAAAACTACTTAGTTTCTGTATTAAAAAAACCCAACAAACCACAAAAGAAGTGATGGGTCAGTTACATCTATGAGATGTGGCAATGAGGAAATAAAGATAATTCTGCATCCTTTTATATTCATCTTGAGCTTCGTAACTTAATTTTTAAGGATATTTACCAGCTAATCTTAAATCAATAGTTGATGAATATGAAGATACGCTGACACTCTCAAGCATGAATTAGCATGTCAATTAGTTCTCAAGTACCTTCTCAAACTTATTCTGAGAGGTATTCATTCGTGTTCAGTTGCCTGTGTAACTTTTCATGCCCATATGTCATCTTGTCTTTTTAAAGATACTGCTGCATCATTTGGCTATTCATTACATTTTATCAACTCATTTGAGATGTATTTATGAAATGAAATGTTAGCTGGACTTTTATTTAGGTTCTTTGTACAATGAGAGGAACACTTTGGTTGAATGATTGAAACTCTAGATTAAATAATCCTATTTACTGTGTATCAAACTGCAAAGATTAAAAAAAGTGCAGGAAGTCAAACATGACAATTAGGCAAATAGAATGTACATCACCACAGTTTGGTATTTTCTCCTTCTTTCCATCTAGAAGGTATGACAAGTGAAACCATGCAGAACATGCTTTAGCAGGAAGATATCCTCTTTTTCTAAGGCAAAGATGGCTGTAAAAGAATAGATATTTCAGGCATAGCAATTTATTAATCCATCTCAAAATGGCTGAAAAAAGGCAAGTATGAACCTGCAATATTCTTAGGCTCTTAGTGGAGTTTGCAAAGGATTATTTTCATGGCATATTCTGTACAGCACTAAAGGTAATGACTCATATTTGTTGATTTTGAATGTATTGCCTTCTCAGGAATTGCTTCTTTTCCTTATTAGGTACTTCGCCTACACATCATCTTTCAGTTGTATCAGAATTATGTCTAATGCTCAACTTGTATTTGTTTGTGTTCTAGAATGGATACACATTTTTTTTAATGACAATAAAAATTTGTCAGATAACAAGAAGTAAAGCAGGAGGTCTCAGGTTCAAATTTAAAACTTCTCTATTGTTTCTAATCACATAATGCTTACATAGTCTATGAAATTGAAATCACAGTGGTAAATTTTCAGATTAATTGCCTTTGTAAATATTTCATTTCTAAAATACATAGTTGTTTGGGTTTTTTTTTCCCCTAACTGTAGGGAAAATACCAATGCATAAAAATGTGAAAGCACTCTTTCAGATTTTCTTCATATTTTTTTTCTGCTTATCAGGATTAGCTCTGGTTGGTTCTTGACAAGGAGTTAGTTTTCACTTAAACAGTTATTCCCATGAGTTTATTAGCTGCAACTTAAACAACATATTTTAAATAACAATGAAAACAACACAGACACCTTTGTATAGAAAGTGAGGAGGTGATATCTGCATTCAGATTACGTTCAATGATTTAGAGCAAAAACTTGAGCAGAGGTAAATCTGTGTCTGGGGCTAGAACAGAATATCTTTCAAGTTGTCTTTATATTCCTATAATCTTGGGTCCATTTTTTGCTAAAGGCTCTATTCCCTCCAGAATTTAGATGAGGTTTTTGAAAAGTCAGGTTGCCTGTATGGAGCTGTTCAAGATAGGACATAAGATGCCTCTCTGCAGAAAGGTATTATTAAAGGATTTGGCAAATAAGCTGATCAGAAGAACTTGTTCTAAGTCTGTTACTCAAGAGTAGTAGTATAGCTGTTCTGTACATTGCATATTCATATCAAATCTTCATTTTTCCTCTTCCAATAGTTTGAAATTTTCCATTAGGTTACAAACAAATGAAAGTCCCAATAATCAGGGATAATAGTTTGTATTCATAATTTACCCTTGGGTTTAGTGCATAATTAATTTGTGTGGCATGGGGTATTGGTATGTCCTTGTTTGTTTTGTTGTCAGGTGTGTGTAAACTGTTGCCAAAACATGTTTGTTTTGTTATTTTCCACTGTATTAGCATACTCGATACTTAAGGTATCAGTATAAATAATACAGCTTTTCAAAGTCTCATAGAAAAGACAGCAATAATAACAATTCTACTGAAGAGATCTTTTCATATTAGTTAAAAGACCTACTTGAGCCATACTTGTAATAATGTGTTGATAATAAAAGGGGTGACATCCACAAACAGAACACTTCCTTTAAATTAGGAAAGCCTGTTGAGGAAGAGGTTTCTGTGTATGTTTACAAAACAGATAGAAATGTTTTTACTTAATATAAATATAGTCTCTTTTGGAATGAATGGTCCATTTTTAATTTTTAATGCATTTTTTAATATGTTTGGATTGCTATATTTATTTTACTACTTAATATTAATTACAAATCTTTATTGTAAAAATCAATAATATCCTAAAGAGGTATAATTTTGGACCTGTTTGCACACTCCTGGTACATGAATACTTTCTATCTGAAAACCTTGAGGCCAATCATGACAACATAACCATTTCAACAAATTAAAGAGACTCTGCATGGATGCTTCAGATGTAATATTAAAACTACAAGAACACTATAATTTGCCTGCTGACTGAAATAACAAAGTTGCTGATGATGTGTTGAGGGTGTTCGGATAGCTTCTAGGATAGGAAAAATGCAGCAGTAATGGCAGACTTCACTTACTCCCTGGAAAGCAGAATAAATTTTACATTGAGGTTGAACCTTATTATCAAAAGGCTCTCACCATAATAAATGGCTGCTTCACAAATTATCTAGTCTTCAAATCTCCAAAAGAAGAACTAAACCTAAACTTGGCCTTAAGTAATGCTTAAAGCAAATGCAAAGCACCTGCAGAAAGATGCGAAAGGCTAAAGGGAGTTGGAATGACTAAATGGTGCAATAGAGAGGGCAAATAAAGGCAGTCTTTTAAAAAGTATGGTTATTTCTAAATGAGAGAAGTAGAAAGGACCAAGAAATCTTGGATGTTTATTGTAAAGCACAGTGGTCCATCAAAGAAAGTTTGAAGAAAAACTTGCAATACAAAATAAAAATAAAAAATTCTTTAGAAACATCAGGATAAGGAATGCTACCAGAGACTGTTGTGCTAAAAGACAGTTGAGGTATAAAAGGTGTAGAGAGAGCAAAACAAGGCTGTTGCAGAAAAGTTAAAAGATTTTTTTTTAAAATGTCTTTACCATGGGACACCTTGGGGAGCACGACAGAGTCACTTTATGAAGAAAGTGTTAAAGGAAGAGTCTAAAACTGAGGGACTGTAGAAAAGTCTATGGAAAAAAAATCAAAAAATGAAGACTAGTTAATCACAGATAACTGGTGCAGTAATCCAAGAAGAAATACCTAACCCAATAACTTTGGTATATTAATACTTATCTAAAACTACTTTGGTATCTGAGGGCCAAAGTGTTCAGTAATAACAATATAACAAACAAATAAACAAACCAAAAAAAAAAAAAAAGAAAAAAAAAAGAAAACCAACCTCAGAAACCCCCAAAAACGGGCACGTGGGGAAAACCAGTGCCACTTACCTTTTAAAACTATTTGTGGAAAGCAGGGTTAATAGCCAGGTGTCAAATTTCATTAATTATCCAAAGCTATTGAGGAGAAAGAATAGGAAAGACCAACCATAAATAAATGCAGCACAAAGATCTTTCAAGACTGAGGGAAATTCAATACAGATAGGTGTAGAATAGGGCACATGAGCAGCAGCTGAGTTGAGCAATTTTAATGGAGTTGACAGCAGTCATTAACAAGACTGTAAGGTTGTATTAGCTCTAAGGTAAACCTCCATCAGCTAGGTACTTAGAAACAATCCAATGAACAAACTGAATATTAAAAATCATTGGGAAGGGACGGACACACACACACGCACACACACACACACACAACTTGCTCTATAAATCCACAGTGCACCTGTGTCTCAAATGCAAAACATACTTCTCATTCATTTTCTTATCCTTTTCCCTAGTCTTGCAAAAGAAACATTTCTGAGAAGGACTACAAGGCTGATCTTGCATATAGAACAGTTTCTGTATGAGGAATAACTAGTTAGACCATCAAACCAGACCATCAAAGAGTCACCTTTATTTGAGCAAGTCCACATTTTCAATTAACAACTTCAATTCTGGAATTACAAAATGTATTTATATCTGTTGTCTTTCTGAGTACAGGATTTTTTTATGGGAAGGGATTGCTTTACTTTCTTGGAAGTAGTTTGAGGACCGCCTTAGTAGAGGAGGGGTCTTCTGACTGAAAAGAAATGAAGTGAGAAGGGTTGGATGGTGACCTAGACCATCATGAGTAATGTGAGGAATGTGAATCAGGAATGATTTTTCACTTTCTTTTCCTTCCCTCCTACAAGCAGCAGAAGTAATGAAAAAAAAAAAAACCCAACACAAAAAAACAACAAAACAAACAACCAAACAAACCCACCAAACAACAACAAACAAACAAAAAACCCCAACCCCCCCAACAGACTAGAAATAAAGAAAACAATGCAGTTTTTCACATATGAAATTAGTAAAACCGCTTAGTATAGGATGCTTTGATGTTTAATGCCACATCAGTGTTCCTAATTAGTCTCAATAATGAATTGAGGTAATTCACCAGGTAAAAACCATGGCACGTTGTAAGAGCAAGCCACAGTTTGACAGAAAAATCCATGCAGTCAAGTTAAAGCTGCATGTCCATAAATATAGATAGCTGAGCTTTATCTCAAATAAACACTAACAAAAATCACTTTTGCCCATCACACACCTGTACCATAAGGATTTGTTGTCATATTAAACAGTATTCCAAGCTTGATTATGTCAGAGGCTATTACTGATGAACTCAACATTTCCAGTCCGTTCCCCCTTAGATAACTTTTCCTCTGTGTGTCTGTAATAGCATGAGCAATTCTTCTTTTACATTTTTTTTGGAGGAAGTAGTTTCTCCATTTTTTCTCTGTATTTGTCAAACCAGGACAATACGGTACGAAATCATGTTTCTTTCAGAGCACAAGGAATACATTCATTATAGATAGTTTTCATACTTAAAGTAAGCTGGCAATTTGCCGTGACTCATTCAGAGTTTGTTTTTATTTAAATCATTAAACTTAGGATCATGTGAAATCGGGATGTAGATTCCAAATATATGTGTAGTGGTATTGTTTATAACATTAACTACAGTTTATGGGGGGAAAAACACAAGTCAAAAAATCCTTCCATCTTACAAGTGACCAGTGATACTCTGCGTCTCTAATTCAGTGCACCGTTTAGGAACTGAATCATGTTGGCTTGTTTGATTTTTTTTCTTTCCAGTTTTGACTTCAGGGAGTAGATATTTGGTACTTCTGGAAAATGTGATCCCACTGAGTAGCCTCCATGTAGTAATCCCAAATCAGTGATACCCAGAGTTCTCTTCCTTCCATATCTTCATTTAAAAAAAGTGTTGCCAGATGTGAAAATTCTGTAATTGCTCTTAGTTGTAGCCACTTTCTTACAAATATACCTATTAATCTTTACCTTGAACTATGCTGTCTTTCATCTATGATACATCTATTATGTATCATTTTCCCCTTGATGAATCCACTGTAGACCAATAGTTTTTTATTAAAGACATGCTTCTGTGTCCCTCAAATATAATGACTTCTGTGACTTCACTGTGGATGCTGACAGTTATGACAGTGATTAATAGCAGCAGAAAGAATGCATATCACCTAATTAGGCAGCCTATATGAATAGACTTGGCTAGAAATCAAAAAGATAGCATAATGTTCCTGGTTCTTTCACAAAAAAAAGACATACTATCAAGTAGCAATACATAATGCCAGTAGTAATACACAGTAACCTTACTATGGCTACTTTTTCTTTTGATCTACTTAGATGTAGCTTTCGGAGAAGACTCATGATCTTACTGTTAATTGTATCTATTGTCTGAGAAAATGGGGCCAATGAGGTCCTACAGTAATATAAGTAATCCTTATCTCTGAAGCTGCTATTTCAGCATAACTTAAGTACACAAGGCTTGTACTTTGTACTTACCACTTACACAGTAAACAGACATTCTTCTACATGTCTCGGAAGTGTTCTAACCTATAGAATATTAACATTTATTTGTGTTGATTTTATTTTCTATGGGAGAACAATGTTTTTCTCTGGCAACCTTTTGTAGCAAACCATAAAGAAAAAATCTCTAGGTGGAAGTGTGATACAAGTATCAAACCACACAGCTACCCTAGGGACAATGCAAAAGTTTCCCTTCTTTCTCAATTGACACTTCTGTAACTTAAATTTCCTTCAGAATTGCTAGAACCATTTCTGAAATCAATATTCTTCCCCCCCACAAAACCAACCAACCAACCAACCAACCAGCAAAAAAAAAAAAAAAAACCAACAACAACAACAACAAAAAAAAAAAAACCAAACAAAAAAACCAAAAACCCACCCAAAGCAAAACACACACACACAAAACGCAACAAAGCAAAAACCAAAAAAAAACCCACAAAACCTGAGAATTTAAAACTCATTCCTATTCAGGAGCTGTCTTCATCAGTGTAAGTCCCTAAGTACATCTATAGGTGCAATATTGGTTTATTGAAGTGGAAATATCCAAATGACAATATTTTTCCTCCTAGAAAAAGTATCTGAAATGTTTTAGTCTATTGAAAACCAAGTAAGAGCAGAAAAGGAATCTTCTCAGTGTGCCAATTTACAAATGGGAGAGTAAGAGTGCTCTGGTTTGCCAGTCATTCTGTTTTACCTTGAATAATCTTCATTTGAATTACCCCTCATTTCTCGTGGTATCCCCTTCTGCTGAGTTGTTTCTGGTCTATAGTTACTGTGTTTCCTAACATCTGCATCCCACCCCATCAGCAGTGCTGTTGAAGTGGAGACAAACTTTTTGAATTTGAGATTCAACAGAAGTGCTTTCTCCTCTCAATTTTTCAGCCGGATTCCCTTCATGTGTTGAAATTTCACTCTACGACTGCAGTTCCCAGTTTCCAGTAATTCACGATTGTATTTGGTACTTCTAATCTTCCTTTGTGGTGTTGTACCTGTGATTCTAAAAAGGCACCTTGCTCTCTGGCCTCATAAGGATCCTTTGGAAGTTAAGAGATTATTTAATCTTCATGTTACCTCAGCTCCCTGTGGAGGCTGATGAAAGATCATATTAATGTGTGAACTGAATAGTGTACGTATGTGGGCACTAGAAGCTGAATGAAAGCTGATTGATGTGCTTTTCTTCAAACCTTTCTCATCCTGAAATATACTAAATAGGAAGATAATGTATGTTTCAAGACTACATATTACATTAATATATTACAGCTACATGAACTGCTAATGGGAAACAAAATAGAAAAAAAAAAGTGAATGATTATGGTTTTGGTTTGTCAGGGGTCCCAAGATTCTTGAGAGATATTAGTTAATTCATCTTCACAGCACGCTTCTGAAACTTAGCTTTATGAAAAGTTCAACTGGGGCATTGGGAAGTAAACTGGGTTCCCAAAGATCACATAACAAGAAGTCTGTTCTTCCCATCACAGCATTTATTTTTAAAAAAAATAAAAAAGTAATTAATTTCTAAGTTTATTCCTCAATTTTGATTCAGTTGAGTTGTACCTTTCCAGATCTCTTACTCTAACATATACCTGCTAAGTACCCACGTAGTGGCAGTCAGTTTTCTTGGCTCTTGGCACCACAACAGGCAAATGCTTTTTAAGCCAGACAGATGCAGACTTGTTACCAGTATCTATTCAAATATGGCTGAAGGTGTAATCCAAGAACACAAAACAAGGGAATTAACAAGCAGTGTTGTACTTTGAAATGTTCATCACTCCACTGAAGCCTATGATTAACAGGCTCTGCACCTACCATTTATTTGTTTTCTTCTTCTATGTGCAGATATTGTGCGACGACAAATCTGTATCTCTACTCTCCTGATTTAGCAGAAATAAGCACTAAATCTTGGAGATCTGTAGCCTACAAGACAATAGGTATAGCATCTCATATGGTAATTAATAACATCTAATATTATATTAACATGTTAAAGAGTTTTATGTGGTTATACTGAGTTTCTAAACAACTCTAGCAAGCCATGATAATGTGTCAATAATCTGAATTTCACAGACTAGCTTCTCAGCTGATATAAATGGCAAATCACTGGATTTATTCTCTAAATTGTATTTGAAGATCTTGCCATGTCTGTAGAGAATCAAGGAGAATTGTATACAACATAACTGTATGCTGAGGTCTGTGTCCTAGTTGCTGTTTATTTCACGCACCCTCTGAAGAGTTTCTGACAGAAACCAGTTACAAATTTAGACTGTGAAGCTCTCCCAGAGGAGAGATCAGCTTTGTATAGTAAGATGTTTTGTGAAGCACGTGTGGTTATAAGATGAGACATGAGGAACCTGGTTTCTCTTCTGCTAGTCATTGGAAAAATATCATGTGTGGTGCAAAAGCACATAGGAAATACAGAACACAGCTTATAGTAGCAAGAGAAAGGGCAAGTGTTGAAAGAACTTACTCAGGTGGCCACTACACAGTGTCTGTACAGATTAATTTCAGATCAAACAGAGTTCAGGAGTAAAACGACTTGTTTGGTCACCCTTTTGGATATTTCATCTCTTTTTGAAAGCCTTCTCATTTGTGTCAGCTTTTTCCGTTCTGTCCCCCTTACAAGAATATAGATATATTTGGGTTTTTACATGGGTTACATGAGACATGTCTGAATTTCAAAAAAAAATTAAAATGTGCACCTATGAGAATAAAATGGATGACTTGTCTTTGATGGCTATGCAGAACACTTTTTGTAATTCATATCTGCAGATCACTAACATTTACCTAGATTTTTTTTTTTTTCTTGTTGCCTTTCAAGTTAAAACAAAGCAGTTACAAATATGAAAATTTAGATGTAGTTCTGAAAAATAAAATTAAACTACAGAGGCTTTGGTCTTCATGACAATCAGTATTTCTACTTTTTGGGAATTTGCAGAACCCTGACTGACCTCAGAAAGGTTCCTGATCATTGTAGCAATGTTTTATAGTTTTTGTTAAAATTCAGATGACAAGCAGAAGCTAAATTTGGACTTCACTTTTGTTTGATAGATTTTTGTTATGTGGAGGCAGCAGGACCTGGGTGAAGTACTGGGTGAAACAATCCACTGGGAGTTTCAAAGAGACAGTTGTCGACCATTTTCCAGAGCTGGGATGACTGTCAAAGGACAAACTGAGAAGCCATGTGGCTGGATTAATCATGCATGTGAGACGTACAACAAATATACTTGATTAATTAATTGATTAATTAATTAACCATCATGTTTGTTGATTAGGTGATTGTGAGTGTCTTGATTTATGGCCTTAAATATTGATTTTAGTTTCCTGATAAGGAGGGAAAGTGAGCACCAAAGACATTTCTTTGTACATGTGTATGAACCTCCAGATGAGGGAGAAGAAAAGATTCCCCATTCAACTCAAAATTTAACAATATGACTGGAAAATAAAATGCATAGTAGGAGAAGAATTCTTCTTTTCCTGCTTAAACTAATTAGAACTGTGCAACAAGAAGACGAGTGCTATATTTTGTATATATTTCACTGTTCGTTTTTATTTCCTATTTTGTCAAAGATATCAAAAATATTTTTATGGGTCAGGATCTCACATGATATTTTTTACATTGGATCTGAATATTATCTTCTGTAGAGCTACTTTATTCTCTGTGTTAATGTCTTTAAATTGGGGCTGGTTACTAATTTTTTTTCCTGTTTTGCTTTCAAAAATGCTTGTAATGTTAAAATAGGTTAAACTGGCTATCAGTTTTTTTCTTGAAAAGGGGAGAATGCCCTGCCTTGAGGAATTGGATAGTATGCTGAGGGCAGGGTGGCAACAGAGAGTGACAGAATCTGGAGTCAGGAGGTGGAACAACAGAGAGCATTGTTGAAGAGTGCTCCCTTCACTGGCCAGTGGTACTGTTAGGTCTCAGTTTAGTGCGAGGACCAGTGCAAGCAGTGCATTCTCTCATAGCTCAGGACAGTAAGAAGGACCATGCATGGAGCAGTGGTGAGTCATTAGCCAAAACAGGGAGAAAGAATGAGGCACAAGTATGTGCAAGAGAGCTTGATGAGATGGGATTGACAGCCAGAGCTGGAAGCATGACCACTGTGAAATGAGGGTAAAGCTTCAAATCAGTTCTGGCTTCACCATTTATTTGCCATTAAATTACCAGCTGCAATTATGAACCAGAATGAATGATCCTAACTTAAATTACACTGTAACTTCTCTGAGATCTTCAGATTGCTGGAACAGTGGAAAGGAGAATTGCTTAAATAAGACTGAGTACTCTTACATTTTTGATAGTATCTGTGAGTTGAGTAATCCTACTGACTGGCATTATCTTTCACAGTTTTAACATTGGCTTTAAAAAATAATAATAATAAAAATAAATACTGTTTTTTAGGGTATCCATCAGTGTACAGATGCCTAAGAGCATTGGCATTGTTCCTTTCTGTCCTGCCCGATAGCTGTGAAAGGGAAGGAAGAAGCTTTTGTCATGCTTTGCTTAAAAATGAGAAAAGATGGAACCTGTCTAAATGGGAGGACCCCCAAACATTTGGAGAGGTCTCACCACTTTATTGGAATGGTGGACAAGAGATAAAAGGACACATATAACAAATAAATATGTTTTCCTATGAGTTGAAAATATGTTATTTTCTTTAAACATTCCTCCATAATTAAACCTCACCTCAGTAAAAGCTTTTGTTGTTGTTTTCATAAGTGATTAGGTTCTTTTGATGAACTTCTGTTGTGCATAAAGTATGTGTGCAGAATAGAGCAGAATATTGCCCTCTCATGTGTGCATATATATTATTAAGAAAGAAGAGTAATTAACACATGATAAATGCTTTAAATACTAGCATCAGTGGCATAACATATTTTTTTGTACATAGGGATATTATTATGGGGGCTAATCCTAAACATAAATATAAATAGCTGGTTTAAGAAACATAAGAAAATGGATAAATCTGTTATTTGTCAAAGGTTACACCTCTCAAGAAATTTGAGCTAGAACAACCTCTCTTACAAGATGCTTGGGTTTTTTTCAGATTTTGTTTGGCTCATGAAAAATGTGTTCTGGTAGTATTTCAGCACTCTTATCTGTAAGATAAATTAAGTGTTGCTGATATACAATGAAATAATTATTCCTTGAAAAAAATGAGACCTTTTTTGAACCCTTTATAAATGCTGACTTTGAATGTTAGAGCCTGATTTATTCATAGAATTGAACTAGTTTACCTATCCTTAATCAAGGCAGAATCACAGATTAGAAGGAGATGATTTATATGTGAAGTACCTAAAATGCTTTTTAAAACAGAAATTGTAGATCGGGAAGAAACCTCAAGAGATCATCCATTCGATAACCGTAGCTTGTTGTGGGACCAGCTATGACTAAAACTCTCCTAACAGATTTTTTGTGTACTCTGTCTCATTTAATCAGTATTATTTTGCATCATCTCATTCATTCATTCATTCATTCATTCATTCATTCATTCATTCATTCATTCATTCATTTTCTCACCTGCTTTCTTTTATTTTGTTTTCCTTTTTTGGGGGAGGGGAGGGTCTAAACTGGTTGTCCACATGTCAGAGTTACTTGTATATTGACTACTGAAACTACATGCACGAGTTGGGGATGTTGGAGGGAAATAACTATAATCACAAACTAAAATGAAGTCATATCCAAAACCAATTAGCTAGAAATGTTCATCTAGCTTAGCTAGATTGTTAAGTGCATACTTATTAAGTGCACAGGACATCAGAAGATGTCCCAAGAGTCCCTGGTGCGGTATGGTCCATGCCGGACATTCCAGGATCCAGATCATTGTTTTCTGGACTCCCTGAGCCAATGCAGCTTTTGCAGAGAGAGGTACCTCTTCCATGCAGAGGCTTCTTGGAAAATGCATATATAGACTATTAGAAAAAAGGTATTTTGAATCTTGGGTGGTATTTCCAATAATCAAGTCCAGTTACCCCATCAGTTAAGGTTTTGAAATACCAGCTCTCTTTTCTTCTGTTGCATGAGGCCAGGAAGCACAGCCATGAAAAAGAATTTGTTCCTCTACCATGAAGAGTAAGTTTTTTATTGTCTAAAGAAGTGAACAACTAAAAGAAGTTCTTCAGGTTGGGGGAGGAGGAGGAAGATAACTTTACAGATTATTGCAATAACAAGTTGATTTTTAACAAGCTTTTTTAACAATTGAACAGAAAAGTTTTTCCACTTCCTGCTGTTGGCCCTTGGATAATATTAACAAGAATGTTAATATCATTATTGGAGAAGATTGTCCAGAATAGGAGTGAGAAGAATATTTTTCATGACCGGACTAGTTTGGCAAAAATCTTCCATTGGCTACTGAACATATACTGGAACTGAAATTGAAAGAAGCTGAAAAATTTTTTGTTGGATGTATTCATATACAGTAAGCTATCCTTACTGCTGGTCAGGGGTAGGTGTGAAAAATCCATATTCACTAGAAAGAAATTTGGTGGTTTAATGTCAGGTAGTATTTTGTTTCTTTTTCACCAGCTTTCATTTTTCCCAAGGACATATTTAAGACAAAATGAAACTTGAGAAGTAATTATTTTAAATGAGGAGAAAAAAAATAATGGAACTCACAAAACATAGCATGAGGGGTGTGTGCAATGCAAGACATAAAATTACACAGACAGATGTAAAGCTATAATTTGACTACAGCAAGACACAAGGGGAATTAATCTGTAACTAGCTGTGCTAATCCAAATGTACTGTGGGCTGGGAAAATATTTTCTGGATTTTTGTTGTACATTAAATTCTGCTTTCACAAGGCTTCACTTGTCCTTGAGAATTTTTAGTATTTCACAAGCAAGTATTTCCTTCAAATGCTAATTTTCTGAATAACAGCATGATACTGAAAGCACCACTTCCAGGGAGGAAATAAATAGCATTCAAACTCATGTTTTACTGAATGCCTGTGTCCTTGGTGTCTTTCTGCAAAGCTGTTATCGCAGCCATATCATGTACTTTAAGCTGACTGTTGGAAGCTTTCTTCTTTATATTAGAAATACATGTAGAATTGTGAAAATTGTTTTAATTCTTTGTTCAAAAGAAAAGGGAAAAATGGGAGTTCAGTATTCTAAAATATTTGTATTTCTAAGCTGTCTTTCTCAACTTGATAAAGATTGCGTGTGTGCTGTATATGTATGAGAGATCCTTAGCTTTGAATTCTTTACTTCAATGAAATTTCCACATTGGCTACCTAACTTCTAAAAGTAAAAAGTATTTGTTTCTATTCTATTACAAAATGTCCTGTTTAATCACACAGGATTGATAAGTGCATACTTTTTTTATAATTATTCATGAATATTCATCTATATATTGCTGCAAAGGTACACTTTTTTTGCCATGTAGGTTTCTATGACTCTCTATTCACTGCGGAGCTTTGCACCCAATCATCCTCCCAAGATTCTCCATCTCATTCAGCAAAAATTTTAAATGCCAGAGGCTGATGTTTAAATTTTCATGTGTCCTTGGCATCACAGTTTATCAGTGCATTCAATGTGAATGCAGTTGGAGGTGGGCTTTTAAGAACTCCACTGGAGCGTACAAACAGATGAGTTTTACAGGGTAGGATGCATAGGGGAACACAGGGTAAAGGAGCGAAAAGCAAAAGAAAGTGAAGAGGCAGGATGGCAGTTTTTGAAAAATAGAGGGATGTAAGATAGCCTGAAGGACATAAGGGGGGAGTTTAATCAGACGGGGATGTGGTATCCTCAGCTGATGAATGGGACTTCTGTCTTTTTGGAGTAAAGGTTCAATACAACAAATCAGCTGCAGTTTCTGGGGAAAACAAAACAAAACAAAACAAAACGAAAACAACAACAACAAAAAAAAAACCAAACCCAAACCAAAAACCACAAAATGGCAATTCCATTCTGAAAATTCTGTCTGAACTCTACTTCATGTAACTTCTCCCTTTGATCTTCCATACCACTGAATAGTCTGCAGCTCAGAACTCAGCCTTGTTGAGAGGTTACTGCTCCCGCCCTGAACTTTCTTATGCAGATAGCTGGGCCTGAGCAGGGAATTAATAAGATAACAGACATCTAATGTTTAGAGAACCATCTTATCCTGCCATTGATGACCTAGCGTGAATTAACACTATGGATACTTGTACTACTTAGTGCCTAAGTAGTATTTTAGCTACCTGATGTCTGCAGATATTGCTGACAGCTGAAGGATTATCATTTGTTATCTTAATAGGCCTTCATCCTCAGAATAGGACACATTATCTCCTTTTGTTCCTTTTTCTTTCAGTTTTAATTTAGTCCTGGGTCTGAAGAGAGAGAAACTCTATCTTTTTAATATCTATACCCAGATAGCTTGCCATTACTTTAATGCTATCTGAGTAGTGCTATTTTGACATGGCCAAACATTGCGTACTCATGTCAATGTGATTGGTTTGCAGAAATGCCAAATACTTCAGAGGCAGTGAAATGACCATGTTCTTGAAAGTATAATCAAAGAATGAAATAATTTAGTGCTCTTTTCCAGGTCATCTAACTGCAGATATAAGAAATTATTCCATGACACCCCCCTTTTTTTCTTCCCCCTTCTCTTCAGTTCTGTAAATCTGAGGTCTGAAATTACATTTTTCTCCCTTTATGATGTTACCTAGATTTATTTTTAAGATGTATATCTTGTCATGCATTATATATATATAATTTGTAATATGTGCATTATAAATCAAAGCAAACATCTTTGAAATTACTGTTTATTATTGAAACAATTAATAGCCTGATCCAAGTCCACTGATACCAGTGGGATTTCCTTCACGTTCGGCACTTCGTAATTCAAAAGAAAGGCAAAATGTCAATGAAAATGATAAGCAGCAATTCTGAATCCACTCCAAAGAAATAAATACTTCTCCTTTAGGTAAAGCATAAGAACCTGTGGAATTCAGGCAACGGGATATTTGTAAGGATAAGTACTTAATGTGATTTAAAAAAAAAAAACAAAGCCAACAAAACAACAACAAACAACCAAGCATTTGATGACTAAATAAAAATAAACATATTTAAAATACACTAATTTTTCCCTTTTTCTAATTTTATGCATCTGTAGGAAAAGTCAGGTATCAAATAATGAAAGTTAGAAACTTTAATTTTGAAGAATATTTCCCGCAAATTACAACAAGTGATATAAGACATCTGTAATATTTTTAATGTGACTTCTTTTGGAACTAGTTGTGAGCCAAATCAAAAGTCACTCTAAAATAAAACAAAACTTGTTCAGTGCTAGTGTTACCAAACTCTAATGGCAATGACTAATGCCTGTTCTTCAGAATGGAGATATTTTATTTTTTTTTCCCTACAAGTTAGGTCAATTTAGGAATTTATCCTTCTTATGAAAGACAAAATGTATCTCATTGACATTTACAGAGGAATAGCTTTGATATAATCTTTCTTTTTTAACTTCTCCCATCAGCATTTGTTGTGATGCTGAGTACTTATCCTGTAGGTTTGCTCCTCATGCACACAGGAAATTCTCCATGGTATGGATTTGTGCCTGAACAAAGATTTTATTTATAGTAACAGAAGGAGTGGGAGGCAGGAGGTGGGAGGCATTTCTGTTTCTCTCCAGACTTTGCTTGAGTACACATTTAGAGAATGTTATATTTACTACATTTCCAACGTTTGTCTCAGTTTTCTTTAGTTCTGATGGTACAAAATTGTTAGGGTTGCAATTGTTAGGGTCCAGCTGATTAAATAATGTTAAAATGTTAAAAATTATGACTTGAGGAAAAAAAAATAGTTGAGTTCTTACAAAATAAAATTTTTATTTCTGCTGCCTAACTAGCAGTCTGCTTTGTTGCCGTGACCTCTGCTGTTAGGGCTGTACTGCACTAGTGATCATAGTAACCTACTAGAATATGCCTTATGTGGAATAAATTGGATTTTAGTAACATGAGTAATATTTACTCACTTTAGGATGACTGAGTGAAAGCTTGTATTAAGTGAGTGTTTGAAATACCAAACTATTTTTTTTTTTTTTTTTTTTTTTTTCCCCTGAAAAGGAATAAATATCTTTGAACTTCCTAGTATTAGTGAAATTAGGTTAGAAAAAAGGTACTGGGAGATCAGGATCGGACACCCAGGTCTTCTGCTAGGCCATATGGGCACTTCCTCCTGGGATCCTTAAATGTAAAGAAGGTAGTCTGTTATGGGAAATGTGTTAATGAATGAACTGTACATCCAAAGGAGAGTATAGGTACTCTGCTGTACTTATAGTTGACACCTCCTTGTACAGCTAGCAAGAATATCTAGTAACAGATACAGTAATGCTCATTTCATTACTTCCTGAAATGAACTATTTTTATATTAATTTCCCTATCATTTTACACATACCCTTTTAAAGCATCCTTTGCACCTCACCATTTCTTGTCAGCCAGTAGCTTCAGAGATTGTAATCCTATTCTGCCTGAACATTTTTTGAGAGAGAAGAAGGTGTCAGAGAGTCTCTGGGAAGAAAAATCACTGAAATGTTCATGATAAATTACATTTGTATTGATATGTCACCATACACGTAAGAAACACAGAGGAGAGAAGTATATTGCCTCAAAGTGTGAATACTTTGTTTATGGCATTTACTTGGAATATTGATCCTGGAGAAAGGTCAAACTTTAACAGACTTTTTTTTAATTACTCATTTTACTAAGTGATAGCAGTGAATGGAACAGCATGTCTGGGATTCCTTACATGTACAGAAGGAGAACATTAGTGTTCCCTATTGGAATTAGATGATGATGAATACAGTACAGTCCTTAATGAGAAACATAAATTTTGTGTTAAATGCAGAATGTATTAGTTTCAGTAAATTGATAAGGCTCTGACTTGCTTTGTTGAAATACTTTCTGTTAAACACCATCAAAGGTGTTTAACTGTGGAAGAAAGTAGTTCTCAACTAGCTTTTTCTTGTGCTAAATTCAAGATAGTTCCATGGTCAGGATACGTCTATCTTGCAGACAAATGAAAACAAGTTGAAGTATCAAACATATGTGACTTTACAATGGACAGCAACGAACATAAATATTTTTTTCAGTGAGAAATTTAGAACTTTGTAGAGAAGGTTTTATTTAGTTTTTAAATATCCAAATATCTAAAGATATATAAGATAAATTCTTCAGCACACTTTCCATGTTTTTTAACATATGGGAGAACTTTAATGTAAAACTCACTGCTCAGAAATATTAGAATATCAAGTGTTAGACAATCTTACATTAAAATTTCATCTGCAGATACCCGATTCATGGACGTAGATTCTTTTTGTATATCCCATTGTACAAAAATATACCACAACTGCTTTTAGAAATAGACATTTCATGGATTCAATGCAGGAACAATTAAGCATATTTAGAATCTAAATGTGGGTTTCTGGAAATTTGCAGGGCTTGATCTTTTTGGTTGCTATTTCAACAGTCTAGCATCATTTCTTTTCTTCATTGTTAGAATGTGTGTTGTCAGTCACAATGAAGAATGGTTGTTGCCTACGAAAGGATGGCAATGCTCTCTACTGTGCTGAAAAGATATCATGCAGGACTTGCAATTACATTGTCAGGTGGAAAAAGTAGCAAAAGATTACATGTTACACAAGGCCTCTATAGCAATGCTGTTAACTCAAAATGCCAGTCAGTCATAAATTGTGATATAAAATTGGTTTGTAAACATTTTCAGAACTTGTGTTTTACTTGTCCAGAAGTTGTACTGAATGAAATGTAAGTAATGAGGGGTTTACTGTGTCTTACAATCAAAGCCTTGCAGTGGTGGCAGTACAGATGTTTATGGACAGATAGGGGCATGACAACTCTAGAAGAATCCAGGAGGAGTAGTATGCTACCCCTTTGAAAAAAATGTGTTCATTGGTAAGAATTATCTGATTAAAAAATCTTGGGCTCAGAAACTATACTATTTCTTGGTAATCCATGTGTCAAGTATGGAAATACACAAAAAAAAGATTATTGAAATCCCCTGGTTTACATCCACAGGAATGGAGTAAAGTAGCATAGTTGGCATTCTCCATTATCACCTATTTTGAGACACTAGTAACCCTTTGAAGAAATTTGTGGAAACATTTCCTCATCATGATGATGCAAGGCTCTTTTCCCGTGTTGTGTAGTACTTTTTGCTTCTTGCAAACAGCAAGAGTGCTGCATTATAGGAAGAAGAAAAGTGGTTGTGACAGGAAAAGAATCATATTCTTTTCTAAGAGAGATACAGAAGAAGAGCGACCACTTGTGAGATGTGTAACGGAAACTATACAGAAGCAATTTTTTTTACAAATCCAAATTTCACCCAACAAGAAGACAAGCTATAGGCCACATAAAAGAGATGAAATGGCATTCCAGATGCAAAATCAAAACCATGCCTTTAAATGGTAAATACTGTTGAAGCAGTGAATCAATACCCCAAGAAATCTATAGTCTGATATTCAGTATTGTCATACCACTTTCTAATATTTAAAAGGTATATAACAAATAGCTCTTAACAAATAAAATGACCAAAAAAAACCCCCTCAATAATGAAAACATGCATTTGATTTACCTGGAGAAGTGCACTAACATGATTTGATAAGGAGCTCACAAAAAGACAGAGATGAAACCTTTTGAAACAATGGTCTCTCCAGTTCTTCATAATGTGTGCTAATGCATTCTTTTCAGTTTCTTTGGAATGAAACAACTTTTTCACCTGAAATAGAAGCCATTGGACAGTAGCTAATCTGTTTTCTTTCCACAGTCTTATAAATTTCTCAGCAAATTAGCTTCAAAGACATCAAAACCTAAAATGTGTGAAAGATTTTTGGGAGGATGGGATGAAAGGAAGCTGGTAAATTAATTATCTCTCCTTGAACTTTTCCACATAATATTTTTTTCCTAATCAAACTCTGTAATTGAGTAAGCAATCGAGTCCCTAACATAAAATTTTCTCTTGTTGATTTTTCATGTCTCACAAATACTACATCAGAAAATCACACATTTGTTTTTATCTTCACAATATTATTAGGACGAGCAAAGGAGAAAGAAGCAATTTAGAATATCTAATGAGTACACTGCAGAGTTGTTTTTCCAGAGCTTAAAAATGAATATGCTTTTTTAAGATTTTTCATAGAGTAAACAGCGTTTGCTGTAGCACTGTCAGACAAACAAGCAAACAAACAAATAAATCATACTTTTCATAAGAGTTTGAGTACTATTACACTTAAAACTCTTGTGCTCCAGTGAGCTATTTCTATCACTCCCATTAATAGCAGGAGAAGCTGTATACATGGAGATAACATAGAATCATAGAATGGTTTGTGCGGGAAGGGACCTTAAAGATCATCTAGTTCCAACCCCCCTGCCGTGGGCAGGGACACCTCCCACTAGACCAGGCTGCTCAAAGCCCCATCCAGCCTGGCCTTGACAACTTCCAGGGACGGGGCATCCACAACTTCTTTGGGCAACCTCTTCCAACACATAATGTGGAATTCATTGATCAGGATTTTAGAGAACTAATAGTTCTTTCTCATTTGGAAAAATCTGAAATAATGCTTAGGTTGGTGTTCCTGTTCAATAAGGGCAGATATTTATTTTCTTTTTGGAAGACCCTGTTACAATGGATGTGCTCCCATTTTTTCCCTCTGCATTGCATATAGAAAGGAAAAGCAGAGTTTGATTCTCTCTTTGTGCATATAAAAAACAACCCAAAACAAACAAAACCCACCCAACCTGCAATAAGAGTAGCTTTACTGAGCAAGCACCAGAAATGAAGGTCAAGAGCATCTGTAGGAAGTCTGCAGAAATAGTGTAGGTAAACAGAAACTGTGTTTTTACTCCATCGTTATCTCAAATGTGCAGTGTTTTCCAGTGAAGTTCCAAGCCCCAGACTCTTGCATCTCTTGGAGTTTTCAAAGAGAATGTGCACTTATCTTCAAGACCACTGAGTCCAACCATTAACCTAGCACTGCCAAGTCTACCACTAAACCATGTCCCTAAGCGCCCCATATACACATCTTTTAAATACCTCCAGGGACGATGACTCAACCACTTCCCTGGGCAGCCTCTTCCAATGCTTGACAACCATTTCCGTGAAGAAATTTTTCTTAATATCCAATCTAAACCTGCCCTGATGCAACTTGAGGCCATTTCCTCTTGTCCCATGACTTCTTACTTGTCAGAAGAGACTGACCCCCACCTCACTACAACCTCCTTTCAGGTAGTTGTAGAGAGTGATAAGGTCTCCCATCATCCTCCTTTTCTCCAGGCTAAACAATCCCAGTTTCCTCAGCTGGTCCTCATGAGACTTGTGCTCTAGACCCTTCACCAGCTCTGTTGCCCTTCTTTGGCAACAAAGAACCTCAGTGTCTGTCTTGTAGTGAGGGGCCCAAAACTGAACACAGTATTCAAGGTGCTACTTCACCAGTGCGGAGGACAGGGGGATAATAATTTCTTTAGTCCTTCTGGCAACACTATTTCTGATAAATCCATGATTCTGTTGGCCTTCTTTGCCACCTGGGCACACTGCTGGCTCATATTCATCTGGCTGTAGACCAACATCCCAAGGTCCTTTTCCACTAGGCAGTTTTCCAGCCACTCTTCCCCAAGCCTGTAGCATTGCATGGGGTTATTATGATCCAAGTGCAGGACATGGGACTTAGCCTTGTTGAATCTCATACAATTGGCCTCAACCCATCGATCCAACCTGTTCCAATCCTTCTGCAGAGCCTTTTTACCCTCAAGCAGATCAACACTGCCGCCCAACTTGGTGTCGTCTGCAAACTCACTGAGAATGCACTTGATCCCCTTGTTCAGGTTGTTGATAAAGATATTAAACAGAACTGAGCCCTGGGGAGCACTACTCGTGGCCAGCCACCAACTGGATTTAACTCCATTCACCACAACTCCTGGGCCCGACCGTCTATCCAGTTTTTTACCCAGTGAAGATTATTCCCATCCAAGCCATGAGCAGGCAGTTTCTCCAGGAGAATGCTGTGGGAAGTGGTGTCAAAAGCTTTACTAAAGTCCAGGTAGACAACATTCACAGCCGTTCCGTTGCCCGCTAAGCAGGTCACTTTGTCATAGAAGGAGATCATGTTAGTCAATCAGGACCTGCCTTTCATGAACCATTTTGACTGGGCCTGATCACCTGGTTGTACTGTACATGCTGTGTGATGTCACTCAAGATGATCTGCTCCATAACTTTCCCCAGCACCACGGTAAGACTGACAGGCCTGTAGTTCCCCAGATCCTCCTTTGGGACCTTCTGCTAGATGGGTGTCATATTTGCTAACTTCCAATCAACTGGGACCACCACAGCGAGCCAGGAGTGCTGATAAAAGGAAAGTGGCTTGGTGAGCACTGCCGCCAGCTCCCTCACTACCCTTGGGTGGATCCCATCCAGCCCCATAGACTTGCCGCATGGATCTCCATCCCCTACCTCCACTGAGATATTAGACTAAAGGATCTCACTAGCGCACTGTCCCTCAAATATTGGCGTGCTGCCCCCAGGTTTATCTCTAGCGAGTCTGGTGTTATCCCTTTCCTCCTGTGATATGACACAGTCAAGTACTTATCTTACACTAAAATCTCATGACCATTCTGCATAAGTAGATGAGCATTTCATGGGTTAAAGACAGTGTGCTTCCACTCTGTAACCACTGTTCTGACTATGGAGAGTGCTGGGCAATGGGGTGTCTTGTTTTGTTTTCTGTTTAAAAGTAATATTTTTTCAAGTAAGACCCAAACAAAAAGACCAACTTAATTTCAGACATATTTTAGAGTAATGGTTCAATGAGCTGTAGTCATTTAACTCTGGGACCTGCAAACAAGTATATTTACATAATTACACATTTAGAAAACTTTGGTTAGCATGTTCTGCAACAGGATGCCTGTCCTCTCTTTAAAACCTGCAAAACAAATCTGCTGTGTAAATCCTACTTTCTTGAAAAAAAGAATAGTTTCTGTGCCCATCATAGCATTTGCCCAAGTAAAAGATGTCTGAAATGAGAGCTTACTGCTGTGAAGAGTTTGGATGAAAACTTCAGCAGAGTGGAAGTACTTTTCTTCTATACTGATTTAGATACATAGTACACTGAAAGTACAATTTTAGATTCAATTTTTCTTGAAAATATATAGTGTTCTTTGAAAACAAAACAACAGTTTTATACATAAACCTTTATTGTGTTGTTTTGGGTTTCCATTTTCTGTTTTTCCTGTCATTTATTGGAGTCCTTTGTTCGGAGAGAAAATAGGAGCTAATGTTGACCACTTGTGTCAGTTTTAGTACACCTGATGCTATTTCAGATGTGATTGCTTATGCACCTGCATACATCTGCCATTACCCAGTCTCCTCAAAAGCAGCAGCAAAGAAGTGGACTTCAGATAAGTACATCTTGCAGGAATAGATGTTTGCATGCTGTAGTGTTATACTATGAAGTTAATACTGTTTCAGTTGTGTTTTGCTTGGATGATTGCAATCCAATTATTTTTTTCTATCTCAGAAAACCCATTCAGCAGATGGAGGCAATTGCAATTCTGTATTTTCTTCCTCTGTTTGACAAGGTTGTGAAATAGCTTCTTCTCGATTTGTGGGTGCTGCTATGGATAACACAGTTATCTCCTGGGCTAATGATTCCCTCTGAGAATTCCATCAAAAGGTGTGACATTGCCCAGAGCAGTATATTTCATTAAAACATATTTTATAGCTCAGACCAAAGGAAGTAAGTCTGTGGCAAATCTGAGGATGCATTTACTGCATAGGCACAATGAACATTTCAGTAGAATCAACTAGACACTGATTTTGCAGTATGCACCATTCAGAATAATTTTATATGTGTTTTTTACTACTGCTAAGTGATTGTATCATTTCTTTTAAATTACGTTGGGTTTACATAAACATCAAAGGAAGTCAGTGTGATTGTAGTTCTTATTAGAGATAGGTTTAATATGTTTTGCACCCAGTGTTTTAGTACTGTACCATTAATTCTTTTATATGTCTACATTTTGATGTTTTTAGTGAAGCATTAAATAGTTTTGTGTAACATAAGTAAAGTAACATGCGTACATTCTTGTTAATATATTAAATATATTACTAAATATATACTAATGTACTGATATATTTCAAATATATTAGTAAAGGTCACAGCTCATGTTGTTTGGGAATAATTTTGTCATTGGGAACACACTGGTAGACTTTGCTGTGGTAGTGTTGTGATGGGGCCCTCTGGTTAAAATGATTGGCAATGACAACAGAATTGAGAAGGGGAGGTTCTGGTGCTGTGCTTGAAAGAACTTGCTGCTCCTTAAACAGAAGACAATAATTTATTCAAAAGATATAATGGTGGTATAACTACCAGAACTCAGGTTTTGCTTTTGGAATTCTGTGCATATTATTTTTATTATTTATTATTTGTCAACAATATGTTTTAAATTAATTCTATGCAGTTATTTCAAAATAATTTAAGTTTATATGTACATAACCACTTCTACTCTGATTAAGTTCATCATGTTAATGCAACAGTTCTTACACTAAATACCTCCATGGATGACTATTCCACCACTTCCTTGGGCAGCCTGTTCCAATGTTTGATAACCCTTTCAGTGAAGAAATTTTTCCTAATGTCCAATCTAAACCAAACCTGGTGCAACTTGAGGCCCTTTCATCCTGTCCTGTCATTTGCTACTTGGGATTCAAGAATTTATTGGCAATCCAATTAAAATACTGTAAAAGTCATTACTAATCTGCTTAAAATGCCACCTACACAACAGATCAAGAATCCAAATTTTTCAGTTAAACCAAACAGGGGGGAGCAGTCATATAATTAACTCTTATATTTTACAACTGCCCCTCTTATCCAAGCTTCTTTCTTATTCTCCTGGTCATGCATGGTTTCCTGGTCACAGCTTATCTTCCTTAAGCAAGCACAGGGAGCTTGGTGATCACTGTGAGCTGTTAGCATCCCACATTCCCAGCAGGAGCAGGGTGTTGGCTCCCTCCTCAACTTTTTTATTAGTTTTATAGTACTTATTGGTGTGCTGCTTTCCCATTGGTCCCCACTTCTATATTGTCCAGTAGTTTCTACCTATTCGCAGTCATTTGCTTGACTTTAGACGAGTGTGTATGCTTAAATGTTTGGATGTGTGATGTAGCTCGGCATTAGCTAAAACAAGTAAGTAAAAGATGTATGAAGATGAAGGGTAGTGAATAAGGCCAGTAGTTAAGCAGTAGCCACCTGACCATTTGGTTTTGCAATTAGGCTTTAGCCACCTGATCACTTTGGAGTTACTAACAGTTACAATACTATATTAGCTGGGCAATAAGCCTACAATCTGTGCATTCATTTTACAGCAGTTAACAACGCTGGTGCATCAAATGATAAGTATTTAAAGACTCGTAGTATCAAAATTAATATAAGAATATAAAGAAAACTCCTTAACTGAAAAGTTTGGTATACCTCTTCAGATCATGCCTTTGGGTAATGTAGTCCTGCAGTATGTGTAGGAATACTAAAAGAAAGTTAAGCATTTAAATAGACTGATGGAAGAAAAATGTTTAAGTCTTAGCAAAACAAGGACACCTTGGTTGCTATTCTGCTAAATCAGTCATACACTGCTGATATAAGCTAGTTAAAGATTGAGGAACCATCATAAATCATCCTGAATCCAACCTGTTATTAAATATGTCAAGAAGTGGAGTCCACTGGGTTGATAAAGGTGACATTCCAGATATGCTCTTCAGCTATATTTTCAGTTTCTCCTTTCCCTAAAAATTTGGACAAATAAAGACAGGAATAATGCCCAACAGGGGATGAAAATGAAATACTTTCTGGCAAATTTTGGTTGTGGACAGATTCAGAATATTTAATAGGTATGTTCTTGTTAGGATCATAACTAAATCAGTAGTGATTAGTTATGTTTTCAGAAGCCAGCCCATCACGTAGGGTAGAAACGACATTTCCATAAGGAATTCAGAAGCCTGCACTGTCTGGAAGGTGGGGGGACTGGAGAGGGTGCTGTCAGGGAGCAGCAGCGTGGGGCAAATCCCTGGGGCTAGGGCACTGGGGGCTCCCCCAGGTGGTTGATGGCAGGGCCAGCGGGGAGCAGGGCAGCAAAGGGCCACTGGGGCAGCCTCAGCCCTGGGCATTGAGCACCTCCCTGAGGGTGGGGCCAGGTTGAGGCCAGGATGGGACATCGTCCCTCAGGTCTGCCCATGGGTGCCCAGGGCAGGCCTGTGGGGAAATGGAGACCAGCCCTACTGTGGCATCACTGGGGCAGGGGCTGGTGGGCCCCGTGGGCAAGGTCAGGGGAACCCTGGGGAGCTAGGGAGGGCTGAATACAAGCTAAGCAAACTATGGGTCTGCAAAGTCATTTTTAAAATAGGGTTTGGGATCTAAGGTGAGATTGCTTAGGGAAGCAAATTGAAACAACTTAAGAAGGAAAAAACCAGCTTCTTTAAGTAACAGTTTAAAAGTTAATATAACAGATCAATATATAATCATTAGATGAGGTGGACAATCAGAAACTAAGACCTACTGAAAGACATTTTCAGTAATGTTTTCATAGTCATAGTTAAAACCTCTGATACAGAAATCAGAGAGCTGTGTTCTAATGTTTGGCATATTTCCCTTGCGTTTCTTTTCAATGCTCATCTCAAGATGAGTAATCATGTTTCAGTTTGCCATGTGTTTGTATTTCTTTTTAAATTAAGAGACTCCCGCAATGTTCCAACTTTCTGTCCCTGACTGGCACAGTAGGGGAAAAAATAACACCTCATTTTGTGTTTATCTAAGCTATTTATTCACATTACTACAGCATGTGAGTGTCTCATCCTCTAGTGTGTATATGTTCTTGCAGTAGTCATTGGTAGAGGTGGTGGCATCTCATTGAAATGAAATATCCACACCTTTTCTGGGGATCTGGTTTGAGATTACATCCCCAGGCCACACAAGTCAGGTTTGAACTGGTGAACAGAACATTGGTTGGCTTGAGTCTACATTGCTTAGTGTCACCCTCATCCGAAAGAGAAATAGCTACAGCAATCCCAAGCAGAGAGAGTCCACTATTATCCAGCTAGATTTTGCTCCCTTGCTGTCTTTTATAAATCATTACAGTGACAGCTGCAGAAACACAGTCTCCCAAACCATATATTTGTAACCTAAGTGGTGGATCACATCTATTCTAACTAGAAATGCTTTCATGGAACAAACCACCTGTTGTGGAGATGATTTCATAGTACGCAGGGAAAAGAAGTGTGCCATGCACAGGGACATGAATCTCTCATTAATCTGGTAGACATTGTTTTAAGCAGGGATTTCCCAGGGGCTCTCTTCAGCAAAACACATATTGCAAATAAGTGTTTGAGAGAAGCCTTGATATTTTTCTACCTGGACCAATTTGTACTGAGATGGAAGTATTAAAGAAGATAAACGGTTATTTAATCTTTACTTTATGGAAACACTGAAATATAAACCAAGTGACAAAGGAGAGACCCTTTTGTTATTCAGTAGAAGTGCTATGCAGAATCCTCCTATGTGAACTTAAAATTCAGCATTAGAAATTAAAAAGCATAAATCAAAGTGTTCTATTTAAAACAATATAATAAATATCAGGAAGTAGGGAAGCAGAAACTTCTCTTAGCTTTCTCTTGTTTTCAGTGGTTGCCTTACAACTACAGTTTAAAAAACACAGTTGCAAATTGAAGGCTTTCAGTGTTTATTACCAGATTATTTTCTTCTAATGACATTCCTGCCTGCATTTTTGAATTGAAGTTTGTTGGGTAACATGATGTTTAGCAGGAATAACGTATAATTGGTTGGCCGTGCAATCAGCTGAGAATCTTTTGTGTTTCTTAACTTTTGTTACTTTTTAGATGTAAAAGCCCTCTGACTCAAAATGTACCTGGATTTTCTTCACTAATGACAAGTACAAATAGTTGTTTCTTCACAAAAAAAATATCTAATGTTATTAATTTTATCCAATCTTCTATGCATTTCCTGCTATCGCAGTGAACTTCTGAATGTGCCTTTCTGCAGTGTGATATTGGAAAGTCACGTTTATGTTGATATTTGTGTTTTTTGAAGAAAACTTACTTAAATTCTACAGCAGTTCCTTATTCTGTTGTTTTCTTACCTATGTAACTGATTTCTTAATTGGTTCATAATTTCATAATTCCAGTTATGAATACAGTAAGTTTTGCTGGGATCTCTGTATGGCATACCCAAATAAGATTTTACATATACACATGCAGAGTTAAAAAGAGAGAACGAGGGTGGAGATTCTTCTGATCTTTTTCAGTTTGGGATAGTTTTAACTTAAGTTCCTTATAGCTTCATAAACTCAGCAAATTTGTCATTTTCCTGGGCATACCATTTTTTCTTCTAGGTTTCTTGTTTGTTTTTGTTCCCTCCCCTCCCCCAGCCCCTCCCCTCCACCTTCCCCACTCCTTCCCCCCCCCCCCCGCCCCCCCGTAAATTAGAGACAATCTTTCAAATGCAAATGTTAACATTTGTGAACACTAACACTTAGGAATCATTTTATCAACAGATGAAGCTGCAGCAAGAGAAAAACAATTCTGATTGTTTCTGAAAAATTAGAATACCAGCAAACCAAGATTAGAAGGTCAGAATACCTACTATTCTTGGTTTTAGGAATAAATCACTTCAGAAAATGTTTTGACTTTATAGGAAGCTTGGGTCCCTGGCATTTTGCATTGAGTGAATTATTCCTTTGTTAATAGAATACAGTATTATTCTGAGGATAAGAAGAGATGTAATCAGAATTTTGCCCATCACTGCTCTAAAGAAAAGGTGTAAGATTGTCCTGCTGTCCTATAAAAGCAAAACAAAGCAAATAGACTCTTTCCCTCCCTATTTCTTTCTTCCATTTTCAAAATAATAATAATAAAAAAAAATGGTTCACAGTTGTGACCTAGTTTTGCTTTGGTTATTCAATCAGATCTTCTTGTGGCTCAGATAAGTATATGGTGCGTTGACTGATGTTATGCTGAAGTTTATATGAGCTGACAATCTTAATTTTATGAGATTTCCACTCCCAAATCCCCCTACAGAACAAGATATAAATTATATGCAACACCAAAATTTCATAGAGTTAATACATGAGATGAAAAATGTCATCAACCCTCATATGCTTACTCTTTTTGCTCAGATCCTATATAAAAACTTAGTAACACCACATTGCAGATATTGAGAGATAGTCAGGGCAGTGGGATAAGAATAAGAATGAGTGAGTTCTTAAAATTAGAAAGTTTCCCTTCTGATTTAACATCACAATATAACTGCACAATACCTGCGGCTGTTCATTTCTGCATTATCACTTTGTTCTCATTGTGCACCTCTATAAGTACATTCTGTTCTCAAAGTTGTTTTAAAGAAAAAAAAAAAAAACACAAAGCCTCACAATCTATGAAAAAATCACCCCTCCTTCTCAGAGAACACATGTTCATTTTTAATCTAAACAGGCAATTCTTTAAAGTCAAGCTAGAAGCACTGAGACTTAATGAGTAACTGTTTCACGTTATCTCTTAATACACCAGGTTACTTAGTGACTATTCCTTAACCCTCAATAAATATAAACTTTCTTCTACTCTATGAGGGGTATAATATACTTAACGTATAGGGTATAATATACTTAACGTATATTTTATAGCACAAAGTGTGTGTTAGGAACAATGAAAATGCTGGAAGTATCAGTCAAAGGTCATTACTTCATTATAAATAATTTAAATAGAATCAAATTAGGTGACTTTCTAATTAACAATAGACAAACAAAAACCAGAGAGAATGGATGTGTTTTGTTGAGGGATAGAGTAATCCTGGACAGACATCTGTCACTGGCACACTACACAATTTCCTTTTGCAGTAAATAATGCCATCCTTGGAGCCAGAGAAGATAACATAGGTGGTGAGACTGAACTACAGTCATTGAAGCAAACAATCCTCAGTGTGACTGCTTCAGGCTTAGTGCTTAAGGAAGAGTTTCTAGCAATGAGATCTCTAAGATAACTACTAGAAGGACTAAAACCAAACCAAAGTAAAATAAAGACCACTGCAGTTACTAGAATTTTCCTGACTTAGGAAGTTTTCTAGGATGAACGTAGAATGTAAGACATCCCAGCTTAAAAAATGAACTATGCTGGGTGGAAATGACCCTGAACAAAATGATTGACTTGCTAGAAATAGCACATGAGGAATTATGGCAAGAGGTGGGAAGCCTGAAAACTAAGTAGAATGATGCTAACAGAAATACTATAGTTTTTATATCTTACGTGAAATAACCTTTTATGAAATTTAATGTCATTTTATATGATTTTATGTGTATATATTCTACAGCTGCACTCCAATTCCGACAAAGGTGATGGATCAGTCAAATACATTCTTACTGGAGAAGGGGCGGGGACTATATTTATTATTGATGACACGACTGGAGACATCCATTCAACCAAAAGCCTAGATCGAGAGCAGAAGACACACTATGTGCTTCATGCCCAAGCTATTGATAGACGGACAAACAAGCCGCTCGAGCCTGAATCTGAATTTATTATCAAAGTGCAGGATATCAACGACAATGCACCGAAATTTACAGACGGACCATACATTGTTACTGTGCCAGAGATGTCTGAAATGGGTAAGGAAAACAAATTGTTCTATTCAACAATCTTTTAACAAGTTAAAATGCCACATATCGTTTGACAAAGTTATGACACATTATTGTATTGTTGATTGTTTGTAAAAGATATTACAGCTGATAAGAGATGATAAGAAGACATCAAATGCAACCTTGCAAATTACTTGGGACATTCATATTAAGAAAACAGTACAGACACGCACATTGACTGTAGAGGAGAGTAGCTCTTATTCTTGAATGCTTTGACAGACATTGTGGGGCAAATGGTACTTTGCAGTCTAGAAAGAAGATGTATTCATATATCCTTATTCAACTACACACTTTATGGCATTCTCTTATGCCTTCATGAGTAGTCTATGCAATTCAGAGAATGAAACAAATATAAAGGAACAGTAGTTTTCTAGATTATTTTACAACATAGTCTCATATGTTTATTTACCTTGATTAAGTTTATAATAAAGTGAAGTTCACTGCTCTTTGGTTTTCCGTGTTAGAAATGTAGTTCAGATGTTCTTATTCTTTGACGTGATACATCATGCAATCATTTTTTTTTTTTATTTGTTGCTTGTCTGGTGTTGAATTTAGTTTATAACTTTCCTCTAATATCGCAACATCAAAGCTGCATAGCTAGTTTATGATAGACGCATGGAAATATGACTTTTGTGCTAAATATTTCTTTCAGAAAACTTAACTGTCATGACTGATCTTTGTGAAATGTCTACTGTCTTTTATTACTGAATGGACAATATAAATAGTTACCTCATGAACACACACTTTTCCCTTTCCCCCCAAATCCCTAAGCATCCCGTCTAAGAAATAACTTTCAAGTCCAAGTCATGTCTAACTTTCCCAAGTGAAAAGTAGATAATTTGTTCTTCTCTTCTTGCTGTTTGTCTGATAAGCAGGTGATAGACTTTAACTTCTGCAGAGTAGAATTTTAAACATTAAAAGGGAAAAATATTAAAATACATTCAACTCTCATAACAATATTGATCATACATATAAGAACGAATGACTAGTGTCACTGAATCTTAATGTTTTGTCATTGTTTGATCACTTTGAATGGTAATGATAACTCATATAAATGGACTAGAAAATAACAGAAGTATTATGTTCCATACTTGAAAGTCAGATACAAAATGTTGTTAATATAATTATTTTGCATGGGAAGATACCTTGTACAATTTTCTTAGTGTAAATAGGTGAAATTCATTTTAAACTGGGAATCTGCATTTGGTTCACCTTTTATGGTACCACCTGACATTATTATGCTGAGTTCAGAGATATGTGTTTGTGTAATGAGGGAAATTTAATCTGGTTGTGGAAGTCTGCATACTGTCTGAACTGCATACAGTTTCACCACATGCAAAGAAATATTTCATGTGGAGAGACTAAACAGGCCAAAACCACAGCTTCCATTACAGATATGCAGAGTAAAAATAGTGTATTCCAAACACATCTACAATTCTTTTCTTGCAGATACAAATGAAGCGTGGCATATGAAATATTTTCAAACAGGTGGTAATCATACTAGTCCTCGAAAGACTGAAATATATTAAAATTTGTTTCTCAACCATAGGGTTCAAAGGTGTGTTGTTTTGGAAGCAGAGACTGATTTTTAAACCAGTGGATTCTTCATTGACCTAAGTAGTGTTAATCTTGTATAAAGTAGAGAATAAGCATTCTTTCCTATCTACCATGCAAAATTAGATTGTATTAAATAGACTCTCAAGTTGAGTAAATATCATGTTTTAAAAGGATATAAAAATTTTCCCCAATTCTCATTCTTTTCCCCTGACTTTACTACTACTTCTTCATTCTTTCTCTCAGTGCCAGTGTCACTATACTGACACATAGGAATAGTTCCTTGATTTTCTTCTCCAGATGTCCTCTGTACGTGATGTTCTGAAAAATTATCTACCTGTCTGCATCACAGTTGTCTTGTCCTAATACTTTGTTCTTTGTAGGTACTTGCAATACCTTTCTCCATTTACAGTCCTCTCCTCTCTTCCAAGTCCTCCCACAGTGTGCTACTTCAGGTGTCTCTTCCCAGCTGTGGAGAGTTCTAAGCCTTTTTTTTCCTGTGGTCCTTTACGCAACAAGAATGCATGAAGGGAGAAACGTCTTCCTCTGGCCCCCTTTTATTTTGTTCTCTCTTGTTCTTTCATAGGTCATTGTTCATATATTACCCTTCAACTCCCCTTTTATGAATATTCTTTTTTCCACAGTGTGTTTCCCTCTAACTAGGAATTGCTACCTCATCTTTACTCTTCATTTCTATTTCCCCTTCCTCCCACATTTTATTATCATTATTTATTAACATTATTATTTCTAATAGCCTCTTCTGGGTCTCTACCAGAAAAACAATCTTTATTAGCCATTCTTGTTTGGTCAGTATCTAGCTAATAAAGATTTTCACGTTATACCTCAAATATATTTTCATTCCATAAAATCATTTGCAAATTGTTTATTGTTCTCTTAAACCAAGCTACCTCTTAAATACTGACTTCTTGATCTCATCTGCTACTTCTCAGAGATATAAGCATACAGATCACCATTCCATCTACACAGTGATACTAGTGCATATAACAGGACATGTAGAATTACCTATTTTAAGCATACTAGCACAAATATGATTCACATGAGAAATTTATGGAAGTTCAGAAGGGGTAATTTCAGCGGGTAATGCCATAACACCAGGACTATTTAAGCAATGCACCTTTGTACGACAGTGTGGGGATAGAGCTACCAGTGAGAATATTGTGGGCCTGTATGAAACCTCTTCAATTGTTTTTGATAATTCACTGTGGCACGAAGCTTTACTGTTAGAGTTGCACTTCATTTCAGTAACATCTAAGCTCTTATCTCAGCTTTCATCACATCGCACACTGTCTTGATGTGAAATTCATTTCCTTTATCAACTGTCTCCAAAAACGCATAATTCTGTCTTCCTTTTTCTTCAGTTTCTTTTGTCTTTAATGGAGACCATTTTAATTAATTGATTATTTTTTTCCCCCGGGGAAGTCCTTTATTTTCTGCATAGGAGGAAAGATAGTGGAAAGGAAATCAATGTTATCCTCAAAGTCAAAGTCAAAAGCAGCTAATATAATTATTATTTTTTTCATTCTATTTATAAAAGTTCTCTTTTTTTCATGCTCTCAAAATGTAGCATTCTTACATAGATGTTAGTCATAATTCTGTAGTAGGCAGAATCTTGGTATTACTGAACATCTGCATTATACAAGTTACTGTTTCCCAAAGAACAATTTGAACAGTTAATCTGGGATGGCAATTTGAGTTATAAAGCAGAGTGGATTATGGTAAACCAAGAAAGATTTAGTCATAAAATAGAGAATTAATGTGTATGTTTTATAAATGAAATACTTTACTGGTTGTAACTGAGGTAAATCATTAAAATATCTGTTCCAAAAAGCTTTCCTCTTGTGTGAATAAAACTGAATTTTCACATCCTGCCATACAGGCGATCTGCTGTAGGTATATGTTATAATTTCGTTGGAAATTTATGATCATTATTTTCTTTTTCCCTTATTGATTTGTTCGTGTTTGTTGCATACTAAAATCATTTCATTGTCTGCAGTCTCAGGAAGACTAATTCTATTATTGCTTCCACAGGATACATTCTTTCAGTCAAATAATCAAGATCCCTGTGCCACTTTTATTAGTTCTGTAGTGAGCATATTTTTTTACATTTAGTTGTGGAGTCTATACATAACTGAACTTCTTGTTGTTATTTTATGAATTCCTAAGGATGCTTCATTACTTTAAAAAATTCTTCCACTTTTTTAACATGGTCATTTAAAGAACTTTCAGTGTTACTGTCTCTCTGTAACAGCACTCATGCTGAGTGGCAGGTGGTATTTTTGATCTTTCTTATGCTGCTTCGTTTCAGCAGCAGGTTCCTGTCTGTCTTCTCAAGAAGTTAGCTGGTATTTTTCCCACAAGTTAGAAGTTTCTTGATCTGCTTCTAAATGCTGTAGGACCTTTCTGGCCTTCCTTTTTTTAGGTCACTGACAAGAAAGTACAGGTAATTTTTGTTAAATTATTTTTCAAATGCTAGATCGCAGTGTTCATTGTGGCACAAAGTGAACATATTATTTATGCTTTATGAACTATGCTGAAAGAGCTGAAAGAAAGCACATATTCCTTGTCTTCATTAAACCTTTTTTCTGAAAGTTGGCTCAAGAACCAAGGTTTATATCTGAAATTACTTCTTCTACAGTGTAAGAAGCTCAATCTCATTGAGACCTATAACTATGCTCTGTTTTAAGGCTTATGAGTCATCATTATCTAAATGTAAAAGGAAATAAAAACATTTTTCAATCAATAAAAGCCTTCCATATCTGCTCATTTTCAAATAGCTTCAAAATGAGTGAAATATTGCATATTAAATTTTCTAGTGTTGAGGTCATGCATAAGAAGAGTATTCCCAATAAATTCTATGTAGGAAATTAAGAGACATACTGGAATTTTCTGAACTTCTTTCCAGGGTATTATACTGTGAGGTAATCATAATTTCAGATAATCTGGAAGACAATATTCATGGTGTTCTTAAATATGATTTGTATGAGAAGTCTCTATTTACCTTCCTGTGTTGTTTGATTTTTATCTTCTAATGAAGATAGCTAACCAAAAGAAAAAGAGATTTTTTTACAGTAAGGATCTGGATCAGTAATATAGCCACTGGACTCAAAGTGTTGATTTCCTGGTGAAATCACTATTTTCTAATGTAGAATGAAACTAAAACATATTGTGTTGACTTCTTAGTGTTTTAAGGCAATTTTAAGAATTAGTTTAGTTAGGCAGGAAATCCCTGTGTTCATTAAACTTCACCTTTTTTTCACTTATCTTACTTTTTGTTCAATATTGATCCATTTGAGATTTTAACAGTGCAGCAAACTATGGAAAGTCATGCATGCAGATTTGTATTCTCAACAGACATGTTTTATTGAACTGCCTAACATTAAACATTAAAAATTTGTCTTCAGAGAGACAGATTGAAGTATTCCCTTCAGCTTTTCTTTTATATATAACTTCACAAAAATTTTTTATTGTAAACATATTTAAAAAAAGAGCAAAACAAAAGAAGATATTTTGAAATAAAACTAAAATTTGATTTCCCAGATGAAATGATCCTTTTTTTGATAACAGAAAAAAGGCAAAGCTTACAGAGTGGTGTTCAGAGCATACAGACATATTTCACAGCTCTGTATGGAGCATTAGCTAAGAAAACAGAATTCCCAATATGTAATCTCTAAACTGTAGCAGGAAATCATGTGGAAAGGTAGCTGAACTATGAATAAGCAGAGCCTCCACTTTGGGGAAAAAAAGTCTTTTTTATTGCCTAACTGGAGTGACAAAATGCTTTCATAGCAAAATTTTGAGGTTTTCTTGACAGGCCCTTTCACAGAGGTTAGTGAATAAGGTATGGAAGGTATGCCTCTGTGTCTGATGTTCATATCTGTTCTGAGGTCTCCAGGGAAATTAGATCCTTATTTTTGTATTAGATTATTTTCTTCAGAATTGTTAATGTTAAAAATAGCAAGGCAGCTGTACTATATACTTTTCCATCTAAATCCTTCATTACACATAGCTCAACAGCAAAAACTGATGCTGCATTTGAATGGTACAAATATATGTGGAATCACGATTTGTCTATCATGTTGATGAGCTGAATGATTCTAACTTTGAAAGGAGTGATTGGAAGGTAAAGGTACCCTCTTTACCTTTTTTCTTACAAGGCGTTCTAACCACCAGCTTTCACAACCTGCCTTTCTTCTTGACTCAGCAAATCAGGCAAGAGTTAGGGAAAAGGCCAGTGTATCTTATAAGACGCTGAACATTCTTGTGTAATACAGTGAAAAAGTTAAGCGTCTGATGAGCTACATCGTACTGAATAAGGGTTTGAGAGGTGGGGCGGGGGGTTGAGTTAAAACTTGTGATTCTAAGTGTTCTTTCTATGGGAAGAGAACACTTTGACACTATTCAATACTATTCAGTACCAAATTACTATTATCAGGTATTTCTTCAGAGAGATACAGATGTATTAGAAAATCACTGTGGGAGATTTTAAGGTATAATAGCATTCCATTCATGCTAAAATGACCTGTCAACTGCTTATGTGAGATATCACCTTTCACTAGCTCTGTTTCTTTGTCCCACATCAACGAGCAATACAAGCACTCAGGTTCTATCCCCTACCCTTTAAAATACAGAGAGGACAGAAGAAAATCTCTGAAGAATGAGAACCATGAAATCTCAGTATTTCTGGTATTTTCTTGTTCTGATATAGCCAAAATCTGTTCATCCGTTTCAAAAACCTACCTCGATTTTCTAGAACTCTGAGAAAAAGTGCAAACAGGAACTCAGCTGGTTAAATGAGTAGGTAACTGTTGGTCACTGTTTTCCTGGAAGCAGGAAAGCCTATAGAAAAAAAGGTACAGAAGTTCTGGGTAGCAAACTCTGGTAGGTAACTGACCATACCCTTTGGATGGGTAAGTTTTTGTTGTATGCAATTAAAAAAAATAATATATATATATTGGTCACCTATTAATCTTTAATGATTCCACCAGATTCCAACATAAAATAATGAAGCCATGAATAAAGGTAAAACAACAAATTAGTGCAGACAGGCCTGCATCCTTGAGTACAACAAGCTTAACTAGAAGACAGAAAGGTCACAGCTTTTCCACCTCAAGTTAGAAAGTATTGCCAAACTGGGCTACAGAAATACATCATTATAGTATTTAAAGAAGATATAGAATAGGGGAAAATATGCATTTTCTGTTCTTTGAAGTGACCTGGTATGTTTTGGAGGAACTCTTATTCTAAGTTTAGGTAGCAAATAAATACGACTGAATAGTTTCCTAGACCATTTTCAGAAAATGGCATTCACTTTAATTCACATCTGTTTACCGTGTTACATAAACACAAATACAGTAATATAGTCAGTTTTACCATTAACTCCTCAGTAGCTATGAACAGACTACTAGGTCCAGCTTGATTTTATTCCAGTATTCAACTTCAAATTCATCAAGGTATCCTCATATCTGCTGTGTGAATGTGCGCCTATGTGTCTATGAGACTATATGCATATGGTCTATTCAGAGACCTTAAGACGCTATATTTAAGTATGCAGGCACATTTGCTGTACCTTTTATTAAATCTCCAGTAGAGATACAAAAAAAGCAACTTTCAGTGTCCAAGTTAACGTGGCACAAATGAGTGGTTTCTCAAAGTGAAGAATCCAAATCTGTGAAGATTTGCATGCTTGCTTTGCTGTACTCGAAGTGAGACTCCCTGATTTTAGGTATTTCTATTCCCAGTATACACTGAGGCTGTCCACATTAACAAACAGTTCTGTGCAATGGAAAAACTGATCTATGAAGTTAAACAGTTGGAACTGAGGACCTGATGTCCACATCATATGTTTTTTGGAAGTCTTATTTCAGACTAGCTCTTGTCTGGTCTCTGAGACTAAATGGCCATTAGCAGTGAGAATAAATCAGATGTGCTGCTCAAGTGCATCTTCTGGTTTAGTTTCATCCAAAGAAATCCAGTTAGCATGCTCTGAAACTGTTCCATGAGGCAAATCAAAGTACAACAAGTGAGGGAGATCAAGGGATTCAATTCTAAAGCATACTTCTCCTTAAAACTAAGATGTGAAATGGAACACCCCAGAGTGGAGGTGATACCTCAGTGGTTAATTTAACTGAGAAACCACTTTCAGACACAGAATTACAAGAGAACAGCTTGTAATGTTATTATTATTCCTGTACTTTAATACTGGGACAAAGAAGTCTATAGAAAGATAAACAAGTAGGATAAAGACTGAACCTTATTAACTTGCCAATTTTTCATTTACTGATTTCTTGTGTGAAGCGTTGGGCAGTGGTAGCAAACAAGATTAATTATTAAATGCCTTGAAAAATACAGTAAAATGTAATGTTACTCGTCTCTGTGCAGTACTTATGTATTTTATTTGCTACAAAGTGTTACTCACAACTTATCCCACTTAGTGACATACTAGACTGATTTTATTTTTCTAATGGTGTTTATTAACAGCATGCAAATAGTTGTCCTTTGAACTCCTTATCATTCTAATTTGGATCCATCATTGGAATTCCAACCAGGTTCTAGTAGTGATTTCATTTTCAGAGCTTTGATGCCTTCCAATAGCTAGATTTTTTGATTCCCTTATTATTTTTTATTGGTTTGGGGGTGTTTATGCAAATTATTTTAAATATGCACTTCAACATTAATTTGTATTGTGGATGAAGATAATCATGAAGTCTTTAAATATGAGTTGTTCAGAAGTCTAACCAATATCCAAGTTTGACTTGTATATGTGTGAACATGCATATATACGCATGCTATGTAGTTGCTATTTATGTTTATATATAGGTAATTGTTACATATACATATATAGAGAGAAAGATAAAACAGGTTTTTTCAAATGAGTATAAATAATTTACCTTAAAAATATGATAGGATAATAACACATAGAGAAAATGTTCTTTATCTCTCAACTGTAGAATGTGACGAACGTAGAGATTTTAAAAACATACCCAAAAATATTTATATTTGTCAGAAAATTCTATTTATTAACCATTATTTTCCTGTATATACAGGTACGTCTGTTCTACAGGTGACAGCCACAGATGCAGATGACCCTACGTATGGAAACAGCGCCAGAGTAGTGTACAGTATTCTTCAGGGACAGCCGTATTTCTCTGTTGACCCTAAAACAGGTGAGTATTTTATATTTCTGTCACTGTGATTTGGCTAATATGTTGCAGTTAATTAAGTCTGGTAAATGAAATCCAATGCACAAAATGCAGGTGGGTGGGATTTTTTTTTATTTATTTATTTTAATTCTTATTATATCCTACTTCTTGCTTTAACACTGTGAAATTTAGGGGTTGCTGTGTTTTGCTGAATACTAAAATGAGCCTACTGTGTACAGAATTAATTCTGTACCATGCCATGATAGAGATTGTAGGGTTTCTTTGTGCGTGTGTATGGTTGGACTTGATGATCTCAAAGGTCCTTTCCAACCATGAAGATTCTACGATTCTATGATGTAAGCCATTCAGCCAAACTGGAATAGCACTTTTTCATATTTCCAATCCTCTGTTTAGGAAGTGACTCAAGTGTGCATAATACATTATGATTTTAAATGCTTTGATTTTCTTGAGGGATAGGCTTGGGAGGATTATTGAATGTGTGCTTCAACACATATACCATAATGAATTAATAGTATTCTTGTATTTATAAAACTGCAGTATTGCCATTTCATTGAAAATTTATTCTACGAGTCAAGAAGTAGAATGAGCTGAAATATTTATGCTTAAACTCTATGCATCGCCCTCTCCTTTTTTCCACAAAGCGTAGGATGTGTGTAATGAATCTAAATTAGTTTCTTTAAAGAGAGAAGAAATCTCTTTTGGGGATAGGGGTTCTTACTAGTTTTGGATTTTCGGAAGAGCATTATCTTAAATATTAATAAGATGGAATATTTTTAGTGCACATTTATATTCCTTAATAATGAGTAAATATAATTTAAGAAAGTACCTTTTTTCATCTGGATTTTGTAAGTATTTTTCACTATCTATATCAAAGCTTTAATTCTGAGGGGAAAGAATGAAATATAGTGATCCTTGCACTTAACTGTAAGGAAGAATAATGATTTGCTAAAGTGAAGTAACTATAGTGTGAATAGTTTTCATAGTAATGTTTTAACATTTAAGTGTCTTTGCTTGTGTACTTTGACCTCTGTGGAACTTGGAGGTATAAGCTTGCTTCATTATGGAGAGAAGTGTATCTGTGCCATCTCAGCTAGCTTTGAGGTTAGGCCTCCTTTGAGTGGGAGGCTGGACTCGATGACCCCCAGAGGTCTCTCCCAACCTAAATTATTCTAGAAATTCGTAAGCTCATGTTAGAAAGGACTAAGACTGCAAAGCCTGACGGAATCCTGTTGGGGGACTATATAAGGTGCTGGAAGGCAATCCTGATGCAGGCCTGTGTTTTGGGAACGACTGCTGGCACACACCTCACCCAGCCATGTGTGAGTACTAGTGGCACAGGCAAAAACCACTCTGAGGTAGATATTAACAACTCAGAGTTATGGTACAGTGGTATAGTGTTCAAGCTTTCTCTGCCCTTATTTTACTTAGAAATACAATACTGGTTACATTTCTGCTTCTGTTTTGTCACTCTGAGGCAATGGCCTGTATTTTTTATTTCTATAATAGTGTGGAACTTGTAGTCTTTAGCTGCTATTTAGTCAGTGAAGAATCATAATGGATGTTCTCAGTGTCAGGTCTGTATCACAAAATAAAACAGTATTGTTATATAACTGTATATTATAAAGAAGGCAGATGGGAGTGTATTTTCACTCCCCAAGCCTTAGGCTTTGACAGGGATTTAATAACACTTTATGAACTTAAACTGTTTTTAATATGTGTATAGAATATGAAAATGTTTCTGATACCTTAATCTATTAAAATGGCAAAAGAAAAAGTACCTTATGAGGTAAGTAGATAGAGAAACAGTGAAAAAAAATGGAGAAGACTTTTTGACTGCATAAGTTGTCTTTTTATAGTTCCAGAATAGCAGTTAATTTAATTTGACATGATATAATGGGAAGAAGTAGGATACTGGAAAAGATGGGAAAGTCTTGAAGAATTGAGTGTTTTACTATGAAATTTCACTTTGAATTTCTGGGGTTTAAGGCACTTATTTTCCAAAAACATTACTCTTCTGAATTTGCAAGCCATTCTGTGACCTATTTTTCCTAAGGCTTGAATTGTTCAATTCCATCTCAGTTATATTTTATCTGGAAGTTTTCTGAAGTTACCATGACATGCACAAACTTCCTTTACAAGAAAGATGTAGAAGGGCCAAAACAGGGAAAGAGACAGAGAAAGGTCCCAACATTCATGACTGAATGTAACCTTTGTGAAGCCTAAGAATCTTTTATGGCTATCAGTAAAGGTTCTTGGACCTATCAGATGCGGACAACAGGTTGTTCATAGCTCTAGTGTGAAGACTCACCTTAAGAAGTCTTCTGCTTCTAGCTTAGTGCTGCCTAAACTTTGTTTTCACCAACTTACTACGTGAAGATTTTAAAATTATGGATTTTTAGGAATTTAGTTTCGCATAGTTTAAATAGGATTTTAGAATTCATACATCCAAAATGTAATAGCAGGCCAGCACCAAATTACAAACTTTGAAGTAAAAACAGCTGTATTCTTGGCAGAAGAACACCTTTGTTAGCTTATCTGATAAAAGGCTCATGTCTGCACACACGAAGGAGGGCAGAGGTGCAGCGCTGGGAGAGTAACCCCCTGCCCTAATTAGACACTTGATCTTGGACTCATCCCAGGGATGTCTCTGGAGATCCTCAGCCCCATGGGCCAAGGCTGGAATCCATCATGAGGAGTGAACAGGAGATGCTGTCTTGATCACCCTTCAGGCTGAGGGAACTACTGCTTACAGGGGTATGGGACACATTACGGAATGCAGGGAAGAGACTTATGGTATTGTACTAGATTTATTCTGGGATGTTTACAGAGGAAAAGCAACAAGCAAGGAAAGGTAGATATTGAGATGGATTAGGGAGGAAAAAACAAGGAAAAATAGAGAGATAAGGAGCTAAAAGGCTCCTTAACAGGCTCTTACTCGGTACCACTGTCTAGTAGTGCCCTGTGCTTGATCAGTACAGTCTGTCCTGTATCTTCTTATGCTCCACTTCTAATGATTTTCTTGAGTAAAGGCACCCTCTGTATACGTGTGTGTCTGGAGGTTTGAGTGCCAGCAACTGGAGCTGGACCATGGCTGAGAGAGACCCATGGGTCTGTGGTGCCAGCAAACTGGAGAGTACAGAGTGTGTGCTTATTGCATGGGTGTGAGCGTCAGTGTGGGTCACTACCGAGCGTCAGGCTGGAGTAGCCAGTAAGTTGGATGAGTGGCTTGGGTGCCAGGTACCCATGTGACCAAAAGTCTGGGCCAGACACTGGAAGGGCCAGACACTGGAAAGACCAGAGGGTTCATGAGCGAGCTGTTGTAGGGGTCCAGAAGTCCAGATTGACTATGGGAGCGACTGTATGATCTGTGGGTTGACCGAGAGGCCTGTTTGCATCTGTGTGTCTCTCTGCATGAGGCAAGGGGAGACCAGGGAGTCAGGAGCCAGCTCCTGG
This sequence comes from Fratercula arctica, assembly GCA_947846985.1. NCBI lineage: Eukaryota > Metazoa > Chordata > Aves > Charadriiformes > Alcidae > Fratercula > Fratercula arctica. The sequence goes on from CANTUZ010000002.1 coordinate 83,035,433, forward strand.
ATGTCCTGAGTGTCAAAGCTAGCTACTGAGAGCCCATAGGCTCTCAGAGGGTGGCGAGACACCAGGTTGCCCAGAGAGGTGGTGGAAGCCCCATCCCTGGAAGTGTTCAAGGCCAGGCTGGATGGGGCTTTGAGCAGCCTGGTCTAGTGGGAAGTGTCCCTGCCCATAGCATGGGGGTTGGAAGTAGATGATCTTTAAGGTCCCTTCCAACCCGAACTATTCTATGATTCTATGATTCTATAATATATATGTGGGGGTGTCAGTGGGCATGCAAGGCAACTGGGAGGCTGGAGGGTCCAGGGCCAGTTACTGGATATATGGTAGTATCTGAGGCCCATTACTGAAGGGTGTGGAGTGTGCTGGGGTGGGTGGGGATGTGCGAATGTGTGAGTGTGTCCAAGTTTAAAAGCGGATCTGTACTGGCAACTGGAGGGGAGCTGCAGGCCTTGGACTTGTATATCCAGGTGCCAGCAGTAGGGAGACTGGGGATCCAGGTGCCAGCTACTGGATATACCAAGTGTCTAAGGCAAGTTACAGGAGGGATCCACGTTGAGAACATGTGTATATTTCCAACTAAACCGTCCTTCCTCCTGATCAGCCGGAGAAGGATGAGGCTGTTTGTGCCATGTCTGTTTAAGCACTGAGTGTTTCTATCAGTGTGTTGCCCGCTGCGTGTCTGTGTAGCATTTGTGTGAGCTCCTCTTGGGAGCACACACTCAGCCTCACTACTGCTGTCTGAATCACAGATTAGAAACAGGGAGTTGCAGCAACCTCATCTCCATCCAGATTTGGCAGCTCCTAACAATCTTTAGTTTTTCAGGTGATTGGCTCCAGGGCCTGGGTTTTGCCTTTTTTTTTTTTTTTTTTTTTTTCCCCGTGGAAAGGAAGAATTATAAACTCTGTGAGTGTGTAGAAATTTGCTGCAACTATGTTGTTATGACTGTGAATGTCAGAACCACTGTCCATGCATAACATCAAGTGTAAGGTTTTCAAAATCCTTTGAATTTGAATGGCTTGCTAGGAAGGGTTTTGTATTCCTGTTTATCAATTACTTTTAGTAATTAGCTATGGGATGTAATAGTAATTAGCTACGTAATTAGTAATTAGCCGTGATAGCCTTTGTTGGTTCCTTTTTGCTTTCCTCACCAGTTGCAGAAAAATATTCTGCTGAATTTTTATAAATAAGTATGTATTAATAAGGCTGATGAAAGAGAGAGCAGTTACTGTCTAGATCCTAGGTGCATTTGCAAAGATTATATGTGTAGGATTATATGATTTTTAAATCAAAATATTCAGAAAACATGAGTTGTTTATCCTTTTACAGTGCCATTAACATCACTGTAAAAATAAAATAAAATAAAATAAAATAAAAAAAATAAAATAAAATAAAATAAAATAGAAGTTATCAACGAAGAGTCAAGCAAGTAGTTTATTAATATACTTACTAATATAATATTTTATTAATATACATTAATATTTTAATATGGTTCCCCCTCCCCATAGAACATCTGAGCATCTTTTGAAATGCCCAAAAACACATGAAAACTTTTCCTGGGAGTATGAGTTTCAAATTTAATACCGTGCCTTTCCCAAAGCATAAAGTCTTTTGATCCATGAACTTGATGTAGGATTGTTCTTCACTTATGTTAAGTGTGGCTCATAACAGTTAACATTTGACTGGTAACCCAATCCCAGAAGCTATTTTTTTTCTGAGGAAACCTCAGATTAGACTGTGGGGTTTTTTGTAGTGGCTATAGAAGCTCTCTTTCAGTTGCCACATGCTTTAGGAATGAAAGTGAATCCTGTAGTCCAGTTCTACTGCCTACAGAGTAAACCCCTATCTGGAAGACGTTAGCTACACACAGCTCTTCCCAGATGCATCAGTCTTTCTGAACAGAACATACAGAGTGAATTAATCTGTGAGGCATTTGTCCTTTCAAATCAGCAGTTCTGGTTGTAACTGTGATGAAATAAGAGGTAAAAGCCTCATTCTTTGCAGTTTTGAGTTGAAATGTAGACACTGGTTGGGTGGGTGGGAAACGCATTCATCATTGAATTGAATGACTGTGAAAAAAGACTAGATATTTGTATTTATTTGTATTTATAATGATCTGCTGTTGCAGCAGTAGTATTACAAAGTGCTTAATCATGTTATCAACTTGTTCAGGGCTTTTTTCTTGAAGATATTAAATAGTAAAGAAATATTTATGCCTATTTATGAAAGAACATCACTGCAAATTAGTACAGACTAATTATGAAGTGTGAGGAGAGTGTCAGCCTCCCTCTGCTTTCTGTCTTCATAAGAAAATAAACAATGCCTTCAAGCATCCCTATAAGAAATGACGTGTTCACTGCTTATCTAGTTTTGTTCCTGACTGAGAGCACAATAAAAGCAATAAACATAGTCAATGGCTGAATAGATGCTTCCAAATATAAAGATGTGCCTCATGAACACCAAATGAGCAATCCTTGAAGTTCAAGACTTTTTGTCCTCATCTGTAACTATTATTGATATCCTTTTCTAGAAGTGGGAATGGCATTCATATGTGAATGGCAGACTTTTTGGCATTATAATAAATAATATTTTAAGGCTGCATGTGTATTCCTCTGGGAAACAAGAAAAAAATATTGATTGTTTATAAAGTTATTCACAGATTTTATACTGCTAAATAAATACTAATGCTTTAAATTGTTAATTAATGAAATCTGTTAAAATGAAGTTATTTTAATACTGAGGTAATAATTATGGATTTAATGGATTAAGATCTACCTCATTTCCTTATTTTAGAGAAAATATCTTAAACTGGTGTAAAGAAGAATTTCATAGACTTTCCAGTACAAAGAGGAAGAGCACCATTTGCACACTTTAGTACAACAGTCTGTTGTGACATCCCAGATAAAAATCTGCTGTGCTAATTGGAGCAATGCTAAGGCATTTCATGACCCTATGTCTCTGCCACACACAGGAAATCGTATTAGTTAGTAAAATAATTTCAGAAATCAAATTCTGCTGTTTACGTGAATGACCATCCTTATTTTTGATATCAAGAAATTCTCACTTTTTAGTTGAAATATCTTTCTTAGTGACATCTGTTTAAAATAAGCATGTTTATGACAGTTAATGATCCCCTGCTGATAAGCAGATTGGTTCATATTAGAGTGAGAACTGAAACTGGAGAATCCTGTGTTTAACTATATCTTTGCTTCACGCTGATAGGATCCAATATAATTTTAATAACTTTATGGGTCTATAGAAATATCTTACATAAATTGAATGCTTCTACTCTAACGGAATATTTTTTACATCCCTCTAACTCCACTACTAAGACACCACAGCTGATGCCCACGTTCCTGTAGTGGTCTTAAAGTAAACTTAACCTCCTCTATCACAGTTTTTACACGTGGACTCTTAAACTGTTGTTGCTCAATAACTAAATTTTATAAAAACCAGTAAGGGTGATTGCATTAATCATAAAATTTTGCTAATGACATTTTCTGTTTCCTTTAGGTAAGGAAATATCTATGATGAACCTTCAAAATCTCACTAGTGCTTTTGTTGCAGACCACTTACAGTGATTAGCAAAAAATCCAACTTAATTATATGTGATTGGTTTCTGTTCAGTATCAAGAGGAGGTCACAGTGAAGAATCAATCTGAAAGTTGAATTATTTTTATTAGTGATACATCTTCCTAGCAGTGTGTAGGTACTGTAATTTTATCTTGAAGTTGCAAGAAATGTATTCCATATTCAGTTTTTCATATGTTTATTTTCCCTTAAGGAATTTCTGAAATGTTGTAATATGAATTAAATCCCTAGTGTATATCATTGCCAAAGTCTATAGTTTGTTGTCAAGAGAATCGCTAGAAATTCAAACTCAAAACTTGAAAGAGTCTTACCACATATTTCTAATTCTACCAAGTACTGTACAATGCACTGCTTCATTCCTGAAGGAATAGAAGTACGTGCTCCATCTGAAAATATTGTCATGAAAACTTGTTTGAGAGTGTCATCTGCGAACTCTCAGCTAAGAGTAATGTAAATATTGTAATGTCCTTTTCTTTGAATTTTAATATTGGATTTTCTACAACTACAGTTTTCACACTTTTAAGATAAACTCTGAACAATAGACTCAACTCTCACAGTTTTCTTGTGTGTTCAAAATATATATATACTATTACAGTGTTCCCTAGAATTATTCAATGTATAACTTAGGTCATCAGATGAATGGGCAGCAAGATATGAGCAGCTGAAAAATCCACTGTTTGTTTCAGTTTTCTAAGGACTCTGTTTTGGTACAGTTGAAGATTTTATGAGGCCATTGGTACAACCGAAACCTTGTTGTTTAGGCCTTGTTTTCCACTAGCCTAAAAACTGCACAGAGTCCTTGCTAATCAAAAGTATACAAAGAGGAGGGGTAAAATGTTGTGCTGAAGATGCATAATAAGGGTAACACGGAAGCAGCAGCACTGCTTTGGAGCAAAGATCTCTACAGCCTAGTGCGGTGTTTCTTATGGTGACTAATGTTTGCTGGGCCATCCTCTTTCCTGTATATCCTGATGCAATTTTTGCCACCTACCCCCAGGAGATTTTGTGGTCTGCCTGCTGGAGCAGGACTTTGAGGAGCAGAAGATGAATCAATCACTTGTCAGGACCAGTGTTCTGGCACTCTACTTTCTTTGCTGGTTACCTACCACCACTATGTCTTCCAACATCAATCGTATAGCTAAAAAAGACAGGCATAGGAAGCAGAAAAACAAGGGCAAAAAAATTGCCTGATGTTCTAACCTTGTTTTACCTCTCCTATGAGATGGACCATGTGTATTGGAGATTGATTTCAGAAATAGGGAAGCTATTCATTGGTTGTTCCGCTCTTGTTTGTTTCTGCATCTGTAATTTTTTCATCATCTGGTGTTGTGAACAACTAGTATGGACAATCTGTGTTGTCCAGCCATAAGTTATCCTTAATAAAAAAAAAAAAAAAAAAAAGAAAGAAAAAACAATCAAAAAAACCCCCAAAAACATTGGCACATGTTTCTGTAACTGTTATTTGGCAATTGGCAAATTCCCAGACCATATTATCATCTTGGCTTCCTAACCAGGACTACTGCAATATGGTAACTGCATTCCTTTTGTTGGTAGACACCTTTGATCTGTCAATACACAGATACATTTTTACACTTCCAACAGAATGCCTGGTTATTGTGGGCTAACCCCAGTATGTAGCTGAGCCTCACTCAACTGCTCACTCAATTCCCCCCAGTAGGATGGGAGAGAGGATGGGAAGGATAAAAGTGAGAAAACTCATGGCGGGACATAAAGACAGTTTAATAGGGAAAGAAAACCTATGCACGCAAGCAAAGCAGAATAAGGAATTCATTCACTACTTCCCATCAGCAGGCAGGTGTTCAGCCATTTCCAGAAAAGCAGGGCTCTATCACATGTAATGGCTGCTTGGGAAGACAATTAATGTAAATCCGAACACTCTCCCTTCCTCCTTCTTCCCCTAGCTTTTATTGCTCAGCAGAACATCATATACGGCATGTGATACCCTTTTGGTCAGTTGGGGTCAACTGTCCCAACTGTCTCCCCTCCCAACTTCTTGTGCCTACTCACCCTACTCAGGTGGGGCAGCATGAGAAGCAGAAAAGGCCTTGACACTGTGTAAGCACTGCTCAGCAAGGCTAAAACAACAAATCCAAAACATAGCCCCATAGTAGCTACTATGAAGAAAAATAACTCTGTCCCAACCAAGACCAGTACACTGGTGAAGCACTATGTTTAGTTGTTTAACCAGATTTGAAGTCCTGATGTGAAAGCAGTGAGACATGGATGGTCATGTAGTCTGGATTCTGTTGCCGCATGCTTTAGTCTTTCTCTTAGGTTTAAAATTGCTATCTGCTCACCATTGTGATGTTTTGCTTTTGCCTTCTATGGGACATGTTTATTAAGCTTGGTTTTACATGCTTCTAGACATTCACATCTTTGCGTATGTACTGAGGATTGTAAAGAGCCTGTTGTTTTCTAAAGGTCACTGTACTATATCTATTACAAAATTTAAAGATTTTGGTGTGAGAAAAGCATTCCATTGCAAGTGTCTGTAAGATGTCTGTTTTTGCAGAATAGGACTACTTCTGTGAACAGGTGTTTCTCTCTGTGTCTTTGAACTTTTCGCAAGGGATATATGAACCATTAATTGTAAGTTCTCTGTTTTTAAACAAGGAAGGTTAATGTTCCATCCAAACAAAGTGTGGAAATTGCATGTGTGATAAAATGTGTTTAACTTCAGGGAAAGGGAATGAAAAAGATTTCACCCTAAAGCCATAAATACATTATTGTAATGTTTAGCTCATCTGGGATGAGAGCCAGGACACTGACTCAGAAGATTAATGCACTAGACTCCTTAAAGACTCTGCCTCCAAGGATCAGTCCACATGTTAGTAATACTTTTCCAGATCAGTCTTTATTGTTGTGGAATTAAGCAGTGATTTTATTGCCTTTAATTGTGCTAAAAGGTATCATATTTCTAGACAATAGGTTACTATTGGCATCTCTGGTTCTACAAGAAAGAATTACTGGGACATTGTATCTTCATTTTTCCCCACCTTAAATTTTTGGCTGGGGGACTGAAATGAAGATATAGAGTAAAACATTAAGTTGAACTTTGTAGAGGTGCCCTAATTCATACACAGTTCTGCTTCTTGATCCACATTCTCTTTTCCAATTTAATTTTCCCTTCACAAGCTGTAGTGGGTATTAGTATTACTGAGGATAATAATTTCAGAAATGCAGTTAAAGGGGGGCAACGAAACTTTGCAGCGGCAATGAAAATGAAAGGGAGCAATATTGAGGTACTATTCCAGGAGCTGTGTTATCTCCCAGTTTGGTAATGCTAAGATGCCTGCTTATGGTTGGAGACACATTGGTTCTATATTTATTAAATGGCTTAAATTCTTGTGTCTCTATTGTATGAGGGTGTTTGTTTGTTTTTTTTTTTTTTTTACAAATATATTGTGTTAATAATGCCATTGCTTTAATAATGAGTTTGAGTAAGTTCACATTTTTGCCTTTCATATTTTGAGAAATTATGTTTAATTCACACTGGAGATGGGAAAAAACCAGTAGTGGCAGACTTGTGAAAAGGAAATTAGGCATATAGAATTGATTGAGGAATGCTGTTTCCTTTAGTAGTTGCATATAAACAGGGATTTTTGTAATACATACAAATCCTGTGATTTAAAAATGTAGCTACTCTCAGAATGAATGCATAGTCTACACTGGATCAATAAGTATGCCTGCATCTGGTTTCCCATCAGTCTTCATATTTTACAACAATGCATACGTCTTCAGTTACAATCTGAATAAAAGTGGCTGATAACAACTTGTCTTGTGCAGAACAACAAACCTAGTATGATGATGATCCGTTTCCAGAGATTATGTATAAAGACAATGTTTGTCAAGAAATATTGCCCAGCAAAAACAATTCAACTGCAGTTGAGATACCTCCTAAGAAAAACTGAACAAAAGCTTTATAGAATTAACACAAGCTGTGTATCTGTTGACCATCTACTTAAGAAACAAACAAGCACAAGGTATTTATGAACCAATTGTATACCAGTGTTAAAATATGATAACAACAAAGATGACATTTGGGAAACCTCTATAATTCATTTCTCATCTGAATATTAAGGGAAAAAGAAAACTACCTCAAGAAACCACCAACAAACTTGTGATCTGTCCAGGAAACTTGGCCTTTACCAGCTCTATGTCAGCATTTGTCCTCCTTTCGCTATTTGACATTGCAGCCTGCACACCGTCACTGCCTGTGGGAAAAGGGAACACAAAGCCTGGCAATAACATTTCCCAGATTCCCTTAGGTGGTGTCCATTTTTTCTGAACTTGCCCCAGAATTCGTTTTCATTCACTTTCCGACTTTGTCAAGCCCAAGAGCAGCAGGTGAAGCAGTACAGTGGTCTTTGGTGTTTAAGACTGCAGACAGGCACTAGTCAAACACAATAGCCAGCAAATTTACCATGTCTTTGTAACTGTCTTTATGATTTTGCCAACATATTTGTAAATTTAAAACTTAGGAGAGACTATAACCAGAATTCCCGAGACACTGTAGCTTCAATTCCAGGAGAGGATACTGTTCAGTACTAGTTTGGGTTTTTGTTTTTTTTTTTTTTTTCCATCTATCTTTACTCTCACACATATTCCGTGGCTTAATTGGTGAATGACAGTAGGAGTTAGATCTTTTTTTCTGAGGGTCAGATTAATCACCACCATATCTGGAACTGGAATGTTTACATGACAAAAGCATACAGATATGTTATCAAATCAAAGACTCTGTCTCTATTTGCTCCATATAGACTTGCCATCCTTCTTGTCAGGGTCCAGAGTCCACTAACAGGACCCATCATGGTGCCCACGGCTCAGGACCCCATTGCAGCCCCCAGGAGCCATCAGCCCCTGCCCAGGCAACACCTTGTCAGAGCCGGTCTCCAGCTCCCCACAGCCCTGCCCTGCCTGACCACGGGCCCTGCCAAGCCAGGTCCCTGTCCCCAGGGAGGTGCAAAATGCCTGGGGCTGGGGCTGCCCTGGTGCCCCCCAGCTCCCCTGTTCCTGGCTGTGAGTAAGACAGGCCCCGGGTGCCCCCAGCACCTGTCCCCAGGGACCTGCCAGCCCTCGCGGTGCCCTGACACTGTTGCAAGTGTTGTTGTCAACAAGGGTCTGTAAGGTGGATGCTTTTCTTCACATTTTTAAACCCATGAGCAAAACCCATCCCTCATGCAAAAAAAAAAAAAAAGGTTTTCAAATTCCCAGCCAGTAGTACCTTATGCAGTACTTTAATCATTAGATAAAGCCTCTGTCATTGAAAATTACCACAGTAGGAGCAGGAGCAGCAGAGCTGTTTGCTACCCATTGCAAAGGAGTGCAGCCCACTCTGCAGTCTTTAATTTAGGTCCCCAAGGAAACCTTTTTTCTTTTCACAAAGTTTTGTGTTCTTTTTCTCCTGGTACACACTTCAGAATTAAAGCATGAAATGTTTTATAATATTTGTGGTCATCATAACAATTTCAAAATACTCTACAGATGCTGTTACTCTTCCTTTTTCCTTAGCTGGTCTGTAAAATTCTCGGTATTTCTGTTACCTAGTATTTTGAGAGCATGCTTACAATGTTTGCAAGGAAAAATTCAATTCCATCTGTAATATAGGAGAAGGTGTAAGACGAGAAGCTTTCCTGGAATTTAGTAAAGCACTTGCAGTCCCAGAAGCAGATATAGCCATCATGGGAACAGTCCTAAGGGAAGAGGGTAGGTAAATGAGGTTTTACACTCTCCCAAACTGTTCTTTCAAGAAATACATTTTAGATCAATAGATTGCATCTAAAAATGTTTGGGCAGAAAGTGCAAGAATTCTCTGTATATCTAACCACCATGCAAGTTGGGCTTCACTTTACTTGAATGGAAGATGAAAATAAAATGAGTGACTTATCAGCTAAGGCTGTTTCTTCCTGAGAAATCTCTATTCTGAGATTTTCTCTAGGTTTTTGTCTTCAACATGAAACAGCAAGGACTGGTAACACAATACAGGTTTTTTCACTTGAATGTATTTCCCAAGCCTTGGCTTTAATCCATTTGTAATCAGTTCTGATAAAATGTTAATATCATAGTGAAATGGACTACTCATCTGAGACATAATGTTCTGTAAATGTAGATGAATCACTCACTGCAAGAACATACGAGTATGTCTACTGATCTGATCCTTTGCATTTACTTAAATACAGTAACCTTCTGCACTGTAGAGAAGCCTCCATTTTCAAAGTGTACGTCTTTATGGTAAATAGCTTACTTTGTAAGAAAAGAAAAAAAAACCACCTGCTTCAAATTAGGAAAGCAGACACAACTCATCCTATTCTTTTTTAACAGAACTTTGCATTCACATGTAATAGCCCTTCTGGATATTTTTTTAGTAAGCTTCTGTTTTATTAAATAGATTACAATCGGTTCAGATGTGATACTATCGCCAAGGGATTCCCAATGGTGTTGACAATATATGTCAACAATTGCATCTTCCGAGTCTGAAAAAATTGACATAAAGTGCTATATAGTTTTTTTGGAAATTACTCCAAGAATTTTGCTTATAACCTCAAATTTGTGTAGTGTAGCATGTTCTGCAAGAGTTTCAGAATGCTCTGGTAAAAAAAACAGTTGCAAGGTATACTGAGGTAATAAAAATAATACAATGCACTACAAAATGCTGTAAGATGTATCTGCAAATTATTTTGTGTAATCACTGCCATGACAAAGATTAGTTATAGATATATAAATTTCTAATGTAAAAATCTTACCTGTAAACTATCACAAAAGATGAAAGAAGCTAAAAAAAATATTGGAATAATACATTTTTTTCTGAATGTGATAGACTGCTGTTACGCTATTGTTAATAATTGCTACACTAATGTTAATAATTTTAACATTGTTACACATTAAAGTACAGAAAACATTAATTTCATATTCAACATGTAGATTTGTTTACTTTATTTTGAAACACCATTTCCTTGTTCAGCTAATATCCTGTTAAGTCAGGAAACTAAGAGTGAGTGCAATGCAATCTGAAGTACATCTATAGTACAATTGAATTTGGCCTGTGTAATTGTTTTTAAAATACTGTTTCTTGACATAACATTTGGATATTCATCATTCTTGTAAATGCTGTCTTTCCACTTCTCTTCAAGTAGAACCTTCTTTTTCCCTGGTAGTATTTCCATGATAAAGATCTTGCAAGTGGATTTTTTTTTTTTTTTTTTTTTTTTTAATCTGGATTGCTGAAACAAATGAAGCAAACGTACATCAAATCAACAGCTAATAATTCTAGAAACATGTGAAATAACCATTTCTGGAGTTGCCTCTTTTCAGAGAAGAGCAGATGCAAAATGAAATCTTAAAAAAATTCAAATTTAAACATAGATTATTAGGCTGTGACTTTTTGGCAAGGCTCAAAGAGAGGGTGCTTCTCTCAGGATGTGTTGTTCATTAAAGGTACTAGGCACAATTAATTTCTTGTTTCTCATAGGAGTGGCCTCCAGGGATAGTAACTTTTCACTGGTTTATACGTCAGAAACCTATTACCACCTATCTTCTGTGGAAACAAACACTGAGATAAATGGAATTGACTGTATTTGCCTTGATCAGCTAACCATACAAGAGATGAAAAATCCACAGATATCCTTCATTTGAATGTGGTTTAATCTGACTTTGCGGGAATTTTGTCTGCCTTTGAATCGGGACTCACTGGCAAGACTTTAGGAATGCTCTAACCTCCACAGACGTTAATTGTGGGGTATCTTCTGCATTCACCAAGCACTGCATTAGGCTGCCTGTCTAATAAGGGTTTTTTCTTCTTGATTCCTTTTCAATTAATAATACAACTAACAGCTGTTGCCAGATGACAGCCACAATGGTGCTGTGTTTTTAATACTTTCTTCTTTTAACTCTGAAGATCTTTTCTTTCTGACAGGAGTCCTCAGGGTGAATTTCAAGGCCTTGAAAATAAAAATGATTCATGTAGCTGCTGGCACATATTCCTAGGCAGAAGCAGAATAACAAATCAAAGACAAATATCCTTTACATTTTTCTCTCAAGTCAGCTATTTTACTTAAAAGACCCTAAATTATTAGTGAAAATTTCATTTTTACGAGGGCTGTACCACACAGGAAACGTGTAAGAAGTACTAGGTTAGAAAGGAGCAGTGCTTTTAAACTCATGTTAGGTGCTAGAATTTTTTAATCTACCTCACCTTTTCACTGCATTACTATCCATTTTTACCTATAGTTAAGAATTTTGCACAGTTTTTTGTGTGACAAATAACTCGTCCCTGTAGAACATATAAACTGAAGTACTCATTGGCACAAACATATATAGAGGAAAATATTTTTTTATTACAGGAGTTCGAACTTGGAAGAACATCCAGCCAGATGTTTTTTCAGTACTTGCAGCTTTGTGGTACTTTTAAAAGCCAGCCCATGATGTTGACTGTGCTACAAGCTGCCTGTGGCTCAAGAGGATATCAGAGCACCTGCCCCTGTAGTGCCATAGTTAGCTCAATCCACTTTATATCTGGGTCCTTCTCCGGGGCTTTCTCTATTTACTTGTACAAAAGGACACCCCACTATATTCTAAACTGCTGGTGTCCCCTGCCTGCATATGTGCTTTCTGTCTTCAGGAGCAAGCAGGGGCTGAGGGCAGCTGTGCCCTCTGAGAATTTGCTGGGACTCGTGAAGGGAGCAGCCAGACTTCAAAGTGGTGTTCCCTGCAGCTGTGGACTGCTGTGGACGTGTTCTGCTCACAGACCCTGTCTGGTACATAGTGAACAGAAGAATAGAAAAGACTTTGTTGGCATTTCTCTTTTTGACTAGTCAAAGTGGAAAGAGACAGACCTGTTTGATGATCTTAAAGGTCTTTACCATTCTAAATGATTCTGTGATTCTATGGCTCTATATGGTTTCCTTTTGCTAGCCAGTTTCTTATAACATGGACACTGAAACACCTATACATCAAACGGCAAGGAAGTCTGTGTGAGGATCACCGGTCCTCATACTGATGGCAAAAAGCATCTCCTAACTGGTGGCAGTCATCATGGTGCCTGTGTGACATTGTTGTATCATCTAGTTTCATAGGAAGTGCTTCTGATTTTCCACTCCAAATCAGTTTCATATAGATTTAATTTTAAGAGCACAGCAATATGTATATAACTATGTTACCTTCTGAGAGAATGGCTTAGTGGACCATAGTAGTCCATAGTGCAATATAATATGATGGCGTTGCTACTTTTTCATTGACCAGTGATAGGCTACTTCAGTGACTTAGAGATAATACAAGTCAGTTTTAGAAAATCTGATTAAACTCTGTTCAAAGAAATTTTCTTTTACTATTCAATGAAATCTGTTTTAAGCTTCTGAAGTCTAACCTTTCAGTACTGAATCAGAAATTATTAAGAAAACAACGCAAGATCTAACTGTACTTTAGTGTCTTTATGTGAGTGTTTGCTTTCTTAGTTTCAGGATTTCTTCTTTTCCCGTTAGAAAGAACAACAGAGGGAAAAAAATTCAAGTCTATTTGAAATAGAAAGGAATTTTTAAAAAAATCCATTTTTTTTTCCAGCCTCTCTTAAATTATCACATGATAACATATTGAAAGGGACATTATGGAGGGTTTTTATTATCCTTATAGTTTTAACTGAAAATAAATGATTGGTGCTGAGGATAGTTTGAATAACTCTCCTACAAGAAGTTGTGAAAAATTACATTTTTACTGCTTTTCTGAAACAAGATAAAACTGTTAGTGATGTGTTTAGTAGGTATAAAGTTTCAATTAGGAACTAATGAAATGAGGCACCTCTGATTTAACATCAAACCTCTGATTTGCACGAATCACTGTTCAGATTGGTAATCACGGGGTTTTTTTAGATAGTTTACGGTAAGTTAAAGGATTCCTGTCTAGTGGAAAAGTGAGGAGGAAGAACTTTTCCTGCTCATCCACCTGCCTCATCCCCCCCAACAAAAAACACACAATCTCCCTTGTATACGAGGAAAATGCATTTATTTTTGGAAAAAAATTTCTACCGTAGATTTTCAACCAGACTCATCTTTTGTCTTTGGAATATATTGGGTTTGCTACTTGTCAGGTTAGACAATCCTTTTCCATATATATTGACAGTTTGTGCTCCATGATTCAGTAACTGTTTATGAAGTAGTATGTAATAATCTTATTTTTCTATTTTGCTTGTTGGAAATATGGGTGTAGGACTGAGAACACAATATAAGAAGTGACGTATTAAAAGTTGAAGTGACATATTAAAAGTTAGAACTTGCAATTGGTAGGTGGTAGGTTAGACTGCTGATAACTCTCTGAATTAATTATGTAGAGCACAAATTCTGCTAACTGGAAGAAAATATTAGCTTTCAGAAGTTTGGAGTTTTTTAATATAGTCTGGGAAGAGCTGATAGCAATGCCTATAGTTAAAGCTGAGTAACAGTTTCCATTATAAGGCATATAGACTTTGCTAGATTTTATTATTTAAGCTGAAATGATCTATTATGTAACTGTTGTTATGTCTGATGATTATGTTAGTTCAGCAAAAGCAGTTTGTAAGAATGTGACCAGTGAAGGAAATTAATTTTTAGTATTATTTTTCACATTTTGTAAACATTTTTGATTTTAAGTGAGAGTGTGGCAACCAGGAGGAAGATATTACTGGAGCTAAAAAGACAGATTTTGTTTTCAGAGTAAGATTACATGAAGGTCTGACGGAGCTCTGATCCTCTGAAGAACCACCACTTCCACATGTCCCAAAGCACTTTTAAAAAGATTGTGATAGATTTCCTGAGTGAGCTCCAGCCATGTTAAGCAGTGCTAAATAAAAGTGCTAAGCCATTGCGCTGAAGCTGTATAAGGGAGTTACAACAGTACAGTAATTGTTGTCACTTATTTGACCAGAAAGGAGGAAATGGTGACTCCCAGTTTTATTTTTTTTACAGAGGTTTGTAATTTAGAGCTCCAGTGCCTTATTGTTGAGCAGATCTACAAAAGGCTATTGCTGGAGGCCTTTATGGATGACAGGATGACATGACTGAGAAGCTACAGTAGGTCAGGTCTAGAAATCTTGGAGATAAATCTAAGTAATTGACAAACTCTGCCCAGTGTAAACTTGCTGAAAGTATAAGATGCTTGATGGATCCTCTCTTGGCACTGTCAAAGGGAAAAAAACAAACAAACAAACAAACAAACAGGAATGACACTAGTTTAGATCAATTCTTTTTATTTTTCTTAAATAATATCAAAATCTAAACTATTATTTAACTAGCTTTTGCTAGTATCTTCTATAATAATAGAACAGATAGATCAAAAGTGTGTATCTGTGGAAAAAAACTAGCTGTTCCCATGTAATACTTTATAAGTCTATAGACTTATGTCTACAAGTCTATATTATGTGCTCTTCATCTGCACATGATGAACTTTTGAATCACATCACACACTGCTTCCCCTGTCTCCATGTTCCTGAAAAGATGAGGTGCAGGTGTCATTGCACGCCAGCAAAACAAGCTAAATGATGCTGATGTTGAAATAGAAACTGTTCTTTCTGCAGTACCTTGATTTTGAAAGTATTTCTACCATGTAAAAGAGCACTTTGTTTGTCTGCAGTTAAATGAAATTAACAGTTGCATGTGTGTATCTGAACTGGAGCTGCATTTAGGCATTCAAGACAACTACTCTTTTTTTCCGGTGTCAAAGAGAATGCTGCACTTATGAAGGCACACAGGACAATCTCATATAGAGATTTAAGATCCTTTATACTAGGATTTTAAAACTTCTAAAGAAATATTTTAGTTCATAAACAGAAATTATATATATGCACTATATATAAAGAGTAAATGCTTGAATTACTGGTAATATCTTGGATTCCAGTTTCAGTTAACTTTCCTGTTTATATCTCTAGTCATTCTGTGCAATACAATCTAATATCCACTATTAAATCTCTATCTGGAGCTGCTCTCTTGAATGAGATTGTGTGTTTACACTTATACTTAGCATGATAGAATAAATCAATAAATACATTCAACAATAGCTCTGATTATTACTAATACATAATCATGGTTTATGACTTTCATAATCCAGACCTATTTGAACTGGTAGATGTAGTTTTCCTATTTTGTTATTATTTGTGTTTATTAATTTCTGCAACTCCAAGGTAAAGCCATGATCTCGTAAACAGTTGTATGAGTTCTTAGTTTTAATACTAGCCTGTGTCTACATTGGCTAATGCCCTAACATATGTGAAATGGATTAAATTATTGCAACCCAACTATTTTAACTGTTGCAATCTGGAGTGTAACACGTGAACTCCTGCACTTCATACATATACACAGTTCTGATATCTTTCCAGGTCAAGGAGAGAAATATTTTCTTGTACGTTAGACTTAGAATTTTCTGCCTTCTTTGTTACAAATAGAATATGAAACACATTTATAAAATTAGAAGCCATGAGGTACAGAAGCATGCAAAAGCTATTTCAAAAGGATGGAACATTGGATATTACTAGTAACATCGGGTATTACCAGTAACAGGATGACCATATTAAAGAATAAAAAGTGATTTGGACAAATATGAGGGTAGAAAAAACAACTAATGTACTTTTTTGGAGAGTTTGTAAGCTATTATTTCAAGACTGCAAGAACAAAACCAATTTTGAATGTCATGTTGAAGAAGAATAAGAATTATCTCAGGGATGGATATGAACTGTACATATTTCAGGTCTCTGCATTAAAAAAATGGGATTTTAAGAAACTGTGAAAGAAATTACTGCATTAGTCTAGGCAAGACAAAATGAAATAATGAATGAAGATCTTAGCTGAAGTAGAATTAGTAGAACTGAAGTATTTCATTATAACAGCTATAATTTGTTGGTCTGTGAGGCTAGAGACACATTCCATTAGGAATATATTTATGTAAGCAATACCTTTCTTTGAAATTTACGTTCTCTCTCTTTTTAAAAAAAAAAAAAAAAACAACAAAACAAACCAAACCATGTACCCTTACAAAAATCTTGCCTGTCAGATCTGGTACAAAAGAAAAAAGTCACTGGAGCCAAAAATTCTGTTGTCCCTGTTTCTGTGTTTCCTCACTTAGGGGCATGAAGTGGGCTGTGGGTCATACCAAATACTCTGGTATCTTATTTTCTGACATACTCTTATTCTCTGATTACTGGAAGTATATTTAATACATAACCAACATCCAGGCACTCCTTTTTCACTACTACTGTGTGAGTGGACACTGTTGTGTTGGTGGTGTAATACAGATTGGTCCATGAAATCATCCATCACTTTAATGCACACACTTACCTTATGCATTATTGTTGACAATTCCAGTACATTTTTTGTTTGTTTGAGCAAGTTTTATAAATATATCTGGAAAGATAATATTAATTTTAAGAAATAATTTTTGAGGTAAAACTTTCCTTTTGGTGTAGAATATTTGTATTTTCAGTTCTCTTAAGGGCAGTTTTGTATCCCACCCTCACTTTAGGGAAAATAACATTAATATCAAGAAAAATAAGTTACATATTGGTACGCAGTTGTTTAAATTCTCCTTTCATTGAAAGCCATGGATGTCTTGAATAGTATAAAGTAAAATTATTGTAGTTTAACTACTGAGTGATGAAGAAAATTATGTAGAAAAGAAGCTGACTGAATGTTTTTGTGCTGTTATACCTGTTGGCCTGGATGCTTTGTCAAGAGTAATCAAATATTATTTGTTCTGTCTTTGATTTAGCTACATTTTTGCTTAATTTTGAAAAATATCTCTTGCAATTAATTCTAAAGGAATGAATTAAATACTTTTTTCACTTGAATAGATTGTGAATCTCTGTTTAGCTCCTCAAAATTATATCAGCAGAGAGTGTAGCTATCAGTGAAACCACAAGACATTGCAGCTGATCTTGAAAAAGATTAGTACTTTCAGTGTTGCTAATTTAGGATTAAGAGAATAATTTGTTTATTTAGTTTGATTGCCAGATTAGGTAGGAAAAGGGTGGAAAAATCCATGTCAAACTGATGTATTTTTTTTCAATACCATCCTTCAATGAAGACCAAACTGGGTGAAAAAATTAAAAAAAAAAAAGAAATAAAATATTTTTGTTCAATCATTTCTTCAGAGCCAGTGAAAACAATTTTTTTTTTTTGCTACATTCATAATAAAAAAGTTGAGAAATTGAAGAACAGATTTACAAAGCTGCCAGTAGAAAGATGCCATTTTATCTGATAGGCAAATATTAGTAGGAGAGGAAGTTTGTTATATTTGATTGGTTGGGATGTTAGAGGCTATACTTCCTACGTGAAGAATACCCTAGGTATGGCAAGATTATTGTTGTTTTAACTACATTTACTGTTTAAAAAAAAATGGAAGTGGTAATTATTATTTTGGCCAGAAATGAAGGAAAACTTTCTGCAGTGTAATATTTTGTTTTAGATAATATAAAATATTTTAATTTGATACCTTCAGGAAAAAAATGTTAAACACTATTTTTATCTAAAAGTTTGTTTACTAAGGTTTATTTGCTGTTTAAATTGACTTACCAAGATGAAGAAGCATGGCATTTTGAGGTCGCTCCACTTATAAGTCTTTATTTTAATTTTTTAATATTTTTTTTTTTTTTTAATCTAAACCATGTCCTTTTTCTTTACACCAGGTTAGGGCTGCATTTCTTACAGGCAGTAACAGGCATCTGTATTTGTTCAAAAACTACATAAGCACTTTTGCTTATTACTGTGAAAGCTTTGGTATATTTCCATGCTAAAACATGAGAAATTGTAATTATCTTTGATGTATAATCATATACTCAACTTATATGGCCATTTTGAATGTGGAGGTTCCAGTATTATTATTGTTCTTTTAAGATCCTTTTATATTGCCATATAAAGGGATTGCTTTCGTATTTTCATACCTTCCTTATCTCAGGCTGTACTAGTGTGGAGTGTCACACGCCAAAAAAGGAAGGTGAGACACAGGATAGTTTAGCAGGAAACCTGTCCTCATACTGAAACTTTTTATCATTATTATTATAGTGGGTATGTGCCATATTTTTTATATTGAGACAGAGTAGCCAATCTTTTAATATTAATTAAATTGATAATATTTGCATTTAAAGTTAACAGTTTGATGGAAATATTTTAAATTACTGAAAAAAACACTGAAATGCATGGCAAGGTATTAATAATTTATTTAACTCTTACTACAATAATGATACAGCAAATTGGAAAACTTTTTTTTTTTAAAAAACGGAAATTAAGAAAGAGGAAAAAAATGCCATGACGTGGAACAGCAAATTTACATATTTTTTTAAGGCCTTCCATCTGAAAACGTTCTTCTCTTTATTTGGGAACTACATTTGCTTTGTATCCTTAATGAAATTGTTTTCCAATGGATAACACTTGTCACTTTTCAGAGTATTGTTCCTTGAAAATATATCCTCAGATAAAACATTTCTTCTGAAAATCTACCCTCTTCAGGTAGACCACATACAACAAAAAAAGACATTTGGGGAAAAAAAAATGTACTGAAGGAAAATAAGTCAACTGTGGGCAAAGGAGCCAGGGCACAAACTATAAAGAATATTACAAAAGAGAGGGAACTCCGAGGTTATATCCATTCGCATTACCTTCATAATGCTTTTAACATATACCACTGCAGAACTGCAGTTTGTTTGCTCATTTGAATTAAATAGAGAACTCAAAATACAAGGTACAAGAAAAGCATAATTCACATACAGCTTTGTGAAATCAAGTATCTCTGAGTTTGTGAAAAGAGTAAACCCACATGTTTAGGTAAGTGTGTAGTTTAATGGGGAGCTTTGCATTTATCGTCATTTCATACCTGCAGTATGGAGTCATTTTTTTTGTGGTTTATTGGTGGTTACAACGGCTAATTCCACAGGTACACAAAGCCTTTGTAATTGCATGTTGTGGCTGTGTTATAAGGTGAAGGAAAACAGAGCTCAGGCTGTAAAACAAATGCGTAATAACCTAAACTCTTGTGTTACAAAAAAAAAACCAAAAAAACAAAAACAAAAAAAAAAAAAGGAAAGGGAAGGGAAGAGGAAGAAGAAGAAAACCAGCAAATATATCCAGAGATGAGATGTTGGGTGTCTTTCCTAGGAAAAAATTTCTTGTTAATAGTAATGCCCAGATATTCAGCTGATGTGAATCAGGATAGCTACACCCATGTCTGAATAAGCAGCTGGCTCCCAATCTGATACGGCTGCCTGTGAGAACCTGTGAGGTAAAGGGAAGAAAGGAGTTCTGCAATTCTGGAGTAAAACAGCCCTTTAGTGGCACGTTTAAGTATTGACAATATTTTAAAAGCATAATAGAGGCTGCTGTCTTTTGCCCTGATGAAGAGCTAAAACACTTGAAATCATCATAAACTAGTGTTTATTCTTTATAATGCAATCATAAGCTGACATACTCAATTTGCAATATTTCTTACCTCCTATCATTAACACATCTTCTGGACTGCAGAATTAGATGAATCCTAAGATTTTGCTTCATGAAAAGATGGAGTGCTGCTTCAAGTTATGCTTTTAGTTGTCCCTAGTATTAAAGGGAAATGACTTTAAGAAAACACAATTTTGAAAATCTAGTCCTTAATAATAGTATTTTACTGTACTAATTCATGTACACAGAAAAGAAGGAGGGAGTACAAATTATCATTTTTTCTCTGATTTAATACCCTTTTGCACACTGACTGTTACCTCCAGACAAATTAATTTATTTCTGACTAAAATGGTGTTTTTTGAGTTGATTATTGACAGAGTGAAGACTTAAATACAAGTGAACAAAATGAGCTAATCCATTTAACAAAATTCATACCTCTTTGCTGTGTTTAAGTCCTGTATAATAACCTGCTGTGTTTGTTGTAAATTTGTGCTGTACTTTTATTCTCAACTACTCCTGCACCAGCTGCTGCTGCTTCTGGAAAGCAATGTTACTGGCTTATCATTTCACAAGTAGCAGCTGCCCAAGGAAAATGGTTAGATCAGATCAGGTCTACAGATTGTCCTCTGTTTCTAGTTTCATTTCCTTTGTTTCCCCACGTGTGGCATATAAATCTTCAGTTGTTGTCTCTTTGTGTGTTCCTTAATCTTATAGCCTGTTAGTATTATTTACATTGCTGTAAAACATCACAGTATTTTGGATTCCTGAGTGAATGCAACTCAAAATCTATGCAACTCTTGCCTTGGGCACAAGCTGACATCTTCTCTTAGAACTGAACTTTCCTTTCAGACCTAAGCCTGTATTTTATTAGATATATTTTATTTGATTTTACTTGAATGAAGACATGAATAATTCAGTCTTGATTGAGAATATGGAAAATAGAAAATCCACAAAAATTCTAATAAATTCTATTGAACAAGGAAGTCTTAAGAAATCAGGATATAATAAAAGCCTTCTGGGTCACAGAAGTGGTCTATCTAGACCAGTATCTTGCCTCTGACAATGTCAGTGGGGAGATGCTGTTTAGGGAGAACACGTTAGCCTGGCCATTTTCTGTAGTCTTCTCCCCTAACACTTTTGCAGCATCCCCAACAGTTACAATATAGTTGTAAGGGGGTGTCACCTTGCCTAGTCCTTATACTATCCATTTATGAATCTGTTGGCCATGAGTTTATCCTTTTCTGAACTTTCTGGTACTATCCTGTGGCAAAAAGTTCCAAAAGTTCCCTACTTGCATTTTAAAGAAGTACTTTCTATCTGTTTTAAATCAGCCTCTCTCATGAGTTTAATCAGTTGTCCTCAATTCTAGTGTTGTTGGATTTGGTGAATAATAGTTCTGTGTTTATATTATCTTACATTTTATTACCGAGAAGAGTGTACTGTCATACACTGACTTGCAGATTTCACTTAACACTCCTTTGTCTTTTACTGAAATAGTGAATAATCATACAAATAAAACCACAAAAATAGTATGATGTAGCAATCCTACTCTTCCTGCAACAAAATGCATTACCTTCCTGATTCTGTAAACCTTGAACATGTCTTCCTGCAGTTCTTAGCCAATAGATCGAAGAATGTCAGCCTCCCTAGTCCCTCCTCATAAAGCACCTGCACCAAACAATCAATATACTTGTTCATTTCTGTACCTTACTTAATTCTGCTTGGACCTTAGGATGTGTTCTTACACTCTAAGGCCAGAACTTCTCTAAGTGCTCAAGATGTGGGCACATTAAGTTTTAATGTGTGCCACATTAAGTGGCACAATGTCATCCTCTGTCTTGTTCTTAATACCTTTTCAGATGTGCCCAGCATTTTGTTGGATTTTGTAGTTGCCATTATTCCTGTGATCTAGAACTGCCAGCAATGACTAAAAACTTTGTTTTCTGTATTTGTAACTGCCAGTGTGCATAGGCAGGATTTAGCGTATCACCTTACATTTATGTACACTAAAGCTCATCTTTCACCTTTCTGGCTAGTTTTTTGAGCTTATAGAATTTCTTGCTGGTGTTGGTGTTGTAGGTGATTTGAGTTGTCTTTCTGATATTTACTGTTGTAGTGCTGATTATATTTCCCTCTTGGCCTTTTCAGATGCACAATAAATGATAGCTGTTTCTTCCCTGTGACTTGCAGCAGACTGAACGGGGTATTTTTCTGTATTTGTCAGCTTTCTTCATGCTCCTAATTTAAATACTTCTCTGTGACCTTTTTAGTTTTCAGTGCCAGCAGCCTGGCTCCATTATTGTTGAAGTGTAGCCTGATGGTTCTGTCCAGGTTTCTCTTGTCTTGAAAGGTTCCCTAGTTCCTGCTTTGCCACAATCCTTCCTCTCTACACCATACTCTCATCCACATAGTGAGACTGTAAATCTCTACCTGCATGTCAGGTTTTATATATGAACCTGGCAGTTTTCCATGGAGATCCTGGACTTCAGTCCCCTGCCCCTGCAGGCATGAATCAGCCACCAGAGCATCATTCCTGCACTTTTCTACATCACTAATAGCAACATGAAGTATGCCTACTGAGTCCTTCCCTGCACCTTCCAGCTCTCTAGACAAATTAGGAGACCTATGTAACATTTACACCTAGCAAACAAGTTAATCTGTGTCCTCTCAGATGTCACAAACTTAATTACCTTTGTGTCTAATAGTTAAATCTTTCCACTGCCATCACCTGCCTGTCTCTTTCCATCTTTGACGTTCCTTTCTGTGGTGGGAGTGTTCTTGGAGCATCCTGCAAGAGGGCAAAGTAATTTCAGCATCAGGACAGGTCTCACAACGAATGGGTTAGATCCGTTTTTTCTCAGCTAGGTGTCCTCTACTGAGACTCCTGTACTCTCTGGCAAGAACTTCTGTCCACTGCTGCTGTGGAAGAGAAATTGTTCTACAATATTCCTGTAGACCTCAGCTATTGACCTTTCAGATTTTCTTAGCTTTTCCAGGGAGGGAGAATGGGAAAAAGGTGTTATCAAGTAATCATGGTTGTGGTGGTGGGTCTTTATATGATCTGCTTGCAGTACATTAAGAAAAATTTACCAGCGGACTGAAGAAATTCTGTGATTGTGACTGAATATTGTGTGATCACTACATAATTGACAAACTGAGTGGGAAATGATGGAGAGGATGGACACTGACACGGAGTGATCTGGGTTCCTTGAGAAATTGACATTGGCTAAATTACCACTGAATGTAAAGACTAGAGCATCACATTCATATTTTAGAGTTCCTAGTATTCATTACTAACTTTTATGCTCTATTGGTTACTGGTACCTAGTTAACATCATTGGTGAGGTTGGAATTTGTCTTTTCAAATTCACCTTTCTGTGTCTGTGCTAGTCAACCTCAAATCCTTTTATGGTTTGTTGAGGGAAATGGGGATTTCTGTGACTTCTCATTTCATTGAAACATCTAAAGTATCCTAGAATGCTCAAGCATCCTAATCAGCTCAAGCTTAGTTATTGCAGGTATTTAAAGTTCATTCAGATGAGTGTACAAATGCCCAATTAATACAGAAAGGGGAATTACCATTGGCTTTAGCATGCACTGGTCCATGCGTTGTTTGGGTAGCGGGTGTATTTTCACTTGAATAACAGATGTATAATATTTATCACTCAGAAATTCCTGAAGAAATTCCTGAAGAAATTAAAACCTTGTTTATAGAGAAAGTCTTGGGGATAGCCATGAGGCCGCAATCCTGTACTTTTTCATTTAATAGTCTTTAATGAGCTTTGTTTTTTTAAAAAAATAACAATGAAAAAATGTCTTATTTCCTTATAGATTAATTTTTACTTGATCTCAATGAATAAATGAGTAACATTGATCTCAAGCCTGCTGCTATTAAATTATGCTTTAGCAAATGAAGCTCACAGTTTCTATTTTCTGTGGCTTTTATAGAACTGTACAGCTCAACTTTCTTCAGTTTTACAAATTTTAACATGACCTAGATGATTACCAAGTTAAACAATTTAATTTAATAATTTAGCTATGAGAGCTCCTTGC
This sequence comes from Fratercula arctica, assembly GCA_947846985.1. Taxonomy (NCBI): domain Eukaryota; kingdom Metazoa; phylum Chordata; class Aves; order Charadriiformes; family Alcidae; genus Fratercula; species Fratercula arctica. Next base: position 83,059,475 of record CANTUZ010000002.1, read on the forward strand.
CTCTTCCACATTTGCTTGTTTTACTTAGGAGAGTGTCATCCTTCGAAAGGCTTTAGAAAAAATGCCCATTAGCAATACCAAGGGAAAAAAAAATGAAAAGCTTAAAATCTTTTCTCTTTCACACCCAAATGGATGTATCAGTGGAACATCCAAATCCTTAAAATCATAAGTCTTTTAGCATAGCTTACATTTTTTACTCTGAATCATTTTTTTTTTCTACTCTTCTAGAAAATTTTTGTCTTCTGAAATTGTGTTACTTACGTATGTCTGTGTCTTCTATGTCTGTGGTAGTCAGTCTCGATTCCTTTTAAGGTTTGTTGACGGAAATGGGTACTTCTGTCAAAACAAAAGAAAAGAAACCAAAACAATTGTTTTCTGTGTCTGTTGCAGATGGAATATTAATTAATTGAGATTGCCAGATTTCATATAATGCTATCCTTTATTTAAATTTGAAGTAAATAAACAAACAAACAAAAACCCCACAAAACATAAACCCCAACACCTTAGGTTTTACAAGGGAAAAAAAAAATCCTAACAACTGAACAGTTATATACTGGAATAGTATGGTTAGAAGAGGGTTTGAAACTTCTTACTGTTGGAGGTTCTAAAATCAGGTTAAATGACATCTAATAATAATGCTTGATGTGAGGTTCTTGAGTTTGCACGTGGTGACATGGAACCTTATAGGTGTGTGTGGTGGTGTGTGAAGAGTTAGCAAGGGAGGGAGCAAGTAAGAGAGAGAGGGAGAAAGACGAAGAGTGCTGGAGTGTAAGGCTGCAACTTGGAAGACCGAGATCCCTGGCAGAGCTGCTACCAGCATGGAAGGCATTAGAAATAAGAAACAGGCTACTCATACGTACAAAGCCACAGGGTGTAACACTGCTCCTCCAGGCTTATCTCAGCTGTCATCAGGAATGCATGGAATATTTACTGTGAATAAGCATTTCAACTGTTCACAGTATGAACGATGTCACTGTACAGTGGTGTTTCTTGAAGATTTACAGAAGCCCAAATTTGTTTCTGTATAGACTCTGAAGCCCCTCTGCCTCCAGTGCTACACACCTTACCATATTGATATAGGCAGGATACAAGGGGAAAGCTAAGATCGTTTATGGCTGCGTTTTTATTTCAGTTCTACAGTATGGCTGCAAAAATATCTGGACGGATGGCTTCTAAGGAAAATCAGTTTATTCTATTAATAAGCATTTTAAAAATAGTTCGTAAATCTATGTTAGTTTCAGCTTACTCAGTAATGCTTTGTGTTCGCTATAATAAAACAATTTTCCACCAGCATGGAGTATTCCACCAGCATCAAGTATTGCTTCACCATGAGACTGTCAATTTGCTGATTACCTACTAGAGAATAGACCCTCATTAGCAAAGGAACCAGGAAGAACCAGGAAGCCATACCGTCCTTTTCAGACTATATATCCTAGATGTATGTATTTGCCAGTAATAACAACACAAAAGCAAAGAAGAACTTGGTATTTTAGTACCTGAGTTGTTGCTCCTTTACATCAAAGGAGAGCATTTAGATTCAGATTTATTGCCTGATTTTTCAAGTGGACATCCCTGTGTGTAAAGAATTCATTCCTGGCCATGAATGTGTCAAGTAGTCAGTTCTTAAAAAGACTGAGCCTCAACTGACTTGGAAGAGTGTGTTATTAAGATAAAGTTTCTCTCTGTGTCACTTCATATCTTATCATAGCTTAGAAAATTAAAGGAAAAAAAATGAAAACAAAACAAAAAAAACCCAAACCTGAGGGGCATTAGTTCTCTGTAAACAAGAAGATCAGCACAGTACAGGGCTCGTCTACCCAAGAAACAGCCTGACATAAATGTGACTTGCACGCTGTTTGTGCTAAGAATAGAATTACTGACAACTGTTGATGTGGGTGGCATCCACTTCATAGTTAAGCAATCAATCACATAGACTTTTCATATCCCTACTTTTGCATACCTGCAGATGTTCACATAGAAAGTACAAAAGAATTAAGAATTTTAATCCTATTATAGTTTTTCACAGGTACTATTTCACACTTCCATGGTTAGGTAAACGTTTAGGGAGGGTACTTCTTAAAAGCATCAAAGGGAAGAAAAAAAAGTATGTTGAGGCTTGTGTATATATATGTATGTAAAGAATAGATACAGGGGCTCTAAATAGAATGGAATGTAATGAGAGGATTTGCATGTGAGAATGATTGGTACTAAAGCGAATGAACAGAGCTTATGTATAAATCGAAATGCATTATTTGTTTTACTGCTTCTTTCAGAATAATTAATATAATTTTTGATATAATATAAAAATCCAACAAAAAAAATCATAACAGTATTTCCCTCCTCCCTGTTCCACTGCAGCAAAACCCCTTTATATAAATATTCACTACTGCAGAGAAACCAAATGTACCCTTGGAGCTTGGGAATACTGTGTGTCATTCAGAAGCATCCTTTTCTGGCAGACACCTGAAGTTGTATCCAAGCTCGTTTAGCTAGGAGGATGGTTACAGTCATATGGGGCCTCTGGAATAGAAGGAAGGAGAATAAAGGGGGAATTTAAGACTTCCATAAACCATTGCTTATTTCTGAAGTGAGCCAAATATGGCACGCTTACACTTCCTTTGGATACTGTCCTTTTTTTCCCCCACTGTGACATTTTTTAAGACTATCTGATATTGCCAGAATTTTTAATTTGTGTTTTGGCTCTGAAGATATTCCATTACTGGGATAGTAATGTACCATCTGCACAGGGGGAAACTACACCAAATGGACAAATTACATATCCAAAAGGAAGACTATACAAAGGCTCCTGAAATCCACTGTCCTTTATGTGTTTTTCTATCTGCTAAATTTGTAGCTATGCGGATGCTATGTATTTTTTAACCATATCAGGATATTTACATGTGAAATACATTTGTCATTCATAGTTTAGATAATGCAGGTGAGGTAGCTGTCCTTTTAAAAATAGTCAGTGAAAGGTGGACTGGTTTACTCCCTTATTCAATAATGAAATTGTGCTTTGAATTTAAACATACAAAGCATCAATGGATCATACCTTAAAGCTGGCCCCAACTGGAGTACTTAGGGGCCCAAGAGGAGAAATGGACCTTAATTCTATCCCTTGCCCTGACTACCAAAATAAGGAATGAAGCCATGGTATTTCCTTCTGTCTATTTAAGATAGGGTGAAAGTTGAAGAAGATCACCCATGAAACCTGTCGATGATGATCTCAGAATTGTTATGATATAGACTGACTTCAGGAAAATGGCTTCTGGCAAGAAGGAAAAGCGTGGCCCCTGTTAAGAAGAAAGGAAGGCAAAGAAGTCAGAGCTCAGATTTCTTACTTCTCCTTCCACACAACATAATGGTGGTCTGCACAGTGTAAATGAGAAGTCAGTGTCATAGATCAGTTATCACACAAGGAAAGTTTATGTAAAGCAGCTTTGCAGCATTTTATGTGCATCAGCAAAGCTGCATTTCGTTCATGCAGTTTTCAGTCATGGATTTTCTACTGAAAATTGCCAGCTTTAAACTCCAGACGTTCACTCAAGTTAGTGAAGGCTATCTTAGATCACTGGACTAACTGAAATGGTGAATGAAAGCAAGGTATTCTTTATGATTGTCAGTACCTACATTCTGAAGAGTTACAGCTAAAAATGTACTGCTTGATTTCCATTCAGAAACAGGTGAGAAACAAAACATTCTGACAAAATTGAAAGACAACCTTCGTGTTCAGAAGGAAGTTGTGTCTAAGTAACCGATACAAGCCTACAGTGAGAGACCAGTAATACAACAGCAAAAGAACTTTTCTGCCTTTTTGGTTTTTTCACCTCTCCCTCCCCCCCCAGACATAATACCAGTCCTCTTCCACTTACTCCGAAAAATGCTATTTTTCCAAACTGAGAGAGGAAAGGGAGAAGGATGTATTGTTAGAATGCGGTGTGGACTGTGAAACTTGGATATGCTGTCAGGCGAATTTTGGCAAAGTGCTATGAAAAAAGAATCAGACATCTACTTGATGGTAAAATGATTAATCACATTTGGGATACTGAATACGGTAATGAAATACCTGTGCAGATTTGTTTACTTGAAAAGACACTGTGTGGGTTGACTTTTTCTTTAAAGCCATTTAGAGGCAAGGTCAATTCCACTGTTTAAATTATATGAAGCACTAATGCATCTAGGAAAAGGTACTTTACATAGAAATTACACCTCAGTTAAATATTCCTTTGTAAATTCCTCAACCAAAATTTCAATTACATCTTGGTTTGTCCTAGCAAGCCATTCAGAATCTTTTTGAAAGGCTTGCAGAAGAAAAGTGACCTGCTCCCTTACACTGTGAATATGTAGAGAAAGGGTCAATTTAACTACATTCTGATCCTAAATGGAAGAAGAAATTGCTTTTTGGAATATCTGGTGTAATTTGTTGCAGGCTGCCTGTTATGGCAGTACTTTCTGAAGATGATAGAAGATATTAATTGATTTTGTAGTTCAGTGACACTAGGATAAGTGATTCAATCACACAGCTTGGCTTTGCGACTTGTTTTCATTTTTCTTCTTTTTCATTTGAAAGGTTTATATCAAATATGTAGGAGGCACTTGATGGGAGAAACATAGCATGCAACACATAATTAGTATGATGAATGTATCAGCCAGTGTCTGCCTTTGGTTAACTTACTGGATTTTAGAGTAAGTGCATTAATGCCCTAGGAGGAAAAGCAGAGTGTAGATGAGAGAGGGAGAGAAGAGTAAATAAAAATGTTCTTCAGTGTAAAGGCTGAGTTGGAAACTAGCACTTAGGTATTATAAAATGAAAACCAGTTTGTTTTCTGAGCAGTGTTCCTGTAAGCATTGTTTATCAACCAGTAGCTGGTATTGCATATTATCCAAATGATAAATTTAATAACTCATAAAAGATCCAATATCTGTTTAAGATGTTATATATTCCGTAAAAAAATACCGATTTTTTCTTGCCCGGGAATTCAGTCCCAGCAACTTCTGGTCTGGAGAATGAATAAACTTACTACACCAGTGCCTTTTCCCTTCTATTCTCTCACAAACATGCAGAGTTCGTTACACTGTACTGAGGGTGGTGCTGCAACATGATCCTTGGGGAAGCAGCTGGTTGTTGTGACATTTAGCCAATATGTATAGTCTCTGCATCCCTGCCCCTATACTGAAAAGAAAAAAAAAACATGTTCTGTAGATACAGTTCTCATAAGAGACGGGGGGGGGGGGAAACTCACTAACTTCCTTGTTAGCATTCCTCCAGATTCTAATAAATAACATGGGGCAATCACTATTAAAAGAAAAAAGAAAAAAAAAAAAATCCTGACAGTTCCTACCAGCTGCACATATATTAGCAAGGAAATTTAAAATAAAGCCAAATGTTGCTGAAACTAGTCGTTATTTAATGGAATAATCAAGATAAGATGACTTTGCAAGTCTCTTGCCTCGCACTTCAAACCTGTACATGGTTTAATTTCCACAGACTGTATTTAAGTTGATCAAAGAATAGTCTTTTTCTGTATTTGTAATGCACTTCATGGCCAGTTTTGCAGTAAGCTTATGCAGTCCTTGAATTTTTATTTTGTTTCATTCATTTCAGGTTTATATAGTTCTAGGTCTATGCACTTACACTGGATTTATTCCTGATAGAGTCACTGAGAAGAGTATTGCACAAACTTTGCTTTTAACTGTGTCTTGGACCTCTGGCTGTAAAGTATATTTGTTGTCAGAGACAGTAACAGGATCTAGTTGCAAACTAAGGTCTGGTTATATATTGATATTTCTCCAATATTGCATGTTCCAATGCAACTGCTATTTTACCTCATCTGTAGTAAGAAAAATACTTTTTATTAACAACTCATCCCTATTGCTTTACTAAAAGGTTTAAAAGCTAAGCAAAACTGGCAATCAGGACACTTCAGTGTCAGAGAGGGCTTATTAAAAAATACTGTGGTCAGTAAGGAAAATTATTATAATTCTAAGATGGGGAAGGGTGAGTGGAAATGGAAGTGATAGGAGTGATAAATCTAAGCAAATGTGGCAGCACAGGTAAAATCACCTATTTTGAAGTAGGAGATTTAGCTATGAACAGTAAAGAGCAACCTTATAAAAGCATAGTCACTTCTCAGGACAAGACTCAAGAAGGAAGTCTGACAGATAGCTAGGGGCTATGCTATAAAAGGCTTTTAACAAAAAATAACTTTAACAATATCAAGTTAATCTACCACCTTCTAGGCAGCCAGCCTGAAAGACAGGAATGATGATTGAACAGTTTTTCAAGCCAGCATGCTGTATTCTGTACTAGCTATAAAAACTACTGTAAAGCTGCCAACAATCACCTCTGGCAGGAGATTGCAATACTCAAGCATTTTAGTTACATGCATGCATGTTTTTCTCACAAAGTCATCAAGATATAAAAGTAAGAATTTTGTGGCTAAAAAAAATCCCCCTCTTGCTTTTGAATATATACAGTTTTCCATGACAGCTGACCACAATTCTCTTAGAAAATATATTCTTGTTGAAAAAGCCTGGATAACCGAAATTAAAACACTACATACAGATGAGTCAGTTTTATTTTTTTAAAAAAGGTATTTGAAATACCTTTTATTTTTATGTTTATAAGTGGGCATTAAACTCAAAATAAAAGAACATTACTAAAACAAAGGTCTTCAATATTCGTGATCTTTAGAATCTTTTTTCATGAAGATTCCTGAGGTTGTTTTATGTTCATCCTGACTGTGAATGGGGAAACATTTTGCTATTTCAAACTTCTACAGTCAAAGAAAAACATTTTCAAAATATATTTGAGATAGTCAGAAATAATGTCAAGAGTCTTAATCAGACACTTATTTTACATGTCCCTTCCATGTCCATGAAGGAATACTATCAGTAATTCAAGTATTGATAAGGAATAACTAACTGTAAATGATACTGCGTTTCACAGATTTCAACGTATCTAGCTAATATCATCATGCAAACAAACTTCCATAGTTGAGAATAACTTGAAGGCTTTAAGAGAAAGGGAGATTGAATCTCCTCCATGTCTGGGGAAAAACTTTAGTTTTTCTACTGAACATAAAATGAAATTGGACAGAAAAGAAGACAGTGATTATGGTTTTTAAGGAACAGAAATAGATGTTATTTCCTAAGGAAAAGCTATGGTCATAGTTGTGAAAAGCTACTGAGAAATATAGTATGCTTCTCCTATACTGCATCAAAAGAAGTGTGGCCAGCAGGTCGACGGAGGTGATTCTACTCCTCTACTCTGCTCTGGTGAGACCCCACCTGGAGTACTGTGTCCAGCTCTGGAGTCCTCAGCACAGGAAGGACATGGATCTCTTGGAACGAGTCCAGCAGAGGGCCATGAAGATGATCAGAGGGCTGGAGCACCTCTCCTACGAGGACAGGCTGAGAGAGTTGGGGCTGTTCATCCTGGAGAAGAGAAGGCTCTGGGGAGACCTTACAGCAGCCTTCCAGTACCTAAAGGGGGCCTACAGGAGAGATGGGGAGGGACTCTTTATGAGGAAATGTAGTGATAGGATAAGGGGTAATAGTTTTAAACTGAAAGAGGGTTTAGATTAGATATTAGGAAGAAATTCTTTACTGTGAGGGTGGTGAGGCACTGGAACAGGTTGCCCAGAAAAGTTGTGGATACCCCTTCCCTGGAGGTGTTCAAGGCCAGGCTGGATGGGGCTTTGAGCATCCTGGTCTAGTGGAAGTTGTCCCTGCTCATGTCAGGGGAGTTGGACCTAGATGATCTTTAAGGTCCCTTCCAACCCAAGGGGGCCTACAAGAAAGCTGGGGAGGGGCTGTTTGCAAGGGCATGTAGCGATAGGACGAGGGGCAATGGTTTTAAACTAGAGCAGGGTAGGTTTAGATTAAACATTAGGAAGAAGTTCTTTACAATGAGGGTGCTCAGACACTGAAACAGGTTGCCCAGAGACGTGGTGGAGGCCCCATCGCTGGAGACATTCAAGGCCAGGCTTGATGAGGCTCTGAGCAATCTGATCTAGTTGAAGATGTCCCTATGATTCTGATTCTATGATTCACATGGACAGCTGTTCAAATGTGAAACAAGTTAGAGATCGTATCTGAAACTAGCAACAGCTTCTCTTTGAAAGAGTAAAGTCTATAACTACGTGGAACCAAAGAATGATATATTTTAGTCAAAAAGTGGGATTTGTAATTGACCATTATCAATAGAAACCTACGACTTAAAAATCATATATTTAAGTCATATATCATATGGGTTGTTTCCCATCAGATTGTAAATATATAATAGTAATGTGATGCACAACTCACACAGATTTGCATCAAATATGAACATAAAACTTCACTGGTTAAGGCTGTCCTTTCCCTTTAATATATTGCCAGGAATTTTATTGCAGCACATACTATATAAAGCATAAACTGGGAATTTCATAATTTCATTATTTTATTATTTTTTTTAACTTTAAGCTTTACAATATTCCCTAAAACCAGGACATTATTTTTTGAAACATTTTAAGGATGAATTTTTAGAGACAGACAAGTCCTTGGACCTGTGTAATGCCAATTCAGTTTACAACATTTTTGAGCGTCTGACTTTGTTTCCTACTTTTTTCCTCCTTAACTCAGAGATTTTGAATACATTTCTTCAAATTTATTCATCAGGCATTTTATCTTTCCCGATTTCATATAAGATAATACATCAAATCAGGAAAGATAACATGCCTGACAAATGATATGTGAACCCACAAATTAAAAATTGCATACCTAGTAAGACGAATCTGTCTGATCAAAATGAGCAACTTCACTGCTTATTTTAGTTTCCAGAGATTCATACAGTATTTTACATTTTCTCAACCCAGGCAACGTAAAATTGTAATTAAAAATATTTGTAAAACTGAAGTGTTTTCACTTTTAAGATGGACAGTATCAGCTTGCCAGTTCGGAGCACAAACCGCTGTGGAGAAGGGGGATATTTTGTCCTGTATGTTGAAATAAATTGCAGTTCCTTTGCTTCTTTCCTAAAATAAGTATATCATCTTTTCTTTGGAAAATACAAAATACTTGCAAAATGGACAGCACTCATCTACTGGATGTGCGGGACCCTGATGAAATTGTAACCAGGTTCTGTTGAGGTTTCAGATTTTCTGTATGATTTAACCACAAGGCTTAGAAAAAATAGTAAAATGTTGTGATGGAAACAAGAGAAGCTTAGGAACTGCAACTCTCACCCAGCTCTCTTGTTTTGTAGCACTATTTAGCTGTACTTCTCCTAAATAGCACAGAGTTTAATAAAACAGAAATACACATGGAATCATAGAATCACAGAATTGTTTAGGTTGGAAAAGACCTTTAAGATCATTGAGTCCAACTGTTAACCTGGCACTGCCAAGTTACCACTCACTAACCATGTCCCTAAGCACCACATCTACACATCTTTTAAATACCTCCAGGGATGGTGGCTCAACCACTTCCCTGGGCAGCCTCTTCCAATGCTTGACAACCATTTCCGTGAATAAACTTTTCTTAATATCCAATCTAAACCTGCCCTGGTGCAACTTGAGGCCATTTCCTCTAGTCCTATCACTTCTTACTTGTCAGAAGAGACTGACCCCCACCTCACTACAACCTCCTTTCAGGTAGTTGTAGAGAGCGATAAGGTCTCCCGTCATCCTCCTTTTCTCCAGGCTAAACAACCCCAGTTTCATCAGCTGCTCCTCATAAGACTTGTTCTCTAGTCCCTTCACCAGCTTCGTTGCCCTTCTCTGGACACACTCCAGCACCCCAACGTCTGCCAAAAGGGGCCCAAAACTGAACACAGTATTTGAGGTGTAGCCTCACCAGTGACGAGTACAGGGGGATGATGACTTCCTTAGTCCTGCTGGCCACTCTATTTCTGATACAAGCTAGGATTCTATTGGCCTTCTTTTCCACCTAGACACTTTGCTGGCTCATATGCAAACCAACACCCCCAGATTCTTTTCCGCTGGGCTGCAGAAACCATAGTACCAAATGAGGGTGTTACGGCTACAGTCATTCAAACCAATTTAATTTTTGGAGGGATTGTTTTTGAAGTCACAAACTAAGGCTTCTGTATAACATTTTTAGCATTTCACTTGCTGTGGTATCTGTTGCAAAATAATGATTATGATGTTTTACACATGAATTATGGAAGTCATGAAACAAATGATTGTTATTTCTAGTTGAGTTTCATATTCGTTTATACATGTAAACATAGTCATATGGTTTATACCAGAGAAACCATATCATTTAGATTTGAAAAATGTGGTGACTCTTCCTTCCCTTCCCTTCCCTTCCCTTCCCTTCCCTTCCCTTCCCTTCCCTTCCCTTCCCTTCCCTTCCCTTCCCTTCCCTTCCCTTCCCTTCCCTTCCCTTCCCTTCCCTTCCCTTCCCTTCCCTTCCCTTCCCTTCCCTTCCCTTCCTTCCCTTCCCTTCCCTTCCCTTCCCTTCCCTTCCCTTCCCTTCCCTTCCCTTCCCTTCCCTTCCCTCCAAAATTCCTTGCTGAAGTCAGTTTATTTAACTAGAATTTGGTTTCATTCTTTTGACTCTGCGAATACTCTGCTATTGTGGGGCAATAATATCCCAGCTGCATGGGAGAAATACATACTAAACACAAACATTGCATTCAAGTAGAGGATTATAAGTGATGACTGAAAATCCATTATCCTTGCAGTGTTTTGCCATTTGACAGGTTTGCAGGTTTGCACCTGCATGTACTTGTTTGAATTCTCTCTGCACTATTATCAGCATCTCAGTCTTTTAGGTGGGGAATGCACCTAATGGTCTGGAAAATTATTTCAGTATTTCTCAACAGCTGTATGTGAGAATGTAGTGTGTGGTACAGTTAACACTTGTCAGTTAACACAACTGTGAAAAGGGTGAAATATAGTTATAGCTGGCACATTGTAATATAAGATATCAGATTAGTCTTTCTTCTCATTAAATCATTTTAAAAAAAAAAAGGATAGTACTATCCAACAACAGCACGTTTGTACATAAATTTCTTATTAAGCTATTTTTCATAAATTTAGGTTCTGATTATAAATGAAGTAACTGCATAAAAAAATCAATCAATCAGTCAATAAACTAAAAAAAAAAAAAATATAGTCAGTGATGTGTATTCTGTCCCATCTGTATCTCACTAAATTTCATTGTTATGGAAAATGGAACAAGAAGCAATGAATTTGCACTGTAGCTGGAAAGATCCAGGCTAGTCATTAGGGAAAATTATGATAGGATTGTTAAAGGAGTGGAATAGATTGCCTGGTTAAGAAATGCCAACTTTCTTAATGGATGTCTTTAAAATGTGTTAGGCAAATGTGTCAATAACGTTTCAAATATAGTTTATCCTTCCTTAGAACAGGCAGACTTGTTTCTCTGTGACTCTTTTACTTTATATTTGGGCAGATCCATTTATAGCAGTGACACTTGGTGTTTGAAACTGATATTCTTGTAGATTGTATCCACGTAGAGATTAAAGAATAATTCGGTCTGGAGAGGGGATGATAGAGACTAATTATTTTCATTGCTGCCACAGTGATTTTTGTGGTTGAATACTCACTTCTTAACTCATAGGAAAAGTGAAACTAATTTTTTTTTTTCCCTGGAAAATATATTCTATTTCTTTAAAAAATGTGAAATTCAAACTTTTTTATTTTTAAAATCTGTTACATAGCAGGCAAAAAATAACCCAGAGCGGTTGAGGTGACTGAATGAGTGTTCTCTTGAGATGCAGGATTAGCCTAGCCTGGAATGAACATGCTTGCTCCTGAGCTGCTTTGGATGAATGGGCTGAATGGATTACTGGAAAAAGTAGGTAAAGAACAAAACATAGGAACACTAGGAGACAGTAAAAACAGAATTCACTCAGTGGAGGAAGGGGTCTCATGTTTCCATCTGTCATTTCCAGAAATACACGTTCATCTGTGTCAGACACCTACATATACAAACTGTAGTTGCTCTGAGCATGGTCAGTAAATTCACTACTTTCATGATGCAGTAAACTATGGACCAAGTGAAGACTTAATTTACAGTGGAAGGTCTCTTTATTCCCTGAATGCATGAAACTGGCTGTGTAGGTCCTTATTGTCTGTGTAGTACATCTGTAGTAAATCCAAAGTGGGATGTATGGGACATCACATTGAAAGCATCAGCTGGTTAGATTTGCTGTATGTCTGAAAACCACGCCTGTCTTAAAACCTGTCTGGATAAAATTTCAGACAGGTATGCAGAACATACCTGGAAAAAAACAGGATGAATGACAGCTTTGATTAGAAATCTCGTCTTTTTTTTCAATCTTTTTGGTTTAGTCTTGAAGCATTGTTTTCAGTGTAAGATTGTCATTTATGTTAGTTTGAAAAATGGAGGCTAGAATATCTTATGATAAATATGTCCTTTCATGACCCTTCTTTCCACAATTCAAAAGCAGGGAGGAAGGAATTGAACATAGGCGCAGACACACATGCGTACACATTGTGGAAGGAGCGTTGAATATCTTATCGTATTTTCTTTACCTCTTCCTTTTTTTGTGTGAGCCCTTCTTTTTGGATGAGTTATCGATAACTCTTGAATTTTATGCTTTACCCAGTATTCCTGTTGCTCAAAGCAGCTCATTGTACTTAGTTTACTGTATTGTTCGTAAGCAGGGAATTGGGAACATCACCATACTGCAAACTAAGATAGGTAACCACATAAGAAAACAAACAAGAAGAAAAAGTGTTCCTTTTAACAATGCAGAAGTATTCATAGTTATTGACCTGGTGCAGTGTTTAAATAATCTAAATATGAGTCTTAACATGAAGAAAAATCTATGCTAGTGTTGCAGAATATTTCAGTGGATTTCTTGAGATGTGCTGTGTTCCTGAATAAGCAGTTCATAGATGACCCTCTATTATTTAGAATTGCTCAGAGTAAAGCTGAAGGACATTGAAAGTTAGTGGAAATTCTTAAGAACTTGCATCAGCACTTCTAGAACATCAGACAGCATCATTTCATTGGTACTGTCCATTAAAATATATGCATAGTATAATGATGTATTGTTTTGTTTTCCATTTTGCACCATTAAAAATAGATTATAATTCTTCCAGAGAAAGTGTAGCCTTAAGAATGAGGCGCAAGTCAAAAAACTGTTGCATAGTTTTCAGACTTAAAGTTATAATTGCAGGGCTGGCAGTTTAAAAAAAAAAAAAATTACTGAAAGAAAAAGAATACAGAAGTTTCTGACATAATTCTATGATACAGGTTTTGTGAAGTCCCTTTCCAAGGGAATAGATTGTATCTATATGTAGGACTTGTCAAGCAGGTCTCTGTTTGCCTTCAGTTTTCAAGTGTGCAGTGTTTGCATGTTATGTTATTTAATGCCTGCACTGCTATACTAAGCCTTGTCAGACAGTGTGACTACCACAGTTGTTGATGTTTTTCCTAACCATTTCAAGCAATTAGTTCTGAAGACTTTTTAAAATAAAATTACGTAAGAAGCATCTTTACATTGCAATCCTTGTTGAATGATCTGGATTATTTGTTATATTTCATGTTGGGGTTTCTCTTTTGTTGTCCAGCTGTTGGGAATTGTGCCTGTTCTCCAAGTACACAGAGAAATGATAAGATTGGCATGCTTTTGCATAAGGAGTTAGTGTTTAATATCAGCAACCACAATCGTCCTTCCATGGAGAGCAATCTTTAGAGGCAGATAATCTTCACATTATTATGTTCTGCATTGGCAATACCTAGACAATCATAACAGAGTTGTCAGGAGATGTAAGGCTGGAAATAGCTTAATGGGAAGATTCACTAGAGCTCCGAAACATTTCTGAGAGCAAAACTGAACTTTTTGGCTGGTGGTTACAGAGGATTTCTGGTAGAATAATTTGTGTGTGTAACTTTGACTTTTTTGGCAACTGCCATGCATCCACAGGTAATTAGGAAACGTTTTATTTCAGATTTGAGTCCTCCATAGTACAACATGGGGAAACAGGACTCCAGTCTGTGGATTCTTGTTCATGGAAGGAGTGAAATAAAGGTCTGGAATTTAGTCTTTAAGATATATGCAGGTAAAGAAAAATTTAAACTCTTCTTCGGAGTTTGAGAGAAGGTTACTTTTTTCATATATCTTCTTACTGTTCACTTATTATGTCCCTTTGAATATTGCACTCAGTAAACTCAGTAAACAGATCTACAATTATCAAGATGCTCTTTGTGCCATTATAGAATATAGACTTAATTCATAAATCCCAGGTGCTGAGAAGTCAGTCTTTTCTTATGCCTTTATAATAACAATAGTCTTACAACAGAAAATCAAAAATTCCATTTTGATAGATTTATGAGAATTTATGGTGTTTGTGCAGGACTGTCATACACGGACATGTCTTCAGTCCTTTGCTGGAAATAACTTTTAAAAATGTCTCTAGAAACAGTTATGTGGAATTGGGATGACATTAAAAAAGTTTTCTTCTGTGCTAGATATGTAAAGCTCAAATAAATAGTGAGAACTTGTAAAATGCACAGAGCTACAACCGCAGATTTTGCAAGGGAAGGCATTGTGTGTCTCTGTACTCTAAAGTGTAGGACTTTCCCTGAAATCAAGATATAATGATATTCTGTGTATAAACTGCAGCAGTCATACTCTGAGCAGCACCTTTCTAGAGCTTGAAAATACAAAGGGAGAATAGCTATGGGTCAAAGGGGTTGCTCTGGAGTCAACCAGCCAGGGCTGCTTTGTAATCATCGCTAAGTATTTACTGTGCGTTATGACTGTACTGCACATAAATATTGGAAGGAGTTCTGGGCCAGAAGCATGTGCAGCAAAAAGTCAGTTTGACTAGTGCTCTGTGAAGCACTAGGTGTGTCATGGCCGTCCATTCAGTCCCCAGGACATGGGAGTCCCAGTTTATGTTTCTCACCTGGCACTGATTGGGAAGATCGACTGACTGCGAAATGATAGTCCACCACTGGTCTGTTTGGACTGTGATCCTAAATGTACTGCTAACAATTTTGTCAACATTATATATACAGTCATAAATTATCAATAGTTAATATGTGGTAACATTATCCAAGATATGACATAATAAATCATGGAACCCCTGTTTCTCCCATTTTCTACTGTAGAGTTTAGCAAGGCTAATCACATTCCCCTGTTTTACACAGCAAGACCGAGTCTTTAAACACGTCCTTTGTACTCTCCTAAAGGTCAGTTTTTTAGTTACAAGAAACTAATGGTGAAGTCAATATTTTGATATATCATTGCCCAGTGTTGGTTGTGATTTCTCAGGGATAAGTGGGCACACTTAATTGGAAGCCACGTTTTTGAATGACTGTTTCCAGACATGTATGTTTGAAAATTACTCCTTTTATCTATATTGTCTTGCTATTGCAAGAAAATTATTTTGCTAGGACCAAAAACAGAAGATTTAATGTTTTGAGACAGCTTTTAGAAACTTTTAATATCTTGTTCTTGAAAAAAAAAAAATTTGTTCAGAGCACAGCGATAAGCTGTGTCTTTGGCAAATTATGTATGAGTAAACCGTTAAATTATCTTTAGATTCAGAGGATATATGTGTCATTGTCCGTTTGATAAATGACATGTTTTTAAAAGGGTAATAAAAGTCTGTTCTCCAATCTTTCTGTAAATGGCTTCTGCAACACAGTTCATAAAAAACCCTAAGTGATATTCTACTACTGTAATGGATCACCATGCAAAAATTTTATGCATGTCAAAATATTTTTAAGGTTTACTGTTCAGACTCCTAATAATCAGAATACAACTTTTTACTAAGTCTTTGAAAGTATTAAAAGGAACTTATTAGGATAGTATATCCTCTGAGGTCAAGCTGGCAATTGTCCTATATACAGAAAAAAGTTCCTCATTTATTTTTCAGGCGTGATTTTAGAAACATTATGGTATAAAAAGGTGTAATTATTCACCAGATTCTCAGGAGCTGTAACAGCAACCTTGCTCATATAAGGCAATCTTCCCTGCTATGAATACCCCTTACAATTAACACCTGCAGAGTGAAAACTCCTCAACCGGATTGACAACTTAGCCTAATCATGGTAAGAAGCTTTTTGCCTAAAAATAAAAGATAAGATTGTTTACCAGTGTAATTCACAATAGCCTCATTATCTTTCTTTGAAGTATGTGGATTTATACCAGAGCCAAATCAACAATGTAAGCTCCTGCTCACCTTCATCACATATGTACTTAAAGAAGATCTTAAGAAGAGTGGACAAGAAAAACCCTTGACAGTTCCAAATATGGCAAGCCATAATTGCTGCATTTTCTGCGCAGGAAAAGCTCCTGTCCACTCTGATTAGGATTCCCTATGGCTGGCCTGATACCGGGGATTTTTATAGGTTCTTGCCTGGTACATGAGACAAAATGCTGTTCTTCTATTTGCACATCAGTTACCATATATGTAGGTACCTGTAAATTGCTTTAGGTATACTGTTTCTTGTTACCTCAGGTCATTCTGGAGATCTGGAAAATTGAGCTACACATACAGAGAAATGCTTGCTATTATAGATTAAATTTAGAGGAAAGACTTCCTCTACAGGCATATACAAGGAAAACATCGGGAAAATAATAAGTTTCTGTGTTGCATTTGGTTTAAGAAAAATGGTGAAAGAAATTCAGAATGAAAACTGGTATACTGCTCTGAATCTCTGTTTTATCTTGTCATAATAATTAGAAATGAAGGACTTCTATATAGCCCGTGAGGTAGTGTTCAAGAATAATAATTTAGTCTTGGGATAAGTCCTTAAGCAAAGTGAAGGATTGGGTTTTAAATAGGCAGCCTACTTCCTTATGCACTTTTAAAAGCACTCTTACTCCTCCCAGATGTTAGCAGAAGAGTGAATCATATTTTTTTTATTTGGCGCTCATGTTCAAAAGGTACAGTAACACTAATTTGAGGTCAACAATGTTAAGGAAGGCAGCCTTGCTTTTTTAGTGTTCATTTCACAGCTTCATTTGAATAACCTTCACATCATTAGTTGAAACGTACATTTGGTAAACAATCATTGACTCACAGAATCACGGAATTGTAGGGGTTAGAAGGGACCTTTGGAGATCATCTAGTCCAACCCCCCTGCCAAAGCGGGTTCACCTAGAGCAGGCTGGACAGGAACACATCCAGGTGTGTTTTGAATATCTCCAGGGAAGGAGACTCCACAACCTCTCTGAGCAACCTGTTCCAGTGCTCTGCCACCCTCAAAGTAAAGAAGTTTTTCCTCATGTTGAGATGGAACTTCCTGTGTTCCAGCTTCTGTCCATTGCCCCTTGTCCTGTCACCAGGCACAACTGAGAAGAGCCTGACCCCATCCTCTTGACACCCGCCCTTTAGATATTTCTAAGCATTGATGAGGTCCCCTCTCAGTCTTCTCTTCTCCAGGCTAAACAGGACCAGGTGTCTCAGCCTTTCCTCATAAGAGAGGTGCTCCATTCCCTTGATGATCTTTGTAGCCCCCCACTCTCTCCAGTAGCTCCTTGTTCTTCTTGAACTGGAAAGCCCAGAACTGGACACAGTACTCCAGATGTGGCTTCACCAGGGAGAGTAGAGGGGGAAGATGACCTCCCTCAACCTGCTGGCCATGCTGTTTTTAATGCACCCCAGGAGACCATTGGCCTTCTTGGCCACAAAGGCACATTGCTGCCTCATGGTCAACTTCTCATCCACCAGGACGTCCTTTAGAAAGAGGAGAAAGTACTGAAATCCACTTTTTTTAATTCTTTCCAGGCCCATATAAGCTAAGTATTTGCACTAGGTAGAACCCTAGAGAAGGAAAAAAGCTCTATGACATTGCTGCTGGTCTGTTTTAACACCCTGTGTAGATCACAAATTAATTATCCAGACAAGTAAACTCATTCAAATGTTTTTTAGGAAAATCTTATTTAAAAAAGCTAGGTGGAATTTTGCAAGCATTTTTATGTTGGTTTTTTTTTTTTGCATTTTACTTTTTTGCAGTATTTCTATCTGTAAAAAATCTATATTTCAATTCCTCATCTTTGGTCATGCAGTTTTTCAATATTGTCTTTCCATAGTATCCTAAAACATTTTGGCATGTCATTGCAGTCAGTAAAAATTTCCTTGTGGAAATTTTGTAGGTCTAAACAGCTAATGATGATTCAGTGTAGGTTTGAAATATTACAGCATGTTATGTTGCCAATGCGTAACCAAATTATATAAAAGTTTGAGATGCTTGAAAGATCCCAGTTACAGAGGCTCACTTAGTCTTTAATCAAATTTGTGTGTTTTAGTTTATCTAAACTGTGCTTGAGTGCATTTGTACATTTGTTATGCAACTATATAAATATTGTGTTCATCAGAAGAGGTCATGTAGATTAATGTAGTTTATTAAGCTGGTTGATGATTAATAAAGAAAATCAAGTTCTAAGTTGGTAGGTTTCCTTATTTTCTCAATGAGAATTGTAAACCTGAAAGTACAAAATGAAGGCTATTTTTGCATTTTTGAATGACTGTAGATAAGAATGATAGGTAGGAAGAGGAAAAGGAAAGAGGATCTGTTATTCTTTTTTTTTCCTTTTTTACAGTACCCAATGTAAAAGTTTGTAATAAAAAAGTGTATAAAATTGTGGTACTTGTGACTTGGTTCATAGACTTGTGCAATTTTCCTCACTCTGGGTGGGATCTTTGACAAAGTCCTGGTTGGCTGATGACAAAATGTAGGTGGAGTTATTCCTAATTAAGTCTTGATTCAGTAAGAGCTTTTAAGTGTCAGCCGTTGTATTTTCAAATGTGAGCTTTGTCTAAATTCAGAATAGTTTCAAATGCAGGCAAGCTCCAGTTTCAAATCAAGAAGTGTTCAATACTAATAATGTCCAAGCAAGGCTGACCACCTTGAAGAATAATGTATTCAGTCAAATCAGAAAGAGAAACAACTTTATAAAAGTGTGTCCTGTCATGGAATGGTCATATTTTATGTTTTGTGTGACCTTACTATGATGCTTTTTTAATTTATTGTAGTGTGAGGGTGTCTCTTTTCAAGAAGCTACACCACTTCAGTAATTCAGTGGTCATTTTATTGATAGCAGTGTATCTGTAACAATAGAACAACACAGACTTCTGTTTTCAGCCAACTGTAAGATTTATTGTACCTCTAGGTAGAAAGTTATCTTTTCTCTGACTAGATCAATATCTTAATCTCAGGTCAATAAATCCTGATTGAATCTCAACAGAAGTCAATAGCTACCTATTATATCACCTAATAGACAAAGATTTTGTGGGTGTTGAGTCTAAGAAAGAAAATAATGTTTGTGAGTGCATATGTCAGAAGTTTTATTATAGGATTTCTTTAAATTTTATCAATATAACATCGTCTTTTAGTGTGCGGCAGATAGTAGCGAAAACTGTGGTACACGTAATGCTACCACAGACATATTTTCAGCATTCAAAAACATCTATTTGTGTTCTACCGTGGTTCCTTGGTCAGTATTCTGTTTACCCAGAGTGCACTTAGACACATTTTCTCCCATGCAGAATTTGAGAATATTTGTGAGAATAGATTGGGATCATTGTGAGAATAGATTGGGATTTTGTTGCAAGTACTAAGCAACACTCTGATGTACTAAACCTAGCACTAAAACAACTTCCAAAATGAAGAATTTTTTGCTGATAGTATTTCACTAATTGTTGAATTTAATGATTTTGCTTTGAACAAACATTAGCTTGCATGGTCACTATCATAACACGTCGAGCAGAAATGGTTTCATCATAATTCGAGCACCTAGGTGTCGTGATTTCAATTGGGATGGAGTTAGCTTTCTTACTAGCAGCCCATCCTGAGTCCAAAACATAGCACTATACCAGCTGCTAGTAAGAAAGTTAACTCTACCCCAATTGAAACTACGAAACTAGGATAAATGAAAAAAGTATTTCACATATTCATGACACCCGTCTCATTGTATTTCATTTGCACTTTACAAATAAGCATACTTAAATGCTGAGTAAGGTTGCACTCTAACTTATAACAATTACTTATAAATTATGCTATACTGCTGTAAGGTCCTTAATGTGTTACACATGAGTCAAGGAAGCATTGCGGTGAAGTGGAATTCTCATGGGTATGTAATGAGCAAGTATCACAGGGAGAAAAGAACACAACCACCAATAAATGCTTGGTCTGTTGGCTAAACAAGTTTTCTTACTAATAGATAAGCTGAATTATATGTCTAGACCCTATCTGTCAGTTGTAATTAAATTAGTCAGCACAGGAAATTTTGTCTAAATGTGGAATCTTTCCAAGATTGTAAGTTGCATTCAGTTTTTTAATTAGCTGGACACCATTTTGACCCTATTTGAAAGGTTTTTTTTACATACCTATAATTGATGTCTCTCTTATCAAGATGATCTATTTTGAAAAGAAACCACAATATTATTCAACATAATGGGCAACTGTGTTAATTATCTCCAACTATTTGGATACATTATGATGAACTTATTAAAGACAAAAAGTTAAATTTAATTTGCATTAAAGTCTAATTTAATAATAGTAGATGAGAAATGTGAAGTCAAGTCTGGGCTTCATCTTTGTTTTTCTTTCCATTATGAAGGAAGTAATAAGGAGGTTCGGATTATGAGTGAAATATTAGCAGCTTTAACCTTCAGCTGTCTATTATTTTGTCATTTTCATCCAAACTATAGATTAAATACATTTTTATGGAGGCCTGACGGTACGTGACATTACATGAAGCAGTGTTTGTTACCGGCAGTCAATATTTTGATTTTAAGAGAGGGTTATTCCCAAGCTTGTGAATATACATAGGTAGTTTTCAGATAGTTTTAAGCTCTTTCTTGTCAAATGGGATTTCCTTTGAGAAGATTCCTGTACTTAATTCCCATCTGCTATGTTCAGGGGTTACTGAATGCATCCCCTTTTTATTTAATTGTTTTCTTCATCTTGTGTCATAAGGTTGTTACTTCTCACCAAGGATTAAATACACCTATAAGAAGTTTATATCTGAAGAAATCACGCTTAATGAGTAATTTCCTCTCTTCCAGTATTCTTTGCCCTTGCCTTATCTTCACACTCACATCATTTGCTTGGTTCCTCTGCTTCCTTACCTAACAAGTAATCTGTTATGGAGAATTCAACAATATCTATCAGCATTAAGTTATCTGTTAGTCATGTATATCTGTATCTAGGTACGTTTCATAGCTATATTCAACTTTAATACTTTTAAGTATTTCATTACACAACCTGCAGTCACTTGTTACCATCTTTGAGTAAACAATTATCCTTTTTCTTCCCCCCCAAATTTGGGTACAGATTCTTCTTAGTTTTGTTTTGTTTTTGGTTTTTTTTAATACATTTTAAAATGAATTGCCAAAAAAGAAAAATAAATTTTCAGCACAGCAGTGGCATCATACTTCTGTAGGCTTGCCTCATGCTGTTTTGCCCAAGGCACATGCCTACTGCATTAACAGGAACACATCAGAGTTCGAGTACGCTATTGTTGAAGTTGGAGAATCTCATTACTTAGCCCTGTTTGCTCCTACCCATATGTTTCTTCAGAACTATAGAAATGACCCTAATTCAGATTCAGTTCCAAGGAAATCACATGAGCCATTGCAAATTCACTGAAGTGTCTTCTGTTATAAATAGAATTATTTCATCATGCACAGTTATGCAGAGAACTAGCATATAGTGGCATGTTGCTACTAGGCACAAGAATATTTGTATTCAAGTAAAAATCTGTCTTTAAGGCTTAATTCTACTCTTCCAAACCTCTTCTCCAACAGTTTTGTGTAGAAAAAAAAAAAAAAAAAAAATCTTCAATAATGGAGAAGCAATTTTAGGAGGGGTCAAAACCACTCAGAAGATTTTCTTGAAAGAATGTTTAACTCTATTTTGCCGTCCGAAAATTCATAGGAACTTATGTGTAATTTATACTTCAAAAGAAACAACTTGTACATTTTCAGGACATAACATATTGATAAATGATTTCTGAAAATGGAGGAATTAGCCCCTTTGTGAACTCTTTTCAGAATCTGTACATAAATAAAAAATATTGGAATTTTCCTGTTTTTCACCCTGAAGTGTTGCCTCTTCTAGAAACAGGATTAGAGTAATGGAGAACTGTGATTATTGTCCCATCCCAAAACTAGGAAGGGTGACAGATTCTCTTTGAATAAAGAAGTAGATAAGGAAATCTGCAGACTGTAAATGTGTGTCAGTTTGCTGAAAGGCCAAGCAGAAGGAAATCTGTAACATGAGGCTGGCAAATTTTGTAACTGAAAAAAAAAAAAAAAAAAAAAAATAGAGAAGCTAAGAAAGAATTTAGCCAGTAAAAAAAATAGAAATAGCAATGATGCCTTTCAATGTGTTTTTCTGGAAAATAAGTCATGTTAAAGAAACCTGATTTCTTTGTTTTATGAAATGTCGAGTTATATTGAAAAAGATAACTACAATGTCATATGCCATTCCAGTTAAATACATAGCAATAAGCAGTAGCAACAAAGCTCGTACTAAATGGCTATGAACTGGCTACCTGGGAGGCAGCAAAAAGTTGTCATCAAGGCAGAATCATCATGAAAGGAAGAGATTCCACCAGGGTTCCACAGGAGTTGGTGTAAGACCAGCTCTATGCAGCTTCTTTCTGTGTGTATTAAAGGTAAACATAAGACTACTGCTGATAAAATTTTTGGATGACACAATAATGGCAGAATGATGATTAAAGACGAGAACAGCACATTCTATCAAAATAACCCAGATTGTTCAATAACCTGTGCCACTTAACGCAATAAATGCAAAGTCCTACAATTACAACTGAGGAGGGTGGGACTGTATTCAGGAGAACCATAACTATGTAAGCTAAAAGTAAAGCAGCTCAAAATGAGTTCCCAAAGCAGTAATGAGCCAAAAAAAAAAAAAAAAAAAAAAAAAAAAAAAAAGCCCAATATAACCCTTAAATAGAGTTTTTACCTATTGTAAAAATTAGGAAAGTTAAATTTACATCAGAGGTTAGTACTTGGTGGGTAGCATTGTTGAAATAACAGTATTAATTTCATTTGTCAGTATTTTAAAAAAATTTTGGAAATCTGAAAAGAGAAAATGACACTATAAGTTATGAGTGGGAGGAAAGGCTTTACAGTGAAAAGTTTTTTGCTGTTTAGTTTATCAGAAACATTATCTTCATGACAATATAGCAGTACTTTTAAAAGGAGAAATACTGGGAACTAATAGTCTGACAGAGTAACAAGAGTCAATGGTTTGAAACAGAATGTGCACGCTACCAAATAAAGGGCAGATCTTTGACTTTATGATTAATGGCTGGAATGTAATAGTTTCTACGTCTTGATCACTTCAGTTCAAAATTACATGCTTTCAGGAGGAGGTGCTTTAGCCAAAATCAAACTGCTAAGTTCAGTATAGTGCTCGTTCAGTTAATGGTCTGAGTTCTGTGGAAGTTCTGGTGGTCCCATCCCTCTTTGAACAGTGAATCCGTTAGATAAAGAATTCACCATTAAGCTTGAATACCTTATTTTTTTGAAAGAATGTATTTTGACTGCAGATGCATAAGGTTGTGTAAACTAGGTTTGTTAAAAGAGTTTGGGTTGTGATCAGATAATGAGATCTGCACCAAAAAAAGTCAGTTTTGTTGAAATGTTTAGTTTCCTGAAAAGTTTGATGCAGATGTTTGGACCAAAGTGAAAAGTTGATGTTTACAGGAATGACAACAATCAGTGGAATAAAACAACAATCCACTACCACTAAACCCAGAAAATATCTCTTCCATAGCATAGTGATTTGGAAGTAGAAGCAGTCTGAAGGCAACGGGACAAGTACAACACTTCAGTGGAAAAACATCCCTGATAATAGCGTCCTGATGATTAAATCAGCCTACAAGAGGCTGAGAGAAATGTACTTTAAAAAACTGTGAACCATACTAACCAAAACAGAGATGGCAAACCTCATATCCATAGACATATGCTTTAACTGTTGGTAAGAGAAAAAATGACAGCTTCCTGGTCAAATAGGGTGGCCACTTGCTATGGTATTTCTGTAACAGATATTCCTTTGATTTGCAGAAATTGCATATGGCACGTTAGAGTTTCTTGTCTGCTTTCTGGAAGACAGCATGGCAGCAAATTCTTAATTTAATGCATTTGAATATGCGTTACATTATGAAAACAGTGGAAGGTACTATGATTACATTTGGCATCCATGCAATTGCCACATAATTTAGTGTATTTTCCACTCAGTCAGTGAAGCTTTCTTCAAATTCCTTAATTCAGGAGGCTTCAGCTTCTGACTTCAGACTTCTTCATTTTTTAAATTCAGACTGGTACTCATCAAGATTTTTGAGAAGGCATTATTTAGTAATAGGAAATTGAATTGATTTTTTTTTTCCTGAGGGTATCCATTGTAATATAATCAGTCTGCTTAACACCCTCTTCTTTAAATACCAAATGAACATTATTATAACCTACTTTTTAAAAAAATAAAAAAAGCATTACTTTCTTTTTAAAATTACTTATTTTTCAGCAATTTCTATATTTTTACACCAGTTGTCTTTCAATGTTGGATTCGTGTATTTTATTTCAATGATAATTTTCCTTAAGAAAGGGTATAGTGTCTTTCAGTACTATAATCATGACCATAGAAGAAAATTGACCATTAATTGTCATTTCTATAGTGCTTTGACTTCTAGCCGTGAAGTGTCTAGTGATGTCCCTGTAAAGGAACAAAATGTATGATATTAATTATATAAAGTAGATCTGCCTCAGAGATCTGCCAAAGGCCTCGATTAAAAACGTCTGTTATAGAAGCATTCAGAATGTGAGGTATGACCAAAATGTTCATATTGCACATTTTGTTTACAGTTATAGTTTGAACTAAATTCACTAAATACAAGTCAAAGTCTATTAGGAGTTACAAAGCTGAAGTTTACTTTTAAGTTTTAAGAAAAAGGAAATGCATCTGCTGACTGGTACTTGCTCAGTATTTGTCCTAAAATGCAAAAACCACAAAAAACTTACTTCTTTCTCTTAAAAGGGATGTGTCTAATTCTTTCAAGGTAGAATAATATTAGATTTTGAAATCTATTTTAATACATACAATATATTCAGAATTATATTAATATATACAATATGTTCAGAATATTAAGTTACAATAAAATAAGCTAACTACATATCCTAAAGCAAAGCCATGATAACAATGGAGTTTTCATTCACAAAGTAAAAATAATATTAATGAAATTGCCATCTGCAATAGTTTATTTTCCTCAGTAATTAATAAAATCACAAATTTTAATTAGTTATTAAATAGATATTTAAAAGTTTTTTTGAACCACTTACTGGTTGTGATCATGAAAAGACCGATATATAAGAAACCAGGATATGGGGGATTTAGTGGGACCTACTGGCCCTTCAGAAATTCTCTAGTGACCAACAACAGAATGGAAATTTTCCAAACCAAAAAAATAACTTGCCCATGACAAAGTTATTTGTCATTAAAGTGGAGTTGGTTTGTTCTTTGTTTTGTTTTCTTTTGTTTTGTTTTGTTTTTCCCACTAGATAGAAAAACTTTGAGCTCAAAATATTAAAATGAACCATGGTTTATTCTGGGAAGGTTCCATTCACACATCATGCAGGAGCAGGCTGTAAGAGAAAGCTGACTAAAATTCTGTAGTTGTTACTAAATCTAAAAAAATATTTTATTTTGTATAAATAATAAGATAAATTACTTCAAATGTACCAGACTGCCAGGTAAGTACGTAGTTAAATACTTTGGTAAATGCACAGTTCAGCACTTGGCTCTGGCAGACATTTTCTTAATATTTGTCTGCGCTTGAATTAAAAAGTCTTGATTTTTACAGTCTCATTTACAGTTGAGCCTTCTGTTGTAGCTCCTCTTACATGCAAGTAAAATGATTCTTCACAGAATGCTAAAAAAGACACCATGACACATTGTCAGATGCTGCAGGGCATAGAAGTATCTTAAAGAAAACTTGGGGAAGAAAAAAAAAAAGGAAATGACTACATTTCAGTATGAGGAATGACTTCAGAGAACCTGAGTGGAGAAGGAAGTAAAACTTGCCAAAAATAAACTTATTTTCAGGGCTTTCTCAAATCCAGAGGTGTTGGGTAAAAGGAAAGAAAAGAAGCTATCCACAGTAGTAGACATCTCAATCTTTTTCCAGAGCTTGACATTTCAATGTTCTTCTCAATCAATTTTATCTGATGTTTTGAGGATAAATGCAGGACCGTCATGAAGAAATTTCCTGATTGCAAGAAGTTGTGAGCAATTATCAGTATGGAGGAGGAAGCTTATATCTTTGAGCGCAAAAGCAAGAAGAACACAATGAAGTTTAGTAGTATTATATAGTTGTTGTGGTGTAACCCCAGAAAATAACTAAACACCACACAGCTGCTCTCTCACTCCCCACTGGTGGAGAGAGAATTAGAAGAGTAAAAGTGAAAAAACTCATGGGTTGAGATAAAGACAGTTTAATAAGTAAAGCAACAGCCACAGAGGCAAGCAAAACAAAACAATGAATTCATTCACTACTTCCCATCAGCAGGCAGGTGTTCAGCCATCCCCAGGAAAGCAGCATTCTGTCACGCGTAACAGTTACTTGGGAAGATAAATGCCATAACTCCAAATGTCCCCACCTTCCTTCTTCTTCCCCCAGCTTTATATGCTAAGCATGATGTCATATGGTATAGAATATCCCTTTGGTCAGTTGAGGTCAGCTGTCCCAGCTGTGTCCCCTCCCAACTTCTTGTGCACCCCCAGACTACTTGCTGGTGGGGTGGCGTGAGAAGCAGAATAAGTCTTGAAACTGTGTAAGCACTGCTCAGCAGAAACTAAGATATCCCTGTGTTGTCAACACTGTTTTTAGCACAAATCCAAAACATAGCCCCATAGTAGCTACTATGAAGAAAATTAACTCCATCCCAGCCAAAACCAGCACAATAGTAAAGGCCATGTTGCAGGACTAATTATAAGACTATCTGGATGACGCTTTTATTCATATTGTTTAGTTTTAGTTAGTTCTGTGAGGAACAGGGAGTTGGACTTGGTGATCCTTATAGGTCCCTTCCAACTTGAGATATTCTATGATTTTACAGTAATGCTTGTCTCATTAATTTGGAAGAGTCATTGTTGTAATTAGAAAAGGTGGTGATAAAATCTCACCTGGAATATAGGTAGATTTCTGGTCATACATGGTCAAGGAAGATAAATTCAAGTTGGAAAATGTGCTTTCCAAGACTGTAGAAATTGTCAGAGATTGATAGAGGAAAAAAAACCAAAAAATTAATGTGATTTAAATGTGAATAAAGTTAGACAAGAATTTAGACAAAAAAAGTGTGTTCTGAGAGAGCCTTCCATGTGGGAATACACATCACACACAATTTTAAGATGAAAATAACTATGACTAAACTCGGCAGGCCAGAGGTCCAGAACTGTGTCCTTCTCAACTGCATTCCAATAGATCCAATCCGCCACATGTTGTACATGATTTTTGACAAAGCAGTCAAACTTCTATAAAAATTCTTCTTTAAATACCAGAAACAGGGTGGAGTGTCCCTGTAATGATGTATACATCTTGCTTTTTTTTTTCTTGATTTCGTTTCTTAGTAAAGATGAATAAATATTGGAAACATAGGTGAAAAGTACTCAGTTAACAGGGTCACAGTGTTGCCTAAAAAATATGAGGTGAAATTAAGACTGTGTTTATGTTTAAAAAGTCTGTGACAGTTTTCTTTTTCAGTTTCTTTCCTCGCTGTTTTAGACAGAATCTTTTTTTTTTTTTTTTTTTTTTTTTTTTTTTTTTTTAATTCTAAACTTTGGAACAAGTTCTTGTAATCAAAAACTTGCCCATTTTCATTTACTTAGTTTTCAGAAAAGAGGAATCTGGTGCAAGTGGGAGAGATTAAATGGTTAATCATCCAAATATCCTTGTTAACTGTCTACAAGCATTGATTCAGTACCATATTCCTTGAAGCAAAAAGGAAGAGGAATATAATTGTAATTCAGAGGAATTTCTGTTTGTATAAATTAGTTTAAAAATGTGACGAGTGTAGTTATGAGGATTGTACAGAAGACAGATGTTCCACTGTGAAAAATTTGATCTGTTTCAAATTGAAATAGAATTAAAAAAAAAAAAAAAATCCCATACTGCCTCCATGCATATACATGAACATTAAATGTTCCCATAAATTTGGTTTCAATGTGAAAAATTGAAGCAATTTATTTGAAAAATGTCAAAGCAGGAGATTTTTAATTTTATTACTTTTCTATCTTCCTTTTTTTCAGCAAAATGAAATTTCAGAACTGTAGTACCAGATTTTGTGAACCATATTTATTTTGATGAAATAACATATTTAAGCCGTGTCAGCTCCTTTTTATCCAAATTTCTCCTTGACTTTCAGTTATAGTATCTATAAATTGTGGTTAATTTCAGTATATCATGCTGAAATTTGTGAAAAAAGATCTGTTTATAACTGTGTCATTTAAAGGAAAAACTAGAACAGACTGGTATACTATTTTTAGCCAGCTTGTCCAGAATCTGTATTTCTAATGAAAAGGAACTTATAGTGCAAAATTGTGTTAAAATCATTTTGAATCTTCATGGCTACTTTAAAATATTATTCTCTGTGGGTAGTTCTACTATTTACGTGTAATTTGTTTTCAGAATAGAATGGAAACAATGGTATAAGCTACATGAAAATTTCCATTTCATATGTAATAATGGCTAAATGGGTTTACTGAAGAAATGCAAAGAAAGTGATTTTCAAGTACAAGAAAAATAGTGTTCTGGAAACCATTTTTTGCGTCATCTGAGACTGTGGGAATCTAAACCCTTGAGAATCATGCTGTACAGCAGGTTTTCTAGAAGAGCAAGGCTCTTAAGTTTTTTTGTGTTAATGGCACTTAAATGTTTAAAATTTACCCAGAAGCAACATGTGATCATGCTATGGTATATTTTCTTACTAGTTTAAGGGTTTCTTACTCAGTTAAAGAGTTCAAAACCAAGTTATGCTAAAAATTTAGGGGTTTGAAAATTTAATGTTAATATATTTAACATTTCAGATATTTCTTTATTTATTTCTATGTAACTTGCTCCAGTCTATCAATGTCTTTTATGTACTGGTGAGTCCAGAACTGAACCCAGCACTCCAGATGTGGCCTCACCAGTGGTGAGCAGAGGAGATGGATCCCCTCCCTTCACCTGCTGGCAACGCTTTTTAAAATGCAGCCTCAGATGCTGTTCGCTTTGTTTGCTGCAAAGGCACATTGCTGGCTCATAACCAACTTGAGGACCCCCTAGATCCTTTTCTGTAAACCTGCTTCCCAGTTAGTCTGTCCACAGCATATACTGGTTCCCTGTCACAAGACTTGACATTTCCCTTTATTGAACTCCACGAGTTTTCTGTCAGCCTATGATAAAAGAAATTAGCAGGGGCTAATTTATAGGCATCATCATGAGTGAAAAATATCCCATAACTGAAACTGAGCCCACAAAGTTGTCTGTTCCTACTTTCTTGTAATCTTTGCTTCTGCATGTGTAATTGACTAAATGTTAAAAAAATTCCAATGGTGATGGATAAAAATAAATAGAATCTTAGGATCACTCAATTTTAACTTTCTCTCCGTACTGTAGTAAAAACAATAATAGCTTATCTTTCACTTTACAGACATGTATTAGGTAAGTCAAACTTATGAACATGTATCAAATAAAGTATAGGTTTTTTGAGATTTTTCAAATAAGAAATTTTGATTTTTGGGTAGTCTTAAGAGTTACGTCATATTTTAATACAGAATTTAACTTTTCTTAAAAAGGAATTTGTGTCTTCTTCGGCGGGCTAAGAATTCCTATTCATTAATATTTATATTAAGTAGCTATTTAAACAGTTATAATATATGAGAAAACACTGGAGTTTTGGCAATGTACCTTTCAGCTGGGACTATTATATAAATTGGATTAATTATTTATTAATATAATAGTTGGTTTAGTATATATGATTTTAATTTCTTCATATCCTCAAGCAAGTTGGTTGTCCAGCAGCAACTAACATTGTTTTATATATATATATATATATAGTTATATGTATATATATAAAACCCACAAACAATTAGTTGATTGTAGAAAAACTTTTCATTTCCAGAAAATCTGTCATGCCCCACCTCTCCTGAAAAGAAAGTCAACGCCCAGCCTTTCCTCTTGCTAGAACAAGCTAATCCTGACCTTTCTTTTGTTTGTTTTCTTTCCATCACAGGAGTCATCAGGACTGCCTTGCACAACATGGACAGGGAAGCCAGAGAACATTATTCCGTTGTCATTCAAGCCAAAGATATGGCTGGGCAGGTCGGAGGGCTGTCAGGGTCAACAACTGTAAATATCACACTCACTGATGTCAACGACAATCCACCCAGGTTTCCTCAGAGTATGTACAATTTCAGCCTATAATTGATTTGAAAATCGTGTTGACTTTCAGCGCAGTAAGAAGCCATTAGTGGAATCCAATTAGTATTCAAATTCATGGGGAGAAGGCAGCTCGGGAAGTGTTTGGATTCATCAATATTTTTCAGTTTTCCAATGTTTTCAGATGAAGCAGAGATAGCATAGCTAGAATATTGAAACCAGTGAAGATTTCTTTTCATTAAACACTCAGTAAAAGTGAGATGGGTGACAAAGGAAAACTTTTGTCATATATGGGTTATTCTCCACTCCTTTTTGAATGTATATTTCAGTAACTGCGTGATTTTGATCCCACAAGTAAATTTCATTGTTCCCATGGCAGACAACAACAACAGGTTGTTTGATTGATCCAATGGATTAATCGATCCAAGTAAAAGATTGGATCCATGCCTTCGTCTGATTCCATACACATCTATCAATATTTTTCTTCTGTTTCTTTCTCTATACCCGTGCAAACTTTTAAGATCACTTTTTACATTACCAATGGTCAAAACCTAAGCTGTTTCTCACTGTTGTTGAGCTACGGTGGAGTTTGCCTTTATCCTAGTTAAATGAATTGTTGATGTTGTTGTCAAACTGAATGTACTGACATGCATATATGAAAAGTATATGCTAGAATACTCTTAGAATATCTTAATATGACCACTAATAGGAGTTCATTTCTATCCAACTCATTGTGTGCACATTGATCTGACACAGCAGCTGGAGTCTTGTAGGAATTCTGAATTCAGTTGACAATTCATTTAAAAGTCTTCTGGACTGTAATTGCATTGCTAAACCTACTTTCCCTTTCAGATTGGCTCAAGGCCAATACGAGCATTGTAATCTGGACTGAGGCATTGCATGATCCCTTGTAGAACATAATGGACTAGTAGCTGTAGGTACATCCACTGGGAAATGCGTTAAGCTGTTTGAATGAGAAGATTTATAAACCATAATAGAGATTGCAAAACTCTGGGGAAGAACAAAGCTCCCTGGCAATACGCATTATGTAAAATCTGGTCAAGCAGTAAGAAGGCTCATTAAAAGTATCGTAAAAATGAATATTTTTTCTGTGCCTCACAGACACATAAAAACATAAAGCCTTTGGAACACAGCCTTAAATAAAGTATATTTGGTTTTATGTTCCACAGAATTGTCATTGCATCCATCACTCTATTTAATACTTCCTAACTATTGGAAAGGCAAAAGGTAAGGCATATCTTTGAACAAATATAACATCTAAAATAATTAAAGTAGAAAAATACCCCAAGTTTCCTGCAAACTCAGAGACAAATGAATCCCTACTTTTCAGGTTTCAAGAACTGGCCTCTTTTATTCTGAATGGAAGGTTTAGGATATTAAACTGGCTGGGAGGCAGAACTGTACGTCGGCACATATATTTCTTTACCTGTATTAATGTTTTTTCCAAAACGGAAGAAATATAAAATGTTCAGTTTATATTCTATACATTTTAAGGGACTCTAATAATTGCAAAAAATACCATTGAAAACTACAAAACATCACTTTATATTTAATGAAAACACATTATTTAACAAAGTAAAAAATTGTATTTAACATTTATCATTTTTAACAGAAAATACTAATCCTAGAACAAATCTTGTAGAGTACAAACATTTGCTTTATCTTTCTTTACACAAGATTCCTATACCACAGTCATGGCTGTAACATTGTTTTTTAATTCCTTTTCAACAAGTATAATTTAAACCCTTTGCAGAAGAATGGTAGCTGTATGTTAGTAATACAGAACTGAATTATAGACAATCTAAATTTATGCCATCTTAGCATCATGGACTATTACAGTAATACATGAGCATTGCACTAATAGAAATAACTTCATTGTTTATTTTTCTTGTCCTTTCTTTGGATACCATAATTTTCAGTTAAATTTCTCTTCAATTTCCTTATTAGATAGAATGCTAAATGAGACTTACTGAGGCTTGTCACATTCAGAACTGAATTCAAGGGAAGTGCTAACCAAAACTGGGACAGGCTGAGCCTCAGCTAAACCGCAGACTCTCTTTTGGTTAGTTTCCTTTTCTCCATTACCATACCTGTGAGTTTTAAATCTGACTCTGACTGTATGAGTACTTTACTTGAGCACATTCTGTGAAGTACATCTCATTGATGCTTTTATTATTTGTTTTATTTAGAAATATGCTTTAATGTACATATTTAAAAGATCATATCTTTCTGGCTTTAGTAGATCAGTCTTCATTAGAGATGCATATGAACTAAGGTATGCAGGATTTGTCCCCCTTAAAGAAATACTTCAAAAATCTACTTAAAACTTAGAAATACAGGCTGTAAACATATCTACTTAAATGACTTTACTGTGTTTTTTTCTGTACTCACTCTAAATATAGCTGACTTTCTTTCAAACACATTACTAACAGAAGAGGTACAGCGTTCCAAAATATCAAAAAGTCTAGGAGAAAGAATATGAAACATTACTGAATAATTTTATCAGTCTGATGGTTGCAGTTATGAAATACATAGTAATAATAATCTCTGGAATAGGAAACATAACTGAAAAATTCTGCTTGCAAAACACAGTAGTGTGTCTCAGGTGTAGGCACACAGTTGTGAATTCAGCAGAAGAATAACCTGAAACCTCAAATACATGTTGCTTATCAATTAGGACATCTTGTACAATACTGATTTATTTTTCTTCATTACTGTAGATTTGCTTTCTTTAGAGAGTCCACTTATAAATGAACTACCTATTTAATGTAAGCTGACAGACAATGCTCTGCATGGGAGGATTTTTGCTTTTCAATAATCAGCATCTCTCAGTCCTTGTTGGTTTTACCAGTGATGGATCCACTTGATTGATGACTGAGGGTGCCAATTTCATAGTCATAAATTTATTTCAGTAATCTGATAGAAAATTCTTCATCTACTGATGACACTGTTATCAGCCTTGAATTACACCAGAATTTTCTGTATACTTTTCTGTCATTAACTCTCTTTGGTCTTGTTTAGGATTAATAGATTGTGTATGTTTTGCTCTGTTTAGGATGAATAGATTTTGATTGCATCAAGATCATCACACTAGACAAATACTTCCACTGACATGTTTTGTACATGAAGTACTAACGATTACACTCTGGACAGTATGTAGGAAACCTGCAGTTATTGTCTTTAGAGTCTAATTTTACAAGGAAATTATTTCCTTGTTACCTCATTTGTAGATTTTGTCATTTGATACGTCTAGCTCAGTTCTTTAAGATAAAGCAGAATTTAAAAACAAGTCATGGCTTAAAACATTTTTATAAAGCTTCATTGTTGAGGCTTGGTTGTTTCATGGCAGTATATAGACATGGCAGTACATAGTATATATAGTATATAGTGAAATTATGTATATGGGTAACTAGTTTGACTTCACTTTTTACTTTGTCCTTGTATGAAAAGTACATAGGCATGTTTAAACAGGAATGTTGTATGAAGATACTCCAGTTAGTTCTGAAAAAGTAAGGTTACATCCCAGAAGGAGACATTAACTCTGTTCTGTGCTAGTAAGGTGTCTACTATCTGACCTTGTTAATATAACTCCTTAGCTAATCAAGAACAAAAGTGTCTGCTGTTGATTTTCTTTTAGAATTTGTACTCCAGTGTGGTCCTTTCCACATCCATAGTTCCACGTAGTACATCCAGTTCCTATGATCCCCGTACGTAACCATAGGCATCCTCTCACTGCTGCCGTGCACTGTAATGCTGTCCCATCCTCCTGTGGTGACTAGTCCAGAGCCACCTGCCCGCTGAGTGACACTTGGCTGCTGCCAAACGAGATCAGTAAAGCAGAATTTTCTCTGATTTTCTTTTAGCAGGTGTTTCTCCCCTATTCAACCAGTAATTGTCAAGAAGCTTGTAGAATCCTAATGTCTTTGAGGCCTCTGCCCTTTTCTTAGATTTGCCTGAAATTAGACAGGGGTTAAAAGTTACTGGAGACTATTGAATTCAAAATGATAACAGAAGTTGTGTGTCCTCAGGAAACTAAGATTTAAAACAAAACAAGAAAAGTACTTGATGACTGGTTTGGCTTAAGGTTGCTCACATCTGATCAACTGCACCTTTATAAATTAGATTTTATTCACACCTAGTAATCGAGTTCCCTGTTCATTCTGGTTTTTTATGAGATGATGATGAGTCCAGCAATGATCCAATGTCCAGGGTGTAGTAGGAAGCATTTCATTCCAGATATTGTTCTACATTTAAATGTTGCTTATTTAACAGGATGTTTTTTCTTTATAATTAGAGGAATGCCTTTTTCATACTTCATGTATGGTATAAATATATGTAAACTTCATGTGTGGTGTAAATATAAGTAAAATGTATTGTCCCAAGTATCAGTTATTGCAGAAGAGATGCCTAGGTCTTTTAGTAAGACCTTAGATCAGTCCAGAGGGACACGTAGAATGTTGATTTAAAGCCAGATTTGCATAGAATCTTAATATTTTGTTCTTCAGAAGATATATTCCTGCATAAAACTTTATTTCCTTTCTTCAAAAGTGAAGTTACCATCCTGCAAATTTTATTTTAGTCTCATTTTTCTCATCTCTGTGTTCCATGGACAAGTTTTTTGTACTACCATATTCACTGTTTGTTTCCGCAGGTGGTTCACAATTTAGGATGTGCTTTTCTAGAATTATAGTTTACATATTACATTTTTTATCATGTATGTGTTCAAGGATGCCTAGAGAAGTACAGATTATAATCATACTATCTGATTATTCTTTCCATCTGTAAGATTTAGGCAGGATCATTCATCCTTCCTAGCAGTTAGACAAAGTCGGCATCAGAAACAGCTCTTTGGGTAGACAGGAGGAGCCTGGTGTGCCTGATCAATCTATTGAAAGGCAATTATTAACACCTCATTAAAAGACAAAATGAGTAACATATATACACGTGCCAGGGGAAGCGTGACAAAATAGAAAAATTTCTAGGTGATAAGGAAATACAGCAGCCTATATTAATTTATGTCCAAACCAGGTATTACTTAAAAATTAAATGTAGCTTCTTTTTAGTACTGTTGTGAAATAATGAGATTTAAAGGATGGACTCTCATGAGCAAATTTAGGGCTGCTGAAAGAGAATTCCTTTTGTAGCACTCTTAAAACAGTTCTGGTTAATACTGAGTTTTCTGCAAAACTGAATTCTTGCCCAACATGCTAATCTCAGCTAACTTGACACATAAAGATTAATCCACAACTTTTTGGTATATAATTAGGAAATCTCAGATAACAGGGGAACTTTGATATGAAAAAGACATAGAAATAACTACTTGTAACCTAGAAACTCTAGCTGTTAGAGCTATCAGGTATAAACAGTATTTCAGTATAGACTTTTAAAATTTTAATGTTATCTACATAAATCAGGTTTTAGTTATTTGTGTAAGAAAAGAAAGGTAGCAAGATTTTCTTTTGTTAAGAATGTTGCTAGCACTATGTTTAAGGTTGCTGCAAAAATCTGGCAATGCATTTCACTGGGTGTATACATTTTAGAAGCTGTATTCTTTGTTAAAGAAAACAGCTATTAAAACTGATTATAGTAAATATTCACATAATAGTCACATGGCATAGATTTGATGCTAATGACTATTTTGCTTCTCTCATATTGTTAAAGGCAGAGAATTTCTTAAATTAATTGTATTTATAAGGTGTGTGCTTAGGTTCCAAAGTGAATGACCACTGAGTGACATTTCCTTTGTGAGTATGGCTGGTGTTCAGTATACTGGTTTTCTGCCTTTACAGAGAATCATCACAAGTAAATCTCCAGGCCCCCTGACCTTCATTGTTCTTTCTTTAGAAATGGCTAACGTGTCACATCAGAAACTGAACGTGGGGCAGGTAAATATGAACTAGCAAGCTTCCATTTCTGTCAGTTTTCAGAATGTGAGTTTCCTTCTAACTCCAACAACCATGAGCCCATATAAAGGGGAAAAATGCTATAACATGCTTGTATTATCCCATGAAAGTGGGACAAGAGAAATACGGTGCTTTTATGATTCTCCAGAAGTAATCTAGAATAAACTGCCGAGCAAGGCTGCTGCACAAGGACAGTGAGCTGTCTAAAAAGCAGCTAGAATCAATAATGTCCTGAGGAAATGGACTGTTAAGAAGAACTCAGTGATCTGAGTGATCTTCTAAAATTTATGTTGTATCTTTCTAACATGCTAGAATCAATCATTAATCTGTAATATGCTTAAAGAGATGGAGTTGTGAGATGAAGAACACATTACTTAAGAGATGATGATGTTCATTAAGTACCCAAGAGAGTTAAGATATAAGAAACAAAATGTATGTACCTTTGAGTAATACATGCTTCCATAGACTGGAAAAATATTGTATGAAGTTATTTGTTTAATTGTCTTCTTTTTTCTATTTGTTTGTAAGAAGATTGATATGTTCTTATATTTGCACAATATTTGAAGTTAAAGTTACAAAATTGTTTCATTTGTCCTTGAAATCTGACATAAGTTGTTTAATGGCATTTATCACATATGAAGTCTCATAATATTATGTTTCCTGAGCAGGATAAGGTGATTCCCATAACCAGATTTTTACTGTAAAAATTAAAGGAAGTAAATGTAATACTTTTCAAGTATCTGATTTAAAACTCTCCTTTAACAAGAATTCATGATAATAAAACTTCATCACATAATTGGTTACGGAATCAAATATAAAGGGAAGCTGGGAGGGGCAAATATATATTTATGTCAAAGTCTGACTAAATATTTGTGGAGTTCTGTATACTGAGTTTTAATTCTAGCTGTGTGCATCAACTTTACTCCTAACAGTAGGATGGAGTCTAGCAGTGTTTTTTATTTCACTTAATTTAGTACTGTCTATGATGATTTCTATGTACAAGTTAGATTATTCCTTAAATGTATCATACGTCTCAAAAATATTTTGAAATGTTCCGGACAGAAAAAAAACATTTTTTTATTATATAAGGGTTCTGAATGAGGCAATAGTGGGTTTGGGAATGAGGAAGATTGTTTGTTTGTTTTGGTTTTTTACTGAGTGGAGAATTGGGAGCAGGACCACTCCATTTTAAGGGTTGTTCTTCAGAACTGCATTAATTATCCTTTATGATGCTAAACCCCAATGGGAGCACAATCTTAGCTGTGTTAATGCCAGGGAAAAAACAAACAAACAATCAGTAAAAACATGCAGAGTCCAAATGGAGTGTATCCCTTTTACAGGTGTTGCTATTGCTCTCTGCTGACCCAAGCTGCCTGGTGCAGCCGTGGTCCCCCTGTAAATGGCAAAGAATATGCTCAACACAGTGCAGCTCTAGAGACTGTTATAGATCACGCCCAACCATTAAGTTACTCATTAGTGACAATTATCGAGTGTGTATGTTGTTTTTCCCATACGATTTGCATAGAAAATATGTATTTGGGTATTCATTACTGACAGGAAAGTACTGAATCTGAAAATCCAGAAAATGCAGTTTCTTTCTGTTTCTGCTTTTACCTATGAGTGGCATAAATTTCACACTTTTTACAAGAAGTCAGAATACTTTTTGAGAATTAGTCAGAAAGTTCTCAGGTAATTTTAGTTACCATCTGTAAAGGCAAAGTTGCATGGAGAGTAAATTAAATTCTTCACTGATTATAATCTTAATCACAAACATAACTCACGGTTTGCACTGAGATGTAAAAAGCAGTGGCATGGGGATGCACAAGTCTTCTTCCAGCCAAAGGAGTATATTGCATCTAAGAAGAACGTTTGTTTTTTTTTTCCAAATTGACCCGAGTGTTATGTTCTCCAAAGTTTCAAGGCAAGTTTTAGTGT
This sequence comes from Fratercula arctica, assembly GCA_947846985.1. Taxonomy (NCBI): domain Eukaryota; kingdom Metazoa; phylum Chordata; class Aves; order Charadriiformes; family Alcidae; genus Fratercula; species Fratercula arctica. The sequence goes on from CANTUZ010000002.1 coordinate 83,097,734, forward strand.
CATATTTGCGAATAAGAAATAACTTCACTTACACTTCAAATATTTTTAGAAAGTACAAAAGCATTTTTGTTTTGTTTTGGTTTGTTCTTTTTTTTGGCAGGAAAGAAGAATAAGCTAAACACCATCTTAAAAATTTCTTCCTTAGTCTAGCTGTATGAAAGGGATATTGTCATCAAAAAGATCATTTAGAACAAAGACAATAAATACAAAATTGACTGAGCTTCTAGAATCATAGAAGTTACTGTATTCATAATGATGATGGATTAAAATTGGGTTTATTATATTAAAAATAAGCATAGTGAAGAAAGGTGTAACAAATGTCCAAGAAATACTGTGAGAAATGGACTTCTAAAAAACTACAGTCTCAAAAGAGAAATCCAGAATGTAATGAAAACAAGCAACTCCGTGAATGAAGAATAACTTTGTAGTAGAAGGTCACCAAGCAGGTTTGAGCATAGTCCGCAGTTGGTACTGCACTTTAGTTTTATCAAAGATGGCTGGCAGTAAAATGTGAGACATCATAACTTCATGAATGCCAGGAACAAAAATTCATGTGGGACCTCCAAAAGTTCATCTGACCCAAATCCCTTTTTAAGTCAGATGCAGTTAGATTGAGTTGCTAAGGGCCTTGTCTTGAAGGATCCTTTTCAGGTCCTTTTCTACAAAGCTGCTTTACAGGTGGTTGGCCCCAAGCATGTACTGGGGCCATGAATGGTGTCATTCCTTCCTTGGTGCTGTTACTTAAGCTGCGAAGTTCCTGTCAGCCCATTTCTCCAGCGTGTCTAGGTCCCTTATAACAGCAGGCCTGCCTTCCAGCTTACTGACCCCTTTTTCCCAAGATGGTATCACCTACTTCCTTGTTGCAAGTACATGCAACCCACCATTCAGGTCATTAATTAAGACATTAAATAATTTTGGCCACAGTTTTGATTCCAGAACAACTACTGTTAATTGGCTGCCAGAATATTTTGCTTGTAATCATCAGACTTTGAACCTGGCTCACCGTCCATTTGTTCTCCATATCCTATCAATTTGGTTGATGACTGAGTATTTAGCTACTTGTAGGTTCAAGCAACCTTTCTTCACATAGCACTTTGATATTTATTTAAGATATGGTGGTATTTTGTGCTAAGGCAATCAGTTGCTGTGTTTATCAATTTGCTAGTAGCTAGACGAAGGCATCAGTGTACAAGCTGTGCTGTATGAATGAATGCATCTGTTGGTTCACCACCAAGCAGTATTTATCCTCATGTTACTAAAACTATACCTTGGATAAACAAATAACAAGCAGGCCAAATATTTACTTATTTCTCTATTAGTTCAACGTTATGCCTCTCCTGCCTTCCTTTGTTAAGTAAGGTAATTCCTGTTGTTCAAGAAGACATTATAACCTAGAAAAGTAAATCAAAATTATCAACAAAATAGATTAATGAATAAAAGAAAGTGAATAACATGCCTGTTGAGTTGCATTCAATACTGTCATACTTCTTTTTTGAAAGATTCAGAGAAATTGCTTTTTTGAGAGTAAAACACAGCATTATAAGTTGCCTGTAGGCTAACTGAAATGAGATGTTAATAATTGTACAGATCAATAAATTGTTTATGTACCATAATGACAGATAAGCCGCATAGTTTATTGAAAGAAAGATGAAGGTTGCCTGTATGTATTTGAAAATTGTTTCAATTAACATAGATTAAAGTCCTACAAAATGGTGTGACTATCCTACACAGTACATTAACTGGAAAAGAGTATAATTAACTTGTGAGCTAAGTGAATGCATCTGAGTGAATGTTAACATAAAAATTGAGAACCAAAACAACTTCCACAGAATCTTGATCCATAAGCCTCGTCTAGAACAATTTAGATCATCCCCAAGACTGTTTGAAATTTCTGCTTTACAACAGCTCCTGGAAGACTGCGATGCTGGGCACAATCTCTTCAACTTAGGGAGATTTGGTGAAACAGTTGTGATGCAGAGCAGCACCTGATCCTCAGGGTTCCTAACTTCCCAATCAATTTTTAGAGGGTTAAGACAGACTCATAGCTTACAATAAAGAATCATAAATTCCCACATTATTTTTAATGTCCTATCAATTGAACAGGAAATGTTCAGTTGAGCCTTTAGTCAGTTACTCTGCTTTCCAGTAATGAAATTTGCAAGGATTTAGCGTTTAGTAATAACATTTCCAGTTCTCACCACTAGTCTAAATAAATATTTACAAAATATTTTGTCTAACCTTCCTTCACGTTGCTGAATTTTATCCTTTTATGCATGTGTTGGTTTTAGATAGTAGTATTTGTAATTATATCTGTTTGGCTCATGTCTGTATGAGATATCTTCAGGCTGTCTCTGTGAAGCAGTGATGAAATACTCATTGGGAGACATTTTTGACCTTATGATCTAGGAGTTTTTATTTTTTAACAGCTATCATTCCATCCATTTTTTGAAACATTTCAGTTTTACAATACTGACAGATAATTACTGAGTGATTTCAAATATTTGTTTTGCTTGAAGTTTTAGTATTTCAGAATGTTTGAAGCTGGTATCAGTAAAATGATTTTCTGAAACAGATGGCTAACACTTGGGGTGTGATTGTAAAGCAGAGTGTAGGGTCATGTGGATGTATTTGAACTAGCTTGACTATTTGGAATTCTCTAATTAGTTCACCCCATTATATGGGTTATAACACTTCCAGTTCCTAAAGTGGTTTGATTATATAACATATCCTTTACGGCCACTACATAACATATTCTTTATGGCCTCAACCTTTTCCTCTTTGGAATACATTAGTTAGAGCAGAAGTGTCAAAAGACCACATTTCACATTTATTTTAACAGTGAGTAAATTCCAAAATTAATCTCGTCCCGTTGCTATGATTTTAGGTATGAAATAAAGCAACCAGCAATATGAAAGTGTCAGTTGATGTCATCTGTAAGCACAAAGCACTGCAAAAGAATGCATGGCAGGGCATTTATTTGGAAATTTCTGAAGATGGCTTTTATATGCATGTCAAAGAATTGCAGCAAAGGTTTAACTATGTGCTTTAATTCAATCAACTACTAAGCAATTTTCCTGTTAGATCAGTGTTAGTATTTTCTTTTTTACATGCTAAATTATACTTTTTCTCTGTCTCGATGGACATTTCTTTTTTCCCTTGAGATTTCCCTAATGCATGGTAACTTGGTAATTTTTTGTTTTGCTAGGAAACCTTTCTTTCCTTTTGGACTAACAAAGTTTAGTGCACTCATCTATCCTTTTCATACTACTATTTGTTTATTAGTGCTATGGGCTAGCGTTACAGATACAATTCAAGACTATAAATAGGTTTAGGAACCATTGTGCAAGAAATTAGAAAAATTTATAATAAAATCTTCTATTTTCTAACAGGTATCTAAAGCTAGTTGTGTTTTAGTGATAACATCCATTCCCTCTGCAATTGTAACTTCTGTAGATTCATAATTTTTTCAATCCATCCAACAAATAGTGTTTTTCTGCCATAATGCAGGCTTAATCTCTGAATTAGATTTAAATTTTGCCTCTTTCTTTCTGCATGCTTACCAAGGGCTTTTCTGCATCCATGTTAGCTGGTTTAAACTCAGCAAACTGTAACAACATGTTAGCTTTGATATTTAGCATCTCCTGATCCACTGTCCTGCACCTCAGTGTTGCACTATTGCATTTGCTTTTACAGAATGCTTATGGGGAATATAGAAGAGAGTCTGTAGAGTTTCAGAAGATATGCAGCAACAGAAGCTGTTATTTTGCTTTCTTTCCTGCATTGGTGGTTGCCCTCTGATATAAACAGTGGAAACCGTTGGGAAGGGATTTGGATGGGGGTTTGTTTGGGGGGGTGAAGCAGGTTGGTACAAGCACACCTTCTATTCAATGTGTATTCTCCTTTTCAGTGCTGGTAGGCTTCAGCATCCCTGCTGTGTTACAACACTAGCATTATTGGAGAAAATTTATTTGAGCTGTCTTTCTGGCCTAGTTTCAGACCGAAATTGAGGTTTATGTAGTCATAATACGTCTGTTTGCCACTTTTTTTCTCCTTGTGGAACCTTCTTGCCCCCCATGCAATTTTATACCTGTTAGGAGATTTAATCCTAAAGGATAGAGACAGTTAAGAAAACTGGTTTTTTGTTTTGGTGTTGTTTTTTTTTTTTTTGTTAATATTTCATTTTTGAATGATTAACCTAACAGGTTATAAGAACACTGAAAGGAGGTCATAGTTGTTATGGGTGCTTTTTATAGGCACAGTTGTGTAATACTTTTATGTACCCATTATGTTCATTTTCCTTTACCGTGGATACCAAATAAAATTTGTGTGCAAAGGCTTTTGTGCTGCAACAGAAACACTACAAAGTGGTAATGGTAAAATATTAAGATTTACTACATTTTTCTGTAGGAAAAAATATGTATTGATTCAATGTTGCAAAATACGTGTTAATTCAGTGTTGCAAAATGTTGATGCAATGTTGCAAAATTGATCAGATTTCAGATAAAAACAAATTGTAAATATACGTTACAAAGATTTTCCAGTTCAGAAGTACTCATTTGACTACTCATTTGATGGTAAGTTGGTGAAGAGAAATATATTTTGGTTACATAAAAGATAAACTTTTAAAAATACTGGTGTGAAGTAAGCTTCAGAGTTAATTTCTGTGTTATGTGATGAACAGCAAAAATAACTGTGAGAAACAAAATCCTGAATTAGGTATTTTGGATTTTGAATACGGAATGAAGGCATCCCAAGTATAATACCATTCCCTTTTGAATTCTTTTGGGAATCTAAATAAGTTCATAGGTTTATTTGTCAGTTTTGCATATAAAATTCTCTCCCATTTACTCAGAAGTATATGAAGCACATAACTGTTCTCTAATTTAGTTTGACAAGAAAATGTTTATGCTATTGTGCTTGGTGTTTTCCCCCCTCAGAACATTATCAACTGTATGTTCCTGAATCGGCTCAAGTTGGATCAGCAGTTGGCAAAATCAAAGCAAATGATGCAGACACTGGTTCAAACGCAGACATGAAGTACACAATTATAAATGGTGATGGCTCTGGAGTGTTCTCCATATCTACTGACAAAGAAACAAGGGAAGGAATTCTTTCCCTGAAGAAGGTAAGCAATAGATATTGAAAGTTCCCTGTGTATGTAATTAAAATACAATGATGAATGCTGAATAAGAAGGTACCATGATGAAAATATTTTACTACATAAACCTCTTGAACCATGAACTTCAACAGTGTAAGCTGCTATGCGTTGTTTCCTGAGACACTTTAAATCTTTGCAGAAAAGGCAGGGAGAAAAGAAAATCAAGGAAAGAAACATTTTTTAAAAAAAAAAATCTGGCTTTTTGAATAGTCATATCTAATATTTACAATAAAAAAAAAATCTTACTGAATTTTTTATTAAGATTTTTTTTTTTTTTTCTGAGTGATGGGTTTGCACATTAAATTTCTTTGGAAGAAGTAAAATTTGGCTGAAAGTTATACTGTTGTCCCCAAACTGCATGAATCTTGACACAGAAAGTTTATCCATGGCAATGAATGTATAATTCAGTTTTCAGATTGTTATTATTTGACTTACTTGCCAACATCATCTAAAGGGTCCCATATTGTGCACTGTGTAAGGTAAAAAATGACTTGCTTGTAAAGACTCAAAATGTAACTGATCAAGCCATGTCACAGTTATCGTTTATATCAATTTCCTGTATTTATCCCAGTCTATTTAAACTACTAATTATAAAGTGTTCTTGCCATTTAATTTCATTCTTAACAGAATTCCATGCACAAGTCTAGTTCCATAGATAATTTCATCTCCATATTAAGTCCTCTGAACTGAGTTCATAATGCATGTTTCCTGAAGTGTCTGCCCACTTATGCTGATGTTCAATGGCTGGACTTAAATTTACTTTCATAATCACCCATAAAGATGGGTTATTATATTTAAGTAATATTTTTTAAAACCTTTCCAACAAAGAGAAATAATTTCTTCAGTTTTCACTTGGACTAAAAGACATCAATTAGCAATTCTTATGTGGATTTATTGTTGTTGTGTCTTGTAGGTATCAATTATATCCATACAGCCTAAAAAATAAAAGTGATTTTGTATTCATATTTGGTATTATAAATTCTGAGCCTGATTAATGGTAGGAGGAATGAAAAACAGAGAAAATATGGGAAAACAAAATATATAAAAACTATCACAAAGAGTGTTATTTTTTTACATCTGAACAGATATGTATATATGTAAATTTTTATTTAACATCTTAAAAATGATTCTGTAACTGAAGGAAATGTTATTTTTATAATTCATATTGATTTTAAAAGGGTTCCTATCTCTCTCAGTATGTTAAAAAGCTTTAATTCAGTGTCTTTTTAAAAAGTTGTGTAACACCCACCTCTTTCAGCCACATAAATGTAAACTCTGCCTTTTTTATACCATTGAAATTATTTCCTGGTGGCCTTGATGTCAACTAATGCCATAATCTGTTATTTCTTCTTCAAAATGACCATTGTTCTCTGTTTAAAAGTTCACCATGACTATTGTCCATTAAATACAACATTTGTGCATCTTGAGAACATGAAGCAGAAAGGAAGAATTTGCAACAAAATGAAAGGTTCCTTAAATAAAAAGTGTAAAATCACAATTCTTACTGGTTTTGGCAGACAAAATAGCTTCAGAGGAATTTTCACCATGTTTTACAATATGACAAATGCATATGTTGCTTGTTATACACACACATGACAGGAATTTGAGTCATTTTCCAATCAAGACATTTTACTTAGGTGACATATTTCAGTTGAGCAGAAATTCAGCACTTAAAGCTACATACATCAGTCTGGAATACCTCCATTCTTTCCTCAGAAAAGTTATAATATCCCCTTGTACAGTACAAACGGATGATCTCATTTTCTTAATTGTTTTTTTACTCAGATCTTGTATGCAGTTTAGTAAGTATTTTATATACTATGCTGTAATTACTTTTAATTTAGATTGGATTTGAAGCTGAATCAGTTTGATAGACTACCCAAAACAGATAATCTTCTCTAAGAACGGAATTGGTTTTGTTTCATATATGCCAGTACATTCTATAAGAGTAGAATAGAATGTTTTGTCCTCTAATACTTCTCTGGAAGAACGTATAGTAGGCTGTCCTGGTTTCAGCTGGGACAGAGTTAAGTTTTTTTCTAGTGGCTGCTGTGTTTTGGATTTGGTATGAGAGGAATGTTGATAATACATATTGTTTTAGTTGTTGCTAGATGATGTTTACCTTAGTCAAGGACTTTTTTAGCTTCCCATAGAAACTGAGAGGGAGTATAGACACGACAAGCTGGACAAAGGAATATTCTATACCATAGATGTCATACTCAGTATATAAATGGAGGTTGGTTGGTGGGCAGGAATCTGTGATCGCTGCTTGGGACGGGCTGTGAAATTGATCATTGGGTAGTAAGAGTGACTTGTGTTGTATTACTTAATTTTGTGTATTCTTTTACCATTATTATCATAGAATCATAGAATCTTCATGGTTGGAAAGGACCTTTGAGATCATCGAGTCCAACCATACAACACACACAAAAACCCCTACAATCTCTGCCACTAGACCATGCCCTGAAGTGCCAAATCTACACGTTTCTTAAATATCTCTAGGGATGGTGACTCAGCCACCTCCCTGGGCAGGCTGTTCCAGTGCCTGACCACTCTTTCAGTAAAGTAATTCTTCCTAATATCTAACCTAAACCTCTCCTGCCGCAACTTCAGACCATTTCCTCTGGTCCTGTCATTATTCACCTGGGAGAAGAGGCCAACACCCACCTCTCTCAGCCTCCTTTCAGGTAGTTGTAGAGGGCAATGAGGTCTCCCCTCAGCCTCCTCTTCTCCAAGCTAAACATGCCCAGTTCCCTCAGCCTCTCCTCATATGGCTTGGTCTCCAGACCCCTCACCAGCTTGGCAGCTCTCTTCTGGACATGCTCCAGCCCTTCAATGTCCCTCTTGTACAGAGGGGCCCAGAACTGAACACAGAGTTATTGTTATTGTTATTATGCTCTTCTGTTACTGTTCTATTAAACTGTCTTTACCTCAACCCACATTTTTTTTTTCCTTTCCTCTCCTTTTCTCCCTCTTCTCCCTACTCTATGGGGAGGGGGGCAGGGACTGACCAAGCAGCTGCATGGTCCTAGTTGCTGTCTGGGGTTAAACCATGGCACAGGCACATCAGAAAAGCCATAAGTAAATATATTATTGTGTCTGAAGATCTTAAGTCCTCCTCAAACCTTTTAAAACTTCACTTATTTGATGTTCTGATGTAAAAATCAAGTTTCTCAGTGCCTCCATGTTCAACAGGCATGCAAAGTCCATGAGTGTTGGAAGAAATCTTTTATGGGATGACCCAAAATGTCTGGTACTTTCATTATGTCCCCTACTGCTAAGTCCTGTGGAGCCACCCTTCAGTCTCAATGATCCTGCCACAAAGGGCTGATCACAAACTGTTATGCAGGATTTTCTGCTTTGCCTCATCCAATTTCTTGTTTGAGTGGGAGACTAGAGGAAACCAAAACAAAATAGCACAGTGAAAGACATTACTTTCTGATTCCTTCAGAGAATGACTGTTCAGCATGTTCCCCAATTCTTGTGACTTTCGGAGAAGTATGCTAGAACTTTCCTGACCTCAAGTCAGCAAGTAGCATTCAGACTTCCCAGAAAAAAAAAATGGTCTGAACAGCCCATGTCTCTTCCATTTTGTATAACGAGACTGGAAATGTTTAGAAAACAACTGCTTACTTCTGATAAAATTCTGCTATTCCTTTTGGGAGAGTCTGATTTTAGGAACACAAACTGCAGTATAATGAACAGCAGTATTTTCAAGTTATACCTGTGACTGGTCACTTGAGCTACATTTAGTATTTTCAGTTTTGCGTGAAGATCATGATAAGCAATGAATACATACTGAAGATATGTGGGTAATTGTCATGGAAAGACATTGTGCTTTGGGAAAATAAGAAACATGAACAAAAATTCTGTTGAAGTCCATCTAAAATTTAAATGTTTTTCTTCTTTCCAGGAAAGAGTTAATGATCTTCAGTGTTGGGACAATTTTAAGTAAATCTAGAAATTATCATCCAGATTTCTAGCAAGACAGGAAAGTGCTGCCTCTCATCTTATAGCTACAGCTAATGACTGAGATAGGTGACTGATACTCAAAGCCTCTCTGTGAGTTAAATGAGGGAGAATTTAAACTTAGGTTTTACATGTTACAAGTGAACATCTTTAAAAGTCATTTATTTGAGTATTTGATTCTCTTGGAGAGAGCAAGCGGTCAGACAGAACAGAGCCACATCTTCCTGTTTGGCTATTTGGACTTAAATGAGTCCCACTGTGAATCTGATGGGATACTTGAAATATTTTCTTTGTAAATATAAATTATTTTGCATTATAATTTTTATGCCCAAAGTCTTGCTGAATTAGAACAGCTTGGCTATTTTAAGCTGAATGTTATGATGAATAAAGTACAAAAAAAAAGAAAAAAAAAAAAGGGCTGAAATAAAAACCTGCTACTGGTAAACAGCTCAGATTATCTGAAATAATGGATGAGTCTATGAGCAAATTTCTTAGCACAGCATTAGAGAGGCTATAAATGGGGGCCCAATTTGTTCTTCAAATGTGAGATAAATGTCACTTTTAACATGTGCACAGTGTTAAGCAGAAGCCCAGCAAAATACAGTTCTGTAAATTCAAATTGAAACCAGATCTAATTTTTTAAATATTTTTTCAAAAGTAAAAGGAAAAGTGATGTAGCAACTGGACTTGTTATTTGTTCAAAGGTGTGGAATATCACAGGACTGACTTTGCTTGTGAATTTCCTTATTTCTCCTTAGGAGACAACAAGGAAAATTAAAAAAAAAAAAAACCAACCCAAACTAGTTGTGACCCCTGGCAATAGCAATCCTTAGTACAGTATGTGTCTTTTCTGTCTAAACTAGTTCAGTGTTGAAAATAGTGTTGTTTTTTAACCTCCGTGATTCACAGCGAAGAAGAGTAAGTTCTTTTTAGCTTCTGTCCCATTATCTGAATCTTTAATTCAGACATTATGGGAAGAAGAAAAAAGAAAAAAAAAGTTAAAAAAACCCTGCTTTGACTATGGTTGAAATATCAGCTTTTTCTGATTATCTGAACGGATTATTCTTGTATTTATAGACACACACACACACACACAAAGTGTTGGTATTGTCTGATTGAATAACTACAGAAAAGAAAGAAAACAAGATTTTAGATTTTCTGTTATTCCTTGTGTGTTTTTCAGGGAGAAATGAATCTTCCCATACAACCTAATCCAGTTATTGTCAGTACAAACTTAATTTTCAAAAAAGGCATCATAGCTACATTTTGCAATCCTATTGTAAACTCGTTTAATCTTAGAATATATGTGCTGCAGAGCAATGCAAATTACTATTTAAATTTTCCCTGCTCATAACAGAAATACAACATAAATGAATGAACATCTGAGTTAGAATTTACTAAAATTATATTTCTTTATGAGTTGATTTAATTGAATAATATACTTAGCTTTTTTATTTATAATAATAGATTTACCATGTTATGGTAATTTTCCATGCCTTTACATTTTTATTTTTACATTCAGAAAAGGGAGACAAAGAAAGCAAAATACAAAAAAGTCTTATACTATCGGAGTTAAGAAAATGAATCAATCGTCCTTCAATACACAGAGGAGAAATCAAAGAAATATATATAGCATATATAAATCCTGACCGTTTTTCTTATACATCATCAGTCAAATTTACTGTAGATTTTATCTACAAAATACACACTGACATTGACAAATCACACATTGAGTTCCTCATATTTCTTGTCTTAAGTACTACTTTTCCACTCTTTGAGGTGATAGGAAATACCAGTCTAGCCTTGGTCGAAGGCTTGAATACTTGTACTGAGTTCTGTTCAGGCAGGAGGTCAGGTCCACACAGAATGATACTACTCATAGTGGAATTCTGCCATGCCATAATGTCATAATAATTTTGATTGTAAAAAAAATTCCATACATATGCAGCTTCTTTTAGCGCCATGCCTGTGTTCTGAGACTGTTGGAAATGTAGTGGTATTATGTAAATCTGTGCAGACTACCTGCTTTGCTCAGTATGATAATAAATATTAATCTATCTGTCCTTCTGTATAAATTGGCTGAAGGCAGAAATTTGTAACCCAGTAAGTATTGAGGCTTCTATAATTAAGAATGAGTGCTTTTGCTCAAGATAGAAGCACATTTAAAAAACAGCAATCTGAAACTTGAAATCTGTTCTATTACTGCCTTGAACGGAACTGGAATTTTTTAAAGCCTTTTCAGTAATTAGCACTAACAGACAATACATAGAAAAAAATAAATTCTCACATGAAATTCTCAATGGGCTGTCTATGGAAAGTAGTCAGTTACTGTAGTGATACTAGAGGAACCAACTCAGAATAGCTGTGGTCCTGTAAACATGGCTTCCAGTAAAAACATTGCTTAATTCTATATCTGCTAATGGAACTTCATTACTTGCATACTTTTGAGCTCAATATCCTTTTAGTCACCTCTACTACATAACTATCTGACAGTGAAAGAGCTGAGAGTTGTGTCTGTCATGTTTATCTTACGTCTTGCATAAGAAGGTGTAATAGCATGCTAATGTAGGGTTAAAATAAATATATCAAGTCAGTAAAATTAGTTCACCATGATCTGAAAACCAGCTGAATGACGGAGAGGAAATTTTCACACATGTAAATAGCAAGCCAGAAATGGGACTCCTAAGAAAGAAAGTATCCCTGCTGTGTGATATATGAGTCAGACCCCCTGCTTCTTCCTTCCTAGTAGAGATGACGGATTCCTAGTAGGAATGTTTAAGTGGCAGTGGTGCTTCTGGTGGACGGTACAGCCGAGGATGTGCCTTCCATTGGGTTTTATTGGAACATTCGGCCCTGTAGAAGGCATATCCCCAGCTGCAGACTTTCTTCCTATTTATGACTGCATAATCCATGTGCAGCGCAACAGTGCGTGGTGAGACAGGCTGAAGAGCTGTCTCTCTCATTGTCGCTGGTGAAGAATTGCATGCACCCTTTCTGATTAGATGCACCCTTTCTGATTAGAACAGCACACAAGCACATGTTTAGGCTATTCTTACACGCTTAAGTTCCTGTCTCTTATCGGAACTGAGTATTTTCCTGCAAGGCGTTGCTTTTTTCAGTTGAGGATTTAAGAGAAGAAATGCCCAAAAGAATTTTAGGATCCCTGTCACTGTCAATTAAATGTATTAATGATATGAACTTCATTTAATTCAGGATACATCAGTCTCTACCTTTTTTGATATTTAGCATCCACCAATAAAAATTGAAAGGTGATACAAGTCAGAGACTTTACATTATCATGGAAGAATAATCTGATGCTCATTCTAAACCCTGAGTTTTATCAAAACTGGCACCTTGCCCACAATTCTGTTGTAGAGAAAACCTGAATCCATCCTGCTTCATGTATATTCTTCTACTTACAAGTTTTGTCAGTGGCTGCCAGAATATCACAGAATATTGCCCCTTACCAGTAACATGAAGAAATTTGGTTTAAGTTAAATGGAAAAAATGTAGTTAGCTTGCTAGCAGGTGAAACTGAAGCACAGAATGGCATTGATAATTTTTTTTTTTCTGCCAACAGCCACTCAACTATGAAAAAAAGAAATCATATACACTTAATATAGAAGGAGCAAATACTCACGTTGATTTCCGCTTTTCGCACTTGGGACCATTCAAAGATGTAACAATGTTGAAGATCATTGTTGGTGATGTGGATGAACCTCCGCTCTTCACTATGCCTTCCTATGTCATGGAAGTTTATGAAAATGCGAAGATCGGGACTGCTGTTGGCACAGTAACAGCGCAAGATCCTGACACTGCCAACAGTTTAGTGAGGTATAGTAAATCCACATTATATGGGATTGAATTCCACCAGCTAAAGGGATAATGACATATGGGATGTATGAAACTATGTCTTCTATTTTAGTACACAAAGGGAAACATAGGTCAGAACAGTCTCATTATCAGTCTGTATGGAACAGATTTAGCAATGTAATCTTCAACCTTTTGTTGGTTTGCACTGAAATTGCCATTTAGCCATTGGTCTGAGCAAAGGTTCCTGTAATAGCACCTCTCCAAACAGCCCTCTGAACAAGGCTTGTATTTGGTACCACAGCATGTAAAATGGTGCACTTCGCTGGCCTGCGGCCAACACTATCCTGCCACCAGCTGTAAATCTGCTCAGCATCATAATGCCGTTTTTCCCCTGTCATGCCAATATTGTGCTGGCCTTCTGCACACTTGCCACACTGCAGTTGTCCCAGGTGCTTGTGCAAGACAGGAACTGGTTTAGGTATGCCTTTCTTCACAGACATGAGGTATAATTTTAGCAAAATTGTGTTTGAGGAGGAAGCCATTATTTTGTAACATGTTTCAGTTTTAGTGGGATATCAAAAGAATAGAATGGGTGTAATAATGCACCCTACTGATGTTGCTAGGGATATGTTCTGTCATTTCTAATTGCCAGGTCTAGGGTAAATAGAAGTGCTGAGAAGCAAGCACTTGCAGCACCAGATACATGATTTGAAAACTAAATGAATATGTGACATACTAGGAAGGAAAGATTTTGATAGACTTAATTAAATTCATTCTTAAAGAAAATGTTCTCATTAAAAATAAAAAAAAAACCCACAAACCAAACCAAAAAAAAAAAAAAAAAAAAAAAAACCAAGGAAGATTTCTGTGTTGCTGCTCTGGCCAGAATACTTCATATGACAACAGAACTGGCTTGGAAATAGGTCATGGTCTGAGCTAAGGAACTGAAATCAAGCTGAAAATACCCCCACAGCAAGCTTGAAAAAGCATTGATGCCAAAAATATACATATGGATATTAATTTAACTTCTAAACGTAAGAGCATTTGGATTTAACCTTGAACACTCTGGTACTGGGGCTTGAATTCATTACTGGTTTGCAGTAAAGTTTTCAGTGGCATGTTTTCAGCTTTAATAGGATCCAGTGACATTTTTTTAACTGGCTTCATTTGTGGGATGAGTTACTTTATAAACTGACATACAGCGTGAGAATTTTGTGCAACAATACATGAATGTTTGTCTCGAAGGTGGTAGTGGATTTAAAGTGTTTCAAAAAAAAACAACCAACCCCCCTCTTCATTAATACATATTCAATGCTATTCCTTTTTGTGATATAATGGTATATAACCTTTGGGGAAATCATATGAGTATATACTTGGAAAACAGTTTTTCTTGAGCTAATTGGGCATTTCTAGTCTCTTGACTGAGTTGAAATCTGATGGGTATGTGCAATAGTGTTGGTAAGATGAAACAATTTTTGCAGAACAATGAAAGCATCAGGTTTTTACGGTTCTCTTGTGCTAATAGTCTAAGATCCAAAACGTTTAGTGTCACACAATCAATATATGCAATTTCTTAGTGGAAAGTTATCGTTATAAATCTGAAACAACAGTTAACACAGTCAGACAGATTAGCCATCATGGTAGTTTGGGAGTAGGAAGGGAAAGTTCAGATTTGACTAGTTCCTCTGTAATTCAACTGTCTGTGGCCCCTAAGTGTTTCATCTAGAAAGCAGTAAGACAATCATGGTAAAAAGGAAGCAGCAGTTTGTACAAAGGCTGGGAAGGCCACAAACAGATTTTCTGGGTGAAACAGGCAATAATTTGGAGATAGGGGGCTTGGAAGGAAAACTGTTTCCAAATATTTTGCTTTTTCTATTGGCCTTCTTTTTCCCAAACAGGAATTTGTAACCTGTGATTGAAGCCAGAATGCCCATATTATTCAAATAACTGAGGAGCAAAATTGTCCTTACCAATGTCTATCCTATTTATCCCCCCCATTAACATTTATTTTTGCATTGTTTCTTCCATCTCTCTCTGTTCCAATGGGGAAAAAAATAAAGTGCTAGCAAAATGTACCAAGTCATGAAGCTGTGAAAGGAGCCAGCCTTCAGTTACATGAGGGGGGTTTGGCAAGGGCAGCAGCAGCTCAGACATCCTTGACATGTCATTATATTGTGACCAGGTCAACTCTCTAGCCAGGCTTCATCCATCTAGGTGGAATTGACAATCAATATAATTGGTGAGTGTGGAGGCTTTTTATGAAGATGCTGATCCTCTAAGGCCTGGATTAACACGGTGCACGGGACTCTGAAGAGGCATCAGGCTGTGTTGGCGTGCCCTCAGGTTCTCCTTGACCCTCCTCCCACAGGAGAAGAAAGGCTGTCCTGGGAACAGGCAACTTTAACCCCCCCTTCCCTCACCTCACTTCGCTCACAAACACTGACATGGTGCTGAAGGGTTTTGTGTTGTTTCAAGATTTGGCCGCAGTTTGGGAAACTATGTGTTGGAAGTGGCGCGTGACCTGAGAAGGGGGCCAGGCCAGCCATGCTGAGCTGCTGCTCCACCGGAGGCAGGGTCCTGCCCCACGCTCTGCTCACAGCGATGAGTGAAAGAGCAGCTCAGAGGAGGCTGCTTTTTTCAGAAGCTTGCACACGGTGAGCTTACGTCCTTCTGGGCTGGTTTGCAAGAAATGACTCCACTGTTTGGCTGAAACCCTGATGAATCTGAAAGGGTAGTCTGAGGGTAATGTGATGGTATCTCTCTCTCATTTCCATGCAATTCCAAGTTCATTCAAAATAAAAATAGTGATTATAAAAATAAAACAAGGAAGATTCAATATGACTTTGCTAGAAAGCACGGATCACACAGTCTTCAGGGAAGAAAGCTACGGATAGGACTTGCATAGCTGATCTGTGTGGAGTAATGGAGTAACGTTTCCTCAGCCAAATGGCTCAGATAATCTCCAAATGCTGTAAGTCCACAGGACAAGCTATGGAGCAGCAATTTGCTTAGCAGTTTTTCCTAATCTACTTGTGCATCCTTTCCACTTTATGAGGACACTTATTGCTGTGTGTGAGACTGATAAAGCATTAGGCACAGACAGTTGCAACCATATCACTTTGTCGTCCAGCTGCTAAAAGAGATATAGTGCTGTGATTTGTTCACTGCCCAATTAAGTAACAGTTTATTTTGGTAGCAGGAACAGTTCTTATAACCAGAATAAAGGTTAGAGGAGTAGTTACAGTAATTAACAACACTGAAGGGCAATCTTTTAAAAAAAATAGTTGAGCTAAACCCAAAAATAAATAACAACCTCTATTGTTATCAGTAAAGAGGGAACTGAAGGCTGTTCTGTCCTTATTTCCTCACCGTGATTTCATCATAGAGGTTTCTGCTTGTTCCTGAGCTGAGCAGTCTTCAGAGGGCACTGACTCTGTGCCAGTGCTTGTGCTAGTGTTTTACTTTTTCAACACCAGCAAAAGAATCTCTGTAAAAACAAATGTAGCTATTAGAGGTTTCTTTTATTCAGACATTATCTAGTTGGCAATTTGGTCTGTTTTAAAGGATTTTTCTTTTTAATTTGACTTTTTTTTTCTTCAAATAGATAGAAATGCATTTTCAGAGAAACTTTTAAAAATGCTATGTTTTGAAGTAAGAGATTACTACTCTATTGAAATATGAAAAGCCAACATAATCATAGACAGCATAAAAAAGAAAGATATTAAAACTCCATGATGTATTAATTTTGAAGATAAGGATTTTTTTGAGTGGTTTGAAAAACAGCTGTTTACTTAAAAAATTGTATTCTAAATCAATGAAAAACATCCTAAATTGTAATTCATTCACAGGGATTACTGCCTTGTTGGAACATTTATGATAAATTAATCCCTTTTCATTGCATTGTGTCAAGTAGTCTGCTTCCATACCAAAATCTTTGGTTGCTTGAAAAGATCAGGGTTAAGTCATGCCTTATAATAATACCTGGTATGCAAGCGGGTTTTGAAAGTTTTCCATATAATATGAAAGAAAGCATAACTATGAAATGGTCTAATTATAATTTTATTTTACTATATTATTAATTTCAAATCTCTCAATATTTACTTAGAAATTAAACTTTTTTTTTTTTTTTTTTCTTTTCCCCCCCATGAATCCATACACTGAAGACTTCTATGGAGATAAGGGTGAAAACAGCTTTTAATTGGCGAGTTACATATGTGCATTGGGAGCAGCCCTAAGCTGCTAGTGCTGCCTCAGGGCTGCGGTAGTGCCTGTTGAAACCCTGCCATCCTCCTGTAGGTGATTCTTGGGTGGTAAGTCCATCTAGCCACAACACATAGTCCTGATGATCCTTGGAGCTTTCTGACTGCATCTGGTCTGTTTTCAGCGGAGTGGTTTTCAGCAAAATAATGTTACTGCTGTTCCCCAAACCTCCTCCAAGCTAGTGATTCAGAAAAGAGGAAAGGCACAGTTTTACGACCATGATACTTTCTGAAACTCTGATATAATAGTGAAAATAGTTGCATGACATAAGCAAGTTCCCTCATATTAACTTGATCCCAGTTTGATACTGTCCTATGAGGAACTGAAAGCATTAATTAACACTGTATCCTGGTAAGAGTGGTTTTTGAGAAATAAGTCATGCTATTACAGAAATACTGTTACATCAGCTCACTCCTTTTGCTGCTGTTGTGCAATCTTTGTCACGCAGTGGTACATGAGACAAATCACTGTTTTGAGCACTAATGACAGGGCCTCTGTCTCCTCTGGTCACTTGTGACTCCCGCTTATGTTTGACTTTGGTTGTTTGCATTTCTGGGCAGAAATGGTCCCAGCCACTTCACAGAAGACTCCTGGCAAACAGGGTATGGGTACTGATCAGCACTCTGCATGTGATGGTAGTGTCAAACAGTAAGAACTATAAGCACCTTCCCTTTTCAGAATGATGTCTATCATGGTTTGGTTAGAAATAAGCTTATATTTTGTTGGATCCCTGGAAGGTTGATTAGGTTTTGTTGTACTAATGCATTGGGATTCAGATAATTTTTGTGTTGGACCCTAACCAGTCTGTAATCTACCTTGCTATAATGAATTTTATTCACTAGGACTGAAATTGATTATCTATAGGAAACTGAAATAGTCTTAGTGCCTTCCTGATGTCACTAGAAAATGAACTTCTTTCTTCACTGTGCTCTTGACACTACTTCTTAAAAATCAGTAAAACACAGAAGAAATTAATATGAAACATAAAGGTGTACATGGTTGTCTTTTATAGAAAACAAATGTTTTATTTCCAGGAAAGACAGAACCATCCAATCAAAACCAAAACAATAAAAACAAAGTAGCAAACAAAGTCAGAAAGAGCTTTTGTTTTGTTTTGTTTTGTTTTTTGTTAATATCAGATTGTTAATTTTGCACTAGTTAGTGAAGAATACAAGCACAGTCTCAGCCCTGATTGGCTTCTCACTTTCCAATGGTCTTATGGTATTGCATTATAATGGATGTCATATCATAATGGTTATGATAAATATATATAGTACTGAGTACAAAAATGTTATTTCCAACACCACACCTGGTATCTAGAAGCTATAAGCAATTCAAAGTTGTCTTACCTTAGTTTGATTTAAATTGACGGCCTTCTCTTCTTTCTTTTGGATAGAATACTGAAAAATTAATAAATGACAAGTACATAACATTATAACAACTAATCTGGTGTAGGAAATTGTTCTTCAGTTTCTGCATCAGGCAGAGAAACTTATTTTGACTTATTAATCGCTAGTAAAAGATAGACACAAGTTCAATACTTTCTGGCATCAGCCTTTAGAAAGTCATGTTAATTTTCAGTAAATGGAATTTTAAGAGACATGCTTGTCTGTAGGTGAAAGAACATACCCATAGAGTTTCATGCGTTCCTCTTATTATTTCTGAGAACCTTAAAGACATAAGGTGGTGCAGAGGATTCTGGTTATAGACTATTTTTCTGATGTAAAGTTTATATTTACTAGAGGTAGAATAAAACCTGAACTTTTGATACAAAATCAGTCACTTAAATTTTGGTCATACAGTACGAGCATATTAAGTGAAGGGAGGTGTAGGAGAGAGCTGTGTGAGATCACGGGAGGGGGGGAGGTTTAAAATAAAACTGGTATTTTCTAGGTATTTTTTTTTTTCTTCCTGTCCTCTGAGATCAGTATCAGTTTCTATGCCGCTCCCCTCTACTGTCAGCAGGGAGGGGGGATAAGATTGATCCCCTGCTGGAAAATATAAAAGCCTCTTCACCTAGTTGTATTTGTTTGTCTTGCTTGCACTTGGAATGTCGTATAAGTGGAATGAGGTCAGTTTGCTTTCTGCTACCCCGTGCACAGGATGCTTTGTGAGCTGTACTTAGGGCAGCCTGCTGAGATCAGTGCCATCGTGTAGAGCGACCGTCCCTCCCTCACACGCCCGATGGGGGAACTTCCCCCCCACCGCATCCTGCCAGCTCTGCACTTGTGGAGGCAAAGGCAGACATCTGTCCTCCACTCTGCTCAGACCCTCAAAGCGCGATACTGTCATAACGCTGTGATCAACACCTACAGAAATACACTAATGTCTTCCCAGGGTATGTGAATGGCTCACAGTCAGTTAGCTGAGATGAGCTGTCCTTCTCCTTAGTCTCACTTCCTTCATGCACTTGCTCTCTGTATTCCTCCAGTATTATTTTTTCGACAAGATTGTCAGTAAATCAAAACAGAAAAAGAACACCCTATTTTGAACTGCTGGAGACAGAGGGGAATTTTTCTCCAACTTCTTCTCTGATTCTCTCTCTGTCCTCATACGGAGGAACCATTTTAAAACATTTCTTTATAGTGTTGAGGTGGGAGATCTGTTACTGACTCTTTCCCTGGGGCCTCAAATTATTTTTGATTCTTGTCAGGCTGTGTGTCCCAGACCTCCCACTAACAAAAACGTCCATCTCTCTGTGCAGGAACCGGAAAGCTGTTCTGACAGCTGTTCTGACTAAGAAGCACCCACCTCGTCATGGTGGTCAAAATCTCACAGCAACCAGAACCACCTCCATCTCTCACTTAGAGCTGTGAGAGAAAACACTGACAGATCATCTTTATATGGTGACTCCGAGAGCCTGATTTTTCATGCCAGGACATCATCTTTATGCTTCTAGAATTTCCACTGACTTCAGAATGCCTCCAGTATTTAAAATTCTTTTATGGTTTTAGGAGTCACCCTTCATATCTGAACATCTCTGTAATGTAGTCTTTTGAGAGGGCCATTCAGCACCAATAAATAGGCATAAATCTATCAGTCTTGGTTTTATTTGTTTTTTTTTTCTCTAGTATAAGGAGAAAAAAAAAAGATAATATGTAAGTAGAATACCATTATTTAGCTGGTAAACCTTTTAGGAACAAAAAAGTGATTCTTATGTAACACTGGCTGCACTTTATTTCTTAGCAGCATTGGAATCTGAATGTTAATCTCTGAATAAAAAGCAACTTCGATATAACAGTTCTGCCATCAACACATCTATTTGAAATGCATTCGGACAGTTGTAATCCTCTGAAGAGATTCATAAAGTCAGGAAAAAGAGACAAACCTTTATCTTGCTTTGACTTCTGAATTATGTCTCTAAGGGTGTGGGCTGTTCTTAGCCTACGTTTACTGGCAGAATTAGCTAGAAAAGATGATCAGCGGTTAACACATGCAGGCAGAAATTGTCAGTTAGAAAAGATGGGTGTACAGAAACGGCTCACTTCCTTCAACTGAACAGCATTGCCGTTTTCCAGTGCCCAAGGTGAAGAGTGTGCTAGCAATGCACAGGGGATGGGAACAGGAAGCCAACTTCTGCATGAACTGCGGTAGTAGCTGCCCCTCAGAGGGTTTCCTGTGAGGCAGTGGTTCACTGCTTGCAAGCCCCCCGTGCCTCACAGGATCCACCACCTCACATCTCCAGGACAAGGAGAGGGAAGGCTGCCACTTCTGTTGAGCTGAGATTTTAGTATGAGAGGTGAGCCAGGAGTCTCATATGGGAGACAACAAGGTA
This sequence comes from Fratercula arctica, assembly GCA_947846985.1. NCBI lineage: Eukaryota > Metazoa > Chordata > Aves > Charadriiformes > Alcidae > Fratercula > Fratercula arctica. The sequence continues at coordinate 83,118,709 of CANTUZ010000002.1, forward strand.
CTGCTGATCAGCTGATGGATGTCAGCTGGGTGCCAGCACCAGAGCTAACTCAGTGGGAACAGTCTATCAAACTGAGTTCCTGCTAACGCTGAGAGGAACAGTATTTTTCTCAAAGTTATGCTATGCTTGTCTGAAAAAAAAGCAAAGGAATGGTAAACGGAGAGATTGCCTTCTCCAAGCTCTCTCCAAATGTATTTCATTTTCACAACTGGAAAGCACAGTTGAAGGCTGTAGTTCTCAGTAGCAGTCTTCTGCTGAGGAGCTCTGGAACACCTAATGTCTCCTTAATCTACCAGGCACTCTGCAGGGAGAAAATTGGTTACCTGCTGCTTTGGCAGCCGACTTCTGACTCACACTTCACAATTGCTTTTCTCTCCTGGAGAAGTTTGTTTGAACTATGGGGAAATAGATTGGCCCTGGAAGGGAGGTAGTGTAGTGCAAGACAGTCATGGCAAAAGAATGTCTTCCCCACTGCCTCGTTTGGCTTCAAGGGGATGCTGCTGGTTCCCAGGCTCATGCAGAGTGCTGCTGTCAGGAGGCAGACAGAAGATGAAAGGCATGCACCAGAGTTATGTCCCACCTCAGGCCATTTCTTGTTGCTCTCCAGCTGGCCAAACACAGAGAGTTTCAACTGATCAGTTCTCTCACTGTTCGTCTTGGTATACCTCCCTCCTTCACCCTGTTGAATTGTTGCTTATGCTTCTTCTAAGTTATTTTTAATAGAAAAAAAACCTCTATGCTTTGAGTCTGAGCATCTCTTTCTGAAAAAACTTTCTTTGCTCAAATTTTTAACTAAACAGGTTTCCTTATAATGGTATTTGATTTCTAATTGGTAAGTCTTCAGATGGCGTGAGTAATTGGTTTGGCAAAGCGTCTATCCTCTTCCCATGACTTTTTTAAATGCTTCGTTGTAACCGATTTTGCTTATTATTAGAGAACTGGCTATTTACCTATATCTCAATTAAAAAGCCCAAAGGAGTATTGTGACCCGTGAATCCACATCTGGCCGAAATGTGGTTTTGGAAGCTCATTAGCAATAACAGGTCTGTAGCCAGGGAGGAAATTTGTAACAGAGTTCTTGTTTACAGCTGGGGAATTGAGTAATAAATAAAAATAGCATAATGAAAGGATAAGCTAAAGACTTGATTAAAGACAACAAAAAAATATGATTTAAAAACTCAAAACTATTTAAAAACTCGAACTCAAGGCTCTTCCTTAAAACACAATAACTGGAGAGAAACATACCGGAATAGTAACAGACTGTGCCACTTGTCTGTCAAGTGACAAACTGATGTTAATATTATTTTAAGACTGAATAATTTAGAGAAAGAGATATTCTGAAAATGCTTATGGGTTTTAGCTTCAGAAACCCTCCTAAAAGTTTTGGAAATCATTAATGTTCCTAAACTCCTTTAGCACCTTTAAAAACTTTCTCAGTTTTTAAGCATTTTCTGTATTATTAGAGCCTGACTGCTTTAATACTGCACACCGATTTATATGTCTAGAGTGCCCTTCTGCCTAAGGCCCATCTTGCGTATACATTTCTCTCTATTTCCTGATTCATAGTATCATAGAATTGTTAGGGGTGGAAGGGACCTTAAAGATCACCTAGTTGCAACACCCCTGCCATGGGCAGGGACCCCTCCCACTAGACCAGGCTGCTCAGAGCCCCATCCAGCCTGGCCTTGAACCCCTCCAGGGATGGGGCATCCACCACCTCTCTGGGCAACCTGTTCCGGTGTCTCACCACCCTCATGGTGAAGAACTTCTTCCTAACGTCCAGTCTGAATCGCCCCATCTCTAGTTTTAATCCATTCCCTCTAGTCCTACCATTACCAGATATCCTAAAAAGTCCCTCACCAGCTTTCTTGTAGACCCCCTTAAGATACCGGTAAGCCACTATAAGGTCTCCTCGGATTCAGGCAAATGCTTTTAATTTCCAATAAAAACGGTGGGAATATCTGTTACCACTGAACCACTTCTTCACTAAAAGGCAGGAAGTGAGGAATGAAGTCACAGGACCCAGGGGCTTGCTCTGGTCAGAAGCAGGAATAAGGACATGGGTGGAGGCTGGGAATGCCCTTCTGTTGAGTGACTGCCTAATAAAAAGGCGGCACATCTTGCATTTCCCAGTGCTAGCAGGACTGAGTTTTGGTATTTAATTTCCTTCAGATTCTCTTCAGATAGTGTGACTAATAGGTTTTCTACATTCATGATCCTTTTTAATGTAGTTTCTCTAAGATTGGTTTCTGTTGCTGGTTTGGATGTAAACAGTTTATGGAGAGCTGTTCACCTAGGCATGTCTTGTTATTAGGTCTCTTTATTAACATGTGCCATGCAACTCAGATGTGCTGATTTAATGGTTAAAAGCATGCTAATATACACAGCATTGTCAGGAGTAAATGTCTGTAAACAAATATCTGCAATGAATATTATAAATTCATTTTTAGATGAACTCATTCTAAGTAAGAAGAAACAGTCAACTGAATTAAGGTGAAAATTCACTTTTGCAGTAACTCTTTGAAATTCAAAACTTGCACTATAGCTTTTTGCGGTCTAGAAAAAGCATCGAAAAGCAGCTCAGTGGAGGTGCAGGGAAGGGTAGGAGGGGAAGGGTACAACTATCTTCGTTGCCACTATTGTCTAGCTGAAAGTAAATCTTTTACTGGAAATAAATTCAGATGCCAAAGTGAAGTATCCTTGCCTCTGGAGTATGCTATATTTATGGATGTAACCGGACTCTATTCTCAATGTGTAGATAAATCAGTGGCTAATATTCATAAAAGCCTAAAATGCTAGGCACTTAATAAATACAATGAAATTTGTTCTAAATATCCTCTTACATGTGACAAAAATGAGTGGCTCTACCAAGGGAGCTTCTTGTACAAAATATTTTTATAGCACTTGGGGGCAGTGCTTTAGACTAGCAGTCCTAGTTCTTCTACTGTGTGGGAAAATCTATAACTTGTTTTACTGAGACATTCGTGAAGGGAACCACAGCAATGCAAATGTCTGCCTTGGGTACGATGCACAAAGCAATTTTAAGGAAGAATCTGGAGTTATGGAGGAGAACTGGACATTATAATAATGGGAAAGAGTAATCATGGTCAAGAAAAATTCTGCCAAGTTGTGAATGTTTCAATATATCTGTAACTGTATGCAAAAGTCAGCCCACAAAGGAGAAGTGCTACTGTGGAAAAATTAGAAACATTTTTCATTATTCTAGTATCACTGGAAGTAAAAATGTTAGTACGATAAGTTACCTCAGGATCACTTTCTTTCCATTAATGACACAGAAAATACAATTGAAATTATTCATCCAATGCTGAGTTATTTAAAGTGAGAGCTTTGAGCTCAGTTAAACTGAGCTTCTACAGAATACATTTAAATAACTGATTTAGGAAAAGGTGTTCATATTTTAAAAAATAAGACCATCTTTCACTATATGTCTATGAAAATTAAATGTTAGGTAGTCACAATTCATAACAATCAAACTTCAGTTTTTCTGAAGTTCATATTTGGGACAGATATTTGTTGGTTTTGGTTCTGTACTTTGCTCAGAGGTAAGGACACACACAAAAGCAGCTGAGTATTTTTACTGATTTAAGTTTTGTTCCCATTTAAGCCCAATTTGAAATACTGTTTTTAAGCTACTGTCTACAAATTCTAAATAGCCCTATTTTTGTGGTTCTGTGGTCAGCACAAAACTGACTCACAGAGTAGTCACTGTGCCTGATGTTGATAATAAGTAAACAATGTCCACAGCAATAAATGTTTGCAAGGACAAGACTCTTGTATCATAAATTGTTTTGGATTTGCAGTACAAATTCCATACAAACAGGTCAGTGAAGCATATTTTATTTTATTTTAGCAAATACTTCTTGTCATTATCATGAGACCACTAGAGTCAAGAAAAACAAGTAGTAGGAGAGAAGGAATTAAATTTGATCATCACATGCCTAATTGTAAGCTCTACCAGGAAAGAGTCCTGCTAAAGTCTCCAAGAAAACTGAGGGACAATTATACTTCCTATGCTTCCTCTGTCCGCATTCCAGTTCATTATGTAAAAGATGTTTGTGTATATGTGCACTGTCCATCTTCCCCAACACAACCAAATGTTCATTATTTCTGCCTTAATAGTCAAGATGCTCCAACTATTTTTGACAGCTAATGTTTCCTACACTGCCAAGTATAAGATATAAGGCAAGGGGTATTTCTCCACCTGAAACATCTATCTTCTGTACAAAGTTAAAATCTCAGCACTACTCTGGGGCAAGCATAGCAGCTTTATGAACTTTTAGAGGCTGATACCACTCTTTTCCAAAGTCTTTGTAATTAGTAAAAGGTAAGACTTGCTGTGCGCATAGGAGATATAACTTCTCCAATGATATTGCACAGTCTTTCAAAACATTTCCATGACAAATAAACACTTGGAGAACCTGAACATCTGTGCTTCATGGAAGACTGAGACCTGCAGAGACACTGGAAAAATCAATTGTTCTGAAATTGAAAAGCAAATCCTGATTCCCAAATAAAGAGATGTGGATAGCCTGGGCCAATACTGCCACACAAAATAATGTCAACAGGACAGCTGTATTGTTCTTTTTTGTTTGTTTGTTTTGTAATGAGTCCTTAGAGGATTCCAATATTCCCTGAAAGGAACACAAATTTCCTTGGAAAGCTGTAACATTCAATGTGTCGTGATCAGTGACTGATGAATGTTGGTCGAGAGTTTGCTTTTAATTTATCTCTTGAGTTTACTGAGCACTGAGAAGCGTACCAACTTTTGGAGTGTGTCTGCAATGCTTACTGTGATTCAGCAACTAGAAATTCAGCAATTTATATTTTTTTTTTTTTTAGTTCTTTTTCTGACAACATCACTTGTCTTGATTTTTTTTCATCCAGTTGGGGACACACTGACTAAATAATGTCCTCTGAAAAAAATATTTCCTGACTTAAATTCTTAAAAATGATTTTCCCATTCCCTACATTAAGATCTTGCCAGTCCACTTTCAGTATGGAGAGAGTTTTAGTCTGTTACCTGTTTGAAGCAACTTCAGCTGCCATCTTGCACATCCAAAGTGTCTTTATTGAGCACTTCTGGACTATTTTATAATGAAGTATTCTCAGATGTTTGTAGTTAATGAACGGTACATAGGTTCTGACTGTAGGTCAGATGGGAGACAACAAGTTAATTCCTTATTCCAGAGAAGCGGAAAATGGCTGGGAACTGAGATCTACTGTCTCTCCAACAGCTTCCACAGTCATATGGGAGCTGTTTCACTCTTCACAATGTTGAAAGGAAAGATGGAGAGCAGGCAAGAAGGAAAGATTTTCTAGCCTGGTTTTGATTGCTTTGATTTCCAGTGCTTGACCTGCAGTTCTTTAATTGTGGATAATACTGGAAGCATGAAGCATAGAAGAGTGCCACAAGCAAAAATAGCACATTGTAAGGCAGGTGTAAAATACTTCTTTCAGGTGGGAGAGCTGGGTCCGAGTTCTCTCCAACAAGGAAGATGTAACATAAGCCATCAATTTCTGGCTGACTTTTCCACTGAGTATCCTATCCTTTGATCAGTTAAGGTGACTCACTCAAATTGCTGCCTTCTCCTCTAATGCTTTCTTTCCTTTGCTTTTTCACATCATATCTTACTTTAATATATAATTCAATTAAGTGTTTGTTTGCTTGTTTGTTTTTCCTTTCCACAAATAGTCTAAATAAGTACATTGTGAGAGAAATAAAACTGAAGTTATTTTTAATTTTTTTGAGCTTGGCAGCCTTCATGTGCAACACTTTTTATTAGCTGGCAATTACACTCTTGGTGATATACAAATATGAGCAACTGGCTCGGACAAATAAATCATTTTGACCTATACATGGCTTCCATACTTTAAAAACTTCACAGAATGAAATCAGGCCTGTTGAATTATCAGGAAAAACAATTATGATATATAAAAGACTTAGAAGCTTTTTCCTTATTTTTTTCATCAAGTCTGAAGTTTGTGAAGAAGGCTTGATAGGGGTCTGTAATTGCTTCATTTGTTAAAAGCTGTCGTAAACTATTCCAGCTTTGAGAAAAAATGTCTTGTCAATCTCTTCTTTTGTGTTCCCTCCTTCTGCTTCCATCATCCACTACAAGGTTGTTACTTTCTCTGCTAGGCAAAGTGCCCAGAAGCCAAGGGAATTAAGCAGGGCTGCTTAGTTCTGCTTGTAGGCTAGTGTCAATTGCAGCTCTGGGAATCAGCTGTTTCTGCTACTAGTCTCTGTAATGGTTATGTTCAAAACGGCTTATGTCATCATGTCATCAGCTTCATGTCAGAGAGACACACTTCAAAACAGGTACTGGGACTGAGCACACTGGTTTGCACCCACAAGCAAATAAGCAGAAGAATAATATCTTAATATATATTTTTTTCTTTCTATTTTTTGATTTTTTTAGTCAAAATATATGTATATCTTACCCTTGACAGGACTGTATACTGCTGTTTAAAATATCACCTGATAAAAATTTATCTCTTTGTGACTCACAGTGTTATGTATCAAAGGAAATGTAACATTATGAAAGAAATAAGATACAGTGGTACTTTGGGTGTCTCCATAATATAGAATTGTTCTTAGGGTGTTTTTAAAAATGTCTATGATTTCAAAAGCTTGAAAGTAATATTCTTATGTAGCTTTCTGTTACTTTGGATGATACGTACTACAATGAGTACATATTTATTGTTTTGTTTCTTCATAGATACTTCATTGATCATAACACAGAAGAAGATAGGTATTTCACCATTGATGCTACTACTGGGACCATTAAGACTGCCAAGATCTTTGACAGAGAGGAGACACCTTGGTACAACATCACCGTGGCTGCTTCTGAGATAGGTAAATAATATATTTGGCACATAGTATTAAAAAAAAAAAAAAAAAAAAAGAAAGGAAAATAATAATTTTCAGATTTTATGAAACACTATCTTGAGATGTTATATTGTTTTTAACATCATGGGGTTTTTAGCCAGTTTGGATAAAGGAGAATTTTCTCTGTGTATGTAAACTCCCTAATTCCACAGAACAATTAAACAAAATCCCACATGCCTATGTGAGTCCACCAAAGTAAATTTACCATGGTTTTCTGTAAGTGATACAAGGCTGCCAGTTTACTCAGGAACAGTTCCAAGCGTTCAGTGTCGTAAAATCAACAGCTTGTCCCATTTGTTTTTCGTATTTCTTAGAAGATAACACTATATAGTACTGTCTGAGAAATTCATCTTCTTTCTTGTATCTGCTGTTAACCTGTTTTAATGAATTGCATGTTAAATATGCCAATATAAATTTACATGAAAGGTGCCTATTGCTGATTGTCAGGGTATACCTCTGTCCTTTTAATAGGCAAATTGCCAAATTAAGATACCATACATACTTGCCTGTGCATTTGAAAGGCCTCAAAGTCTAACGAATTTCCATTGCCTCAGATAATCATAGAATCTTAGAACAGTTTGGGTTGGAAGGGACCTTTAAAGGTCCCAACAATACTGGTCCCAATATGGCGCCATGAGGGACACCACTTGTCACCACACTCCATTTGGACATTGAGCTGTTGACTACTACCCTCTGGATATGACCATCCAACCAATTCCTCATCCACCGAACAGTCTACTCATCAAATCCATATCTCTCCAATTTAGAGAGAAGGATGCTGTGGGGGATTGTGTCAAAGAACTTAGAGGAGATCAGATAGATGACACCTCTACTCTTCCCTTGTCCACTGATGCAGTCACTTGTGACAGTAAGCCTTGCAACAGTCAAGAAATGTCTGACTCTGTAGTCCCAGATAAATATTTTTACATAAGGCAGGGACATTTTAGTTAACCTTTTTATTACAGGGTCTTTATTTTGGTACAGTCAAAGCTTTAATGTTAAAAAACTCAACAAACCAAATGAAAAAAAAAAAAATCCCAAGCTGGATCAATAGATCCAGTCCTGCTAAGTACTCTTTCTGATACTGTCTTTCAGTGGCAGTGATTTTGATCAAAACTATGAACTGCTTTTATGTATATTCCTTTCCTTTTTCTTTTTTCCCTTGTTTTTTTTTTGTTTTTGTTTTGTTTTTGTTTGTTTGTTTGTTGTTTGTTTTTTGTTTGTTTGGTTTTTTTTGTTTTGGTTTTTTTTGGGTTTTTTTTTGTGTAGGTATTCCATCATTGCCAGAATACACAATACAGACTTTACCTTTAAGAGGTGCCACTGACATTGTTGAGCCCTCTTTGCTTTTATCTGTTTCATCTCTGCGGTAAAATGGAATCTGTTCTGCTGCTACATCACTAGTACATGCTGCAGAATTATATAGCACGTACATATTTTAAAAGGACAATAGATTGTTTTTTATTACTGTACCTGCTTTTACAACTAAATTCACATTTGTAACTAAGTAAATTTCTGTTTTAAATAGCAAAATCTATAGAAAAAGGTAACCACTAACACTTCTGTGTGCTTGACAGTGTCGTCATATGTTTTATTTCAGTGCAGCATGAAATAAAATATAATTTAAGCATAATCATAAGCAGGTGGATAGTGAGTGTTAATTTGTATTAAGGTTTAAAAGTCACATTGGGGCATACTGAAAAAAAGCAGTAGTCACTAGTCTTTTTGGGAAGACATCCAAATGTAATTATTTTGCAGAAATAAATCTCAATAGCATTAAACTTAAATGTGGCTTTCTACACATTATTTATTTCACATAGTCAAATGAATGGTAGTACACTTACCATGCTGAGAGAATGGTATGGAGGACAGAGAAGGATTATGTTTATAACTAAAAGAGAATAGAATGAATAATGAGGTTGAAATGCCTTTGTTTTTTTTTTTAAGACAGCTTAGAATTCTCCATTGCAGGTGCAACTTGTTACAGGAAAACAAAGATTTTTTTATTATTATTTTTTTTTTTTTGTCTACCTTGCATTGCCTTTCTTAATGTTAAAGTTGGGGTTAGAAAGATAAGTAAATCTATAATGCCAGTTTGAAAAACAATTTGTTTATGAAAAAATGAAGAGACAACAGTGAAGAAGAGATGGATGTCAGGCAGACTGACAGGCAGCTTAAATGACAGGCAGCCGTTCCTTGTGTCCACTTCTTTGGCCATCTTCTTACAGTAATTTGAGAATTACAACACTGCTGTACTCTTCCAAACTCATTGTGAAATCAGTGGTTGGATCTACAATGGAAGATGGAGTATATGTTGCGTATACAGCATCAAGGTGAAAACTCTTACGTTAAGTGCTATCTACCCCATATCACAGCCATCTCTGTCATTCACTTTCAGGTCCGTGCACAAGGAACTGCCGAACCACGACTAAATCAGAAAAATAGGTGGAAGGCTACAACCAAAACATTATGTAGCTGTGAGAGTGGCAGTTTTCAAGTTCATCTGACCTGGTAGAAGGCATTTGCAGCTTTTGACATTTACTTAGTCAGGATCATAGCAGAATCTGCAAGGCCGAGAAAGATTGTACTGCTTCAACAATAAGAGATGTTCTGCTGAAATAATGTTATGGTTATAGTTAGTTTCTTAAAATGTTTTCCTCTCCTGACTTTATGCTACACTTCATTGACAGAATTCAGTTTCTACTGATCATCCTTTTGGCAGCTATTTGTAGCTGTGCTTATTTTATGCAAAAGAAATTTAGAATCGACATCATATTTCTACCCTCAAATGTATGATATCCTCATGCTTCAGCCTTATTGTTTCTGAACCTTTCATAAGACATTGACTTTCAGTTTTGGCCTCAGCATACACTGATATACAATGATATACACTCTGCACTGATCAAACCTCCCCCCTGAAATCAGTGGAAGTTCTACCACTTTCCACTGTGGGAGTAATATTGATGTAACAGTCAGTGTTCTTTTCTGTTTGCATGGATACTTCCTAAAGGACACCAGACTCCATTGCCATGAGAACGGATGGGGCAATCCTTTTTTTCTTTAACATGCGCTGTTCTTTAATAGCAGCATACAGTGAGGAAGAGTGGGATTTTTGTGTCCAGGGCACACCACTGAAGTTGTTGCTTCGATTATTTCAGTACTAGTACTTCCTGAAAACTCCGTGTGGTATTAGAGAATAAGAAAGATGATAAAATAATACTATATGTTATATTGAAGCATCTACAGACTATGTTTGGGACAGGGGGAAGTACTACATATTGATGGTAATAGAATTTTAAAATACTGTTTCACATAGGATTATTCACATTTCATCAACTTGTTTGATGTATTTGAAACAATTTATAAAAGAGTATTTGAAAGAGGAATGAGATACAATTTGCTTAGCTCTATTAAAGGCTTTTACCAAGTCATTGATAAGAGTAATGGAAATAGGAAAATACAGACCAAGTTTTATAAATTTATAGTTAAAACTTAAAGTTTTATAACAGATGAAAGACTGTGTTAAAGGAAAGAAATACAGTTACGGTCAATGGTTGTTCCTTTGAGAGTGGAAAAAGTTAAGTCTGAGCTATTTTAAGGACTGGTGTAGGATCTGTCAATTAGTATTCTTTGTAATGATAGCACACAATGATAAGAAGTGATTCAGATTCACAAATAACCTCCCTAGCTGCTAAGAATTAAGGAAGATTGAGAGAAACTCATGTAAGAACAAGACACACTGAAGTATGGGCTAGATAAATGACTGGTGAAGTGGACTGAAAGTTGTCTTAAATGGCAGGCTTAAAGGGTTGTGATCAGCAGCCCAAAGTGCAGCTGGAGGCCAATGACTGCTGGAGTACCCCTGGAAGCTGATACCAGATGCAATACTGTTTAATCTCTTCTTTAATGACCTGGTTGACAGGACAGAGTGCACTCTCAGCCAGTTTGCAAATGACACAAAACTGGAGTAATGGCTGATACACCAGAGGTCCTTGCTGCCATCCAGATGGATCTTGACAGGATGGAGAAATGGGTAAACAGGAACCTTGTGAAGTTCAATAACAGGAAATGTAGAGTCCAGCACCTGGAGAGGAATCATCCTATGAACACGTTCAGAGCCAACAGGCTGGGGAGCAGCTTTTCAAAAAAAGGATGTGGAGATTCTGGTGGATGCAAGGTGCACATAAGCCAGAAATATGCCCTTGTGGCAAAGAAGGCCAACTGCATCCTGTACTGCATGAGGAAGGGTGTTGCCAGCAGGTGGAGGGAGGCACTCCTTCTCCTCCACACATCACAGTTGAGGCCACATGTAGAATGCTGGATCCAGATCTGGGCTCCCCAGTACAAGAGAGACATGGAGCAACTGGAATAAGCCCAGGGAAGGGCCATGAATTCATTAAGAACTGGAGTATCTGTTATACGAGGAGAGGCTGAAAGAGCGGGGACTGTTCAGCCTGGAGATGAGAAGGCTCAGAAGGAGCTTATCAGTGTGTTTAATACCTGATAGGGGGAGTAAAGAAGATGAGTAAAGATGAACAAAGATGAGGAAAGACTTATCTGAGTGGTATCTAGTGAAATGACAGAAGGCAATACAGAAAATTCCATTTAAGAAGATAAACGTTTTTACTGTGGGATTGGTCAGAAATTGGGGCAGGTCACCTAGAGAGGTATGGAGTCTCCATTCTTGGAGATACTCAAAACCCAACTGGACATGGCCCAGAGTGATGTAGAATAGTAGATCCAGCTTTGAACAGGGCTGCTGTCTATGTAGGTGCCTTCCAACCTCAACCATTCTGTGATTTTGTGATACTGTTCCCATGTGTGTTGAATGTGGAGAAGAAAAAGGAAGACTGTTTCTGACAAATAGTGTTGTATTCTCAAAGAAAATAGGTGGTTGTAAAAATAATTGTGGGTGATTCAATTAAGGTTTCTCTCTACCATATAGTAGTTCTGGTAACAAAAGCAAAAACAACAATAACAGCAAAACCCCAAATCACAGCCCCTGCAAGAGAAAGGTGTTACTAAAATATAAATGGATGGACTTCTGCAAGTTCCAAAGCCAGTTTCAGTTACAGAAATAAACAGGTACTTCTAAGTTTTCAAAGCAGTGCTGCAAATAGGACAACTAATAGTATCTTTGAAGTCTTTGTGCTCAATAAGAAGGAATAAAAGCTGCAGGAAGAAGTAAACACTGATGATTGAAGGAATCAGAGAATGTCTTGATTTGAGAATCAAAGTGAGGATTATAGCTTTCACTAGAAATTTCTACTTAGAAACATAGCAAGGAAGAGTGTGTCAGGAAACTCCTTTTAGTTATTAATCCTAACAACTGAACTGGGTGTCTTCAATATCTGCTCAACAGACACAGAGCAAACCAGTTTCTAGATATGGCTTACTGGGATTCATAGAGTACTGGACTTTTAGATGGATAATAAGAGTATCTGTGGTTGTAATAAGAAACACGACCTTTTGAAAGCAAGATAAGTTCTTATATTTCAGGGCAGACCTAAAAGTTTATATTTCAGAGATTTAGAAGATAATTCCTATTGGGAGTTTTTCATATATTTCTCTTATGCAGCTGATAAGTATACCAGTGTGTAAAACAGAATTCTGGATTTACTAGATCACCCATCTTTTTGGGATGAGTTTGCAGTGTTCCTGAGTGTCTCCAAAATTCTCTGCAATAGCTGAGAACGGAAAAGCAGATTTCACACTATTTAAATAAAGGACTAACTCGAATGCAATGAATGCACAAACTGATCTTTGAAGGGCCAATAAAGAGTTCCTAACATGTAAAGGTGTGGAGAGGCTATGGAGAACAGGAGAACTGAAATAACAGGGTACCTGCCAGGTTCTGTCAGATCCCCCAGACTTACAGAAATGCTAGCAAGTGATGGTAAAAAATGACCAGATGAAAGGATACTGCACATACAGGGCTTTGATACCACAGTGTATTAGAAATCAAAACACTTAAGAGACATCATTCTGCAATTGATTTTACAGACAAAACAAGGATCTCCAAGGCTATCAGACACAATCAGATATTGGGGGGAAAAAAAACACAAAACCAAAGATATTTGTCTTTGTTTATGTGTCTTCTGCATTTTATTCTTCACGCATGTCCCTCATAGTAGCTTCAGGGAACAAGGCACCAAAGTGTTGAGTGAAAGCAATAAACTCATTGACAAAATTCAGTCATTACAAAACCTGCACAGAGAAACAACTTTCAGAGATATTTTCATAGAGGGCAAATAAACCCTGTTCAGAAATAAAATATGTGAAAAGACAGGACAGCTCACAAGAATAAGAATTTGGAACAGTTAGCTAGCAAGAATTAGGATAAAAACATTGAAGTGCATGTTCTAATGATAACATAAGCATTTTTTTCATCAGTAAATTTTGGTAGAAACAGAAACAATGACAGAAAGATATAGTTACCCAGTTCAGAGGAAAACAGGATGCACAGAGAGAAATAATAATTTACAGCAGTTACATATAAGACCCCTTGAGATTTTGAATAAATATGGAACACCCTATAATTACATTAAATAAACATATAAAGTATATAATTAGAGTGAGGGGCAGTTATATCTTTTCTTTAGATGCACAGGGATATTGCCACCTCATGTTGCCATCAGTGAACAGCAAGTTATGAGAAGAATTTGCCAGTTCTTTTTCATTTTTTTTTTTACGGTTGCATTGTAGCATAAAAGATATTCTTAAGATTTTGGTAAGAGATTAAAATATAAATTACTTCTAATAGCACTACATGAGACTGTCATATGCAGAATGAGAAATGAAGATGGAGTGGAGATGTAAACAGAATAAACCTGTTAATGCAGGCACGCTGCTTTATTATACAAAAAGTAAAAAGAGAAGACAAAAATATACAATTCATTTCTGTTTATTTTGAAACACAGGAAAACAGCATATGCATTGCCTGAAGGAATTAAGTCTATGGAGTAAAATCTTCCTGACATACATCACTGAAAGAATTAGAAACGAAAAAGAGTGGATGACATTTTATTTTCTCATTTTAAACTTTTTTTTCCCATAATCAAGAATAACTTTAATGCCTTGTGTCAAATAATAAATTTTTAGAAAAAGGAACTTTTTTCAAGATCTAAAGGAAAGTAATCTAAATCAGAACAAAGTGCCGTTACAGTGTTATAATGTCCTACCCCTCTGTATCTGCTGGACAGCAGGATGATTGTTTAATACCAGTGAGTTTGTTGCTAGCTTTGTGTCTTAGTTTTTCCTTGAAATGAATTTTTTCTTACACTAAATATAGAATTTCCTCATAGTGATTTTCTGGCTATAATTTTTTTCTTCAAAACTCATAGGCTTTTTTAACAATACAGATTACACATAAATAATGAAATATTTTTTTTTTTTTTTTTAACACCTATACAAGGAAATTTTGTCTTATGTATTGTTTTGCTACATTGATGATTATCTCTATAGATACATTACAGAACCAGAAATAAAAGTGCTACCTTAAGCCCTGCCCACACCAAGAAAAAAATCACATTCATTCTTCATCTTTGACCTCACTTGCATTCTGCCTGCTAGCTCAAAGAGTTTTGGTATTGGTAACAATTACTTTGTTTTTCCAAGAAATAGAATCTGCCTCAAAATTATTTTCTTAAATGTGGACCAGATTAAAGTAGATTTTAAAAACTGCAAGGTCTGAGTTTTAAGACTCTTTTGCTCATGGATTAGTGACAAACTGGATATCTGATATATTTTAATGGTGAGAGCTAGTCACAATACTGATACACTGTCCAAACTTTCCAATGATACACAGTTTATTTTCAGCCTTGGCAAGTTGGCTACTAATGGACCATAAAATCACATTGAACTGATTTGTAGCAGAATCTGACATTCCTTTAAATGTATTTATCAATGCAATAAGGAAAGCCTACACAAAGCTGTTAAAAAAACCCCCAGTTGTCGAAAGGCAGCTAGTTCTCCATCCTACCCAAGTAGTGATGGTTCCAATTCCAAGTTTGATGCTTATATCCGTATTTATCTTGATTTGGTCTTTGACTTCTAGGCACAATGGATTTTCTTCTCCTCTGTTTCTTTGGGGAAAGGTATGATGAAGATATTCCTACGTTGTCATCTGGTTATGGTGTAGGGTATGGCTTTTCCTGGCTACCAAGGTGGGTCCCCAAAGAAAAGACAGTCTTTGGGATCACATGACATTTCCCTGTTCAGGGCTTTGTGAATAAGTACCAGAATCTCAAAACAGACATTTCTGGCCACAGAACCAGTGTATTTTTTGGTGCCTTGATCTACTTAGGAGGAGAGCACCAGCGTTGTCTATGAGCTGCAGAATTTTGCTTGCATTAAGGCAGAGAGTGTTGCCAGCTTTAGAGTGCTAAATGTTTTGTCTACTGCAGTGCTATTATTACTTCTATTGCTCCTTTTGCTACTACTGCTACCACTACTAACAGGATCCAAGGGAAGTGATCAGTGCCTTCAGGCTTGTGTTCATCAGTGAAAAGTCAAATTTTGCTACAAGAAAAAACCCCACATTTTCTAGCCAACTTCAGGTAACAATATTTAAAAATACCCACTACCTTAAAAAAGCAGAATAGGAAAATATTACTAGATTCTGCAGAATTTTCTCCTTGCCAGAAAATTTAGTTTATCACATGTACACTATCCTGTATTAAACACAGTATTTTCTGAATATTACCACTCTCATTTACATACTAGACATTCTTTCATCATTTTAGTTCTGTTTCTGTAGTATATTTTATCCTTCCTTGATCTATGTTTAGTCTTCTAATGTGTCAAAACTAATCATTATTAGAGAAGTGTGATGAGGATTTTCTACTTCTCTTTAAAAACGTACCAGAATAGATAGTTAGTTGAACTTCCTAAGTATTAGCTTGCCTTGTAAGGTCTTAAAAAGGTGTCAAAATGAGAAAAAAAAAAGTTACTGATTGTGATCAGTATTTAATATTGATGATGCAAAAGCATAGACATTCAATCTAATCCTAAAATAGGAGAAGATTTTTGTTCTAGATCATGAAAACGTTAATTTTTTTTTGTAAAATCCTTCACCCTTTCAAAGTAGTTCAGGCTGTCTCTGGGTTAAATTATTCACTCAGCTTTCACAATAGTAACGGTTTGGTTATACCAGTCTAACTTAAACAAAAACCAACCAACCAACCAAACAAAAAAACCAAAAAAACCCAAAACAAACAAACAAACAAACAAACAAAAACCCCCCAAAACCCAAAACCAAACAAAAAACTTGCAAGCAAAAAAAAAAACAAAAAAAAGAAAACCACAAAAGACTGTTGATGTCAGGACAGTTATCCTGAATGTCACTCAGGTAGAATTTATTTTCATAAAGCCCATGGGAATTTTGTTAATATGAAAAGGAAGTCTCAGACAGCAGTAGCTGTATTAAAAAGAAGCTTTCTTCTTAAATAGGGATTTTAAAGTTTGCCCACAGAAATTCCTGGGAAAAAAATATTCACGACTCCAGACTGGTTGCTGACAGGGACTTCTGGCAGTTTGCAGAGGACTTGCTGGTGGAGGGGCTGATACTGGATGAAACTGATTCACTTTGCAGATATTTAGCGTTCTGGCAGAAGAACTACTTATTCTGGGAAAAGTCTCAACCATAAGAAAACAAGTCCCTAATGTAGGTGAATCAGAGCAATGTTTCTATTTCAGTTATCCCTTAAAAACAGTGAGCACTCAGTTTGAAAAATCTACTCTTGAGACATAATGTTAATAGGACACAGGATGGACCTGTCTGTTTTATAATGCACAGGCCTGAAATATATGTCAGCACTGATTATCTTAAAACTGGAAATCTGCCAAACTGCTGCAAGAAATTTGTGTAATTAACAAAAATGTACTACTAAAAGGACCGGTTATTAGAGTGATTTGGAGGTTGCAGGTGAGTTGTACACCTGAAAAAGACTGGAGTTTATATTTATTTTATAATTAAACATCAAAAACAAACCTTAAAAAAAAAATGTTTGTAACATCCCTCTTAATTCGTTCTCGTTCTCTTCCCCCATTATAAACTGTGCTATCATCTTGCATGCACGTCTATGTAGTATAAACAATCTGACAAAACTTCAAGACTGTTTTGGTAAGTTGTGTTAGTACTTTCCTTATTAGCATTTTGTAGTGTGTGGGCTGTCAGTATGGAAACTTGCCTGCAAATGTCAATGATCCCATGAGGTAACTGCTTCCAGAAAGATACCAATAATACCTTGTGCTTTGAGAACTCTTTTGAACTGGTAAGCTATTTGTGAATTCTTCGTACTGCAAAGTAGCTGCAGAACAAATAAAGGTAAACTCTGAATCTCCGTGAAATCTCTGTGAAAATAATGCAAATTTACCAGACTAGAGTAAGACCACACTGAGTCGTAGTGACAGGCATACAAAAGGACACGTTCAAGATGGGGCAAAGAGATCTGATAGACTGTACTGGAACAAAAGTATTTCCCATTTTTTGCCACACATTGAACTAAAAAAGTTTGATTTTCCTTCCCCAGTAACTATTCCAAACATGCCAGACCTACAGAACAGTTCTCTGTCTCTGGTACCCACTGCCCTCTGCTCTCCCAGCTTTTTCCTCCCTTCCTCTTAGATGTATTATGCCCCCTTATACCTTTGAAGATGGCCCTGCTTTGAGCTAGGAACTGGACCAGTGATCTCCAGAAGTCTCTTTCAGCTAAGATTTTTCAGTGATCCTGTGATTGTCTGATAATCACAACTTTTTTTGCCTTCTGGCAAAAAGCTTTTTCAGGATTTCTCTGGTATTACAATCTTCAATTCCTTCACTATAGTTTATGAATCCACTCCTCAATGGATTTACTCGTCCTTAACCGTTTACTGTGATCCCTGCAATCCATCTCTTTTCTATGCTTTTCTGTGGTCTCTGTCTGCTTTGTGTCTTCCCTTTAATTTACACCACTTTCTAGTTCACATACCTCACAAGCTGTGTCCAAGAGCCTCCTGTACAAAGCCTCAAAACCAAATCTCCTTAGAGTTGTGGATCATCTCTAGATCATCTGTTGCTAGATATTGTGTTCTGTAATTGTAATTACAGGATTTTTGTAGTTGGATTGTCTGATGATATTGACAGAGGAAGTTACCTAAAAGAGTTTGTAAGCTATATTTCAATGAGCAATAAGAAATACTCAATCTCTACTGCTTGTGCTGTTCTGCACAATCTCATGACTGACCCTCTTCCCTCTAGGGAAGGGCCACACATCTTTTTGTGTTAATATTCATGCTTCAAAGGGTCTCCTGGAGAGAAGATTGCTTCCTTCAATAATAAGAGTAGAAGCAGATTAATGGTTCCTTTCTCCCAACTGCTTAGTGAACAGCCAAGTATCATTCTTCCTCACCTTCACTTCATATAATCCTAGGGTTTTAACACTCCTAAAAGTTTTCCACTAAAAGTGTTTTCTAGATATCAGTGGAAAGCCTCAGTCTTGCATGAAGACAATTGAGATAGCCTACTTTCGTCCCTTAGTTCACCTGCTATAATGATATTCACAGTTTTGGGGTAAAACTGAAAATAGCGGCAGTCAAGGAAAATTTGAGCAAGAAAATGGAATTTGCAAGTCTATAATTGTGTTCTTATAACTTCTACTGTTATTGCTAATTGGGAATAGAGGTTCCTATATTATCTAAGTTAAGGCTTACTTTTCTGTTGACTTTTTTGATCTCCTTTCTATTCCCATTTTATGGGGATTATTGAAAAAGTTCTAAAAGTGAATTAAAATCATCAAGTGAACATAGACATATTAGTTAAAAAGAGAATGTGCAAAATCTGAAGAGAACTTCTAAACCCCAGGCTCTTTGACTGGGCCCAAGTGAAAAGAAAGAAGGATGAATCTCTCACTTTGTCAGAAGAAACTTCAACATTCTCAAATATTCTTTCATTGGGAGACTACATTACTGGTAGCTTTGAATACAAATATGTGTCCAACCAATGTTTTTCAGGATTCTGAGTAGAGGCCATTAAAGCTGTCACAAGTCTAAGGCATTTCACAAATGACCCTTTTTGACAGAAACATGATGTGGATTAATTAAGATCAAAATAACAAAGATGAATGAGGTTTCGACTATTAATCTTTTTTTTTTTTCTTCTCATGAGCACACACAGGGACAAGCACTTTTAAAATGTTAGTCTGCAAGACCCTATTCTTCCATCTTGTTGCATTTGAAAGGTTGACTTTGCTGTCTTCTACTGATAGTCTCATTTAATTAGTGAAAGTAAAATGAAGTTTTTAATCTAATGGACTGATATTTACACATACTTCAGAAGGTGTATTTTAGTTAATTATAAAAAGTTTTAATATATAATTCTTTCAATAAAATAAAGTTTTCTTAGCACTTAGTAGTAAGAACAAGAGAATTATGGACTAATATTCCCCCCCATACACTCCCCATTTTATCATGGAAAGCATATTTTCACTGAAAACATTCTATTTATTGAGCTTTTTGAGGTTGAACTCTTTATTTGGGGGTGAAGTCTCACACAAGTACAGCTCATAGCCTAAGACACTGCTATTTAAACAGTGTTTTCTTACTGGTATGTCACTGCTAAAGCAAGATTCATTAACTAATCCATGTAATAGCACAACAATTTGTGAGGAAGCTGAACTCAAGTTTGCAAAAGGTTTATGTGTGCCTATGCATTCGTATTTTCTTATTAGTTTGGTATTTTATTTCCTAAACTCTTTAAGGGACTGATAAAACGAAAAAGGTTTTAATATTTTTCGTATTAGATTTTATTCAATACTGTGATGACCTTTCACATTCATTACAAAGCAATTGATCATTTCTTAGCATAGTGTGACAATATGTGATAACTCCAACAGCTTTCTCCCAGTTAATTTCCACAGTAACTTACATTTTTATTGATATAACTGTGACTTAAAACTCGTACCATACTTTCCACTGTTTTTTTGTTTTGGTTTTTTTTTTTTGTTGTTTTTTCTTTTTTAATTAGTTTTCAAAGCAGTTAATGAAACACAGCAAACAGTATCTTTTAGTATCTTGCTACCTAAATTTCTGCAGTGGTATCTAGTTCTCATCCAGTTATTGTGTTAAGAAACCATGTTTAAATTGAGGATGTCACGGAATATTGAAAATTTCAAAAGGCTTAACACTCTCTTCTGTATTTTGCAGACAATCCTGGGTTAGTGAGCCACGTTCCAGTTGCTGTTAGAATCCTGGATGTCAATGACAACCCTCCAGAGCTTGCCAGAGATTATGATGTAGTCGTCTGCGAGAATGCAAAGCCTGGTCAGGTAACTCACAGTTATCTTTCTCCCAATGAGTTACTTTATTTGTTAATGCCACATATGTAAGAAGTTTGATTCGGGGAACACATGTCATAATTTCATTTTCATTTGTCACATTCGATTCAAATTTTTAACTGTATTAGGCTGAAGGGAAAAAAATTGTTCAATATATCTTTCTTGTTGCTGCAAAAAAATACCCTAACTACCTTCAGTCAAGACAGGCAAAACTTTAATCTTGTCAGCTAAGTGAGGAAATTTGGCAAGTCACTGTCCTGGACAAAATGGATGAAGCAGATTTAACATCTCTCTCTCATCCAAGTGCCACATGGTAGTAAGGTTTAAATACAGCTCAGTGAAATGTCTGGTTAACTTGGCTGCCATCCTTACTTTTTGCATGTTGATTGGCCTTGTCTGTGCAGGGTTGTGATGGAAAAGACGTCGAACAGGTTTTTAACACCTATGAGCATGGGGAGGGTCAGAACTGAGACTGAAGATCAGAATCACATTCCAGACGCTGCTCCTGTGATCGACACACTTCATTGCAGCCCATGGTGTGACAATTTTACCAAGTGCCTTTGCTTTTTTGCATACGTTCAACCTTGACCCAGCACTCTATGCTGGTTTTGCATCAGTACACAGGTTGTAAGTTGCAACTGTGAGGTCATATCTTTCCTGAGGAATATATTACTAGTAATAACAGTTTTCTCCTCAAATCTTTAAAAGCAGCGTACATAAATTTCTTTCTATTTTTAACAGTGAGACTATAAAAATGCTGTACTTTGCCAGACTATAAGCTGACCAAAGTTATTGTTACTCTAATAGTGGCCAAAAGCTGACACATAAAGAGCAGTACAAGAACATGGCAAGCGTATGATACTTACCCCTAGTACTTCCCTGGTCTCAGATCATTTGCAAATCATTTCCTGATCCAAGAAAATGGGATTTCTCTGTTTTCAATAATCCTCTGATAACCATCTCATATGAATTTGTCTAGGTTTTCCTATGGCAAACAAACTCTTGATAACTACTACCTCGTGGAGCAAGGAATTTTGCAGTTTAATTGCATGTTTCAGGAAGACATACCACTTTTTTGTTTTGCTTTTTGTTTGTTTGTTTGTTTGTTTTGGTTTTTTTTGTTTGTTTTGGTTTTTTGTTTGTTTTTGTTTTGTTTTGTTTTAATCTTCCTATGCTGTCTTCAATCAATATTTACTAGTTCTTCTGTTGGGAGAGAGAGAGAGCAAGAGAGCAGTTGATCCCTATTTATTATCTTTGTGCCATTCATAAATCTCTAGCACATTGCCCCTCAGCCACCTCTTGTCCAGACTGAAGAGTCCTACCTAACTTGGACAGGCCATGATAAAGCCCTTCTAGACTTTTGATCATTCCTCTTGTCCTCTTCTTCTAAACTTTCTTCAATTCCTCTCCATTCACCTTGAGATGAGGAATCAAGATTCAAGATGCAGGTATGCAGTGGTTTATAATTCTTATCATAGTTCATGCTTCATAGTACATGGTGATATCTGCTTTGTTCTCTATTCCTTTCCTAGCAATTTCTAACAGTGACTTTGCTTTTTAAGCACTAGTAAGCATTGAATGCAAAAAATTGCCTGCCATATAACACCAATATCATTAAAAGTAACGGCCAGCTCAGAGATCATCATCATTTATGTGGAGTTAAAACTTTATGACTCTGCACAACGAATTTCATCTGTCTTTGAAATTGCCTGGCTACTGAATATTGGAAGATCTTTAGTGTCAGCCCTTCCTCTTTTCTTCCTTGAACAACTCAGTAATCATAAGTAGATTTGGTGGGCTGATTATTCATACTCTTTATAAGATGATTATTATTATTATTACACTGACCAACAAGTGGCCCAGCATAAATCTTTGTGGAACAGGAAATCTCTGTGACTTCCTTTCCTTGTGGAATAGACAATTTACAGTAGAGACCCTATTTCCTTTCTTTTGAGCAATTATTTGTGCAAGGACCTTCCTTCTTATCTCATGACCGCCTAGTTTTCTTCAGTGTTCTTATTAAGATACCTCACTCAAAGCCTTGGAAAATATAAGCAGGTCTATCAACTGAATATCTCTTATTACCATGCTTATTAAAGTAAAAATAGTGTTCTGAAAACCTCAAATAAAGCCAAATATAGAAGAATTAGACCTTGTAAAAGACAATTTTTTTAAAAAAAAAAGAAGATAAAATCTCTCAAACATTAATTGCAATTGCTTTCAACATATTCTGATATTTTTTGTTAAATAATTTTATAATTAAAGATAATCCAAAGCATGCAGTCAAGCTACCTCAGAAATGCTCTGTTTGCCAGGGGTGGTGTTGGTGTTGAGTAGATAATGTTTCTTATTAGCCAAGTTTAAGTCTCCAATAGTAGCTTTGCAAATGGAGATTTATGAGAGAGATGTTTAAAGGATAAAATAAGTTTTACTATAACAGCATTTGCTCCTGATTTTGGTCAGCACTGTATTTCTTTCTGAACTACTGTTGCAAGCATGGACGGCTCCTGACCTCTGTAGCGTTGCAGTTTAGCACCCAAGATAAATGCTACCACGAAGGACTCTACAACCAGTAGTTTAATACGAAAGGCTGGATCAGCATGCATGCGTATTCTTAAGCTAACAGGACTCCATTATGCGCATGACGTGCACTAGTTTTTATTTGCATTGCACAACAAGGCTTCAGAAAAGATTGCGATACTATCGCACTATACAAAAACCAAAACAAAACACAAAAGTACACGGCTCTTACCCAGAACATCTTACTGTCTAGTTAGATGAAAGAAAATGACAGTGTTCAACAAATATTAAGGAAGGACAAATAAACAAGGATTACAGAACAAGACAAGTGTTCCGTATGCTGAAAAGCGTGCCCAGATGAATGGTTTGGAATCACTGAAAAGGCATTATTTACTCTGAGTTATCCATCACCTTGTGAGAATGATTCATAGGTTTTATCACTAAAGAACAAATTCTGACAGGTCCTGCTGGGCACTTCTGCTTGACTAGTGCTTTGAGGCTGGGCTCCAGCCCTGCACACATCTATTTTTAAATTATTATGTGCAGGATAAACTAATTGTCATTGGAAGACTTTTTGTGTTTGCTTTATTTTCAGAAAAGGCTTCTATGTAGAGGTATCACAGTATCATTTAATTGCACAGCCGCTGCCTCCTGCTTGTTTTTCCCTCCACAGCTCAACTTATTTACTTTTTTTTTTTAAAAAAAAAGAAAGCCAATAAAACTTAAGGGTGCTTAAATGAACCCTCCTAAGAGATCTCAAACAGAAAATGCTTGTGAGAAGATGGCCATTTCCACACTGAAGTGACAGTTCTACTCCCTTAGCATTTGCCTTGTTGAGAAGTTAAGCTAAGTATCTCTAATAGCTTCCAGGTGAAGTCTGGTAGATATTAGATATTAAAGCAGATAAAACAGCTGTGATTTGATCTTAGATGGTGTCCAGACTTGGAGAACTCTGACTTCTAGAAATATACTGATTTTGTGAATGATTGTAACATTTAGCCAATATGGGAAAATGAAATTTTGCAATCTTCCACAAAGTGAACTTACAAATGAAATTTTCCTTTGCTTCAAATGCAACTTGTTTCATTAGTTTTAAGACAATGGGAGCAAATAGTGGTGTAAAAAAAAAAAAAAAAAATCAGATGCTTTGTTTTCTGACAGTTTTCTAAAAGTTGTCTTGGCAGAGTATGAACCTGTTAAAATATCTGACTGTAAATTTGTCGTGTGCATATTTACTTGTTCATTGATTCAGTTCTGAAAAGGATCTGAATAGAATTTAGCACCTGCTCTCTATCCTCTTCAATTAGTTCTCTGTTCTTGAAATTCTTTCTTTTTTCACCAACTCTTACCTTTAAAAAAATTCATAGCCCTTTGGTTTCATCGCTTCAGTGCTCTCAAGTGAGCTTTACAGCGTCTGAGGTTCTGTGTCTACATTTTTATTTTAATCAGATTTGGTAAGGTGTATGTTTATGTCTGCTAATTAGTTGGCCTATAATCGGAAAAAGGTTAAGAGTACATTTGGGTGTCAAGAGGACTCATGCTTTTGTTCCTTACCTCTGAATTAATGTCTTAGAAATCTTTTCCTTAGAAAGCAAGAGCCTTTTCTGAAAGAATGTGAACTTTCTGTTTAAAAATAGTTCTGTCAAAAATATTTTGACCTGTCCTGTTGCACATACAGTTCTTATTTTCCACATAGAAAAGTGTGGTTTCTATATCTTCTGGTGCTATACTTTTTACATATGCTGGTGAATTCAGGGGATACTAACATTTCCATATGTGAAATCAGGGAACACAGACAGTATATTTTGTTGAGTTTCAAAATTAGTCTTAAAAAAATTCTTGTGTCACCAAGGTCTCGATCAAAGGTATTTTTGTTGCAAAATGGCATGTTCTTGAAGAAAGATTCTGTAACTTTTATGTAAAAGAGGGCAACAGGACAAAAGTTTATCTACTAGACTGTCAAATAAAAGCTGAAGGTGCATGGCAAAACAAATTATATTTCTCTGATAAACAACACTGAGGATTTATAAAGAATATTTAATAAATTCATTTTTTTAATGTCTTCTCAGAATTTTTTACAGGTATTTTTACAGGTATTTAACAGTCTCTTTAGTATCTGAGTAATAACAGAAACTGATTCTCTTGAAAATATTCTTCCATCAACTTTTATTTGGTCTTGCTTTGCCTCATAGCATTCCAAAGTTATTAACTAGGTATATCTATCAAAGATAATCTTATATTTCTGTTTTTACATGGTAGGTATTTTAATAACAGATATGCCATCTTTACAAAATTCAGTAGAGAACAATTAGCTTTTGCCAAACTTTTTCACCATTCTTCCCATGACTTTGGTAAACTGCATGATTATAGACATTTCAGATTTATCTTATTCTGCTACAGTTCAGCAAAAAAAGTATTATGCTAAACTTTTCAAATATTTTCAGTGTTTATCATCAGTATTGTTAATTGTCTCAGGTATGCACAGACAATGTAATATACTATATTGTATATAGTCAACAGAATGAGCATTGTACTCTATTGGCTTTAAAATGTATTTGTTCCGCTTCTCTTATGTGAATGGGGGTAAAGAACTGTGTGCTGTCTTTTAGTTTTAAAACAGACCAAACCACTTGAGCCCACACTGTTTAGGCTTCAGGTTCAGTCCAGACAGACTACAGCTGAACACCCAACAGAAAAATTCTCCTGAAAAGAGCATTTTCCCTCCCGCTTTTACGTTTCCCTCAGGATGTCTATCAGCTCTGTGCAGCAGCCTATGTCGGCTTCACTGCCTATACCACAAGAACAACTTTTATTAAATTCTACTGTAGCATTTGATCTTCCAGGCCTAGCATGAAAATGATAGCAGAGGTAGAAATATTGCTTGGTCACACATTCCAAAAGCTTAGCTCAGTTTTAGTTGAAAGTAAATTGTAAAAACCACCAGGGCTTTCGAAGGCAAAGGTCCTACTTTTCAAATATACCTCTCCTATACATGGTTGCTACATCTAATACTGTTCCGTTTGGGCAAGCCAAACTAAAACCAGGAGTGGCTGCTGTTCTTCGCGTTCTATTCTCCAGCAATTTAAAACTGATTCTTAACAGGAATTGTAACTAGAGAGCTGGTATTATATACCTGCCATTTTGGTTAAACAGTTATTTTTCCTAACCAATACTGAAGTGCATGCAGTTATTGGGAGGGCAAGTAGATGATGCTCTGCATAAACCATCCTTGTTCAGCCTGATTTTTGGCTCCATAAAAACAGATATTTAGGTGAAATTGTAATTCTGAGTCAGCAGGATGCAATGCAGACCATGAAAATCTCTGTGCCAGGTCCTGACCGTATCAGAATTTCAGAAAGTATAGATGCTTTAGATGCTTTTACCTAGCTCTGAAGTATGGTTCCTAAAATATTTCATGCTAGAGAAATCGAGCTAATGGCCCAGTCATTTCATCGGTTGAATTTAGCAGCAGTGAGGTAGAAAATTAAAATAAGCTGAGTTTGAGTATCCTGCTGAGGTCAGGTACTATTTGGGTCAAGTTCAAATTTCAACACATTCACTGTTTATTTTTATTTCAGGTAATTCAGACTATCACTGCAACTGACAAAGATAACTCTGCAAATGGGGCAAGATTCCATTTTTCCCTCGATGAAGGGCTTTCTTTGAATCCCAACTTTACTCTAAGGGACAATGAAGGTAAATCAGCCACAAATCTCAAAGAAACGGGTCTCTGTTTTGTCTGGGATGTCTCATTGAACAGAACAATTTCCACGTGTTTTTTGACAGAAGGGGAAATCTGTAATCTGGCATCACTAAACTAGCTGATATCAAGGACATGGTGTATACAACATATTGCAAACTGTGAATAATCAGATATTGCATTTTATTTTTATATTCCATTTTATTTTAGCGTTTATACTTCATGCATTCGGGAATGTTTTCAAAAAGTGGATTAATGAAGAAGATGTTGGCAATTTGGTCTATTTCTAGGTGAATAGCACTGAGTGGGTACTGTCAAGGTTATTGCCAGTTATTGCTTAAAGGAGAAAATAATTTTAGGAGCATAAAAAATTGAATTCATGCTTACTTTTATGTATATGATAACAAGACCAGGTCCTTCAGTGCATCCTGGATGATAAGTCTATTGCTTCATGCCCTTCCTAACAAAGTGCACCTAAAATGTACAATCAGAAATTCATAGCAGGTACGCCCAGAAGGAAAAGTGCCTTCACAGTCACCCAACCAAGTGTTTCTGAACATTTCTTGAATCAAAGAGCCATCCAGCCTTTCCAAAAAAACCCCAAATCAGCCTTAGTATTTGTTGAGTATTGCCTCCCGGTTTCCTTTTTGCAACCTGATGAAAATGAGAGTAAGCTTTAAATACTTGTCTGTAGCTTTCCTCTTCAGTTTGTGTGTGTGTGTGTGTGTGTGTGTGTGTGTGTGTGTTGTGTGGTTTTGTTTATATGCATGTGTGGAAGTGTGGGGGGTTGGCTTTATTTTACAGCTATATTTTTGCAGTGGTGCCATGCAATATTTTCTGAGATCTTACAGATCACTACTCATCTGTAATGACTGAGAAGGATTAACTCCACCACTGTTACACATGGCACATACAGTGATGTTTAGACTATACTTTACAGATATTTTTTATCTGTTTTCAAAACCTTTCAGGGAAGGAGGCTGCACAATCTTCCTAAAGAATCTGTTCCAATGTTAAACTACACTTACAGCAGAAAAATCCCAAACAAGTCAGGCTATTTGTTCTGACTAGATTCATGGCCCTCCTATTCTGGTTCCAAAAGAGATCAATTCAATATCTATCAATATTGAGAAAGTAAGAATACTTGAAGGACAACACGTATATTAAAAATATTCCTTCAGTGATGACTACAGCTATTTCCCAGATTAGTATATCAGTTCCACTCAGTTCATGATGGATCATTATAGCAAAACCCAGAGGATTGTTCCTGAAATAAAGGAAGTGTACTGTTGTGTATTTTTGTATTTGAGTCAAGATTCAAATAAATTCAATGAGTACTGGACTGTGATCTCATGTGGGAGACCATGGCCATGTTAATTTCAGTACAAGATACTTACATCAAGATATTTTTTTTTAGTAACTCCATTAAAATTTTAGTTCATGATGAAGTAGATATTTTATGCTTCTGAACAGATTTTAATTGGGATCTGTATTATACATGGTTTTTTTACAGTGGAAAATGCTGTGTTATACTTTAAGGACTGCATGTCAACATAAGTTATTTACACACACAGTTCTATAAGAGGGTGAGAACTTTTCGTAAATCTCTAATGCGGCGCTGTCGTGCTTTGGATATAAGTATGCGGCAGTAAGTATTTACTGCTTTCTTGTTACCTCCCCAAGAGCAGAGCAATGACTTTAACACCAACAGCAGAAGGCAGTGTTCGGACTAGCCTAAGTTGGATTTGGCAGGGGGATGCAAACTGGAAAAGTTTACCAGGAGACTGGTAAAAACCTGTTGTGTATTATGTTTTTATTTCACCTAAGGAAATACAAAAAGTAAGTATGCGCTTCCTGTAGCATCTCGCATAAAACTTCTACATGGACAGAGACTCCAGAAATGCAGTTTCCAATTTGCCCGTATAATTAGTGCAATGACAGTTTAACTCAAATCATAAAAGAAATTTATCTTAAAAACAAAAACATTGTCACTATTTTGCTTGGCACATGATCCTTTGATTGTACTGTTTAAATACTGCCCTTTATTGGGACTTTTTCTTTGAGATGCAATCTATACGTAAAATATCAGTGAAACACTTACTGTGCATTCACAATATCCAGTTATGTAGCATTTGCAACTTTCATATTTATCATCTATTCCTATTCAAAAATGGAATTTCTGATGCTTTCTATTCTAGGAAATAGCTGAGAGATGGTGGGCTGAAGAGGCTTTTCTTATGTCTGTGACAAGTCTGTGACATTTTTGAAAACTCATGTTTTTGAGCATCAGCTGTTAAAAAGAATCAGAATGCTCTTAACACAAGATAGCTGCTATTTTTACCTCTGAATTTAATAATTCTATAAAGCCTGGGATTCTTGGACGGTTCTATTTGTTTGTTATGTTATGGTTTTTAAAGAAAAAAAATAGTAATTGCCTTAAGAGAGTTTTCAGTAATGTTTTGTGGAATGATAAAAAGCAAAATCTCAACGTCACATTGACAGAGGTAGTCAATGGGAGCTGTCACTGCAAAGCTACGTTTCTCTTGCAGTCATCTTTGTATCCAGTCATCCTCTCCTTTTATTTCTTCATGACAGAGGTTTCATTTCACAAAAATCTCAGTAGACATTTTCTTCCCTTGTTTTCATAACCCAGAACAACAGAATTCTGCTCTTTGAGCCCAAATACACTATGGCATGTATGTTCACCAACTCCATTATCATCACTAGAGCTACAAGATGAAAAGACCCTACAGCACTGAATTGGATATTTAAATATTAATGCTTATATCTACGCATTTTGACTGGAATCTAGAGGACTTGCACAACTATAAGATTTCTTATTTTGTCCCTACCTACCTGTATAAAGAGCAGCAATATACACTCTCTGCATGGGTATGATTCAGTTCAACATTCTGTGGATCAGCAGAGGAAATAGATATTAAAGCGTCAGTCCAGATAATTGATCATATGAACAGTTAAGCTTTTCTCTCTTGGGCCTGAACTTGTGTCTTTACTCAGTAACAATCCACAATCTTACAGCTCCAGCCTTTGAATATGCAGCCTCATAATGCGGAGCTTAAAACCCTTAGGGAAATGTAGGTCGGGAGACAGCCACAGGGCTATGCCAAGTATACAGTCCAGCAGAACCTAAGAGTTCCTTGGATAACCTTCTGGATCCAAGGTGTTTACAATTTTCATTTTAAAGAAAAAGAATGGGAAAGACAGAATACGATACCTTTTCCCCTACTGACTGGGATCTTAACTTTGCTGCTATTTGGGCACTGACAAAGTACTATTCAGCAAGTAAAGACTTAAGAGTATGAACAAGAGGACAGCCAACAAAATAATGCATTATCTGTACACACGTAAGCAAGACAGAACACGAGCTGCAACAGAATTTCTTTGCTATACAAAGAAAGCGCATGAAGGTATAATCGTTTCCTGCAATTTTACAGAGCAAACCCAGGGAAGATGCCTTTTTGTTTGTTTGGGAATTGTACTAATGAAGGCTTTTTAATGAAAACAGGGCTGTTTACAATTTATTCTGTCCAGAAAAATGTTACAAGTTCTATTAAAAACTGAGCAGCCAAATAATTCTCTAATCTGGAGGTGCTTTTGTGTTGCAGTTCAGATACTACATAACTCAATTCATTGCTACCTGTGCTCTTCTCACTTGTTTTTTTAGGATGTTATCATAAATAATTTTTTAATACTTTTTTCATTTGTGTGTAATATCTTGGATTTACATTTTTTTGTATAATCAGAAATATCTACTTTTGGATCTCTCATTAAAAATTTGCCAGGGCAATATGAGACTAAAACCACATTCTCTTAGGGAATCAGTGGAAAGATGAAAGCTAGAGCTGTTTCTAAGTACTGGATTTTAAAATTGTACTTCTTTTATCCTGAAAGAACCATAATATTTTTCCAAATAGTTAAAGAATGGTTGATATATTTGTCATTAGTTTGATGGAAAATGCATGTGAGCATGTCATTGTTATGATATCCCCAACCGTTACTATATAGAGAAGCACATTTGCATAGTCTCTCTCTCTTCCTCTCTCCCTCCGAGTCTAAAAAATCAATTCCCTTTTTCTGCTTATTTTGCTACTTATTAGAGACCTCTTTCAGAAGTTACACAACACATTTCTGGGAGCTGACAAAAGAGTGAACCCCCAGAGAACAGTTCACTTAGGTGCAAGAGAACATTTATGAATTTTATGCGCTATAAAGCACTGTTTTGCCAGTCGTATTATTTTTTATCACAAGATATACAGTCTACCATGGGTGCTCCTATGGTTATTGTACATTTCCTGAACGATAAGGGTTTGTGCAGAGATTGTACACATTCACCCAACACTGCCAATAAGATTTGTACTTTCTGTTACTTTAATAAATTGAGACTGCTGACTTCTGAGAGTAGATGAAGTTTACCTTTGTCCTACCTCAAGGAAGAACAACTCCCTAGACAATGCTTAGCATTTTTTCTCCTCTCCTTTAATTTCTTCAGGACAAAGCTTTCATTTCACAAAAATATTTGCAGTTTTAATTTTCCCCTCTGCCCACTTTTCTCAAAGATCTGGCCTTTTGAAAATTGCCCAGTGATGGAGAATATTCTGGAGTTGGAAAAAAGGTACACCATTTTTCTGATACTATCCCATCGGAGATTCTTTTTTCTTAATGTTATGCCACAAGGAACCCCACAGAAGTAGAGACCTGATTGTCTATAAAATCTGGAGCACAGTGAGTTCAATGGCATCTGTATAAGATGAAATTTGTAATGTGTTCATTCATCCATGCCTGTGATGCAAGTTAACATCATTCCTGTGTCACAGATCAAAAATGAGGGAAAAAAAAGATCAGTTTTACTTGGCATTGTTTTTATTTAGGAAGAGAGCAACCTCCAGAGAGTAATACATCCCATCCCAGCGTGATTTCCCTTGCAGAAGTTTCTATTTATCTCTCTTCCCTGATATGTGCAAAATTCTTATCTACAACCATATTGCACAAGATGTCTGTAGCAGGCAGGTGAACTGACTTCAGAGCTTTAAAGTTACAAATAAGCATGACAGATACCAGACCATGTCTTAGTTGCTCTAGAGCATCTCAAATGGCATTAAAAAAGGTGAGGTTGAAACCCTGGCTTTGCAACCCAGCATAAGTGGGAAACAGCTACATAGTTCCTGCTTTCATTTACATCGAAGTGGTATGCTTGCTCTGGTTATGTAGTATTGCAAGTTACTACTACCCTTCCAAGAAATATCATCCTGTAAAGAAGACAAGTTGTAACTTGAGAGAAACGATACCTGAGAAAGTGCAAAGTTAGCACTATACATGCTGACTGTAAGTACAGTCTATGGAAGTGCTGTTACTGTAAACAGGTGGAATGCCTGAGCAGGTATTGTCACAGAATCAACATGTGAAAGTAATCAAAGGAAATCTACCACGAGTACAAAGGACAGAAAACCAGGACTGGCTACCACAGAGACATTTTTCTGCCTCAGACCTGTGAACTTCTGTGATCTTTTTTTGATTTAAAAAAATTGGACCTAAGAATGACCAGGTAGGTAAGTTAGTGCAGCGTGTATAGGTTCTTCATGCATTTCTTTTCAGTGCAGCTACCTGTTGGTGTTTCACAAACCAACCCACAAGCAAACAACTATGTTTCAGGCCCCAAAAGTCTGCTATGTTGCTTTTCATTTTTGCTACCCATTGAACTAGAAAGGAAGCCTGTTGGCAATAGTTTTGAAACCAGCACAAAAGAAAAAAAAAAATATTTAAAAGAGTTATCAGTGAAGAAATGAAACAGAAATGCCTATCAATATAGTCCCACATAAACAAATTAACTGCTCTGACTTTAGAAATATAAGAAATGCAAATCATTCCAGTATATTTTCTTTGGTTTTAATTAGTTGTGACTTCTCAGAAAATTTATATAAGTTGAACTGCTGATACAAGCAGAGCTGAAAATTGAAATGTGCCTTAAGCTATAAACAGGTTTTTACTCTATTTTTTTACTTCCATTTCCCTTATGTCTGCCTGTAATGTATAATGTGTCAAAGGAATTCTCAAATTGTGAATAATAAATGAGTATCCTCCAAAGTGTTCCAGCAGTCATCTTCCAGAGTGTTATCACTGTATCTCAGCTTCCTTGATTTTCCTATGCCCTCCTTTCTTTTCTTATTTCAGAAGCTCAATGTAAAAAGGCAGAGATGATCGAAAGAGGAATGTGACAAACAGCCTTGCATACAGTGTGCAGTGTGGCTTAATAAACTACCACGTCTTCAGACTGTGAAGAGCTGCTTCTTTAGAGCCATGCAGAATTTCCCACGTGTAACCTCAAGCCCACTTGAGTTGAACCTTCAGTTCTAATCACCACGTTTGCAAAGCACAGCCCAAATATGAGAAATTTTAAATCACGAAATGGGGCAATGTGCAGATATATCTTTCTTTCCCTTTGTTGGAGGTGTTAACTTCCCTTAGCAGTCAGTCCTTTCATCTCCAGCAAGTCCTGGTCCTTATCATATTTCTCAGGTGCTAAGTTCACAGTTTAAATCTATTGAGATAAAAGGGTCTTTCCTTCCAGGTCTATAAGAATCAGATTTGTAGTTCTCATTATCCTAGTGCTATTGCTGCTGGCCTATACACTTGTTTTTCCTGTCTATATGCTCTATCTGTTTTCAGGTATCAAAGAAATTTCTCAATACATGACCCCCCTCCTCCCTTTCAAACTAGTTTTGTTGATATAACATTATTTTATTATTTTATTTTATTTTATTTTAATTTTATTTTATTTTAATTTAATTTCATTTTCCCCTCACTAAACACTTTCCTAGGTTATCAGTGTCTGTCTTCGTACTTGGTTGCCTGTAACTTTTACATTTTGTGGGATTTTTCTGTTTCATGTTAAGATCCTTCTGTTAAAAGTTGCTGTCTTTCTAGCTCCTCTCTCAATGGGTCCTCCAATAGTTTTTAATAAAGAATGTAAACAATTAAAACATGGAAACTTGGAATATCAGAATAGCTGTCAGGATGCAGTTGGTACCACAGTTTGGCTAAACTTTTATTACCTATTAATTTTGTTGGCATACCTTTACATACAATTGTCCTGAAGAATAGACCTCTGACTAGAACATGAGAGACATGATTTCTGTATTATGCCAATGTCATTAGCTTTGGTCATTTTCCACTATCCTTGACTCTCAGTGACCTTCAGAAAATCAGTTCTTAGATGCAGTTTCCTTTTCCGTAAAAATGTTAGAGATCTCATTCGTAAAATATTCTAAAAGTTTTAATGACCAAGAATAGTACATGAGAGCTGTGTTACATTCCAGTATTTTATTTATATGTACACACAGGCATGCACTAAGAGTTACTACCTGTAACTCTGTAATAGAGAGAGCAATAGTGAGAATTATCAGCTCTGAGATGATATCGAAAACTGAAAATTTCCATGCCAGAGGCCAAACAATTACAATCATACTTTTTATTTGTGTTCAGAATTGTGACATTGCATTGAAGGAAAAGTTTTACGTTGTTTCTTTGAGAATGTTTATAATTTTTTATGTTGTTCCAGAATCTCCTGGGTATATGTCATGCAACATCTGTTTCTACAGAAATCTATTTATTACTAAAGAGACTACAAAGAACATAAATTCACCATGGCAAATACTTGAAATGAAAAATTTGATTCTGGCTCCTTCTTTGCCTAAAATTGTGTCTTATACTAATATTTAATTCTATGATATTAACTATACAAGAAAAAGTATTTAATGTTGAAAGAAAAAATATAACATTAAAATAAAAAATGTATTTTTTTTTTTTATTTGTATTTATTTTGTGTGGCATAAAAATGTCAGTGCCTTGTTTGGCAAGACCTTCCACACCAGAGAAGCATGGTTTAATTGTAGTTTTCTCTGATTTTTTCACTGTAACATTTGAATTGTCCAGTTTGCCCATTTTGTAATTTTGTTCATTTCTTTTTATTTTTCTCACAGGTTTTATTTATTGTCCTCACAATTTTTCCGTCTGTCCACCTTATAGCATACATGCTCACATCTCAATGCTCTTTCCTTTATATCTTTGCCAATAGTCTTCTGTGCTTAAATCCTTTCATTACAGCTAGATTCCTGCTCAGGAATCCTCAGTTTTTCTTCAATATATTTTGTCTCTGATGCTTTTCTTTTCAGCCTGCATTTTCATTACTACTTCTGTAGCTGTACAGTGATACTGGATCATTTGCTCTTTTTTAGGTTTATGGCAGAGGATGGAAGGAGGAGGTTATTCTTTCCTGCTCAGATTTGAATACTGGGCCTTCTTTAGGTATAGGGCCAGGAAGATTGACATGGACAACATTTTGTAGGATTTTCTTACTTATATGGACAAGGTAGCTGACCTGAAGTGTCTGGGGCTTGTACACACTGTAACAGAAATAAAACAGAGTATTATGCAGAGATGAAAGACTGTTCTTATTATTGGTAATAGCACTTGCTGTCACCTTTTGGATTTAGTAGTATAAGATCTGAGAATTTTTTTCTTTTGGGATGACAGACATGACAGATGTTAATATTAATGCTTAGTTCATGGATATATTGTCACTACCAATGGGGAATTACATTTCAAGCCGAGTCTTTGAACATATCCTTAGGTTTTTAAGGTGTTATTTCTGGATAACTTTGTCATATGATTGTCACCTTCTCATATGTTGTGACTTGAAATACAATTCTCCTTAGAACTGTCACTTCTTTGAAATTGCTTTCTCTTTCCCTTGGTAAGTACATGCGCTAAAAAGTGCACATGGGAGTGTTGCACTTCTCTAATGACTTCAGTGGGATTTCTAGGTGACCACTCACACATTAGTTTATTTTTGCAGTATTGGTGCTGAGGGAAAAAGGAAAAAAGAACAACAACCCACAAAGCAAAACAGGACTGTGACTGCTCTCTTGCAATGAAGCTTAATGACACAAGCTGTGTATATTACATAGCACTTGGCCATGTACCTCCTCTGGACCCTGTGTAGTACCCAATGGAGCTCAGATTTCATTATTATGTTTTTTTTCTCTTTTCTGATTTTATGAAATAATGTGAAAGTTGTATTGCAGACCAACAGAGCAGTGTTATCATGGCGCAAAAGGAAGTTACGTGGTGCAGAATGTGTAGCATGAGGCTGTTTGGGGATGCTTAAGGATCCGCAGGCTGTTGGAATAATGTTGAAGCACTGTGTAAAGGGGGAAGAGACAAACTTGGTGCACTCTTGTCCGTACTGCCAACTAGGAAGGGTCCCTGATGTATGTTATTAACTCTGACTGTGGTTGGGTGTTATGTGAGAGAGTCTTAGTTGGCCCAGACCAATAAAATACCAGGGAGAGTACTAAAACTTAGCAGTGTGAACAGTCAGTGTTCCAGGATCATATACCCCAGCCTTGTTTTGTTTAACAACCTGCAACTGCAGGAGATAAAAAGAGAAATTGTTAGAGAAGAGCTCTGTTAATAATCTGTAACAAGTTGCATTTCAAGGAAGGGAAGCCATTATAAATTGGATTTTGAACAAGCCAAAGTCAGTGGAGTTTTTCATGTATGTGGGGGAAATCATGATGCTTTTTTACGAATGTAGAAAGGCAGAAGCAGCAGTGGTCACCCTATATATATACTGAGAACATTAACTTCTTTTTATGCAGAGTATGTATTTGTTTGAAATGCCCTACTAATCACAGATATGTGAGTTTATTTCTGCTTTTGGGCTGTATCTAGAGCTCATTCTGCTACCACTTTGGCAGCTGACAGGCAGACCAGCTGAGGTTATTTTGTATTCTATGGATTCTATGCATTCATTGAATTTAAGATTTTATCTGTGTCCTCCAGCAGTATTAGGGAAGTTTAGACTGACAGTCTAGCATAAAAAAAATGGAGAGAGTGGCAAATGGGCAGGATATTTTTTTTTAAGAAAGCAAGTGAAAGTTTTTTATACAACATTATATAGCAGAAATATAAAACAGCTGCTTACTTTACCCACTGATTATACCAATGTATGTGCTCAAAAATTAAAAGACATGAAGGTAATCTGCCTCTTTATAATCTGTGTTCTATAAGATTATTTGATTGTTTTAGGAGTATTTTAAAATAGATCATTGAGATTGTTCATTTACGGCAGTTAATTAAAAGCCGAACACCATACATGTATCAAAGAATAAGCTGGTCCAAAATTGAAACATTAGACTAAAGACTCTTCTGTATATCTTAGAATTAGACTGTCAGAGCATAGTAAGACCGCCATGGGTGGGCACCACCTGTAATTATGGGTTTACGGCCACTGCTCACTCTGCTTTAAGGGAGAGTTTTCTTTATGTAATAAATGCAATCTGAATTTCCGTGATACCAAGCTTGATTTCTTCAATCAATTGACTCAGTTATAACACAGAACACTTTCTTCCTTAGTTTAGTTGTGGAATAATGTGGAAATAATTTATTTCTTAACAATTAGATAATAAAAAAAAAAAATCAGCACTGCTGAGAATACCACAGTAAATTCTTATATGGCTTCACAAGCCCAGATTTAGCAATATAGAGAAGGGCTAAAGTTTAACAGAGATTTTACAAAAATTACAGAAATATTTCTGCATGTCATATGCAATAGATATATAGGAATCATTTCCACAACCCTGTATCAAAAGAAAATGCTGATTTTCTGTATATTTTTAAATCACACCTGTGTTGGGCTTCTTCTGCAGGTTACTGAAAACATTTTTTTTTATTTTGAGGGATGTGTGTACAGTATCTGGCAACTTTGTAAGGAAAATAGTATGTTTTATCATATTTTATCATATTTAATAACCTCTATACAAATATAATTTCCAAAACATGATGAACTTACTCTGTGTCAGAATTTTTCAGATGAAAGAATTAGCTGTTCGTCTCATTCTGATTTCAGTAGGGTTCTGTAATGGAGTGCATATAAGCAGCATTGTAAGTGGCTGGTGTCATGCCTCTAAAGAGGAAGTTGGCATGAATCTTGGGATTTAGTCATCAAAGGTATACCTTGACATGAACAAGTAGAAGAGGACATAAAGGCCTACTGCAAATAAATAAAGAAATAAAAATAATATTTTGTACCCACTGCAAATGAGAAGAACAAAACTTAATCAGTTTATAACAAACTCACCATGATGGAGATTTCCAAGAAGATAAGTAGAGGGGGTGGAGAAAAAAAGCTGATGAACTTCAATGCAGTGGAACCTGATGCTCAGTTCTTGGCTCAGCAGCAAGGGTATCACTTCCCACCTCATATATATTTCTTGTGTGAAACCTGTTACCGAATATATTATGTTATGTTATTATGCTGATGTGGGGCTATACTACCAGTTTTTCTCAGTACCACTGTTGGCAAAATGTTGTAAATTTAAGCAAAATGTGGAGAGAAGGAAGTTAAAATGAATTCTTTAAAATTTGGCACAGAGCTTGATAGAAGATGTGGCGTGAAGAGTAGTCACCTGGTAAACACTTTGTATTCAGTTTAAACAAAAACTTAACTCCTCTATTCAAATATGCCTGTGGGAAGTAATAAATCCTATAGGCTAAAATATGCCACACTAGCTGTATTGTTGCACTAGATTTTCACAAAGTGCCACAGACTTCATTTTTCCATAGATTATGATACACCCATTCAATGCTGTAACCACAGTGTTAAGGAAAGAGGAAAAAAAAAAAAATGGTGTTGTTTTGTAACAGGAAGAGAAACCTAGCAGATGTATTTTTGCACTTATCACTCCTGTGGTGTTTGTTAAAAAAACCCAAACCCACAACTCTGCAGTTTGGAAACTGTGACTGTTAATCATGAGCAAGCAGTACAAGAGGAGAGCTTTTTTCTTCCAGCTTCTCTTCCCATGTCTCAGTCCCCATCTCTCTCTCTCTCCACAACTGCTCATTTCTCTGATTTCTCGCTGTCTCCAATTTTGTTTGATTTATCTGTGTGCTCTTATTCAGGGGCCAGTACTTTTAAAGTGGTGGCAAGAAACTGAAGTTAAATTTTACACACATAAAAAAATCCTATAACTGTATGTTATTGTAGCATTTCTTCCCCTGCACCCTTTTTTAAAGGGAAATGGGTGACAGCTTACTATCCTAATTAGTGCCTGTAAGTGCTCTTGCAATTTGCATGTAATAAGCATTAGTATTCGCATTGACTGTAATATATGCCAGATAGATCTATAGGTTACATAATGGTGACAAAATCTTACATCACTATGTCCCCTTGGCTTACTTACCTTTAATCTCTACCTGTTTAGAACATGTAACATCTGCTCTTTTCCCCTTCCTTTCCATTTTCTTCCTCCATCCCTCTTCCCTTCCCTTCCTCCTCGTGACCTCTCCACAGCATGAGTCTTTGGCCACTGTCCTTTCAGATGTTTTCTGGTCTATAAAACCTACCACAAACAGTAAAACATGAAAGTCTCATTTTAACTTTTACTAAAGTCCTTTTAACATTCTTCTGAGAATCAAGAAGATTTTATGCTATGGATGATTTCCACAACAGATATTCTGAGAATTCCAGGTATTCAAATTTACAAGCGTCCCTATACTACCAAGAGTGTAACATGGGATTAAAACACTTGCAAACTGGGCCCAAAATGTTTGTCAAAGTTCATCTAGACTCTGACAGGTACATGAGCTTAAATAATCTTATATATGTAATGCTAATTACTTTTCCCTGCCTCCTCTTTTTCCTCTATTGGCCACAAATGCTTCCTGACAAGTTTTAATTCTAGATCGTGCATTTTCACAGATTAGTTCTGTCTAGTTTTAAGATGCTCCGTGCTTCTACTTGACAGGAAACAGTCAATAACATTTTTATTGTTTTGCTTCATTAAAATGATATTCTGGTTTTGATATTGTAGATAATACAGCCAGTATCCTGACAAGACGACGGAGATACAGTCGAACCACTCAAGATATATATTACCTCCCAGTTTTGATTTCTGATGGTGGAGTGCCCCCTCTCAGCAGCAGCAGTACTCTCACAATCAGGGTTTGTGTGTGTGAGAGAGATGGACGAGTGAGAACTTGCCATGCTGAAGCTTTCCTCTCCTCGGCTGGCTTGAGCACAGGAGCTTTAATTGCAATCCTACTCTGTGTTGTCATTCTTCTTGGTAAGCCATTTTCAGTATTGAGTAATGCTATCCTTCCACTGGCTCTCTGAATGTGACAGGGCAGAAATTTTTAATATGACATGTTTTTGAACCAGAGGCTGCCTGATAGTAGGAGGTAATTATAAGCACAGAGCTGTGATTAGGGGGAAAGGTTTAGCTAAAATTAATAGGGGAAAATGCCTTTAAAGTACATTCATGAATATCTGGAATCCACTGGAAATTATTTTTCAGAGGTTATCAAGTAATTAGCACTGCAGATCTTTCTTCTGTAATTTGGAAAGATTTCAAAAAGCCACTGACTCTAATTCCATGTCTAGAACAGTGTGAAAAATGATAGAAAAGAGATGAGGAAAGCTTTTTGAAATGCATTACACTGTAAGAA
The DNA here is from genome assembly GCA_947846985.1 of Fratercula arctica. Lineage (NCBI taxonomy): Eukaryota > Metazoa > Chordata > Aves > Charadriiformes > Alcidae > Fratercula > Fratercula arctica. The sequence goes on from CANTUZ010000002.1 coordinate 83,158,676, forward strand.
GCGCCATTAGCACTGTACAAAAGCCATTTCTTAATTACCTTTGTGGAATAAGCTGATAGCAATGCACAACATAATCCACAGGGGCAAGGGACATATGAGACTCTAAGATGACTCCATTAGATAAATGCCCTCACAAGTGCATTTTCTCTTGACGACTTTCTTGTTTTTGCCCAGGCCAATTTGAACACTACCCGTTAGTTAATATTCTTTTCTTTTTTTTTTTTTTTTTTTTCTGGCAGAGGCACAACTTGCTGGGTACATATCTCTGTACTACTCGTGTGTCTTTCTGCTTTCTTATATAGATGGCAAGAGATAATGGAAATTGCAGTGTGACCCACATAGGAGATTTTGAGGATTTGTTTCCAAAGGTTCTACATTTTCTCAAGATTACTTTCCTCACAGCTTACTTCAGAACTTGTCAGAAAGCTCTTTTAAAATGTATAGTAATAAATTTAGTTTATAATATTATATTTTATCATACAAGATTGAATATTCATAAGAGAAAAAATAAACCTTTTACATTTTAATTCAATATATATGCTAAATATTGGTTTCAATGAAGCACTGAAAGCCCTAAATAATGCTTCTGAAAAATGTCAGCCCTAGTTACTCACTTCTCATTTAACTGAAAGAATGTTATCCCCTTTTATGTCCTTTATGAGATCCTTAATAATCTAACTAGTATATTTCATTACTGGCTCACGAAATCCCAGTAATCCCCGCAAAGAAATTATACAGTAGGAGAGTGCTCTTTAGCGATCCTTTGGAAGACCAGGCTGTATTGGAAGTTTGTAGTTTCAGTACAGCATTATTAATTTTCCCCTTAATTGTGTGGTCTCAGCCTGTTGCACTTTGGCATGTCACTATGTCAAAACACAGCTGTCTGGATTTCATGGGTGCTTTCCAGGCATACACTAATCCATCTTCAGGTAACACATTCCACAACAAAGGCATTGCTCACTTATGAATATAAGTACACTCTTTTCCAGATTGGACAGGTTTGGTGACCCTTTGTTACAGATACATGCCTAACGTAATGATCCTGAATACCAATATTAGCCTGAAAATAATACACCTCTGTATTTGTGACTTAGTGACTGCTATTTCTTTAACATATATCTACTTACTTCAAATATAAACTTTAAACCTAATCTAATATCTGCAGTTTTCTCTTTAGCAATTGTGGTCCTTTTCATCACCCTAAGACGTAGCAAGAAGGAGCCCTTGATCATTTCAGAAGAAGACGTCCGGGAAAATGTTGTGACATATGATGATGAGGGTGGTGGAGAAGAAGACACAGAAGCATTTGACATCACAGCATTACGGAATCCATCAGCTGCTGAGGAGCTAAAATACCGGAGGGATGTTCGTCCTGAAGTGAAGCCTGCGCCTAGGCATCATCCCTCCTCAAGTCTTGACAGTATAGATGTCCAGGAGTTCATTAAGCAAAGACTGGCAGAGGCTGATGTGGACCCCAGCGTGCCCCCATATGACTCCCTACAGACATATGCCTATGAGGGTCATAGATCAGAAGCTGGATCTATCAGCTCTCTGGATTCAGCCACAACACACTCTGACCAGGATTATAATTACCTTGGAGACTGGGGACCTGAGTTCAAGAAGCTAGCTGAACTCTATGGGGAAATAGAATCAGAAAGAACAACTTAGTTGCAATTCCCAGAACAGAGAAGTTCCTGAACGACTGGAGATACAATGACAGCAACGGTAACAAAAAACGAATGCAGTACTTGGAACTGAGCAAGTTTTATGCAGTTACTGTAGAACAAGTGCCCTTTTCATATTTGAAACTGGGTTCTCCGACTGGAAGAAAGTCAAATTTTGAAAAATACAGAAAAAAGAAGCTATTGTCCCTTGTGTATATTTTTTAATTGCTCAATAAAGTCTGTGGTACCGTATCTGTAACAATACCTAAAGTAAAGCCAAGCAATGACATTTTTATTGCGATATGCTTAACATCTCCAAGCTACAGTAAGTTTATGGTCATGCCTATTTAGGAAGATCACTAACAGAGGAGTAAAGCTCTTGCAGGTGGTTGTGATCTTGCATTTCTAGCTGTGCTCCAGGCCTTGTGATCCCAATGAGGTAGCCAATGGGGCTTACCATCAGTGTGAGAAGTGCAGAAGGGATAAACCACACCTGTGCTCTTAAATATACAGTCCTTTGATGATTTAATCTTATTGAATTATCAGGTTGCATTGAGATAGTGTCATTTCATTACGTCCGTCATAATCTTGTCATCCATAACCAGCTAACAGAGGGAGGGCATCATTAGCTGTTAGCCCAAACATGGCTCTAGCCCATAACCCCAGACCTGCTCTGTTATTGCGTGCTAGAGGAACCGTTGTTTCCAGTGTTGTGCTTTTCCTTTTTGTCTTTTCATGGGAGCATCATTCATTTAAATGGAATGGGTCCAAAGTACTCTCTAAGCAGTGACGCAGATGAGGCATAGGCTCTTTTAATAAAAGCAACAATGGCAGCACCATTAAACTATGCAGTTGTTTGGTTCGCTGTGCTTCGCTTATGTCAATAGATGAAGCTTTTTAAGTGTTTTGCTGGTCTGAGTCCAGGAGCTATGACAGTCAGTTTAAAGCACAGAGTTCTCAATCATAATGTCTCCCTATTTCTGTGTGTGACTAAAAGCTGCTGGTAAGGCATTGGAATAGAGAAAACTGAAACAAAGAGAGTAAGATGATGATGCTTTTTTCTTTTTAGTTCAATCTACTGGTATTCAATTTCTCTTAGAGTAATTTCCATCTAAGCAGAGCAAGCTTTCTTCTCCATATTTCAAGCATCATGGGAATAGGAACATTTTAAGTCAGTGGAGGAAGAAAAAATTAAAATGTACCATTATTGTGGTTCCTATAGATTAAATAAATTGATTTCTTATGTAAGTAACTTTCTAGCGTTGCAGAACTACTTAACAGTTCTGCTTAGCATTGCAGGCTGCTTAACACCTAATCCAGCAGATTCTTATGTCTTCCTTTGTTTTGTTTGAAATGTTAACCTTTTGTTTGTCTTTCTAGTGATAATACTATGAGAGGACCAGGAGTTCATAATATCCCATGAAAGATTATGACATATAAGGCTCACCATCCATTACAGTCTTCTAAGAAAATTGTAGCTCCAGTTAGGGAGGTGGACTTCTTGCAATATGCATTTGATAGAGAAACTATCCAGAGCAGAAGCTGTGTACTGTTTTTTTACTCCCTGGGCTGGTGTGGAGAGTGATACAGATCTGTATGCTCCACTAGATTCCTTCCTATACATTTTAGGTGCCACTTACCTGCAGCTCAGTACAGAAAGGAGTACCTTTTGCTCCTCCAAGCAGGGTCTCTATTGCTGACCTACTGTGGGCCACACAGGTGAACCAGATAATTAATCCTTCCCTTCTTCTGTTTGTAGTTGGGTAGGTCGTAGACATGACAGACATGACTGAAACTTCTGATCAGTTCTGCTTTGAGAATTTTTTTTTTTTTTTTTTTTTTTTGTAATGAACTCCTTCCTGAGAGGTTGTTGACTGTTTTTAGTTTAAACATCCTTCTGGAAAAATTAGCAAGTAACTTTGTAAGAAACTTTTCAAACTCTAAAAAGTATTAGTTGCACTGTAGTTCCAGAATTGGGTTTTACTACACTGTTTTGCTTGCAACTAGAAAATTGTAGTGTTTCCCTTACTGTCAACATCTGAACCCACAGGGCAATTTAGAGAGGAAAAAAACCCAAACCCAAAAATGTTCTGATGATGATTTGGAAGTAGTTTAATAATCTGTGTTCAGATTTATTTATTTATTTTTAATTTTTACTAAATATAGAATCTTTAAGGAGATGCTCAATTGTACCCTAAAGTTAAAGAGATGCTTTAATGCAGTAAGAGTTACACTCAAGCTGAGAATGGTTTATGTGTTCTTTTTTGGGAGTAGAGTTAGGATATGTTTCAGTTTTGTCCCAAAAGAAGCAACTAGTAATGCAGGATTTTGAGAAATTTTCTTTTGATTTAGATTGCACTTGCTTTATGCCAACATTTAAATTTTTATATTGTATGAGTAGAGTGCTAAGAAGAAAATCTTTCAGCGTTATCAGTACCATGGGCCATAATACTTTGTACAACATCTGCATGAAAACTGCATTCATTGTTGTATTGTAGCTTTGAGAGCCGGGTATTAGTTACCTTTATGTCTGTTCCCTCTGGTCCTACACCGAAACAGGGAAAATCAATTGTATTTTGTGCTTGAAGCATTGTTCCCTCCATTGTTTTCTTTTTATTTGCATCATAGAACATTCAGGCTTAAAGCCAACAAAAGTGCAGTGACATAAGCAAATAATCACTCCTTATGCTCATGTTCTGATTAAGTTAATGAGAGAATGAGGTCATATCTCAGAGAAATAAGAATACCCTTTTCACCATTCCTGCTGCTCTCTTTGCTGCTATACAGCACGTGCATCATACCCACTGCCCCGGGAATTCTGAATCCTTTAAAACTCTGCAGGGTTATTGAGACGCTGCTTCAGTGATGCTGCGGTGTGTCCTGTTTGGTATGTCCTATCCACAGTGATCATCAAATGTGCTTTTCTATCATGATACGTCTGCATGCTTGCTATGCTTACTGTTTTTTACTCAAGTACACGTCACAGTGTCGTGTTGTTTGCATGACAAATAGCGGAATATTAAATCTTCAGGGCCATAGAAAAAGGCCTTATGCTGCAGAAAGAACAGGTTTACAGAATTCTTTTCCTGATCTCACAAATTTTTCCTTTGTTTCTTTGCATCCTAGACACAAATTTAAACTATGTTTAAAAATTTCTATGTTAACTTTGGTTAAACTGGAAGAAAATTAACACTGTATGCCATGGAGGGCACAATCATTTTGTAGCATTGCTGATTTAAACAAAGCATACATTCAGTGAAAGTATCGTGGGAAACTCTTTCCTAGTTTATGGTTAAGTCTGATTGTATAGACTTTGCTTAAAGCTTTCATGGGTCCTTTGCGTACTTATATTCTCAAATATTTTCCTATTAGCCTAAATAGTAGCCCTGTTGCTGCTTAACAACTAAACACTGAAAACTGCCAGTTTTACTTAAACTGAAAGATACTGAGTAAAGTGAAATGGCACATACAAATTTGTGCTTAAGGGCTTTCCAATTTACAATTTTATTTCTGCAACAGCTATTCAACTAATAGTACACTTACATCAAATTAATTTGTTGCATTCCTTCAAACAAACCCTCTTTCTTGTAATGGTGAGGGCATTCAGTATGCTGTAATTTTGACACGTCATCTGAGAAAATGGTCTGTGTAAGTATTTTAAAATGTAAAGATATATTTTCAACCTAAAACCAGTCAAAAATGTAATTTAATACACCTTAAAGACAAGGAAGAGCTTGGATTCAACTGGCATTAGATTAAGATTCATACATTGAAAACAAATTAATTTGTGTATCAGTGTTACCGTTTTTACCACACATAGAAGACTGTAAAAGTTGAAAGTAAATTCACTCACTCTGTTATGCACTTTATTTTTTGCATTCTTCTTAGAAAACCAAAATAATCGTAAATGTTTTTGAATTCTAATTGATGCAGTTGTTTAAGTTGTGAATACTGCAAGAAATGTCTATGTGAAAATATTCTCACTGGTATTTAAAAGGAATTACAAAATTTCTTTGGTCTAAGGCTTTGTAAAACCATCCTTTAGAAAATCTAAATATTTAGTCTGGAGTTAACCAAACTCATAGACTCACAAAAAAGGTTAACAAAGAAAATGTTTTAAATGCAGAGAAGAATATGAAATTATGCTGCCTAGGGTTAGTCTGTGAATTATAAAGTATAAGACCTTGTACTTGCAGTACACATAAATGGCACAGTGCATTCTAAGGAACATTAGGAGCGTGTTGCAAGTACTGGGCCATCCTTATTTTTCCAAAGTCTCCAAAAATATATATATTTTTTTTAACAAAAGAGCAATGTAAAGCATACCTCCTTATGCAAGTGTTACTGATAGAAATTGTTACATTTTCTTTTAATAAACAAAAGGGACAAAATCTTTTATTCGTATTTTTCAAATAAAATATTCTCTTTGCTATGGTGATGGGTTATTGTATTCCTCATCACAACTGGAACGGGTTATTTTCTCTTCAGTCTTGTATTTTATACTTACCAAAGAAATATAACTATCTGAAGGCACTCTGTCTTCAAGAATGAGATGTGATACAGCAGTATTAATGAGGTCAATGTCAGAAGTGGTATGGTAACTTTAACTAGATTTTAATGGCTGGTATAGTCACTCAGTTGTGTCACTATTTCAAAGACTGCCTTACACGATTATTGCTACAGATGGGTAGGGAGAAAGAGAGAGATACCAAGAGATACTTTGCAACAGACTGCGGTATAACTGCTAAATGGTTCATTACTTTTACTTGTGGCGACCATTCCACTCCAACCATCACTGTCCTGAAACTGAAATACAGTGTTACAGGATGAATACATTATCCACATGAGTGAGCTAGGGAATTGCACATCTATGAATCCAGATTGGTGGTGACAGCAGGGGTTATTATCCTAAATTGACACAGAAGAGAAGAGTAAAAATAGGCAAGGACATTCACAACGATCAAGCTCAGGCACGTGCAATGCAAGTGTACAAGCATCACCCATTCTTTCTCGAAGGAATTAACAGGGTTTACCAATGAATTACATCTTAGAAAATATTGGTACCATGGCTCACAAGAAACTTGTTGCATGCAAGACCTTCTTTCTGAGACTGACATAAAATTCAAAAATAAAGCTAACGTTGAAGGAAATGAAAATACATTTTTGTTATAGTACCCTACTTGCTCTACTTTATTGCCCACAGGGCAATTTAGATTTTGTACCACCATGCTATGCAATTCTCACATGTGCCTCAGCACAGTCCCAGGGGGAAAAAAAAAAAAAAAGTTATGGTAAGATAATAGTTATAAAACAAATATTTTCAGCCAGAATTTAAATGCAAGTTCAGGGGAGAAACTAATGGTTTTGTGGTTTTTGTTTTGGTCCTCATTTGAGGCATTTGAACTTTCTAAGAAAAGTTTATAAAGATTTTACATCATCTTTCATATGTAAGATTCATTGAACTTTTTTTTTTCCTTGCAAAGCTTATTATCCTCTTATATTATTGTTAAATTAAATTTTAGGTTTCTTGAAGTCCATATTGCTCCTTCCATACATGCCAAATGTATTGTTTATATTTAGGTGCAGAGAGTCCTCAAAAGCTAGAAAGCTTTTCTTGTGAGTTTAGTGGACTTTTTCTGTGGGCTTCATGATTTTGTGTAGCATTTTTTGTGTTGTTGAACACCTCACAAATCCATCAACACACCTCAGTCTGAAAGTCCTGAAGAGCCAACAAACCCCTTCCACACTAGCAGCCTCTAAATTTGGGTTGTTCTGGAAGTATATGCAATATAGCATATTATAGCTGGTGGGCAGTCAGAACCTGCAAAAAAAGCCTCATCCAGCAAAGCAACCTTCAGAGGGAAAAAGGACATTGGAATTAGGACTCTTAGAGGATCAGAGGGCACACAGAGCTTGAAAGGAGTCAGATTCCTAGCCAAGCCTGAACAAAATCAGGGTCCCTGGGACCTTCATAGTAGACCTTGTCATCATGTGTGTTCATTGGTGGAGTTCAAATAGGTGGTGAGTTCAATGGAAAGCCTAATAAATGTACATGTAAATAGGTGAACAATTCAAATATCCGAACTGCCACATTTTCTGCTAGAGGCCTGGATAGGAATGGATCAGTCTTAATGCATTTGCAAGGCTTCCAGTGTGAACAGATTTCTGAAGCATAATGCAGTTCTAATACACACCATTACCTGCCACATTAACTATTTTGAAACAAATTAGGCTGCTTTTGACATTATTATGGATATTGTATATTGTTTACTTAAAATCTGAATTAATATCCCTGTTCCTTGTTTAAAAGTAATTATTTCCTGTATCTTCTGTAACTGGTTTGAGGATAAAGTAAAATTCAGCCATGTTTTGAAGTCACAAGCACAACATATCTAACAACCAATTTTTCATGATAGGATTTGGGCTGAGCAAAAATCAAATACTAGTTGTGTACAAAAAGTAAAATTCACTCTTACTAAGCAAACTACTTTTTTTTTTGTGTAGGCCTATTGATTTAAAGCTATGCTTGAAGTGTAAAGGTGTACGAAAATACACACATCCTGGTTATATCATGAAGACCACATTTGGATTTCTCAAAAAGTAGTAAAAATTAGCTCACAATCTGTGCTATTTGCAACCTCTTTGAATTTACTCTTTTTGATCAAACTTGTATTTTCCAGTTAGTTTCAATGCTTTGTGCTACGTAAGTTTTCGACTGGGAAATGGTAACATGGAGAAGAATGAATCAGAGATTAAAATCTTTTTAATCTCTAGCTGCTATAACTATTTTAAAAAGACTAAAATTGAAAATGTCTTTTAAAAAAAACCAGATTATCAGCTCTGAAAAGCCAGTCACTTGCATATGATGTTGGTAATAATAAAACTAATAATGTTCTTGTTCTTTCTTACTTGTATCATAAACCATCAAATCAGAAATTGTGATGCCATTTCTTCTATTATATGTCTCTAAAATGTTTCAAACCTGACATATAAAGGGAACATCTCTGGCACAAAGTGTTTGTTAATTCTGTTTTGTCTGCCCCGAGACTGAGATTTTTTTAAAATAGTTCCATACAGAGAATTTCTTTAATGTAGGATGCTGAAGTATTCTTTAAGTGTTAACTAATTGAGTTATATAACTGCAAATATAGCATCCAGTTTTCTGAGCAAAGGAAATGAAAGGCAAAGTAAACCTCTCAAATCTTGTACATGGAAGAAGCTCAGATTCTTTAAGCAGATCTGAAACCACCATGTCATAAGCATATTCTGTCCTATGTAGTGTTACTTCATAATCAAAACAAAAACCCCTCTAGTGCTCACTTCATGTTTCCAGATTGGAGTGGGACACCATCATGCCTCGGCAGCTGTCAAAATCTGAATAAATCTTTCTACAGAACTCATCAAAGTAAACTTGTTCTGCCTGGGTACAGAATGTAACTCTATTTTTTTCTGTTTTGATTTATGTAAAATACAGCTTAAATTGTCACCTCCTCTCATCATGCAATTAAAGTTTAGCAATGTCGCTTCTACTTTTCTAAAGTGGAACCTGAACCGAGACATTTCACAATTATAAATCAAATTAAATGGCCAAATAATATAAAGATACGGTGACAATAATATCAGCCATGTAAAGGATGAAGAGCAAATGGTAGAAATTAGGCAGTGGACCATTCAGTGACCTCTGAATGGCCAGTGGTAATACAGAATGATTACAGATCTGTTGTAGAAAAAATTGAACAAATACTACTGGAAAGTCAGCATACAGGACTTTTATGTACTGTAAAGGCCAGAAATGAGAATGGCTTTGTTAAATGGGAAATTCCCAGAAAAATTATTTATTTATACTGTAGTACCATCTAAATAACTTCTGGATGATCCGGACCTGAATTTCTTGGTGCTGAATGAACACCAGCTGAGATGTGCTGCCTCAGGGACCTTAGCATCTACACGAGGCTGAGAAAAGCTGTCATCCAGCTGATGATAGAAAAATATGAATAGAAATAAAGGATAATTGAGGATGTTTTATAACTGAAGTCCAAGAGACAGCCTTAACTAAGGGAAACATAAGATTGAATCATTTCTGAGAGAAAAAAGGTAAATAACTTGATGCTTCTGGGTGATATAATATTTACAATAGAAAATTTTTGGGTGAGCAAAAGTCCATGATGTAGTTTTTTTTAAACATGATAAAGGATAACTTTACAATACATACAGGAAAGAAGACTAAACATAAGGGATACAGTAATAACAGACATGAAACTGTAGTTCACTTAGTGACAACAAAGTAATTTTATGTATTTTATATATATGATGTAGAATCAAGGCCAAATATTTTGCTAGTAAGAAGAGTAACAGTAGAAAACTTGTTCCTTGAACTCAGCATAATAAAAGTGAAATTCTGTTCCGTGAAAAAGAAATGTTGATGCATCCATAAACAAATAAACTTTTCCCATCTATTGACTCCCTAACTGCCCTTAAGCAAATACCCTAATATATGTCTATTAGCAAGTAACTTACTCATATTTCATCCAGTGTGCAACTAATTAGTCCCAGCTGTTCAAATGCACTTGTCTGAAATAAACTCTCTCCATACTAAAGAGAAGACACTAAAATGAAAGGTGCTGAAGCTTCCTGGTGATGATTTCTACTAACGATCTGGAACCTTAAAACTAAGTTATTTAGGAGCTCAAAATTATGAAAAAAAATCCCTTGTTAAGTGCTTTAAGAACCTGGGGTTCAAGTGCTAGAAAAATTCAAAATCTGCCTGTTCTATTCTTAACGTATTCTTAAAAAGTGTCTAGAAACTGTCACAAACAGCAAAATCAAGTGGACACAACAATTCGTTGGACATGTGAGGGAAAAGTAAATCTAGTTCATGTAGAAGGCTAATCTACTAGAATTTCCTGAAGGTGTTGACAAGACTTTGAATAAGGATCATCTGATTGATTTAGTACACTTGGTTTTCCAATAAGCTTTTGACAAGGTCCTTCATCAAATGTATTATTGAATGACATGATCTCAAAAAATGATTTAAGAACAGGAAACAAAGTACAGGAATACTTTGTAAGGTATCTCAATACAAAGAGTGCTGTTAGGCATTATGCTAGGACTGAAGTTGTTTGGTAGAGTCAAAAATAATCTAGAAAAGCAAAGTGTGAAGCCTTGCAAAGCAATCAATGGATACTTAGTGCATGTACTAAAGTTGTGGATGAAACTGAAATAAATGCAAGGTAATGAACAAAGGCAAAACCAACCCAAAATGCACCTGCACCATAAGCTCAGAATAAACTGCTATTACTCAGGGGTGATATTTTGCGTTACTGCTTCTATTTAAATATCTGCTAAGCAGTCATCAAAACCATCATAAATAAATCTGGTGTTAAGAATTATTAGGCAATAATAGAAAATGAATTAGAAAATGTCTTTATACTACTTTGAAAACCCAGAGTGATTCCACATTTCAACTATTCAGTAAAACAGTCTGGTCCCATAAGAAAACTAGAGAAAGCACACAGAAATCAAGAACAATGTTCTCAAGAGATTTTAAAAGTTAGGACTCTTCAATATGGAAAAGAAATGATTAATGAGAATAATATTTAATAAATTATAAAATTAGAACTGCCATGCAGGAAATAAAATTACTATTACTATTTTTCACAGTACAAGAACTAGGAGTTTTTAGTTAACAGATTTAAAATAAAGAAAAGTAGATACTTTTTCACATGATGCACAATGGAGAGGTAAAAGTCATGTTGTGGATACAGAACTGATAGAGCCTTTTTTCCACATCAGGTGTGGCTTTGGGAATTACACAGTTGCAATTTGTTGTTAGGTACAGATATCTGTGCTGCTGGCCTGCACCATCCTTCTGGGTTTGTTTTTAAAAACTGCTTCAACCCCAAAAAAATTTTGCTTAGTGGCAATGGAAAAAAAATCTGGCTTCTGGCAAAAGGAAGAGATACTAAAAATGAGACCAAATGACTAGAGGGTTAAAACTGGTTCCAGTGTTTCATACCTAATAGTTGTTTGGAATATGAAGCAACCAGCTTACCTCTATCCCCTTCTGTGTTTTTCAGATTTGCCTGTCCTCCAGTTACAGATGTAGTTCATGAACCTTCTTCAGCTGACTTGGTTCATCTGTAGATAATGCCAATCAGGAAAATGAACCCACAAGTCCATTTAAAGTCCAATGAATTATGAAACTGAAGTCAAAGAACTGCTGGCCTCTACTCATCCTATACTATCCACAGGCATCTATTATCCCATTTAAAATGCTCTGAAGTGAGTCATTACTTAATTAAATTACTGAGTGCTGAGATTACAGAGCAACCACATAAAAGATTGAGAGAAGCAGTTTTAAAGAGAAATAAAAATGTGAACCATTATATTTCTCAACTATTAATTGCATCACCTCTGACATTCATGGGGTTCTTTCATACTGTGCTTGAGATTGTAGCTGACAAAATACTTGGTAAGAAACTAACTTAGCTATGTGCTTTATTCAGTATCCGGGTAGCTAAAAGAAAACTTTGACATTAAGGATTCTGACTATGTATGTTAAAATTTAAGAAATTCAAACTCAACAGTTTAAATCCATCTATTGCTGGAAATGGTAATCGAGAAGAGTGCATTGAACTATCATATCTTTTGTTACAAATGTGATAATTTGAAAGAAAGGAAATAAATATTTTAAGCATACAAACTTATAAATTTTACATCACCCATGTAATAAGCAACTAAATTATTTATATTATGTATAAGGAAAAGCATGTGTCACAAAACCACATTTACTTCTTACATGTAAATTAGTGAGTGGTCTTATTAGAATTACTCCTCTTTTTTTCAATACTTAAACTTTTTAAAGGAACTACTAGTAAGTATATTACCTGAAAATGTTTTATACTACCTAAACAAAAATAGACTGCTTTTTATTAAAAAAGTCCAAATGCTGATTACTGAGAAAAAAGTCATACATGTAATTTAACAGAACATGGTATAATCATATTGATTATAATAAAATATGTGTATGGGACTTGGATTATAAATGACTCTATGAAGGTCCTTCTGTGTTTATACATATGTGCAACTATATATACATATAAAGTAAATACGTTTTAGCTTATAATTCTTATCTTCCCTTTGCAGAATGAAGATTGCGTTCTACACATACATAGAGTTTATTGATAATACACTAAGATTTTGGGGGGGACCAATTGTGTTGCAGTGAGCTATGCATTCCTTCCTACTTGATAAGCGGAACATTTGTTTCTTGTATTTAAATTTCATCAGGATACACAAGTTTATTTCTAACTTACAGCATTTTATTATTTCCATCGATGTCATTTGTAAATGTAACAGCTATCACCCATGGTTAACATCTTATTTATTTATGCTGAACTTGCACCAACATACTGGCCACAGAAGTCTTATAATGCTGTTGGGTGTGGTCATTGAACGTGCTTCTGCACAAAATGCAAGAGAAAATCTTGCTCATATAAATAAATAACTCCACCTGTTATAGTGAGAATATTCTAGGAACACCAGAAAAATAAAAGCCTTATATTACAAAGTTCTGCTTATAGTTCAAATTTTAGTCAGTAAAGCAGATCCACACCTTCCACGGATTCACACTACACAAACACACCCTTGATACACTGTTTCATTTTTTACATTTTAAATATATGGGAAAATTAATAACTTGTTTTGAATAAAGAGTTTAAACTACTGAGAAACAGTATTTTTAAGAGAGAAGAAGAAAGTCACAGCAGAGCAATAAACTCCATACACGTGTGTCAAAACTAGAAAGATTTATCCTGTACTGAAAAGCTTCAAAACATGATCTTTATTATTATGTTTATTTGCTAGAACTAAGGGGTTTTGTTGCACCAGGAAAAAAAAAAAAAAAGCTTTCTCTTCTGTGATGTATAGTCTGGCACAGGGAAATCATTAAAGTGGGGAAATTATTGAGAGTTGAGATAGATGAAACAAGACCTCTGGAATCTATACTTACTGGGATATTCATTCTCAGTCATTTGGGGTGGCACTGGAGCTAGATTATTTCTGTATGATGTATTTATATTTATGTGTCTGTGTCTTTTTTAGCATTGTTGCATGAACTGCAAGACTGAAGGGACCACTTCATTTTGGGATGACTCGCCTGCTCTGCTGGTTCCATTTGAAATAGGCACAGATTGTCTCTCAGCTCAAAGATGCTACCCTGATAGTCTTCCTGCAGGAAAATTGCTTTGCATTCCATGATATCCAGGGTGTATTAGAAGAGAAATTATTGTGGGTGGTATGCGCTAAAGGCATTTATTTTTCTGTTTCAAAAAGCCTGGGGCAGGCACAGTTCTGATCTATATTTTAGCCATGACTGATGCCTCTACATTACTTAAGAGCCTCACAGAGCATTATGGAATATTATGTATAGGAAAAATATGACTGATGTGTGAGATTCAAATGTCTTTTATTCAAAAATTTTCTATTTTAACTACTCCATGTGCGCCAAAATGCAGGTAACTGCCTATAAATCAAGCCTGTGGTATTAGAAGAGATAACGATGGATTTTATCCCTCTGTCTTGCAGAAACACAGCACCAGGCTGACCTACATCAAGATATTGCTGCTCCTGAAGTCTAAATTTTGTGTGACTGGGCATGATGAGCTTTTATATATTGCTGTATGGAGTGAAACTGCTTCCTAGCAGGGCTTTCTAAATGAAATTTTGCTTAAGTCATGCATCCAACTGCAGTGCGCTCACACTGTTGCCCAACACACAACAGTAAGAAAGGTTTCTTTGTATGATGACTACAAAGTCACCCAGTGCAGTACTTAAGAGTCATGGCTGTTAACTTCTTACCATGTTTCATGGCAGGAACATAGGCAGCCTTCTTATCATTACTCCTGGGAGCTGAAGTATTCATTTATGTTTTCTGGCACTTAGACCTCTGTCTAAATAGGAGACTTGATTTCATTTGTTGGCCTAAAGGCTGAAGGGACAAAGCCCAGGCTCCCTTTATGCAATTCCACTGGCTAGTTTTATTATTTGATTTTTATTTGTAAGTAAATTTGATTTACACTTATTGAATTTTCTATGAGTTGACTCTCAGGCATGGCAGAAATACAAGTAAATAGGAAATCTAGTGCAGAAAAACATTTCCTGAACTTATCTGTTTTTCTTATGTTCTTCAGGTAGTAGAAAATAAATAATTAGCAACTGGAGTGCTTTCAAAAATCTCATGGTTAATTTTTGTTACCATGTTTTGGCAGACAATTAGATAACGATTTATGTTAAAGTGTTCTTGTGCATTTAACTTGACAGCCATGCACTGGGGTCAGCCCCTGCTCAGCGATGCTGCAGCAGGGTCAGTCTCCAGCTCCCCACAGCCCTGCCATGCCCAGCCGTGGGCTCTGCTGAGCCAGGCCCGGCCATGGGCCCACACCCCGTCCTATTCTTGGCCAGTCCCTGTTCCCAGGAAGGTGCCCGATGCCCTGGGCTGGGGCTGCCCCGGTGCCCTCCTACTGCTCCTGGCTGAGGGGTGGGACGTGCCCTGGCTGCCAGGCCCTGCCTCACCCAGACCTCAACGCCCTGAGAGAAGAGCCCTCTCAGATCAGTAAGTGAATTACTACTTACATCAACTTACATCACACGATCCTTTTCACAGACTTACCAAGTTTCTTCTTTAAATTTGTTTCTTTTCCTGCCCGATCTGTCCTTGGTTCTTAGTAGGCTGCTGTGGTGGGTTGACCTTGGCTGGCTGCCACATGCCCATCCAGTCTCTTGCTCACTCCTCCCGCCTCAGCAGGACAGAGGAAGAAAATAAGATGGAAAAGCTTGTGGGGTGAGGTAAATACAAGGAGATCACTGACTGACTGCTGTCACAGGCAAAACTGACTCAACTTGGGGATGATTAATTTTATATATTGCCAATTAAAAACAGAGAAAGATGGTGAGAAACGAAGACAAAAGCAGGGCTCTAGTCAGTCCATAACAGCTCCTCTCCGCTGCTCCTTCCTCCTCACACTTTTCCCTGCTCCACCACCACCGGACCTTCCGCCAAGGTCTCTGCCGGGGCCGCGGGGGCATCTCTGCGGGGGCGCCCGGAGCCCCTCCTCCCCTCCTCCCGCTCTCCCCTCGGGGCTCGCAGGGCTGTTTCTCACCCGGTTTCCCTCAGCCCTGGCTGCCGGGCAGCGTTTTGCCCTTTCTGACACAGGCTTTCCCCGCGGCGCCCGCCCGTGGCTGAGGGGCTCAGCTGTGCCCTGCGCTGGGGCCGTTGGAGCCGGCTGGAACCGGCTGTGTCCGGCACGGGGCAGCCCCGGCCCGGCGCCACAGGGGCCGCCCTGCTGCCGGCTCCGGGGCACTTGCACCCTATACAGCTGCTCTAGAATCTTCTCCGAATGTATAGCCATGATTCTTCCACGATTTTAATACACGTAACTGATTTTTTTCTACACTGGATTCTGCATGATTTCCAAAAGGCTTTTTTTTTTTTTTTTTTCTTTTCCCCCAATCTCTGCCCTGGCTTGTCCAATCTAACCTCTATAAAAGTCAATAAGAGTGTTACTGCCCTTTTCAAGTGGGCTTTGAATAAACTGTTCTTGCCTACAACCTGTATTCTGTAAACATAAGAGCATCACCTCATGTTTAGTGGGCAGACGCTAAGCTCTCTCCGATGGTGGAATATTTATCTAATTATTCTTATTTTATTGCTGTGGCTAGAGCTTGAGGGCAGCCGATGTGATTTACAACATCTAGCTCAGAGAATATATTCATTGGTTTTCTGCTTGGTAACAAAGCCTAGTTACCAAACAGGACTGCAGAGCCGAAAAATCTTCTGCATTCCCTCCATGCCACTAGACTTTGCCACTCCTGTAAACTTCAAACTCAATCTGAAGAAGCACAAACAGAAGCGTGATTGATTTCTCAGTGTGAACCAAGATAGAAGAACATCTAAAACATAACTTAGCATGATAAAAGATACTACACACACAAAAAATGCGTACCCCTCTATTGAAACAATGGTCCCTAAGGCTTGGTCAGTACTGCTATTTCCAGTAGTACTGCAGAGGAGAAAATGCTGAATAACTAACTACATCATATATATTCAGTGCATAGTACATGATCTGCTTTCTGAGTAAGTTGGTACCGGACATCGCTATTCATAATGGTGTTTGGCATAAGACAATGTACTTTTTATTTCAGGCACGGCAAAAGGTACTATTTTCTTGTGCCTTTAAATCTAATTGCTTAAAGTATTCCAGAGAACTCCAGGCAGTTTTGTGCAGGAAACAAAACAACTTAAAGCAGTTTTTAAAGGTAACCAGAAATTCTTTCTTTACTTTTTTTTTTTAAACATTGCCTCCTGTGCCTCTCGTTTTCCACAGCAGTGATCAGGCCTCTCATAAAAGCTCTTGTAACAGTTTTCAGATAGTTTCAGTCATTTTTGCTTCACTTGATGGAGATTACTATTCCCATGTGTTGTGTTAGCTGAGTAGTCATGCAGCACATTTGAAGCTTAAATTAAAAGTCCATTTTTTCCCCCTGAACAAGATTCATAAATAAAAAATATAATCTCTGAATAAAATTCAGGCATTGCACTGAAGGGAAAAGGCTTTATATGTTAACACTGTCAAGACTCAACGATGCATAGTAAAATGGCTCCACAAGCGATGAAATTCAGATTTCAAGCTAAGTTACCTGACTCTTGTTTAAAAAAAATGCACCAGTTTACCTAAGTTTGTAAGGATTTCAGTCAAGATCAGTTCCATTTTAGTATGCAGGTGTGCTGACTAAAAAAACGTGCTGAATAAAAAAAAAAAAAACAAACCAAACCAAAACAAAAAAATAAACAAAAAAAAAACCAGCCTACCCAAACACGCAGGCTGTTTTTCTGTACCTTAAATCATCACTCATAGGGTTGTCCTGCTGCCCTAGAGGAGGTCGCCTTCAAAACATAATATCTGAGGGACATGCAGAAATGTGGCATCTAGATGCATCCATTTATCACGCACACACTTTTCCTCTCCCTAACTAGTGTTAATTCAGCAGGATCATCCTCGTACACTTAGCTTACTGTTAATGATAAAGCAATGAAGGCTAATACCAATCGTTGGGATCTCATTAAAATGAGATATTGAATGCCCTCAAATCATGTCTATTCTTGCAACTGTCAAAGGAATGTGATTTTTTTCAGATTATGGATGGTCTTTCCAAGTTGGTGCTGGTAGTTCTATTAGCTTTGAAAAAACACTGACAGTCATACACGGCCAATTCATATCACTTGGTATTTTACAGAAGGTGCTATACTCAGTGCTCTCTCATTCTTTGTGCATGAACAGTCCCTGGGCAAATAGGTATCTAACCCTGTTCAATAGCAAGACATTAGACAACTATGTGTATCCAGCTGGGAAAACTGAAATTCTTTACTGCTCAAGTGTTCAAGTACCATACTGACATAACACTCAAAATTTAAATGTTGAGGGTAGCCCTACTTTTTGAATAAGAACAAGTTTATTTTGAACTGGTGCTTTGAGAGTGTAATTAGTTTTGCGTGAATTTGCTCTTTTTTTGCTACTTTGTCCATCTCTGCTCAAAAGACCACTATAAATAAAACAGATTTAAAGACAAAACTAGATTAGAAAGAATTGCTTTGATTATACATCTAGTCCTGTTTTAAAAAAATTATTTAACCTGCTACAGCAGTTTAAAAATTGCTTGATTCCTTAGACAGTTTTCCTAACAAAAGTCATATCTCAGATCCTGGGAAACAGCCACTTTCATAAATCCACTGATTTAAAGAGTAAGAATAAAACAGATAAAAAAAATAATTGAATGTACAGATTTGCACAACCCAATTTGAGAAAAAATAGCTGTCCTTCTATATTTATCTTTCGTTCCGTGAAGTGATTATATATTAGATAAACAGAACTCTCAGGGAAAGTTAGAGCTGCTTGAATCATGTTTCCATGCTGAAACAACACTTAATTTTCTTGCTTTTGGACTAATGTGTTTACCAAAACCAGATGCAGTGGTTTTGCTCATTATGCCAATAGAGTTGAAACTCTGTTTCTGTGCACTTGCTGGCCTCTTGTGCCTTTGAAAGTAGCTGAAAGCTTTAAAATCCTTTAGCTGGCTTGATTAGACAGTGGACCTTTGCCTGGCATTGATTTCAGGATTTGGAGTTTATTAGTGCGTCACCAGGGTATTTTTTTTGCTATGTATTGTTGGCAATTACACAACTTCTAGAACTGCTAAATACTAAAACCAATCAGAATTAATGCTGATCTCTTTTAAAAGGTTTCAGTGGCTTTTTTTTTCCCTTGTATGAGTACAGAATTCTCATTTATATACTAGTACTTTAATATGTTTTATATGCATATGTGCTAGTTCTAAAATTTGTATTCACCTTTTAATACAGGAATGCAAGTGAAAAAGAAATGGTGACTGAGTGTGGATTTCATTTAAAGGCTAATACATGTTAAAGGCTTTTAATGAAAAAAATAGAGATGAAAAGCCAAACAAGATATTTACTGAAATAAAAGCTCATACAGTGATTTGCAGTGTGCCATATCACTCCCTCCTGAAGACAGAACCAGAGTGGCAGGTTATCTATATGATACTTATGGTGAAAGAATGTTCAATGAATAAAGCACAGGGGTAAAAGAGGGGTTATGATCTGCAGGTTGCTGGCCGTAGCATGGCTGTGTATAAAGCATTGATTGATGGCATTAGAAGCAGAGTGCTATGCAGGACATCTAACAAAAGTGTAAATAACCAAATAAAATGGATACTATCAAACACAAACAATACCTCCTTGTTTGGTGCTGTTTGTACACTTGGTAAGTGTACCTGCTATTCCATAATTACTGAGTTTGAAAATACGGAATAGTGAACAACTGTGGTCTGATTCCCACAGAAAAGCACCTGACACTTTTTTTCAGTTTTGATTGTGATCTTCGGCTGCTCTTCATTGAACACAGTTTCCTGACCAGTTCTGCATCCACTTGATTGAGGTTTCATCCAGGTTACGTTCCTCTAACTTGCCCTGGAACATCACACAAAATAGTATCCCAGCCTTTACTAGTGTCTGCATATGTGACACCTATTCTTTCTTCATTAGAGGCAATGCGTTGCAGAAATGGAAAGTTGATTAGACATAGAAATATCTTCACCAATTCACTGGTTTGTGTGTTGTTTTTTTGTTTTGTTTTGTTTTGTTTTCCTTTTAAGGTACTTACAAATATTTTGTAGGATTATTTAACGTCTTGTGAGAACTGGACCTCAGCTGAATGATACATAGTATTTTGAGACATTTTTTCTTTTTTTCTTTCAGACAGGCAAAATATTTCTAGTTTTCTGAGATGTTGTATGTCCTCCATTAATTTTCAAAATAGAAATTAATGGGTAGAACTGTTAGACAGTTTGACCCTTTCTCATATAAGTAATGAATTTCCTAGTGAATGAGGATGTTACTTTGATTTTTGGTCCTAATGTACTAGGAACTTATGCCTAGTAGATGCCATTATTCACTTTGTCTGTTGTCTGTATTCATCTGAGATTTCAAAAAAACTTGTGATATAGCCATGTTGGTCCGTCATTAAGGCTTACATCTTTCTTCCAAAATGGATATTTTGAATCTGTGTTTTTAATACAGGGGTTTTTTAATAAATTCTTGGTTGTTTCTGACAATTTGCACTGTAGACCAGCTGCATTTCTACTGAGGAAGGACTATTATCTGCCATGACACAGAACCTTTCAAAAAGTCTATTTCCCTCTGTATCCTGGACCTTCGTGCAAAAGGATATATCCCTGAAATACACTCTCCTTATTTCTTTGCCTATGCTAAGAACCTTAGAAATCGAGGTTCTTTAAAACAATAGTCCAGTCATGCAATTTATGCCACCAGTCTTAGTCTGAACCAGTTAGGTCATAATTTTAACTGTGTATTAAGGTGTACAGATCCTCCTCTTTTTTTGTTGTTTTTTTTTTTTCATTTTTCTTCCCAATATGTTGCACATTAGTGTATGTTTGCTCATGTCTAAGATGTTGAGTGGACCAGTTTACTGCCTTTCTTCTTGTTGCTCTTCATTGCGTATAGTCCATGTCCAGGCCACCATTACTTCCTCCTTGTGCACACATTTCTCTGTGCTTTGCAATCGTGTACTAATAAGCCAAGTTTACAGTTCTTCCTTCTCAGTCTCCAGGGCAATGTGCAATGCTCTGTAAGACACAGTCCTTCATGGTCCAAGAGCTACAGATGTTTAGATTCCTTACACATTTCCAGGCACTTTCTCTGCTGGTTAGTTTTAAAATGTTGCTGATACCCATTATTCTCTCATAATTTATCTCCCCTCTTTTCCTTTTCTGCCTCTCCATACTTGCCCATGGTTTTGGTTTTGTCCATATTTACTCCTTTTTTTTGTTGTTTTGCCCAAATAAAGCTTCTTCTAGGGCCTTTCCTTACAAAATGGCGGGTTTAAACCTGCTCAGGGCAAGAAATATGTGGTAAGACCACATAAAATAATACCAGTTAAACTATGCTAGAAGCAGAAAGACAATAACAGTGAGAGGACAGTCAATTAGTTTTTCTGAGAAGCGCAATCCTAGAAATATACAAACACATCTCTGACTGAACTTGTGTCTCCACACACTGTTTTATTATGCAGATGTAATTGACCTAGATGAGAAATATATCTACTATGCTTCAGTCTTTGCAGAATGACAGACATTTCTATCTCCAGATGCCTGGTTTCATGCATGCCAACCATGTGACTAGAATCCAATCACTTTTATATGTGGAGACACATAGTACTCCTAATTCAGAATATGCATGTCATCAAATCTGATGCATACTTGTACACATAATAGCAATTTCTACAGTGTGTCCTTGGCAATAGTATACTTCTTGAGTCTTGATCTCAGCAAGTACCTTCTTATGTCTAGAACTACCTTTAAACTCTTTGAGAATGATAGGATCTTCTCTCTTTTCTAAGTAACTTAGTTATTGTGTGGGGTTTTTTCACAGTCAGTTACTCTTTTTAGCATGTTTACAATGCTGCATCTATACAGGTTGGGATTTACTGGTTTTAGGAATCTCTGCTCTGGCACGTGGAGCACCTTCTCTCTGTCTTTCTTCCCTGACCTTGGTTTCTGCAGGGTTGTTTCATATTTTTTGCACTCATCTGTCTCACAGCTGCTGTGCAGCATTTTTTTTACCCTTTCTTAAATATGTTATCACAGAGGCATCACCAGCATTGCTGATGGACTCAGCTTTGGCCAGTGGTGGGTCTTTCTTGCAGGTTGATGGAACTGGCTCTGTCTGACATGGCAGCAGCTCCTGGTCTCTTCTTACAGAAGCCACCACCCATCTAGTCCCCCTGGCTACCAAAACTTTGCAACGTAAACCAAAGACACCAACTCTTCTCTGTAAGTTCTGATGAATAAGTCAAAAACAATGGTCTTTGTGACTTCTTTTTTTTTTTCTAGATTATAAGTTTCTGTCTCTAAATGGGAGAAAGAAAGCATCTCATCCAATTGTTATGAGAATTCATGTAATATTTGCATTATGTTTTGAATATTTGTTTTTCCTTTGGGCATCATTAATTAAAAAAAAAATAGCAGTTACATCTTTCTATATTCTGATTCTGCTTTCCTTTCCTATCATAGAGAAATATAGATTGTATTTTCCTCCACTCATTTCTGTAACTCATTTAAAAACAAAAATTCTTTTTCATGTATTGGAGGAAATGTAATAAACTCAGTAATTGTTTTGACACATACTTTAAATTGTGAGGAAAAAATGTAATTTTGAAAAATAATTCTGCTTTTCGCCATGTAAGTATGTGTTAAATGACCTGAAACAGGAGAAGAATTAAATACCTTATCAAGAAAGATTACATTTGTTTGTAATTTCTCTGGTGAAAGAGCATTCATCATTCCTCCTCACCTTCCCCCCATCTTTTCATCCTGAACTATAATCCCATCATTTGCTTGACTGACTTTCTTGAACTTTGACATTTGGTTTGCTCATGCAGTGTAAAAAGAATTAAGTTGGAGCACCCACCCAGGTGGGATCTGTTTGCCTACACAGTCCTAGCTTCTCTGCCTCTCATTTGTCCTAATAATACAGCCAGCAGCATTAATAAGCCTAATCAGACCACATCAGTTAATGGACTGTCTTGTCACAGACGGAATTTTCTCTTTAGTGGCAGAAGGGAATCATTTCAATGGTATATCTCTTCTGGACATTCTCTATCTGTATACTTCCTCCCTCCATCACAGCTCTCCTCTCTCTAAACCATCGCTGGTTTTAATTAATATCCTCTCTTCCTGTCTTTGAGTCACTGAGACAGTAATAACCTGTGATGAGTCATTTTGTGTTATGTTATACGATTTGTATGGCAGTATCTTGAGCATGGCATTAGGTTTCATTGTACAGCTGCAGCTCTACTGTTTATTGCTATAGACCATTGCAATGAAAGGCAAATAAAAGCAATATAAAATTATAATACATTTAGACCTTACTAACAGGATATGATTCCTTATTTTAATATGACAAGGTATCAGCTGAATTTCTACCATTGACGTTGTAGAAGAGGTTCATTCTTTAATTTTATTAAGATACAGATTAAAATTTAAGGTGTCTTGGAAAGAAACATGACCGAAAGAGGATGAGACATCTATTCCAGCACTGCTCACTTTTTTTGTAATTTCGATGGTAACCCTGCTATCTATTGGGGGTTTTTTTTCTGTATTTTTGAAACTCTAAGCTAGTTTCTGCCCTTACTTACAGAAGAGACAACTTTATAGCTGCAGCGTTAGCTTCTTTTACACAGATAGAGAAGGTGTTCATAATGCCATAAAGTCAATGCTTCCTCAGAGACTGAATATAGGACACTAAATAGAGACAATGATTAGTGAAAATCTTAGCCATGGTTGATTCCAAGACAAATTATAAAAGCTTCTTTAAACTTTAAGCTTCAAAAAAAGATTAAATTAAAATTGAAAGCTGATGTTTACTGATAAGCTCAAGATAGCAGACTAGCTGGCATGTCATAAGTCAAATATTTAAATTTTGAATTATTAATTCTGTAATTCTGTGAATTATAAAATCAATAGTTATTTCTGAATTCTTTGCTGATTGCCAGGTTTATTCCTGGTTTATGACTGATATTGTTCAGCTATTTCTATTCTTTGCTGTTAAAAAAGCACGCTACTACAGGGTGTCTTTCCATATCAGATTAAACATCTGAAGACTGAATTTTGCATGCAAGTAGGCATTCCTATTTCACCTTTAATGCTGAAAAACTAATAGGTCACATTTTTTTGTAGATGCAAAACTGATGTAAAGCATGGAAGAATGAATAGTATATTTTTTTAAAGTGATTTAGATGTTTTACAGAAACTTAGTTTTTATATTTAGTAAGATACAACGCATGGGTAACCAGATATCTTGTAGGACCAGTATGTACTGAATTTGGCTCTTGAAATACTTTACATAGCAGGGCACAGTTAATCTGTAATTTACATAATTGTAGTACAACAAAAGGAATGCGTGTGACTGACCTCATTGTAATATCTCATTCATCCTCTTATCTTTTTTATTTTATGAAATTAATTGCCAATTATTTTTTTTTCTGCTTGTGATGATAGTTGGCAGTTTATTTTGTGTTACAGAAAAAATCAAAACTCATGCATTCTTCTTTTCAACTTTAGTGATTTCATGTCTCTACTGGTTATTGATATTCTTATTAAAGCCAAACAAGCTGAAACAGCTAGACTCCATATTTATGCTCTATAAATCCTATTAATCCTATTAATGTCTATTTTAAAAGTCAGCTAAGGAGGAGCAAAATGATGTGCAAGTGATATTTTGTACAGTGTTATGCAAAACAAGCATAAACAAATCAAACGAAAGCCCCAGTGGGTGAGCAAACACACAACAAAAACCCTGCTAACCCTTCCTTAAAGCAGACCCTCCAAGGGAGAAGCAGAGCATGGGGTAAAGGCATAGGTAGCTCTCTTTCATTTCCCTCACAGCTGGACAATTAATTCACTCAGCCTCCTGGGTAGCTGGCTGATCTTGAAGGGTTTGTTGCATAATGAATATTTGCTCGACGCTGTGGAAAATAATGATAAAAATATCATCCTTTACTTATTTTCCGTCAACAGCTCGCAGATTCTGTAGTTTTTTAATATGATTTTTTTTCCCCCCAGGTGTTTGTGAGGAGAGACTAGAGCTGTGAGTCATAAGAGAGAAACTGTCTACATCATGATGTAAATCCTTCCAGAGTCATTTAAGAATACTATTAAAAAACAGCTGTTTATGAAATTGGTTTTATATGTACCTGATGCAAATTCTTCTTCAATGGGCTAAAACAGGGATAACATAAATCCAGTGAAATATCCAGAAGAGAAAAAAACTTGGCCATGGAGCCACACAATAATTGTTTAGAAACTTTGTGGAAAATATGATTTCAATCAAAGGAAGGAGAATATTTAGTTATAAAATTTTCTATAGCAATCAGTTGACCACTGCATGATAATAAAAAGCATTTCCATCCAAATTCATAGCAAGCTCAGGAGGAACATTCATGGAGTGCTGAATAAAGTTGTGGGAAATAGATGGATACATGCTCTTGCCTATTGCACATGTTTGCCAATGTATATGTAGCTGCTCTCAAAATGATGAGGACTTCACTCCGTTCTTTTACAGTTTGAAACTTTATTATCACAGACTTTTTTTATTGTCTACCACCATAAGGTATAAAAGACTTGTAATACCTTTGTGAAGGTAACACAAAATGCATCTGAAACTTCTTCCATGAATAAAGAGAATATAAGGTTTGTCATCTGTATTAAATTAAATAACTCAATAGAAATATTGATCATGATCATATCTCTTTTTCAGAAGTGAAGAGCTCTATAACTAATACATAAAAGGCACACATTTTGCAGATAAACAAACGTAGCGTCAAAAGTCTGTGATCCTGTAATCAAACATTTAAAATGCAAAGGTAATGCATAAAAAACCTACTGTTTCTGCATTTAATTTTATTTCATTTTAAAAGGAGTAGGACTGGAAAAGAGAGACAGAGACGTTAATTAGTACTTTAATTATGCCTTATCTGTAGAATAGTAAACACAACATTGTGTACAATATCATCTATAACTGACTGTATAAATTGAAAAAAGCCATAGCTTTCTTACATCCTAACTTGCAATTTCCTGAGGATCAAACCACATGGAGTTTTGCAGTTGGGGTCAGAAGTCATCTGGACAAAATAGTACAGAGTATCAGTAGAGGACGATGTGAAGTGCTTTTCCTTGTGAATGTGCTACCTGCACAGTGCAGAGCAGGTGCTCCCAGAAACTGAATGATGAGAATGTGGTTATTTAGTAAAAGAATTTACATAACCCCTCTTGACACATTGTGTTGGTTTATTACCAGCATGACAGAGACTTCCAAATTAAGTGGTGCAAAACAGGATGCTTTTCTCAAATAATATCAGCTGGCTTTGTTCTGTAAGTTCTTTGTAAGGTTCTAAAATAGTATCTGACAAATTTGCTTATTTTATCTACTTCAACTTTTTTAAATATACAAGAGCAGTATTAAGACTACCCAAAATAATTAAAACCAATGGTCCAAAATCAAGCAGTTTCCCAAGCTGTAATGTCAAGCACATTTTTTTATGAGCAATGTTTACAAGAACATATTACATTTTTCACATTACAAAATCATACATTAGCTGAATGATGATGGAATTAAAGTCAACTTTTATAACTTTTTCCACTGAATTACCTTCACTCATCTGATTAGACCAAGGTAACAACTGAAATTATACAACTGAGTTACAGAACCTCTTTGATAGCCAGGACTCAGTCACTGCAATCTCTTCATATGTTAAACTGATCTTCTTACATTTCACACCTTCACTGGAAAGCAGTAGTAATTGCAGAAGTACACATGTAATATTTGCAACAGTTATAATTCTTTCAAAGGAAAATAGCGACTGTATTTGTGAGTCAGACTGCAAAGACAGCTTAGGAGTCAGTCAAAGCCCTTCATCAACAGAGCTCTTTCTTTAGTCTGTTTCAATACTTTTTTTCATCTTTCACACAGTATATTATATAGTCATGAGAGAAATAGCGAGAGCATTCCCAGACAGAGATAATGTCATACACAATACCATATTTATTCAAAACTTCATTCATGTTCTTCAGTGTGGCCAGGCCAGGGGTCATAGGCCTTTAACTCCTGAGAGAGTACAACAAAATCTGTAGCAAATTTCTTTGCAGAAGCTCCACATAAATAAAAACATAAATAAACCTAAATAAAAAACAAGTTCAAAACCCCATTATCTACATAGATAGGATATATAGAATCATAGAATTGTAAAATGGTTCGGGTTGGAAGGGACCTTAAAGATCATCTAGGTCCAATTCCCCTGCCGTGGACAGGGACACCTCCCACTAGACCAGGCTGCTCAAAGCCCCATCCAACCTGGTCTTGAACATTTGCAGGGAAGGGGCATCCACAACTTCTCTGGGCAACCTCTTCCAGGGTCTCACCATGCTCACAGGAAAGAATTTCTTCCTAATATCTGATCTAAATCTACACTCTTTCAGTTGAAAACCATTACCCCTCATCCTATTGCTACACTCCCTGATAAAGCGTCCCTCCCCATCTTTCCTGTAGGCCCCTTTTAGGTACGGAAGGCTGCTATAAGGTGTCCCCAGAGCCTTTTCTTCTCCAGGCTGAACAACCCCAACTCTCTCAGCCTGTCTTTGTAGGAGAGGTGCTCCAGCCCTCTGATCATCTTTGTGTCCCTCTGCTGGACTCTCTGGTCCGTGTCCTTATGTTGGGAGCTCCAGAGCTGGATGCAGTGCTACAGGTGGGGTCTCACAAAAGCAGAGCAGAGGGGTTGAATAACCTCCCTTGACCTGCTGTCCATGTTTCTTTTACTGCAGTCCAGGATGCAGTTGGCTTTCTGGGCTGTGAGTGCACATTGCTGGGTCATGTCGAGCTTCTCACCCACTGACACCCCCGAGTCCTTCTCCTCAGGGCTGATCTCAATCCATTCTCCGCCCAACCTGTATTTGTGCCTGGGATTGCCGTAACCCAGGTGCAGGACCTTGCACTTGGCCTGGTTGAACTTCATGATTTTTGTACAGACCCAGCTCTCAAGCCTGTCCACGTCCCTGTGGATGGCATCCCTTCCCTCCAGTGTGTCAACTGTTCCACACAGCTTGGTGTCATTGGCAAACTTGTTGAAGGTGTCCTTCCAACAAACCGACATTTTGGTAAACTTCAATTTCTAAATCATCATTGATTATATTTTGCTGCAATTAACTAAAACTTTCTTTAGGACTATTACCAATATGACATAAGCCATTTCTGCTACAGTGATTTGCCATTCAGCACTAGAACAGAAGAAAAGTTACTGTAAAAAAATGGATCAATTGAACCATTCCTTTTGTACAGCTTCCAGCAGAATCACTTAAATAAAAAGAAGTAAAAATAAATTTGAAAGGCCTGTTTTATGATGTGAACAGTTATTAAATCTCAGACACAGTCAATGGAGACATTCATTGAAATGGAGGGTAGAGATGGAGAGAATAAAACAGCATCAAGAGATAGATGTAGCTGAAACAATATCTCTGTTATACAAGAATGATGAAGACATCTTAAAAGGTTAGGATAAGTAGGAAGAAAGCAGTGCTAATGAGCTCCACCCCTTGGACGAGACATCCTCCACTCCAGCTTCTCACCCAGGATCATGATCTACCAGCTATCTTCCCTCTTCTGTTCCTGGATTGCCACAGGCAGATTGATGGCACTTTGATGACTGACCCTTTTGCAGTCCTTAAGCTTCCTCACATGACTTCTTTCTTTTTGGTGGACACTTCTGCTGCCTCAGCTGTCACTGGCTTTGATTGGTTTGCTGTCCTCTGTTTCCACAAAATTAATGTTTAATAGTAATTGCCATTATATAGTAAGATCAGTTGTACATGCAAGAGCTGACATTTTTTCTGTATCTTATTTAACATTGCAAACTGAATCTGCTCCCCAAGGAATCAGATACAGGCACCATGACATACCTCTGCAGGATTTACATCTGGTCAAACCTGAAGTCTGTGTCAGAGCTAGGAGCAGAGCAATTGTACTCTGTTGCAGTTCAATATTATAACCTGCCTTTCTTTCTAAACTCAAGAGACTTGCACTAATTTATAATGAATAAGTTATTCTGCAACATGCAGACCATGTAATAGGTTTCCTGTACTATGTTAAGTGCATTTATTTAAATATCATTGACTCAAGTGAGGCTGTGCACATGGCTGATATACTGCACTGACCAGAGGTATTTTCGTACAACATAGTTAATTTAATGATGGAAGTTTAAAGCATGCCTCACAGGGTTTAGAGATGATGTAGATGTTCTATCTATAAGTAATGTATTATGTAGAAGAGTTGTTGGAAAATAAATGCACACTACTTGTAATAGTTTCCAAAGCAATATAGAAAGAAGTAGTAATTTTTCCTGGAAATTCTCAAAATGTTCACTTGGCTATCCAAATCAAGTTTGAACTCACAGAATCACAGAATTTTAGGGGTTGGAAGGGACCTTCGGAGATCATCTAGTCCAACCCCCCTGCCAAAGCGGGTTCACCTAGAGCAGGCTGGAAAGGATTGTGCCCAGGTGCGTTTTGAATATCTCCAGAGAAGGAGACTCCACAACCTCTCTGAGCAGCCTGTTCCAGTGCTCTGCCACCCTCAAAGTAAAGAAGTTTTTCCTCATGTTGAGATGGAACTTCCTGTGTTCCAGCTTCTGTCCATTGCCCCTTGTCCTGTCACTAGGCACCACTGAGAAGAGCCTGACCCCATCCTCTTGACACCCGCCCTTTAGATATTTATAAGCATTGATAAGATCCCCTCTCAGTCTTCTCTTCTCCAGGCTAAACAGAACGAGGTCTCTCAGCCTTTCCTCATAAGACAGGTGCTCCATTCCCTTGATGATCTTTGTAGTCCTCTGTTGGACTCTCTCCAGTAGTTCTTTGTCCTTCTTGAACTGGAGAGCCCAGAACTGGACACAGTACTCCAGATGTGGCCTCGCCAGGGCAGAGTCGAGGGGGAGGATGGTCTCTCTCTACAGAGCTACTTTCCAGCAAGTCAGACCCTAATCTGTACTGGTGTATGGGACTATTCCTCCCTAGGTGCAGGACCCTACACTTTCCCTTGTTGAACTTCATTAGGTTCCCCACTGCCCATCTTTCTAGCCTGTATAGGTCTTGCTGAATGGCACCACAGCCTTCTGGTGCATCATCCACTCCTCCCAGTTTTGTATCATCAGCAAACTTGCTGAGGGTACACTCCATCCCCTCATCCAGGTCGTTGATGAATATATTGAACAAGACCGGACCCAGTACTGACCCCTGGGGAACACCACTACTTACAGGCCTCCAACTGGACTCTGTGCCACTGATCACAACCCTCTGAGCTCTGCCATTCAGACAGTTTTCAATCCACCTTACTGTCCACTCATCTAACCCATGCTTCCTAAGCTTACTTATGAGGATGTTATGAGAGACAGTATCAAAAGTTTTGCTGAAGTCAAGGTAGACAACACCCACTGTTCTCCCCTCATCCACCCAGCCAGTTATTCCATTGTAGAAGGCTATTATGTCAGTCAAGCATGATTTCCCCTTGGTGAATCCATGCTGACCACTCCTGGTGACCTTCTTTTCTTCTACATGCTTAGACATGACATCCAGGATGAGCTGTTCCATCACGTTACCAGGGATGGAGGTGAGGCTGACTGGCCTGTAGCTTCCTGGGTCATCTGTCTTGCCCTTTTTTAAGACTGGAGTGACATTGGCTTTCCTCCAGTCCTCAGGAACCTCTCCTGTTCTCCATGACTTTTCAAAGATGACGGAGAGTGGCTTCGCAATAACACTTGCCAGCTCCCTCAGCACTCGTGGGTGCATCCCATCAGGGCCCATGGATTTGTGGGTGTCAAGTTTGCCTAAATGATCTCTAACCTGATCCTCCTCGATTGAGGCAGAGTCTTCCTTACTCCAGGCACTCTCTCCTACCTCCAGGGTCCAGGGTTCCTGAGGGCCGGCCTTAGTAGTAAAGACTGAAACAAAGAAGGCATTCAGTAACTCTGCCTTCTCTGCATCCTCTGTCACAGGGCACCCGTCTCATTCAGCAGCGGGCCTACATTTTCCCTAGTCTTCCTTTTACTGCTGTTGTACTCGAAGAAGCCCTTCTTATTGTCCTTGACATCCCTTGCCAGACTTAATTCCAAGTGGGCCTTAGCCTTCCTTGTTGCATCCCTGCATACTCTGACAGTGCTCCTATACTTCTCCCAAGAGGCAAATCCTTTGTTACACATTATATAAACTTCCTTCTTCCATCTGAGTTTTTCCAGAAGCTCCCTGTTCATCCATGCAAGTTTCCTGCCTCTTTTGCCTGATTTCTTCCTCCTAGGGATGCACTGATCTTGAGCTCGGAGGAAGTGGTGCTTAAATATTAACCATCTCTCTTGCACCCCTCTTCCTTCTAGAGCCTTAGCCCGTGGGATTCCTCCAAGTAGGTCTTTGAAGAGGCCAAAGTCTGCTCTCCTGAAGTTAAGGGTTGTAATTCTATAATGACTGTAATTCTACAATTTTTGCTTCTTTCAAGAGTGATGAGATGAAATAGACTGTGGCAGTGATGAATAGCGAGAAATCTGTCTGAACAAACAAACCACCTGAATAGATGGAGATTTCAATTCAAAGGTGTTACCCCAGCAGTTCACCTAAGAGTTTATTTTTGTGAATGTTTCACTGTCTGTCCTGCTTGATGACAGCAAAGAGCTTTGCAGACTGTTACCTAAAGTTACAAATATCACATATAAAATACACGCACCTATATGCATACAGGTTATACTGCCATCTCAGTCTTTTCATTTTCAAGAACTGCATACTCGTGAAGCGTTGAAGTTCTGAATTTACCAGTCATCTGTTCCCTAGAACTACACTGGTGAGTGAAATACATTAGCTAAAATACTTTGCTTTAGCTCAGTAATCATAATAAAATATAACTAAATCCACCAATTTAGATATATTCACTAGAGATTAATGTTCTAACCTATTAGACCATGCCTGTGTTGGTATTATTAACTGAAATATGACCTGAAACTGTGGGCAACAAGAATCTAGAGATAGAACTGCAGACATTGCTGACGCCATTCCTCCCTTAGGAGCTCCTTTCAATGTTAAAACAGGTGAAAAGGCTTCTTGAGGATAATCGTAGAATCATAGAATCGTCTAATTGTTTAGGTTGGAAAAGACCTTTAAGATCATTGAGTCCAACCATAAACCTAGCACTGCCAAGTCCACTAAACTGTGTCCCTAAGTGCCACATCTGCACGTCTCTTAAATACCTCCAGTGACAGTGACTCAACCACTTCCCTTAACAGCTTCTTCCAATGCCTGATAACCCTTTCAGTGAAGAAATTTTTCCTAATATCCAATCTAAACCTCCCTTGGTGTAACTTGAGGCCATTTGCTCTCATCCAATCACTTGATACTTGGGAGAAGAGACCAACACCCACCTCACTACAGCCTCCTTTCAGGTAGTTGTAGAGAGCGATGAGATCTCCCCTCAGCCTGCCTTTCTCCAGACTAAACCACCCCAGTTCCCTCAGCCACTTCTCGTAAGACTTGATCTCTAGACCCTAATCATCCAAGCTCAGTTGGTAGCTCATCAACAGAAAAGTGTTTTATACTTCTCCCTCTCACTTCTTCTTCTTCATTACTCATCCCTTTACAAATTCTCTGTCCTCGGTGTACTTGTCTACTGCTTTTCCCTGGATGCCTGGTACTTCATGGCTTATCAGCACTCTGTCATTCTGTATTTCACAAAACTGTTTTCCAAAAACCCAGATACATTTTGTCATGAACTGTTGTTACCAAGCTTGTTTGGGTTATAACCTCCATAACAAAGCTTAAAGCAATTAAGCAGCGTCTTAAGATATTTGGGAATATTTCTTGTCCTCATTTTATCTTCCATCTTTTGACTGCTTTTTGAACTAAAGATACAGCCTTCAATATTTAAAAAAAAAAAAAAATGTAGAAATGCCATACATTTTCGGATTTTCTGGAAACAAATTAAAAAAATGCATATCTTTACAGTGGTTGCTTTCTATCTAAGATCCAGAAAGACAGAGAAAGAACATATTTAGAAAGTTCAAATTTAGATTATTCCAGAGCTGCAATTTGTATAGATAAATCCAAGGCATAGGCAAAGTTTCCATTATGTCATTTCAATATTGTCTTGTCTTGGAAATACTCATTTTATGGAGTATTTCATTTATGGAAATACTCATTTTATGAGATTCTCAGATAGTATGCTATTTCTACGTTAGACTGTAAGAAAGATTTCTGGATCTGTATGGGCAAAAGAGATGAGCAAAGGTTCTTGGCACTTTGACTGTCACTATTAATTTTCCTGACAGAGTTTGCATACTGTTAATTATGCATGCACTAGCTAGGATGTTAGGAATGTCAGACCAGGTTTGCTGAAATGGTAAGTAAAGTTGCAACAAACTCAAGGGAATGAAAACTCTGAATAAGTAAAAGGTTGTTATTTATAATAGATGGGACTTCTAAAGTGGTATTGATTTAGAAAAGGTTTGCTTGACAAGAGATATCACTGTGTTGTTAATCAATATTAATCACCAGATGGTGGTGGCCTTTTCAAAAAATTGTTCATTTGATAGCATTATTACTGAAGTCCAAACCAGGATACAATACATCACACCTAAGAGAAATATTTGCAGAAACTTTCCAGAACACTAATGGTTCCTTTATAATGTTAATTCCCACGAAAGACAATGGATGAACCTTGATTTCTTTACACAGTTTCAGCCAGTTGTTTTTAATTTTGAGTACAGTATATCAAGTATTATTAGGGGAACACAAGCCCAAGTGAATTGAACAGAATCCCTTTCCTTGTAACTCTGCACTCTCATGGGAAAGTGCCAACCATATTCAAGTAAAATTGAAGGCTGGATTTTAGGTTCATTTAAGCTGCTACTGCTGCTTCACTGAGTGAATTTATAGTAGTATTGGCATGGAAAGAAGACCCCAGCCATTGTACTTTCCCTTTGTTGTGAACATATTGGGAAACTTTTTTTCTTTCATTTGGTTCCTCCATTCTGTTGTAGCCCTTGTAGCCCAGCAGGATCTCAGTATAGCCCAAGGTCTTGTCTTGGTTTGTCTTAAATTGCTTATTGCACTAGCTATGAAGCAGTCAGGTGGCTAAAGACTACTAGCAAAATCAAATGGTGGCTGTTGCTAAACTACAGGATTTGTGCATTACTATTAATTTCTGCACTTTTTTCAAACTTTTTTTACTAAATTGTTTGATCTAATGCTTACCTGTTTGAGCTAATGCTTGCCAGTACCATATACAGTAGTACTTCCATGTATCATTTATATCAAAAGTCCAGCAAACGATGATAAGAAAACAATTTTTAATGTATAGAATAGCAGACCAAATGGAAAATAAGCATTCTGACAAACATCAACATAAAAAGAGCCCCATGCAAATGCAAAACTTTATAAAAATTTGCAGAGGGCCTGGAGAATATGACATCACCCAAACCACTAAGCTAAGAGATCACCATTGTACTACCCTGCACTTGCCCATTCCCCTACACTTGCCTAAGGGAGATGGGCAGGGATGAGGAAACCATGCGTGACCAGAATGGAGAGAAAGAAGTGCAGATAAGAGTGGCAGCTGTAACGTAGAATATTAATGATTTCATTGCATTATTGCTTTCCCTGCCCCTTTTATTTTGGTTGAGCAATTTTGATTATTGGTGTGTTGCGTGGGTATAATTTTACCTGGAATAGTAATGACTTCTGCCATATATCAATATCAACCATAATAATACCACCAGTATCACTTGTAAATTCATGGTTCTGTATATGAGATGTATTTCCTTTTTGGCTCATAATGAACTTCTGAACATAAGCCCAGGGAGCATGCAGGTTACTACTAGTGTTTTGAAGACCCAGAATACCTCAAAGGACTAGGAAGATGGGGGGGTGAGATGCTTCCTCCAAGTTGCCTAGCAGAATTGACCTTAGCCCCCTTAACTGTCTGAACTTTCAGAAATCAGACACAAATATCTCAGTCCATATTTTCACCTGTGTAGGCTAATATGCAGCAATTTCATTGTGGTCTTTACTGTTCCTATCTTGCTGAGAGAAAGATCCAAAGTTTGACACTCCCCACAACGCAAGATATTTGCGAAAGTGATGTTTTCCACATAAAATTAAGGTTATAGCCTACTTGAGGCTATATTTTTAATTTTTGTTTAGCTTTTATCTTAAAAAAACATCTGTTCCATGGTTACTGCACTGGTTCTAAGTGTATGGAAAAGTGCTGGGGATAGCTTGCTCATTGCTTTCTTTCCCCTTTCTCTTTCTCCAGTTTATTTTTTCATCTCTTTTGCTATATTCATCGGCTCAAAAAATGTCTGTTCTTTATCTTACTAGGGCTCCTCTGAACAAAATAAACACTTTTCTCCCATCCTTTCTCTAATTATTAAAAATGGTTCCATGTGTTGCTTCCTACATTGTGCTTCTAAGCTTTTACTGACAACTTTATCTTTTTTCAGATAATTTTACTACATACGTATATACACACACACATTATATATACATATACACAAAGATACATACATATATGCAAAGATTCACATATACTTGTAGACAGATACTTGTAGACAGAGGACATCCAAAAATGTCAGTGGGGGTTTTATTTCGCTTTTCCTTCTGGCATGGCTTTTTGCTAGACCATAGTCTCTGTTCAGAAGTGCAGTCCTTGCCTTGCAGGAGTATTGGAGATGGTAGCGATGACATTCCCATCACTATTCATATGCACCTAGTGGGTACCTCTCATGTCCTTGCAAGTCCTTGTTCTAAGTAGGAAGATAAAGTGATAAAAGGAACTAACTTGCCTTGATTTCAGTCATAATTAGAAAACAGGTCGAAAGATAGAAATAAACAGGAAGTTCTCATTATCAGATACATCAGCATCATATAACCACCGGTAAATTAATGCACTAACAGGAGCAGTTCAAACAGGATCAAAGAAAAAAATATGCTTAAGGAAGCCTGACACTAAAATCTTTCAGAGTTTCAATTTTGTTTTGAGTACTGGCTATGGGAATTGAACATTTCTTTTATTTATAAAGAGATACGGCTTCCTATTAAAGTACTAGATTGGGGAAACTAAATTTCTGTGGTGTTGTACTACAATTAAATTCATATAAAATATTGCGTTTCAATACTATAGTATGGTGAAGAAACTCCAGAAAGATCAATACCATTGCATAAACCTTCAAAAAAATCTCTCTAGAGCTGTATATACAAATACATGTGTTTCTGTGTCCCATAACGTAGTTGTACCTTCTGCCATGTAACTTTGTTACATCTCAGAAACTCGATGCATTCGATAGATTCTTGAGATTTCCAAACAGAAGTACTCCGCTATAATTTGTTTCTTTTCTTTCTGGCAGTTTCATCTGTTGTAGACTTTAAGTCTTTTATTTTGGTAGGCATTTGTAACAAGTATAATTATTTTCTGTGGGTTGGTTTGTTGGTTTTTTTTTTTTTGTTTTCTGGTTTCAAATAGATTATTTACCATGAGTAAAACATTAGTATATTTTTTCTTACTTTAAAAAATTAAAACTCAGAAATATTGTGTTGTTTTTTTTTTCTTTTATACACTCCTTCATTTTAAGTTTCATCCTACTTTGAAAAAAATTATAATTCTTTAGAGGGTTATTAAGAATTAATCCATGTAATATTAATAATTAATTTTTATCAATATCTCCATGTGAAGTGGAAGAATTTAGTGGGACAGAGAGAGAAATAAAGTCTGTTACTCTATCATGGATGAAAAATTATGGTTCTACTTTAAGACATTGAAAAGTTCATTAGTTATAGACTTTAATGGGTCTTTCTTGGTGAATATGCATATTTCACTTTTGAAATCAGCAGTAAGGTATCATATATGAACATTTCTGATAATTCATAGAGACCAGTTTTCCCCTTGGATAAATAATGTAATCTCTGTCTATGTGTTTCTGTCAGTAACCTTATGGGATCATGCGATTAATATAAAAGCCTACCTGTGTCATACCTGTATATTCTATTGCTTTTCCTGAAGCAGGAAAATCTGATCTGTTGAACAGAAAAAATGTGTTCATTTTGTAACACCATTACAATTCTTTCACTTTGGAGAATACCTAATACCTCGGTGTATAAACTGAAATAATGGTGAGAGACAATAGATGACTGTATTACTTTTTCTTAATTTTAATGAGTAATTGGCATTCATGGTCATCCTAATTAACAGAAATGACAAAAATAATGATATAAAAACTATTTTAGCACAGTGCCGGATATGAATTATGGAAAATGTCAGCCATTACCGACAAAACTACATATTCCTTCTATATAAAGTAATGAATACAGAGAATTCTTATAAAGTATTTACATTTTAAAGAAATTCAGTATTCTTTTAGTATGTCTCTCTAAATATATTCAAGTACTAATGGCAGAAGGTTGAAAAAAAAGATAATTTTATAACAGCTTTGCACTTCCACAACTGTTTCTAGGCAAGGAATTCTAAATTACTTAGAGCAAATTACACAAAAACATGTAATTGACACAGAAGTTTGAGTCTCATTTTCAAATGCCTGAGTAGCTGAGGGCACCTAAATATGCAGATGGGCCTAGCTGGAATTGCAAATATTGTCCTGTGACATGTTTGCTGATTAATCACTTGGACTATTCTCCATTATTTATGCAGAACATAACAGAGTTACTTGAGCTGCATGACATGTTCCTGATGAGATATCATCCCACTTTACAAATAGGGAAAGTAAGTAATATACAACACATTTTCTATGAGCTTTCTGGTTTAGGGTAGTGTCACGTTAAAAGGACTGTAGTTTCGTTATTTGTCTGTCAGAGTACCAGGACTTTCACTGATTTACTATCAGAGTCCCAGCAAAGGACTTTTACTGATTCAGATTCACAAATAATTGAAATTAGTTTAGCAAAAATAATAACGGTTCTGATATTTGTCTGTCAGAGTCCCACCAGAGGACTTTCACTGAATCAGATTCACAAATAATCTAAATTAGTTATTTTATTGAGAGCGACAGTCACAGATTTGAGGTTGCCATTGATAAATTCACTAACTACAATAGTGCTAATTAATTAAGGTTAATATTGCTATCAAAAATAACAGTAGTACAACAAGCCGGGGTAACATTCACCAGAGGGTGAAAGGCACAGCACTTACCCAGAAAGGCGTCGCTGCCTGGGGTGGAGGAAGACAACGCAGCCCGTCGACTGGTCCATCAGGTTATCAAGTTTCTTCTCTGGCAATTTAACAGTCATTTTCTCCATCCTTTTATCCCCCAAATCACCTCCCCTAGGTGACGTGTAGTATGATTTGGGTGGAGAGTGATACAGTCTCATAATGTTTAGCATGATCTCTAAAATCTTCATTAGCATATACAGGAGTGTCAACTTTAATATACGTTTCACCTGTAATGAGGCAAAGGTCAATTATTGGGCATCGTAGCCTCTCAAGGAAACAAAGAACTACACAGAGTCTCTGTTATCTTGATTTTACTGTCTTTGCTGATGAAAAGCAGGGCTGTCTTGGCTCACCAGGACTACCCTGTTATTTACGTATCCTGTGATAGCCAGACAAGCCTTCACTCCTCTGGGTTGCACAAGAGATAGCAAAGCCAGTCTTAATTGCTCTTTGAGCACAGAGACTTCACCGCATTATCCAAACTCCACAGGCAGCATTAGCTAAGTTCTGAACTCATATGGGCAAAACACAGATGCACACGTGACAACGTAGTCTTCAGAAATCGGTGAAAAGACACAAGAAGTATCATTTCCTTCCTTAAAGATGAACAATACAATCTTAATATTTTCTGAATGGACTTTCCTTGGAAATGACTTCTATATGTAAGTTATATCTAAATTCTCTTTAGCCCGGCCTGACTTTGTCTAGAAAAACTTGATAAGCAATGTGACCAACAGTTTTGCTTGACTAACTCAATGGACTTCTGTAAGGATAAAGATGACATGTAGTAGACCAGATTTAGGCTGATTAATCCAGTTAGCCTAAAAGACAGTAAATCTTAATTTTTAAGACACTTTATTTTTTTTTTCTTTAAAATGCAAACAAACAAGTAAAACCACCAAATCCCTTCTGTACAAAAAATCGAACCTATACTTTCCCCCATTATGCAACATTCTAATTGATAGACTCTTGAAGCTGACAGGGCAAACATGTAACAGACATTTTTGCATTGCTTTATGCTTTGCCGGAGGCACTCAGGCATTAAAACCATTGCCACTTGATAAGATTACATGTAGAAGTGATTGATCTGACAGATGCACAGCACTGTTTTAGCTTTCTTCACCAATTGTTGGTAACAGCAAAACACGTCTAAAACCAAGTCCACAATCAGAGACCAGAGATGGAATAGCACTTTCATCCATTCTTTTTGCAAAACATATTCAAGAAGTAATTAGGCTGAGAAGGACCTTAATTTATGAAAGTGTTGTTTACATACTGGTTTGGAAGGACCAGGCACTAGGGAGTGATTGACAGAAGCTTCAGTGTGTGTGGAGAGACTTGTAGGGATCTTGGGAATAAAACACATTTGCCTGTGGAGCACTAAATGTTAGCAGTAAAAGCAAAACATTACAGGAACCAGAGAATTAAAATGCATTTTCCTCCTCTTTCTCCCCACCTTTCTTTTCCTCTTCTTCCTATCCCCAGCATCCCTGAGCAGTACATGTGATACTCTTCTGTTAGTACTAAAGACAGTAGAAAAAAAAAAAAAGGCAAGCAAAAAACTTATAGCATTTTAGAAAGAAAACAACAAAAATAAGAATGCATATAAACAGAGAAGTAGGAAATGAGCATGCACTTGGAATGATATGATACCAAAAAATCAATTATTCAGAAGAATGAGGAGATTGGGCTAAAAGCATAGATAGAAAACAATGACAGCAACAACAAGAAAAGGAGATGGGTTAAAAAAAAAAGATCAGTACCGTGCCTGCATAATGATTTTCCCTGGCTTATGTAAATACTTCTATGGACCTCCTCAATTTTTTGTATGAGGCCACAGTATGACTGCAGTACATCAAGGAAGAAGGCAGCATTTCTTTGTCACTGCTCAAAACAGTTCTTCAATAATTAAATAGCCATGACCTGAAGCTCATCAGGCATTTAAAGCATTAGAAGTAGCTCTTGTAATATGCTAAGTGTCTGCGGGTAAGTGGAGATCTTGCAGAAACAGATTAAGTGCAGTTCGACTTCGGAATTGATTTTTTAGATATTGCCAACAGAAATGTAGGACTTGCTACCTGAAGTTTTGTGCAAAACTTAGCATGGAGGTAATACTATTGATAGCATTTGGTTACCATTGGGCCTAGAAGCATTAATTAACCACCAGGCCATACTACTGCAGTTGCTGTAGAAAATTCCCTAAAACAACTCCCCTGCCCCATTCTTAAACCTAGGAAGTCACTAAACAAAAATCAGAAAATATAGTTTTGAAATTGAAATGCAGAGTTAAGATTGCAGAAGATTTCCTCATCATGCATTGCTTTAAAACAGGGATGAGTTTCATACCTCCTAGCTTTAAGCACTTTGCAGGCTCGTGTCTATGTACAGCTGAAAGGCAGATACAGTCCTCCAGGGAGTAATTTCAGATAGGAGCCAAAGTTGTGTGTCCCAAATCATTCACTAGATGATTCTCTTTCTTGTGTTTATACATAGGTCCTAGAGAGACTAGCCACAAGGCATATTAATTGGTTGGGTTGTTATGCTTCCCTGATGCCTTAATTTGTGCAGCAGGATGAACTATTGTTACAAAGCAAGCAGAAAATTTGTTAATACAAAGAAAAAGGAACAGGTTCACCACCAGTGAATGAACACAGAAAAAAATTGAACAAAAAATCCGTAGCTCTTTTTAATAGTGCTAGCATATTTAATGGAAGTATAAAGGATTTTTATGTTGTTGTTCATGTATTATCTTTGGTGAATTGATATTGATGGGTCATAGACAAAAGAGCACAGGTATTCTTAAACAAGACCTCTTGAAGATAGCTGGCCCTCAAGCCAACCCTTATGACCCTGCTGTACATAACTTAGGTTTCCTGAACTTGATCTTTCATATACCTGATGCAATGTACTGAATTCTTCTTGTCTCAAAGGCAACTATGTGCTGTGTAGTAGTGTTGCTTTTTTTTGTTTTCACCTATGCAGCTCCAGGTGGCTGAGTAATTACAGCCCACGTTCTGGTTGCAGACTCTGCAGGAATCATGGTCAGGCAAAAAGGAGCAAGATATGCCTGTGAATAGCAGCCAAGTAGAACTGCGATCTGTAGATTTTTAGAACTTTATGTATGACTGCCTTGGGACATACAATATGTCAAATGAGAAAGCAGCAAAAACATACCACTTACTTTTTACTATAACTGGATGGAGAGGAAGATATAGGGCCTTGCCACACCACTTGGAGGCATATAAAAGAAGAAATCTTTCCTCTGTGATCTAAAAGGCTCTAGAATTATTTTATTCAGTGTAGCTAGCTCTGTGGGAAACCTCCAGCAGCAGATGAATTACAGTTGGGAAGATAGGTTGAAACAAATAATATTCATTTAAGCAACCTTATTGCTACCATTAACCTTTTCCTACAATCAGAATTCACATTTGTTCTTTTTTTTTCTCTATCATTCTCTATACTGACCTATATAGTCAGAAGGAAAGGCTGGCAAGGGCATAAGAGAGGAACCAGTTATCTTCAAAGTAAGCAACCTTAAAAAAACAGCTTGATGAAATATTCTCATTTTCTTTGGTGTGAAATATTATTCTTTATCAATTTTTTCATCATGGTTCATTATTTTATCCAGCACCTGGATCTTGAAATTCTACCCTTCAAGCATCAGATTGCTTAGTCTGCACAGAAAATGTCACGTAGCTCTATTACAAAAAGAGCTTTCTTTCTCCAAGAGAGGTGAATTATTATATATTTAGAAGATATTCAAAGATGGTAAAGGTTCAGACTACAGAGAAAAATCTGCAGTTTAATGTGAATGTGGCTCTGCTCTGCTGGGATT
The DNA here is from genome assembly GCA_947846985.1 of Fratercula arctica. Classification (NCBI taxonomy): domain Eukaryota; kingdom Metazoa; phylum Chordata; class Aves; order Charadriiformes; family Alcidae; genus Fratercula; species Fratercula arctica. The sequence goes on from CANTUZ010000002.1 coordinate 83,200,566, forward strand.
TCACTGTATTGATCTTTCGGAATATTCCTGTCAATGCTATTTTGCACAGTCTGTAAGGAGTAGAGGTAGCCCATCAGTAGATGTGTTGCAGATCTTTCCTCTGTGGCTCACAGAGGGTGCCAGTTGGTTGCACCCTGCAGCTCACAAAGTCTCCAGGTTGAAGTCTGTTGCATGACTAGGCTTCTACTACTTGGGAGGGTGGAACAGAAAGCGGTGATAAGGCATGAGTTTAATTCATGGAAAGTGAAAGTATTAAGAGGGTATGATTTTTTCATGTTATTTTTGCAACTGATGCTAAAATATGCAGCAATGTTTTCTTGGGTGGCTGCATCTGATTCTTGCCAGGTGCAGCAAATACAGTCTTCCAGAGGGGAAAACCAGAATACATTCTGCACTCAGTGAGTATATAGACAACCCACTTATTCAGATTTCTGTGTTGAGTCTAAATTTTAATTTCCCAACTCGTCTAGCACAGACAGCTTGCTATCTTACACTTCCCACTGAAATTTGGAAGCCCCAGGTAGACTATCTCCAGTGACTCTGCTGTAAAAAAGTAGCTATGAGTAGGTGATGCATTTTCTATCTGTCATCTCTCATTAGATAAATAACCGCATAGTCCAGGGGACTATTAAAAAAAAAAAAAAAAAGCTGCTTGATTAGAAAGTGCTTTCTCATGCTAGATTCCTGTTGCTTATGCAGATCTAAATTAACCTCCTGGGACCCTGACTTTATGTGACAAATCAGTTCTTCATCTGCAATTCCTGTTTTAGCTTTGTTTTGCTACATGATCTTGCTTGTAAAACATTTCCTCAAAAAAGCCACTAGGGGAAACATCAGATAACTCAATTCATCTTTTAAAATGAAACTATGCAATCAAGAACTGTCCTTCTGACACAAATAATTCTGACAAGCAATGATCTGGATTCTCAATTTTGTGTCTGTTTTATGTCAGCATTATCCTGCTGAACTCAGGATAGACAGACTAATGGTAAAATTCTTAAATATGGTACAAGAAGACAAAGAATCCAATTGTAATACTTTTTGTAAGTTCTGAAAAGAGATATCTTCACTACATACGTGTGTCAAGAAAAAGAACACATACAGTTTTGGTAGCTGATTTGTGGAGGGAGAAGAAAAAGAGTAAGGTTGTCTGCTTTAGCTGTGGATGGATCAGAGAGCAGTCAGCACTTGGTGTTCTAGTGGGAACACTTTAAAGCTGCCTTCTGTCTGGACCAGCCATTGCTTAAGGGATGATTGTTGAAACCTGAATTAAGTGACATAACAATCACAGAAACTCATGGTTTTCCTCTTCCATTTAATGCTTTCAAACCTGAACTCTGGGTAGCTAAGGGCTGCACCTCTGGAGCTGAGGAAATAATATGTGTATATCCAACCTGTTGCTGTTTTAAAGTATAATAACCTAAATTAACACCATAATTCTCCACAGCTGTTGAAACTAAGAGTCTTATGTCTTTATACTGCTAGTAAATATATCTGAACTGTGAAATCACTTACAAAGGCTCTTGCTATTAATGAATGTGCTTATAGTACTAGTACTATGCATGTAATGTAAAAAAGCTGCTATTCTCTTGCTGTTTGGTTGGTTGGTTGGTTGGTTTTTTTATTTTTTGTTTTTTGGTTTTTTTTTAACTCTTGTATCTCATACGACCATTGCAAGATAGGAAGAAGATGCAGCTTTGTCAAAAAAGGGAAATCTGTATCCTGCTACTGCTAAGGACAGAAGTCTGTGGGTATTGTGAGAGAAAATTTGCAGAGGAAAGTAGGAAGAGCAGGGATTTATTTTTTTTTTTACAGGAGAAACTAGAGATGTATGTAACTGTATTTTCTCTATTAATTTACCAGGAAGGTAAATCAGGTATTTAGACATACAATGGGGTTAGCAGAAAATACTGAAATACTATCACTCAATGAAATCCTAAATAATTGCAGAAAATCTTAATATTGGGTCTTACTAATGGAAAATGTCTTGGTGCATAGGAATAATATGCTTTTTGGTAATTTTTTATTGTTAAAATATTAAGCAGTATGTGAAATATATAAACATGAAGAACTTTGTGTGTTCCACTCTATATATAAATGTATACAAGTCCAGAATTTTTTCCAGACTTTTAAAATTTTGTACTCATTCCTTTATTCTTCATGTTAATCTGGAACAAATACAGCCAGCAACTGAAAAAAAAGCCTTCTCCGAATAATGTGATGCTGTGTGCCCTGTAACACTGATGTTGTTCCTCCTGGGATTTCAAAGAGGGATGCTCAGCTGTGATTAATGAAATCAGAAAGGATGCTTCTCTCCTGTGATGGTTCTGTTTCATTATAAGGATGAATATCAGTGAAGAAAGTTCACAAAGAGGATGCCATCAGCTAGAAATAGGCAAATACGATCTGTTTAGTCATAATGTTAAGATCAGGGGGAAAAGAAGAAGAAAAAAGTCTATTATTGTTACTGTCATTAATTACTTAATTCCCTTGTCTTGCAGTGATTAGAGGCCTAGGGAAGAGTAGGAGTAGAAAAGATAGATGCATTAAAGAATGAAAAATTTTACACCAAATATTTCAAATTAAGTGGTAAAACTGCAACCTGTTGTTAAAACACTCTCTTTGGAAGTCTTTGATAGATACTGATGGTACACTCAATGTTATACAACATATAAAACAGTAAATGGATGTCCTAGTTTCAGCTGGAATAGAGTTCATTTTCTTCCTAGTAGCTGCTGTGTTTTGGATGTAGTATGAAAATAATGTTGATGACACATGTTGTTTTAGTTGTTGCTAAGTTATGTTTATATCAAGTCAAGGACTGTTTCAGCTTCCCATAGAAGCTGAGAGGGAGCATAGACAGGACAAGCTGACGAAGGGGATGTTCCCTACCACACCACGCTCAGTGTATAAACGAGGGTTGGCAGGGGAGCAGGAATCTCTGATCATTGCTTGGAATGGATCAGGCAATCGACCATCAGGTATCAGGAGCAATTGCATTGCATCACTTTATTTTGTATATTCTTTTACCATTATTATTATTTTCTCTTCCGTTACTGTGATATTAAACTGTCTTTATCTCAACCCATGAGGCTTTTTTTTCTTCCTTTTTTGCTCTCTTCTCTGTGCCCTTCCAGGGATGGGGGCAGGGTGGTGAGGGGAGTGAGTGAACGGCTGTGTGGTCCTAGTGGCCAGCTGTGGTTAAACCACAGCAATGGAGGCTCATGTGTGTGATGTAATTTGAACAGAAAAAAAGAAGTCTTATTCAAACCCCTCAAAAATATTCAGCAACAACAGAGTAAATATAGCTTCAGTTATCCTCTATATTTAGCTGGTAGAGAAGAAAACCTCTAGAGCATGGATTAGCTATTCTTAATGTAACACATGGGCAGGCAACACAGTAAATAAGGCACCAGTATTGATACCACAAATATAAACTTGCCTGTTCTTTTCTCAGTAGGTCTTGGTTCATTTGTCTGAAAGTAATGTCTTCCAAATAACTCTATGTTCCCTCGTAAATTGGAAACTTATGCCAAACTCATTTGCTTCACTCCAGCTGAGGAATCAAGAGTTCAGAGATGTTCTGAGTGATCCTGTTGTTTTCTGTCTTTCCTGGTCTATTAATACTTTTCCTCATGATCTTTCTATATCCTTCCTCATAGTTCAGCTTCCAACTGCACAACATTGTATTTTGGCTAACGTAGTGAAACTCTTTCTGACTCTGTAGGAAGAGCTAAGATGCAATTAGGTCCCTTCTGTGCTGTTTTCATACATAAATCTATACGTTTTCTTATAGGTTGAATTTTGGTTAGTATTTTATGTTCCTCATCCTCCTTAAAAGAAAAAGAGGTGGTGACCTCTGCTTCTGACATATTTTCAAGATGAGGACTTGCTCTGGTTTCACCAAGCACGGCTCTTACTTATGCTGAAGGTTTAGTCTGGTTCCATCAGCCTCTTTTGCTGCCTGTTTTTCAGTCTTATTTCAGTGTAGAAACATTTCTCAAGCATGTTCTACATCCTCAGGTCTTATCTTGCATATTTTACTCTTTGCCCATATTTGTCCTTACTGTGTCTGTGCAACTATACCAGAAGTTTTCATATGCTCCTTTGCGGCAAAGGCTATTATTTCTATATTTCATCTTAGCATTGTTGCAAAATGCTGTTAGTGGTACTACAACATTACAAAATGCTAATATACTACTGCCAGTTACACTATTTTAGTGGAGTTGTCTGGTTTTAGGCGAGCAAATATTGATCACCACTTGCTTTGAGTGCAACACGCCTCTGCTTTGGGAAAATATGTCAAGGGGGCCTTGGTCGAAGACAGGAGAGAGGGGCATGGAATCATGCTTGGGAAGGAAGGAGCTATGTAATACTAGATCCCAGTACAAGATACTCAATAGGCATTGGAACAGTAACACCATTTCTCCTACTAAGCACCTTCCACAATTTCTACAGCACAGAAACCATTGCTACCAGTCATATTGCAGATCAGAGTGCCACCTGCCAATACAACAGATCGTGACTATTTAACTCATTACAGTAGCTATATCCTCTGAACAAGAATGGCCTTGGTGGGCAATGATAAATGTATGATCCCCGAAGATCTTCTGTGCATAAGATTAAGAACAGTAGGTCACCCTCAAAAATAGTACTGTGAACTTCGGCACAAAAAACTGTGACGTCCTGGTGCACTTTTGGTACGCATAAACTGCAACAAGGACAAGTGGAATTTATTGGCCTTTCATACTAGTACTAACATTAAGCAATCATTCCAATAACACCACATTCTCCAATTTTTTTTTTTTTTGCCATCCTTTTTTGTGTAAATTTTCCATCTGGCTGCAGCACTCGCTCCTTCACCTCAAGTAACAAAGTCTCTTCTCTCCCAGGGTACCACTACTAGCCGTCTTCCCAGGCCATGGTTGGCCTACTCTGTGTACAACCGAAGTGCTGCACAACTGATACATTGAGGGGAAGGGCAAAAAGCTTATGCAGGTGCAAGCACGTGGAGAAGTTGTGTGCTGCTCATCTCTTGACACAGCACTGTGCCAGGATACAGGGATGGGAGCAAGGTTTTACATCCATGGGGATGCTTCTCCCTGTCTGATTGCACAACAGGAATCACTTCCAGGGGTGTATGCCTTCACCAGATATAATGAAATTTTTAACTAATTTCCAAATATTAACAATAAGAGCCACACAGGCCTTGACTTTACCATTAGCAGTTGAGTGAAGCTCTCTTTGTGAGCAAGTTGTCCTCTAGCTACCTACCTACAGTGCCTACCTGTCCACTTTCCTCTGTGCCATCTGCTGCTGTCCCCTACTAGAAATGGAATCCTAGTGTAATCCATTAGAGTCTTTTCCTTGTTATGTCTGGCATTTTGTTGTCACTTATCAAGAATGTTACATTCCTTACCTTTCCCTTCTGTTTTGTTTTTTTGATTTTTTACCATAGCCGTTCACTTGCTAACACTGCTCCTCTTTGTGCTTTGCAACTGAACTTTGGAGAAGGATATTAAGTCCAAATGCTGTATTACAAAAATGTCTGAACAAAATCTGTGTGAGTTTCAAAAGCCATATAGAATGGCATTAAATATAACACAATCCTACTGAGAGGCAAGGTATGTTAGTGTGAGTGCCTTATCATATTCAGAATCTGAATGGGTTTGTGTCCCATCATTCTCAGTGTTAGCAGAAAAAGTTCGTGTTGAACGCAGTCTATTTCATTGATATATTTTCACTGTGGCACCCTGAAAGGTGTAGTCTTTGTTGATAACATTACATTTATCAACACTTCCATTCCCAATCTGCATTGGCAGTTTATCTTGATTTTTTTTTTATTGTTTTGTTTAGTGAGAAGCCTTTAGCAACTTTTGTCCCTTGAGATGGTTGTTATTCTCACCATACCATACTGTCTCTCTGCATACAGTATTTTACAGTCTTAGTTTTCTGTGTTTTTACACATAATGTTGATCTGCTGATATCTTTTATGTCCCTTAAAGGTTGGGTTTGTCACAGGTCGAAACAGCAGCTAGAATGTGCTGAATGGCTTCAAGGGTGTCTGACATTTTAGCCTTTTTGGACAGCTAAGTATAAAAGTTATCCCAAAACACAATTGTAAACTGAAATGAAAGAAAACCACTCAGGGATTCTGTACCCTATATCTGCTGGGTTTTTTCTCTGTGAAAGCAGACTAACTTCAGGAGAAAACTATTTTGGTAGAGAGAGAACATACGATAGTCCTCTTATATCGCAAGTACAGCTATGCAGATGTAGCGTCCCAAATTTATGCACTCCTATTCGTTCAGAGAAGAGTTCTGGCAAGTGTTGACTAAACTAACAACTTCCTGACTTATTTGGGAAATGCTGGCAAAATTTTCTGGCAAGTGCAGGTTTGGCTGAATAGTTGTCTCCTCTTGTAGGCTCACAAAACAATTTAGCTTGGAAGTGATATCTCAGTTCCAAACTCCCATTCAAAGCAGGGTCAACTTTAAAGTTGAGCAACCATTTAGCAACTTCCTAGTGAGCAAAAAATACATCCCTTAATGTATGTTCTTAAGAAGTTTTTCTATTCATTGAATCAATACCATAGGATGTCATTCCATAAGTTAAGAAACAGATGCCATACAAGCAGCTAAACAAGAAAAATGAATGTTTCTTATTATGACCCTTGAGACCAGACACAGTCCGGACACAATCATCAGCTGCTCAGGTTAACAGTCTCTTTGGGACAATCAATAACATTTTTAAAGATTTTTTTTTTTTTTTCTACAGCACTGTTGCACTTTCCTCCGTACCACTCAGTAGACAAGAAGAAACCTTAGTAGCTACAATGCCTGTGAGCCAGCTTTTTGTGTTCTTCCATTTTCTCACTAGTATACCTTTCTATTGACATGATCAAATTTAAGAAGCAATTGTGACTTCTAACATTTCTTTATGCTGATCACAACTATAATTTTCTCCTAGCTAATTTATTCTGCTGTTGCCTTTTCATTTTATTGTAAACTCTGGAGAAAGACAAACTTCTTCCAGGGACAGCTTTTGTCAAACTTCTGGTGCTACTACTGTACCAACATTAAATGAAGACAATAGTGAAATAGCAGGCCCCTGCATTGCCCTCTGGAGCTGCAGCACAGCAGCATGTTGTGATGTGGTAGAGGAAGAAACAACCAAGAATCCATTCATAATAATGCTGGCTTCAGAGCATATTCAGCTAGAGAATCAAGGTGCTACAGATGATGTGCGTGTGAATTCCCTGCTCATATGTATTCATTGTAATTTTTCATGTAAAAAGGAAGTAGTAACAAAATTAATAAAATGCATAGCAACTTTTCTTTGAGGAAAACCTACACTGGCTAGGACTCTTCAGCGGGAAAGGTGGATGTGGAGTATTTGTTAGATGTTCATAAAAAAATGAAACATCATAAAGAAGATCAGTAAGGCATGATTTATTTGCACACCAGAAAAAAATCTGTAAAATTTATTTCCACATTAAGGGGTTTAGTCAAAACACACTGAAAAAGGTACTAAACGCATACATGGAGGAGAGATCTAGCAGTAACTATTACAAATAAAAATCCAGATGCAATTTAAAACTGTAGGAGACCCTAAACTAGAAGTCAGGAGAGTAAAGAAGGAGAAGGATCTCTCTTTAACCAGCTGCAATTGTCCACTTTCACAGACAGAAAATTGGGCTAGATGCAACTTTTGGTCTCATCATGCAGAGCTTTTAACTTGCCACATACTCACTATACAGGTGAGACAAAATACCTCCTGTTGCATAATACATACTAAGTAAGCATAAAGTTAAAAAAAAAAGCTGGGAAAAGGTACTTGTTTTCTTTTATTTTTATTTTAGCACTTTCATCTACATTTACATTGGCACTGACAGCAAAAGGTTGCAGATAAACAAGCAGAGAAGTTATTTCAGATACAACTAACAAGCTATTTTCACAAATTAGAAAGCTTTGATTAAATACCCTCAAATTGTCTGTTGGAATGAAACCAGAGTATTTTAACATTTCATAAGAGTACATTTTGTTAGGTAAGTGACTGCATAGGAGAAAGCAATATTTACTCAACAGTTTGCAATTATTACTTGAAATAAAATAATTTACGCTCGTTAAATTTGGCTTTGTAAGCTTTCTTGAAGAAATACTTATTAGAAGAGACATAATATATAAAAAATAAATGACTCTTAAGCCTTATTTCAGATGCTTCTAGAAAGTGAAGTGCAACTTTCATAATACTTTATAAGCAAATAATTAAAAGTAAATTCTAGCATTCTGAAAAATTCTGTATTGGTATTTATAAGAATGATAACGATACCAATAAGACCAATAGGTCTGAAACACTAAGACAGCTTTATTAGGGGATCATGTGGAAGGGAAATAGAAGTTGTAGGAAAATTTGCCCAACATTTGTTTCTCCCCTCACTTTTTCTATCTCACCCTCTCCCCACAAAAAATTTGCCCCCCCCCCTCCCACCTTAAGAGATGGCAATTAATCCGTTTTCCTCTTGAGTGTGGCTAGTCTATTTCAGGATACATTTATATTCATGAACTTCACAACATCATTTGTTATGAGGCAAAAGTGGTTAAGGGACATTAAGAAATAGTGCATGCATTTTACATTTAAATAAATAGTCTTGCTCTTGACTACTCATTGGATGGAAGCAGAGATTTTTATGCATACCCAGAAGAGTATTGCCAAAAAACATTAATTGGCCAAATAACTTAGCATTTCAAAACCCAGTTTTCTTATTCTGCCTCTGGAAGAGGTACTGTGGTGTGAATCTCTTATTCCCCAAGCTAATGTTTTTGTTATAATCTGCCACAGTAAAACTTAAGATTGCATTTACAGCATTTCATTTGGGATGTAGTATTTTCAGAAAAGGTTAAGTTCCAGTTCTTCAGAAAAGCTGTCTGCACACTCTTCACTAAGGAAAGACTGAGAAAGTTTTGAAAAGAAAGTAAGCTGAGGATGTGAAATTATCTTATGTCTTCTGTTGTAAAAGAAATAATTTCAATAACTGAGGATAATTGCTGACATTCATCCAGAGAACTGCTTACAAAGAAAGAAAAAAAAAAAAAAACATAATCCAAGAACAGCATATAAAGAAAAAAACCCAAAGAAATAGGGATTTAAATGGATTGTCCCTTCTGCAGAAAACTCTTGAGAAATAACAATATTCAAAGAAAGTTAGTCACAGGAGCATTGGAAATACTACTATATTGGAACTGGAATTGAAATTTCCAGTTCTAAATTAGAACCTTTTGGTTTAAAATTGGTTGGATTTTGGTTTATTTTCTCTTGCTTGTAATTTAGGGCCAGAAACTGTCAGAATAGTCCATACTGCCTAGTCAGATATATATTTCTTAGAATAGTTGGTGCAACACACTTGATTGCAATTTTTATTTCTTAGAGAAGAATGGGTATACAGGACTTAAGTTTGATTCATTTATATCAAATAGTATCTCACGTATAAATTCTCCTGTTGAAATGAATGGGACTTACAGTGTAAACTTGGACAAAAAATGAGAGCTGCGATCTGGCATACTAACGAAGAACAGTCTAAACAACTAGCAACAGCTAGCTCTGAACATTTGCTTGAGGAATTGATAGTGTGTTTCCTTCTTCATTTTTCTAACTCTGAGAGTGTCTTGCAGATGAAATGTTTTAAGTATGTATGCACTGCAAAATATCTAGTTAAATTTGTAATTAAGGTAGAGAGACTTAACAAAAGGGTCTATGTGTTCGATTTTGTTATTCAGCTGAAAACCAGTATTTTACAATATAACAGCAGGTATAGAAATGAGCTTCAGCAGAATCATTGCAATTGCTTTTCCTTCTGAATGCCACAATAAGGAAATTAGATTTTAGATTGTTAGATCTGATATGTAGTATTAATTTGGCTTAATGAGTTACTGAAATATTACTAGATCAGTTTAACAGTGCAAGAATATTTGACTCAGAGATTTGGAGGATTCATTATTCATTTGTTCAGCTCCAGAAAAGCTGTGGATAAGACTCAAAAGAAAATATGGAAGGTACTCAAAAGAAAATATGCAAGGTAAAGCAGTATATATTTTTTTTAAAAATGAATTTACTGGTAGGGAAAGGTTTGAAGATTATTCTAGGAAGGAAATATTTGTGCATCCCATTAGGTGCTTTGTCACTGCTGGGTAGTGAAAGCCAGAGTTTCATTCCAGTGAAGTCGGATGTAAAAACCTCAGAACTTCAGGCTGAATGAGGTTAAAAACAGAAGGAAAAAAAAGAAAGAGAAAAAATAAGGAAAAGAAACATGGTGTAAGAAGCAAAAAAGGTTTGTTGTTGTTGTAGTTGTTTTCCCCCTTTTTTTTTTTTAATAAAAGAACAAGATAATTAACGTTAATCAAAATGTGGAGGATCATAGAGTCATAGAATCATAGAATTCTTAGGGTTGGAAGGGACCTTAAAGATCATCTAGTTCCAACCCCCCTGCCATGGGCAGGGACATCTCCCACTAGATCAGGTTGCTCAGAGCCCCATCCAGCCTGGCCTTAAAAACTTCCAGGGATGGGGCTTCCACCACCTCTCTGGGCAACCTGTTCCAGGGTCTCACCACCCTTATGGTGAAGAACTTCTTCCTAACGTCCAGTCTGAATCGACCCATCTCTAGTTTTAATCCATTCCCTCTAGTCCTACCATTACCCGACATCCTAAAATGTCCCTCACCAGTTTTCTTGTAGGCCCCCTTAAGATACTGGTAGGCCACTATAAGGTCTCCTCAGAGCCTTCTTTTCTCCAGACTGAACAACCCCAACTCTCTCAGTCTGTCCTCATAGGAGAGGTGCTCCAGCCCTCTGATCATCCTCATGGCCCTTCTCTGGACATGTTCCAGCATGTCCATATCTTTCTTGTAGTAAGGGCTCCAGAATTGGACGTAGTACTCCAGGTGGGGTCTCACGAGAGTGGAGTAGAGGGGGAGAATCACCTCCTTCGACCTGCTGGCCACGCTTCTCCTGATGCAGGCCAGGATACAATTGGCTTTCTGGGCTGCTAGTGCACACTGACGGCCCATGTTGAGCGTCTTGTCCACCAGCACCCCCAAGTCCTTTTTTTTCAGGGCTGCTCTCAAGCCAATTGTTGCCCAGTCTATATCGGTGCTTGGGATTGCCCTGACCCAGATGGAGGACCTTGCACTTGGTCTTGTTGAACTTCATGAGGCTGGCATGGACCCACCTCTCCAGCCTGTCAAGGTCCCTCTGGATGGCATCCCTTCCCTCCAGTGTGTCAGCCGCCCCACACAGCTTGGTGTCATTGACAAACTTGCTGAGGGTGCACTCTATGCCACTGTCCATGTCGCTGACGAAGATGTTAAACAAGACCAGTCCCAGTACTGATCCTTGAGGGACTCTACTTGTCACTGGCCTCCACTTGGACATGGACCCATTGACAGCCACTCTTTGGGTGCAGTCGTCAAGCTAGTTCTTTATCCACTGAATTGTCAGTCCATCAAAGCCATATTTTATCAGCTTGGAGACCAGGATGTCATGCGGGACAGTGTCAAAGGCTTTGCTCAGGTCGAGGTAAATGACGTCAGTTGCTCTCCCCTTGTCTATTGATGTTGTGACCTACTCATAGAAGGCCACCAGGTTTGTCAGGCACGATTTGCCCTTGATGAAGCTGTGTTGATTGTACCCAATCAGCTCTTCATTATTCTTCTGCCTCAGCAGTGCCTCCAGGAGGATCTGCTCCATAATCTTACCAGGCACGGAGGTGAGACTGACTGGCCTATAATTCCCTGGTTTCTCCTTCTTTCCCATTTTGAAAATGGGGATTATGTTTCCCCTTTTCCAGTCAGTGGGGACTTCACCAGACTGTCATGACTTTTGGAATATAATAGAGAGCGGTTTAGTAACCTCATCCGCCAGTTCCTTCAGTACCCGTGGGTGTATCCCATCAAGTCCCATGGACTTGTTCACTTTCAGGTTCATCAGATGGTCACGAACCTGATCTTCACTTACTATGGGCAGTTCTGTCCAACCCCTGCCATTGTCTTCTGTGACTCTGGGAGTGTGGCTGGAGCCCTTGACAGTGAAGACTGAGGAAAAGAAGTCGTTGAGAATCTCAGCCTTCTCCATATCTCTTGTCACCAGCTCCCCCGTTTCCTTTCTGAGGGGGCCCACACCCTCCCTAGTTTTCTTCTTACCATTAATGTACCTATAGGAATTTTTGCTGTTTCCCTTGATCTCCTTGGCTAGATTTAATTCTAACTGAGCTTTAAGTTAAGTTTTTTCTAAGCTTTAAGGATGCCTTTTCCTTATTCTGGGAGGCATCACTACAGATTCGGTGATGTAGCAGTGAACAATTATATTAGACAAAGAAGAAGCTGGACTTGTCAGAGTGAGTAACAAACTAAGATGCTTTGTAAGATTCTTCAGAATCAAGATGATTTATTCTCCACTGAGAAAGCAATTTACAGTTCAATATTCACTCAAAGTCATGTGTGTATTCTGTTCTCAAGTAACCTGCTCACGTATCACACAGCTGGTTTCAGTATTTTCAAACCAAGTCGTGGACTGCCTGGGGACTCCCCACAAAAACTGCCTGCACTGCCAGGCACAGAAGAGTAAGGAGGAAGATAGAGCTTCAGACAGTTAACAGCTTTTGTACCAAGGGCAGACAAAGCAAGAAGTACTGAGCCCTCTTATCCTGGCTTCCTAAGAAACCAGACTGGTGAGACTGTACTCCTTGCATGTGATACGTGTTTATGCATCTTTCCTTGCCTCACAATGGCTTTTACGCCAGCTCTCAGAGAACTGAAATGATAACTTTTACCCAAATTGTCAAATGAATAAACAGGGTTAGAAATTCCTTTACCAAACCGATTGCCAGGGTACAAGAGTGGATTCTATCATAGCTAAGGTATCCCCACTCTGGAAATAATCCCTCCCCCCTCACCCAAGAGTAATGCTGCAGCATAAACCATTACATGACAGACACTGGAGACTCTATAGAAGAGAGATATTGTAAGTGTAGGAGAATCCTTTGAATTATACATCTAAATAAAGTCAGGCTACCACTTATAAAACTGCCTGTTTCTATAACCACTGGCAAACACACCAGCAAAAACAACCAGCAGGTTGACCAAGGGAAACAGTCAAGCCTGATAATAGTCTGGCACATACTGCTGCTTCCCTGGAGCAAAAGAAAAAAGCCAACATGTTGAACTTTGACGTGCCACTTCCTTCAAACTCACAATAATGTTGCAACTCTGTTTGGAGCAAATATATTTATGATAAAGACGCTGTTAATAGGGTCTCCCTTATCAATGGGCATGAATTTTTAAGCCCTACTTCATGTCACCTCAAGAATATCAAATTATTTGCTTTGCATCTGGTCCGAGGAGGAGATCCACAGTGGGAGCCCAGGGTGTGGAAGCTCCACAGCCCATGTCAGCTGAAACATAAATCAAATAAGAACTTGAAAAAATAATTTAAAAAACCCCTAACTTTTAAGTTTGTTGTTTATTTTTCTAATAATATTTTCATGTCGCTATACTGTGGTAAGAATATGCTACAGCTTGTAAATAATCTGATTCACTAATAAATTATTTATAGTAAATTGGTGAAATGAATGTATTCCCTGGCTCCCAGATACCTTTCATAAAATTGGGAAATTTTTTTGTGTCTTTACGCTAAATATAATAGGATATTGTGTAGAAGATTGACAAAAGCTAAATTATCAGGTATCTTCTACTCCACTGGAATTCAGATCCAATACGTGCATTTCCACCAGGACACAGCCAGAACTACGTACACCATGTAATCGCTATAAATTGTTACAAGGAAAAGAGCTTTTTTGCAGTATTGACTTCTTTCACATTTGTCATTTTATATTAAACTTCAATTAAGGAGAGAGCTTTGTCAGTCCCTCTGTTTCTCAGATTTTGATCAGATACTGTACTATCACTTTCCGTTGGGGTTTACTGTCTTCACTGTATGTGATAGCTCAGAAGGAATAAACTTGCTGTTCTACAATATTTTTGGAGGGTACTTCTGAAGTGGCAACAGCATGACTGCAGCCTCCTGTTGGCGTCAACATGAGCAGGACACAGGCTTTGAGGTCATGGGCGCCTTATACATTTTGAAGAACTTGCTAAACCATAGTTGGCAATGTTTATCCCTGTTCTGGTATTTCATCAAAAGTTTTGACTTACACTGCTGAACTGGGTAAATCTTCAATGTTCCTGTGATCACCTTTAGCCATCATGGATTATCATTAGCAAAACATTATTAATTACTTCATTTGTGGATAAGCTCTTTCAGGAAAGCAAGGATAATGTTGGGAAGAGCTAGTGGAGCATAGACTGCATTTTAAAGAATTACTTTATATGACATCATTCTAGCACCTCCTTACATTTTACCAAATACAACATAACATTGACTTACTTATTAGCTATAATGTTTGAGCACCTTTGTAATGCAATGTATTAGAAGTGTTTATTCAAGTCTGTCTCATAAAGACAAATAACACACCAAGAACAACTTTAAATTTCCAGTATTGCTGGGATAGAGAAATAAGTCTAAACATGTATCAGCCCTTCAAGAAAAGCAAAAAGTGTCAGAAATATCAAACTATGTACATGTTTGTGTTGTAATGTATTAGTCGAAATCTAAGTTGATACACTTTATACATGCATAGATAAATTAGTCTATTTTTTTGTTTGTTTCTTTCAGGACCCAAAATAATAAAACACCAAGAACTCTCCTAATTGTGTATCTGATAATAAAAATAGTGAATTAACTGGAAATTATATTATCTAGGGTTCCAGAAAGATTCACAGATTGACCTTTTGCTCAATGTTACAGTAACAGCTTTGTTTAAGCTGTGGGAGTCTGCAGTGTTTCAATTGTTCTGATTTTTCTAATGTTTTGAAGTCTACACTTTATATCTATAAAGATAAGGAAGTAAAAGAATCTTTTGTTTCACAGCATTGTGCAGAGGAGCAGTGGAATATGGGGATTATATTTCTGATTTTAGATGCTTAACTGGTATACCTAAACTAAAGCTCTTTTCACTCTAAACTCCTAACATAGGTAATAGAGGAAAACAGAAACGTGCTCCTGTCTATTTTCTGAAGAAGTCTGTGGTGTCTGAAAATCTAACTTAAGTATTTGAATTACATAAAGTTAAGCAGTTAAATCTGGGCTTTGGTGTTACCCACTTACAGACCTTACTGTCATCTCCTATGGTGAGGCATAATAAAATTTACCCTGTTCCTGGTGGCTGACTTTATGAGACACCAGTATGAAGCACATGGTAGGGTTTTGAACATGGGGTAAAGTGCATCTTACTGTGAAAAGCTGTCAAAGTCCTTTGCAGCACAGAAACCTAGACAGGGATCTGATATGAAAAGTAAAACCAATCTATATAAGAATAGATTTGTTCCAATGCGCAGAATGAAATTAATGGAGGTGAGAGAGACACAGAATATCTTTTAGGCATAAAGATATGCTGGTCAGTGTGGTTGTTGAAGACCTAAGTTCTGCCACAGAATTTCTCAGATGACAGAGGTTACTTTCACTATTTTGTTTTTCTAGCAGCAGAGATTTGACAGTGGGACTGAGTGCACCCTCAACACATTTGCCAACGACACCAAGCTGTGTGGAACAGTTGACATACTGGAGGGATGGGATGCCATCCACAGGGACCCGGACAGGCTTGAGAGGTGGGCCCGTACAAACCTCATGAAGTTCAACCAGGCCAAGTGCAAGGTCCTGCACCTGGGTCATGGCAATCCCAAGCAGAAATACAGGTTGGGCGGAGAATGGATTGAGAGCAGCCCTGAGGAAGACTTGGGGGTGTTGATGGATAAGAAGCTCAACATGACCTGGCAACGTGTGTTCATAGCACAGAAAGCCAACTGCATCCTGGACTGCAGCAAAAGAAACATGGCCAGCAGGTTGAGGACAGGTGATTCTACCCCTCTCTTCTGCTTTCATGGGACCCCACCTGTAGCACTGCGTCCAGCTCTGGAGCTCCCAACATAAGGACATGGACCTGTTGGAGAGAGTCCAGCGGAGGGACACAAAGATGATCAGAGGGCTGGAGCACCTCTCCTGAATGAAGACGGGCTGAGAGAGTTGTGGTTGTTCAGCCTGGAGAAGAAAAGGCTCTGGGGACACCTTATAGCAGTCTTCCAGTACCTAACGGGGGCCTACAGTAAAGATGGGGAGGGACTCTTTATGGGCGAGTGTAGCAATAGGATGAGGGGTAATGGTTTTCAACTGAAAGATGGTAGATTTAGATTAGATATTAGGAAAAAATTCTTTCCTGTGGGCATGGTGAGACAGTGTAAGAGGTTGCCCAGAGAAGCTGTGGGTGCCCCATCCCTGGAAGTGTTCAAGACCAGGTTGGATGGGGCTTTGAGCAACCTGGTCTAGTGGGAGGTGTCCCTGTCCACGGCAGGGGAATTGGACCTAGATGATCTTTAAGGTCCCTTCCAACTCTAACCATTCTATGTTTCTATGATTGATAATGACCTACTTCTGATAGACCAACAGATAAGAGAATCAGATGAATGTGGGAAAACTGCAGAATATGATCTTCCCCCAGGGCCTTCCACATCACACCTAGGAGTCCTTGTCATAGGGATATTGTCTTTCTACCTCTAGGAAACAAAAAACAAATAAAATAATTAGTTCAGCTTTGTGTTTTCTATTTTTTTTTTTTAACTGGGGAGGAAAAAATTTTTTTTTTAATCAGGAGAAAAATCTTCTTAGGGCGCAAAAGATTGATCCACAGTGAAAAACCAGTCTGATGTTGCTCCAAGCTGAGTAGAGAGCTTAGAGCTGCTGTTTAAGCCCAAAGATAAGACACTCTGAGGGTACTGCCTGAGTCCAGTTTGGAGTATGGGGTGTGCTTCCCCAGCAATGCTGCTGCTGTCAGTTACTACAGACCTCGTGACTTTGTGTAGCACTGAGCTTTGCTCTAGAAAAAGCAGAGGAATGGCTCACCTGTCAGTCCTCACTGAAGTCCTGTGAAATAAGCGAGAAGACCCTGCTGACTCTATCATGAACTAAAAGTTAATTGCAAGGTATCAGAGGAAATTCAGTCTCCTGGTAAGAGCTGATGAGCTGTCTAATGACATAATTTGACATTTTATGGAATCTTAAGCAGTAATTAAAATATTTATGAAAACAAAAATGTTCTCATGCAGGTCTTAAAAAAAAAAAGTTTGGAAATATCTAAAATTGACTGTTAAAATGTTTAATTCTCTAGGTACATCGAGATGTAAATTTCTGCAATACGGCTTCTTCTTTTTAATCTCTGTGTACCGACTTTTCAAGAGCCTGAGCTATGTGAAACTTTATTGAAAAGCCTATTGTTTTTACCAGTGTACAGAGTGAATAGAACAAAGCCAAGGGCACAGTTTATATTCTGCGTTTAAACAACAGTTGATTAGGTGGTAACAGTATTAATTACTCACTGGCAGGAGAACAGGTTAGGTAATCAAAAATGTATTTGCTGCAGCGAGATTTGTATTGTCATGAGAAAAGAGATGGCAGACACAGCACTTTGGAGAGGGAATCTGGAGAAACTAGGACTCCTATCTACCTAGGTGCAGCAGCAGGACTGCCAGCTGGTGGATTCATTTCATTACCACATCATCAGTGAGTGCCCGGCTTAGGCTGCACCAAGGTAATGTCTACATATCCCCCTACTAGAGGAAATGGCAAAGCTATCATTATTGTGTAAGTATTAATAAAACATTTGCACAATAATAGTGAAATAATAGAGATTACTTCCTAGGAAATTAGAACTAAAATATTATATTGAAGTTACCGTTGAACTATGTATTTACGGAATTTATTTTTTGGGGAGATTATGGTTTGCTGTTTTCTTTTAAGCATATAAGATACAGTTTGTGGCATTGATGCTGTTTGAAAATAAAGCAAAATCTTACAATGAAGCCAATCAAGCACCAAAGTAAAATTATAGCTGAATATCATAAACATTTTTTCTGAAATCCATGACAAATGATACTTAACATTTTTATGAATTAACTGCAGCTAAGGTCTTATCTGTGGAAGAGAGCTCCAGCTCATTCACTTCCACTGATACCGTATTTGCATTTAATTGAATTCCTCTTTTTTTTGTGTGTTAAAAAAATACAGTCCCAATTATGACAAAGTGATAGAAATTTATTGATTTAGAAGCACAATGTGAAAATCAGATCATATATATTTATTAACAGTGTGTACAGTTAATTTTAGTTAAAATTCAGTTACTACTTTCAGAATTGTTTTTTTTTTTTCAAAATAACCTAAAGTCTCATTATAGCAATGCTGTCAAGAAAATAAATAGTGAAAGTAAGAGTGTTCTGAAAGTTAGCTAAAAAGTACATTTTGTAGCAAGGAGCTATTGATCGCCTCTCCATTTAGATGGGTGAGATTACGTGAACCCACGTAACTAGCACTTGACTCAGCTACTTCTGAGAACAGTCCCAGAAGCTAGAGTTCTTCTACTTATGATTTTCTTTTTTTGCCAGAAACGTAACACTGAGGAATAAATCTTCTCATTCAAAAGGATGGGAGGGAGCTCAATCTCAGAAGACAGCAGGAAGAAAAGTAATCGTTTAGGATGCTGCTAGCACAAACTTGCTTTTTTATGGTGCCATGCATGTAGTACTTTACTTTTGTTTGGTGTGTTATTTAATTGTAGTTTTTGTTTTATTTTGTCCTGCCAGAGGCAACTCCTCATTTATGTTTCATTTGTGTGTCCAGTTATTAGAATCATTACATTAATGCCAGGGTCTTGTCACAATTTCAATTACAACAGCTGTTGCATACAAGCAATTAGACATCTATGCAGTAGCTTCCTCATCGCTGATTGCCGTTTCCCATTCTGTTGCTGCAATTAGACTAATAATTTACACGTGTACTGTGCCTTGCATGCATGGGATCCTGAACAATTAACTGCTCATAACCTCTTCCAAGGCAGATAAAATGCCAATTTATTCACCATCCCATGTGGAACAGCTGGCAGAGTCTGCCTGGAGCCTAATTTGCCTGCAGAAGGACAAAGGACAGAAGGCAAGTAGCCAAGAACAGTCGCGCCAAACCTCATTTTAAAATGAAAAGAATAGAGGGGTAAAGATAGCCTCTCTGAGGTAGATCTTTGCTAATCAAGAGGGCAGAAAAAGTAGTTGAGAGGAAAATGAAAGAGCTTTACTTGTGTAACAAGGTGGTGTGGGATCCTGAAGCCTTTGTGTTTGTTGTCAGAAAGCTGAACAGAATTGCGATACAAATAAGTGATATAGTCTTCCCTTCCCGTGCGTGGATATGGTGACAGAGAAAAACTTTTTACTGGTATTTTTATTCTGTACAGAAGCAAATAAATAAATCTCTCTGTAAATCATGATTACAAGCTGTTACTGTGGATGTTTGGCTGAAAAAAAATCACGGATCAGACTGACGTAGCTTTTCTTAAAACCATCAAGCTACTTAACTGAGCGTTGTTTAAGATGGAATGAGGGAAATGAAGCACTCTCTCCTCCCACAAAATCCGAATTAGTCTAAATGTTGTGGTGTATAATCCCCTATCCTCTGATTTGTGCCATCAGTCACTGCAGGACAGGATGAACTGGTGTGTTACACAACCATACTGTGAACTATACTGAATTTCAGCGGTATTGCCCTGGTTTAGGACTTCACAAAGTGCAGCACAAACACCCCAGGACTCTTGTCTCCAGGTGCAGTTTGATGAGACATGGGCCTTAGCAGTAATACCAACTAAAGACATTCTCGCCATTCCTTGTTCCTGCCTCTGCGTTGCAGCTTGCCTCCCCTCTACCCTTTCTTGGCAGAGGCCAAGCAGATACCTAGGGAACAGCAAGATTACAGTGAACATACCACAGTGATATTAACACTCCCTGACCGTTTCTTCTTCAGAGTTTGCTTTTTAACCAAGGTCAGTTCAGTGGTCTGGATTATGATGAGCCCTTCAAACAGTTTTGGCAAAATGAGGGGTACTTTAAGGGTAGACATAAGCAGGCAGAGTAAGAAAGGGAAAGGTGCTGCCAAACCCAGAGTCTCATTGAGCTACATCTTCAAGTAGAGTGATACAGAAAGAATTGAGCTGATAATCAGTGTTATCCTTCTGATGCCTTGGGGTCAGCACTACCTGATTTATGCTCTACGTAAATGGTTGTACAAGGTACAAAGTAACAGAGTAAAATGTTTTATTTTGAATATTTATGTCACCTTTTACAGCAGTTGAGATCTTATTTATAAACCCATTTACCTTCATGTAATATTTATTTTTCATTATCCCATTATATTTGATTATATGTTACACTGGAACCCATATTTTACATAGTATTGAATTTTATCAGCATGATGATTGAGACTGGGAAGATAGTCTTTACTCCTTAATAATTAAAAGCATTAAACCTCTTTTAATGTCATTCAATTGAAAATAATCTCTATTTAATGGTCCATTGGTATTGTCTGACTGTAAGTCACTTTCACAGAAAATTTCAAGTGTTTGAGAAGCTCGTCTTTGGCTTTGTAAAGATGAAATATCTGGATGTCTTAGCATACTTCCTGCTGGTCATTTTTAAAAAGGTATGGTTTATATGTAATTTTCAAATATTTTTCCTCCAAGTCTTGAGTGGTGCGTACAGAGATAACATCTGAAATTCAAGATACACAGACTATGAATCACATTTATGATCCCCAGTTGGTCTTTGTATATTTCTCTTTTGTTTGTTTGTTTGTTTGTTTTTCCCCAGATGCTAGAAGTAGCTGAAGATTCCTGACTCTCTGGAAAGCCATATGAGATGAAAATATATTATTCTTTTTTCAGCTCCTCAGAAACTAACAGTTCTTCTTGTCTACTTTCTGTTAAAGGTCACTAACAGGAAACTTACAGGTATGGTCTAGTGAATAAGGCATGGAAATGAAAAGTAGATATTTATGTCTGAGAGCCGCTTGTGCCACCAATTTAATCTCTGACTTCTGTCACCCCCTTTCACCTGCCTCCTTCAAGCATGTTCTCACTTTGTATTTACACAAAACTGATCCCACAGCCATTATCTTAGCTGAAGCATGGGGGGTGGAAAGACAGGCCTTCAGAGCTGCAACAGTATGAAATAAAACTTCAGGACTTTCAATTCACTTTGCCAGCGTGTATTTGCTATAAATCACTCGAACTGAAAAGTAGCTTCAAACTTGCGTGGAATAAAAAAAAAAAAAAAAAGCATGGAAATGTGTTTGTTTTTTTTCAATCCTGAGTGAGACTTCTGCATTTTACATCCTGAACAGTAAATAATATGGAAAAATTATACAGGAATACCTTTCTATATATTGTGTCACTGTCTGGCCTTCTGTTCTTGCTAGTAGCGAAAGTCTGGCAAATAATACTGCACACAAGATTTCTACCATTCATTTTCCTCCTTGGAGAGTTGTGGTGGTAACCTACGAGGTGCTATCACAAGAAATTCTCGTGGCTAGAACTATGCAAAAATTCAGTAGCAGTCAACATAAAAACCTTTTCCTTACATTTTGATGTATGTTAAATAGTTATGAACTTTGAGCTGAACAAAAATCCACACTGTTGAAGTCACCGGCTACAAATTACTGTCAGATATCTTGCTTGTTTTGATAATTAATTGTGAGCAATGGATTGGACACTTGTCTTCTTTAGAAGACAGGGAGAATATACCAGCATAAAAAAAATTTAATTATTCCTGGTGAACTTATGTGATAGCAACAAGATTAGCATTTACACCCACTCTTTTCTTCGAGGAAAAAGTTATTTTGATAATATAATTTAATATTCTAAACATGTCAGGGATAGATATTTATTGAAGTTTATGGTCATGAAAGTGTGCCAGAATTTTGAAGGAAATTTTCATACACATTTCCAGAAACTGAACGCACCACAAAGACTCTGCATCTCCAGAGCTAAAAGCTTATTAAAATGAACTAGAAGGATTTCACTTTTTGAAACAGAAAGACTCAGATAATTGGTGGGAAGACTAACCGTAAAATGAGTTGAGAATAAATATTCAACCTGCTTACTGTATTCTTACTAGGAAGGTCTTTTTTACTAGTCCTACATTCAGTTGAGCAATTTTTCTGAGTTTCAACAAGTGACACACACTTTTTCTGGATCTCTAACAGTTTCTAACAGGTTTTTTTCATTCTGCCACTTGTGACATTTGTCTATTTGTTTGTTGCATTGTTCTCCAGAATCTTTCTCGTGCTCTTACACTTTCTTACACTTCTTGCAGTCACTGCCTGTTCCCCCGTATGCCAGGAAAGCCATCCATCTGAGCAGTCTCAGGAGTGCTGCAGAGGAATTTCGCACCCTCCAGGTCCCTAGGGTGTTCCTGCTGGCTGCAGAGTTTAGCAGGCAGAGGAGGGAAAACAGGAGTGCCCTTCTGCCCAGCCATGCTCTTTTAATAGAAAAGATTAACTGTGAGTGAAACAGGTAGCATCCATCACAGAAAGCAACATTTGCAATTGGCTTTTGAAAGGAAATTATGCGTGTTATTTCCAAAATCTTACTTGTCCTGTGCAGTTAGCATTGTGGTGATTCACTGAGATTGCTTTTTTCTGTGATGAATTCTGATTTTGAGGAGTAGAAGGAAAATCCATCTATATTCTGTTTGATTTAAAATCACAGTACAATCCGATTGCAGTAATTTTGAATCTGAACACATGATTTCTATGTCAGCAGCCTGTGGAAGGTTCATTGTATGAATGATTTAATCATGTTTAACATAAGGAGATGCTTGTGCTGCTTAGTAGACGGTGTTTCAAAGTAAAGAAAGTTTAGGAAAGAAAAAAAAGAATCAGGAAACAAACCCTTTTATAGGGCTTCTTCACTTTGTGCAGAGTTGATGGGAAGAAGCTTCATCCTATCATGTGATGGCTCATTACTTGCTAAATGAGTCATAACTGTTCCCACTTGGACAGCCAGCTCACACTGCTCTCAAAATCACAGCAAGGTTTTCTCTTGATGAGCCTCATGGGCAGTTATTTTATTCTCCTTGCCTTAACACTGGTTCTATGCACTGTGGGATTGTTTTCGCTGCATGCTTTGTGATAAAAAATGGGAGCCAGCTGAAAGCAATAACAGTTCTGGCACCAGAGGTCAAGCACCAAGATTCTCTTTTCCAAATATCCTGTTGTTCCTCTTGTTTTGGCCAAGTGGCTCCATTTATAACTACTACCAGCCAGAATGGACAAAACTTTGTTCTGTGCTATGGAGTAGACAACTTCTAACATGCAGTGCTTTGCAGTGGCACATGGAAAAAAATCTCAGTGTCAGGCTTGCTGTGCTTTGCACGCTGGACCTTCAGCGTCCTGAGCAGCATTTGCAACAGTTTTGCTGTCAGTATTTGCAGATATCCTGTCTGTAGTTGTAATGACAGGAGGATAGTGCATGCCAGCTGCTTTGGAAAGAACTTTTCCAGTGTGCAGCAGCATTTCTAGATATGCTGGTATCTAGAATGTGATATCTATATGACAATATTTGGTGGGGTTTTTTTTACAGTAACTGCCAACCAGAAAAATAACCTGATCAGTGCTGATCAGACAGTCTTTCAAAGGTTTTAAGAATGCTATGAGTAGGACAAAGACATTTCCCTTAAAATGGCAATGCCCATAGTCATGGACATCGAATGCCTAGTGTTTCTGCAACAAAATGACAGCCCTTACTACTTTTCTTAACTCACATGATGTGGAATATATAGTTATGTTTCATACAATTGTATGAGAATTTCAAGACATATATCAAGACTATTGATGTGTAATTTAAAGTATGGTAAGTAAGTCCTAGATTCCTTCTGTTGGTATGGCATAAATATATACAATTTAATTCTAAGCTTACCTCCATAAAAAATACCTATATTTGGTCTGTAAAAAAAAAAAGACCTATATTTGGTCTGTACTTTCTTTGAAAATATGTTTTAATATATTGAATTTTTTATTTTTAAAAATTTTTATGATAGCTGAATAAGCCTATATCTTAGCTTCCCCCCCCGCCACCCCCCCCCGAAAAAAACAAGTCCAAATGCGTATAAATATTTTTAAAATGGAAAATATATAAATATTAAACTAAAATTCAAAACGAGGGTAGACAAGTATGGAACAACTGAAACATACCATTTCAGATCATATTCTGTAGGAATCCCTTACTTTAAGGGTAGCTCCCATGTACCAGAAAGCAAAAAAAGACCCTTTTTAGGAGGAACGGCAGTTTCTTAGAAGCAAAAGCAAAACTATCTGTTATGATGAGTTGTATGACAATTTTCTGCCTGTAACTTCAAAAAAGTTATGATTACATTAAGTACCTAAAATTCCATTTATATGTGCTTCAATGTACCCATCGAAATTAAATGAGTAGATATTTTGAATTATTTACAGCTGCTGGGGCTTAACTGGGCCCTCATGATAATTAATACTGGGGACAATAAAAGTTATATTTTTACTGTTGCATTTTCTCACATTTTTCTCCCTTTAGCAAATGCGTCATATACCTGTGTTATGAATAGCAGGATTTGTTTTTCTTCCCCCCCCCCCTAGTGATCTTCTTATGACTGAGCAGGAGATTCAAAAGCCCTCAACGGCGTCAACAGAATGTATTTGGTCTGGTATAGCATCACAGTGCATCATAGAGATATGGACTATGGATAAGTACAACAACAGATCAAACTTGACTGAGACCGGCATCAGAGTAAGGAGGTGACATCTAGGCACCATGAATTCACATCACTAAAGACCACTTAGAAAAAAGGCCTGGTTAAATGCTTTTTTAAATATGTGCAGTGCGCAAAGAATGGGATGGCAGCTAGGCAACTGGCCAAGAAGCATCCTTCCATCTGTTGCCAAAACAGCACGAGGGTACTACTCACTGAAGAGGGAGTCCAGAATGCGTGTTATCTTGTCAAGGAATACTAGTGCAAGTCATTTTAGTATCCAGAGCAAAGGAAAGAAGCATGTGAAAATTAGAAGAGACTTTGTAAAATGGTTTAAGTAACACTACTCTTTCTTGAGTAGAAAAAACAGTCTAACAGTACCAGCTCTGCTTCCAGTTTTTCAACCTGCAGCAGGATTTCCTTGGGCATAATTGCATACTATTAAATTCTGAAACTTGCTATTAAAAGTTAGAAGCCTGTTTCCATCGACTACTATAGGTCCTTGAAAGTGATATGATGTCTTCCGTGCTACTACTGTATTTTCCTTTCAGTTCTGTCATTGCAATACTGAACAGAGGAAGAATTGTTCCCCATGACTCAGTCTCTATGCTTAGAAACCTTGCAAAATCATACAAACATATTAATATATCATAATCATATTCAAACACAATTATAATTTGCAACTTAATGGAAGGGCAGAAAGTCATGTATATCATTTAGAGCCAATTACTTTTCATTTATCAGTATTGCTGTAGATACTAGTTGGTCTTTTTGTCATTTGCTTTTGGCATACATGGTGAAGATGTTACAGTTTTGTTCTACTATTTCAGTTATCTTTACAATGAAGTTGGAGGTGAATATTTAGACCTCAGGTTTGCCATTAAAATTGTCCAGAGGTCATACATCTGATCTGCCAGTGAGGGCTTGCTTGTCTGACATTCCCTAATGGGCCTCTTATTCGTAAGATTTCAAGCAGGTATTGAATTGTACTGCCTCACCACAGCTTCCCTTTCTGGTACTTTTTTCTAGAGAGTTTCTATTATTTTGTCCTTCAGAATCTAAACTTTAATTAAAAAAAAATTAAAATTATTTTATATTCACTGGAAATATAAATATGATTTATTTATTTTGCTATAATTGCCTTCATTTGAAACAGTATTGGAAACATATCTGGTTTTATTTCCCTTGTGTTTCCTTCAGTGTTTTCATCTCATCCGTTGTTTTCTTCATCTAGGCACATCGTTAAAAAAAAAAATCATACTCCATGCCATCAAAAATATTTCATGAAGAGTGATACTGAGTTAGCTATCTCAGTCCAAAAAGACATCTACAAATGCAGAAAAGGCATAAATTATGTCTGCACTAGAAAGGACATCCGCCTGAGTGAGTGCTTCCCTTCCCTGTAAGCCAAAAGAAGTGGAGAAGTTTGTGTCCATGCAGTTCAGAGCTCGCGCTCTCTTCCAGAGTCAGTAGTTGTGTTCACAGTACTTGGTATAGTACCTGTCCTATGTATGTGACTAGGATGCTTCATTATGGAACAGATCATGTGAGCGGTCTACATTCCTCCTTGACTCTAAAATTAGAGCATTTACTGTAGAGTGACAACAGGATAGTAGGATTGCCATGGTTCATTGGAAATGGACCAACAAAGAAAAAAAGCAGAATTATGAGCATGCTTTAATATCTCATTCAGGAAACATCTGTTTTCGTTTGAGTTTTTGTTGTGGTTTATTTTTCCTGAGTTTTATTTTTTTTCTGCTTAGGATGGCATTTATTGTTATTATCTTTAAGGAAATTTGCTCTGATACTGTTCTGAGGGAGTTAAACAAGACTGAAAACCTTAGGTAAGCATGCTTAAAGTGTATCAGCGTAGGTTCACTGGGTAGCAGTAACAAGTAAACTGCACTAGTGTGAATTTCCTAATATGGAAAGGGCTTAAATTCAGTGCAAGAGTTTCCTGATAGGGTCACTAAGGAATATTTGAGAACAGGACAAGTATGCTTCCAAGGTTGCCTCATATTAGGAAGTTTCTCCTGACATTTTACACATTGATAACCCTGCACCACTCCAGTGAAGAGGAGCTTTAAAAGAAATCTCATGGGCCATTATGTCATCTGAATATATCTCCTACCCTTTCATACAGGCTGTCTCAAACGTAAGTTTTGAGAACTAATTTGGATCAGTAAAAGTTAAGTTTTGAGATGGAGGAATCTGGGAACATTTAAATGAAAGGCAATCAAGTATTCTGTTGTCTCAGATCATATTCTTATCTGTTGCTTCATTGCAAATGTTTTGTTATCACAAGTAGTAGTGGCCTATTCAGCTAAGATAAGATTAAATATCTTGGGACAGGGGCAGAGGGGCAAGCCCTGCAGTATTTAATTAAGAACTGGACTTGGCATTTTTTTTGAAACAAAACTTTAAGGAATAGAGGATCTCCCTTCTGCTTTCCTCCTTCAAAGTCCCTAATTCCATCTTGCTCATTTTACTGGTCCCCAGGCCCTTCTGAAAACATCTGTTACTCCCATCTTGACAACTGCAGTGTTTCTAACATGGAATAATAAGCATGCTTCATTACGGGTGCACAGCAAGGGTAGGCATTTGCCAGAATGAAGCTGCAGATGCAGCTTTAACCCTGCCATTGCCCACTGAACCAAGAATGCCAGCTGAAAAACAATGGATGAATCTCCTCATGAACAATAATTAAATTAGCAGGGACTGAGGATACTGGAATTGGCAGAGTTTAAAGACTTCTGTGGTTTTCTTGAATCAAACTCTCCTTTCGTTTCATCAGAAAAAGTGTCTGATATTTGCAATTAGTTTTCATAGCTGCTAGGTCACATCTAGTAGACCATTACCAGGAAAGTATGCTCTCTTTAGACTGAAGAATTTGAACATGTAAAGCAAAATGATGCATGTCAAGGATGAAAAGAACTATGTTTCTGTCTGCTCAAAAAATAACAAGTGGTTTCAGAATTCTGAATTATTTTTTTGAGGGAGACTTTTATTTCTAAGAGTAACATCTCTTAAAAGGCGTAATCCCAAGCATCAGCTTTACATTGTGACCCTTCTCTTTCATAAATCGTAATTTCACTCTGTTAAAAAGAGAAATAATATGGTTAGATCAAATATCCTTCACTCCAAAGATTTCCATTACAAGAGGTTGGCAGAAGTGATACTGGCTTATTGCAAGGCCAGTAATAATTTTCCAGAGCTACTGTCATTTTAATTACATAACCATTGCCACTTTGATTTTATACATTTTTATCATACTGAGTCATGTCAATGATTTCTTCTTCCGGCAAGTTTTCCAGTATTGGGATCCTTCAGTCATCACATACTTCAAGTTTGTTCTGTTTTATGCCGTTGGCCAAGTGTCAGGATGCATACCCAGACACATGACAATGTTTCTGTATCTTTTCTTGGTGGACAGGAGGAAATACTTTGTTTCCGTTTTACCAGTTACTTACATATCCTATAAGTTTAGGTAGTGTTCGTTCTTATCTTCAGTTTCTGCTCCAAATTTTCAAACTTCAAACTCCAAGATATTCTATGAGGAGCAGAATTAGTTAAGGCCTGTTTATTGGATTTATTCCACATCCTTTCCATCCATGTCCCAAACTGTTACTACTTCATCTCCAACCTCACCTGCTAGCACCTTAGCTTTCATCCTTACCTCTTTTTCTCCTCCGGGTAAGCATTTATCTTCCATATCCCTGGCAACACTGCTGAGATGAAACGGAACCTTCTTCATGTAAAAGGGGAAGTCACCTGTCTAGTTCTGTGCCTGTTTTCATGAAATTTGTTGGAATTCAATAGCTGTGAGACCTCTAGTTCTATTCTAAAGGTGATAGAAATTGGACAGTTGCTTTAAAGTTACCAGAGAAAGCATTAGCAGACCACATAAGCTATATTTTACAGAGAGAGAGATGAGTTCTTGTGAGGAGAACTATCATTAGGACATCAAGAACAATAACTCTCAGAATTTGTTTTGGTCAGGTGCTGAAGAAAAATCAAATTGGTAATTATTGAAACTAAAAAGATCATCATGAGTGAAATTTTCTCTTGTGCTCTAGAAGGTTTGCTAGCTTCTGTCACTGACATTCAACCCCCAGCTTCTAAGGGCTTTCTGAATAACAGCCCTACTTTCCAGTATATCATCCACTGTCCCCAATTTGGATTCACCTTCATATTTACTGAGGTTGCATTCTTTTCCATCAGTCCATTAATACAGATGTCTAACAGCATCAGTTCCAGTATCAGTCCCTGGTGAATACCAAGAGTAACAATTTGCTAACTGCTGGTCATAACTTTTTGAGCCCAGTGGTCCAGCCAGTTTTCCTCATAGCTCAACTTTGCAGTCGGTATCTTGCCAATCTGGTGGTAAAGATAATATGAGAGATTGCATCAAAAAACCTTAAAGTTAGGGTGATCAAAATCCACTGCTCTCCATTTACCCACACAACCAGTCTTCTCATCTTAGAAGACATTCAGCTTGATCAGGAATGACTTGTCCTTGGTATAACTATGCTGGCTGTTTCCAGTCACTTTCTTGTCAATTGTGTGCTTGGAAATGGCTTCCATGAGAATTTGCACCACAATTTTCCAGGGCACCAAGATAAGACTGACCAATCCGTAGTTCCCCAGATACTGTATCTTTCCCTCCTTGAAGATGGGTGTGACGCTTGGTTTTGTTTCTGTCATCAGCAACCTCCCACAGTCACCAGGATCTTTCAAAGACAGGGTAGAGCAGCCTCACAGGACAATGACCAACTTCCTCAACACCCTCAGCTGCAGCCCACCTGGTCTCATGGACTTAGATATGGTCTGTTGACTTAGGTATTATCTAACTCTGTCTTCCCCTGTGGTGGGAGATCTCTGATATCCCCAGAATCTGCTAGTAGGCTCGGGGACACGGAAGGACTAAGAAGAGACGCTAGTAGTAAAAAGTAAGACAAAGAAAAGGTACTGAGGACCTCAGCCTTTTTTTCCTGCATCAGTATAATTGGTCAGTCCTGAAGTGGCCAGGCGATTGGACTTAGATGATCATTGTAGGTCCCTTCCAACTGAACTATTCTATGCTATGTTATGCTATGCAATGCTATGCTATAAATGAGTTTAGTAAATAGGTATATAAAGAAGAAAGAATAAGTGATAGAGGATGACTGAGCATGTGACAAAATGAGAGTAGGAATGTGTAAAAAAATGTAAGGCATAGATGGAAAATAAAGAAATTGGAAAAATATATAAGAAGGTAAATAAGGCATCTTTCAGGGAGCTGTGTAGCAAAAGTCATTGTAGGGAACAGAGAAGACTGAAGGATAGATAAAGTCTGAATATTAATTTTGTTTCACATCAGTTCTTTCAAGTAAAAAAGGTGAACATATATATATATATATATATTTTTTTAGGAGGGAAAAGAAATGATAAAGTAGAATAAGATTACAGTGTGGGCATGCGATGAAAACTGAACCATTTGTAGAGAACTGATGCAGGAACAGAATCAACATCAGCAAGTCTGATTTCAAAGTATGGTCTGTTCCTGTGCTCTCAGAATGTCAGCTGTCCTGGCTCCATTGCCCCCCAGGACCTCTCCCTTTGTTTTCCCAAGTATACCCCTGAAAAACCCAAGTCTGGTCTGGTGAAGTCCAAGACTGTGACTTTATTATTTGTCTTGCTCACTTCTCTGGATCTTAAACTCTGCTATCTCATAGTTACTGTTGTCAAGGCTGTCTTTACATCATCCATCCATTCTTCTTCATTTATGAATAGCCACTCCAACTGGTTGACCAGCAATCAACAATTCATTGGTTCATTAATCACCATCAATTGTCTTTGACAGTCTCCAGAAATATCCTGCATTGCTTGCGTCAGGTCACATTGCCCCTCCAGCAAATACTGAGGTGGTAAATCATGGGATTAATTGTGTAAAATAATTAAGTATTTTAACTGAATTCCAGCACTGATCTTTTCCCTTTAAGAACACTCCATTTGAAATATATGCAGCAGAAGACTATGTACATTGAGTGAAAATCTCTCCAGGCAGCAACATACGTTAACCTACTTAGGCATGTTCTATTACCTGAAAGATGATGATACTGAAAGTCAATAATGTTCATCAGTAGTACGGTAAAAGTAAAGGAGAAGAAGCAGGGCTTACATTACAATTGTTTGGCCCAATAGTAATGTCTGAGAGATGAATGTTTCTGTGTTCATGAACATGAGTTAAACACTTCTAGCTTATTGGCTGGCTACATATACCATTACTTTGCAAAATCTTTAAAAGACACAGGCTGAGTGTGTGAGCCAAATGCCAAACTGTAGATATCCAGTTTTTTTATCTTTTCTTAGCAGTGTAATAAGTTTGCTTAAATCACAAATTAAAAGTTCATACAGATAAAGCAAGGATTCCCCAAACAGGACTTAAAACACATTATAAAAATTATCTGATTGGGTCACACTACTGCAGTAAAGATAATATTAAACAGCAAAGGTAATATTAAAATGACTAGCCATGCCATTCTCATACAAATGGCCTGTAACGAAGGAATCTGTTTTATGTTAGATTGTTCTGTGAATGCAATGAGCACACAAAAGGAGCCTAAACATGGTGATTGACACACAGTTCTGGTAACTAAGTTTATCTAGCCTAGATACAAGTAGTCATATGGAAATCCATGATTTTGCTGATCTGTGAGATGTGCTGCTGGGATTTTGTGGATATATTCTATGGTACTTTGCCATGTAGTAAGCTCAGCAACTTTATATGGTATCTTTTCCAATCCAAGTGTGAGAACTTTCTTCTAGCATCATGGAGAACCGTGAGACATTGCTGCAGGACTATGAGACTCATGGTGATTGGCCTGTGTTCCCACTGCAAAATTAGCAAGTGGTCAGCATAAATGAGTGGTTTTGTCCTACTAGGAAAGACCACATCAGATCTGCAGAGGAATCTACCTCTCCCTGAGGACATGAAGTGCTAAGCACAATTCTCTGTGACAAAGGTGGCAGACTGTATCTTTGAGCTAGAATAACTCCCTGTATGCTTTCTGGGACTGGAGTTGGAATTCCATTAATGACATGACTCTACCTGTGTGGAGTTACAAAATATAAAATTTAAGAAGATAACAATATAGTTATACGCCTGACAAGACAAGAAAACAGATCATCTTTCAGGAATTATAGGCACTACTCTTGTTTACCTTCAACATTGTCAAAAGGTTTTCCTGGAAAGATGGACAAAATTATTTTTATAAGTATCCCATCTCAAGAGCAAGTATAAGTAAGACCTTACAGTTCCAATTGAAATACCTGTTTATAGTGATAAAACAAGTCCTGCAAAGAGAAGTTGTATTAAAATGAAAGTACAGAAACTGAAGCAAGATTTTTTTGTTCTCTACCAAAGTTATACTGCAGCTTTGCTGCCTAACTGCAGTTGCATTGCAACAGATGCATTTTCCCAGATCCAACCCCTGCAGGAGAGAGCTGAGCATTTGGAACATCTGTCGTTTGATGAAAATGGGATAATTGCTACATTCTCCTGGTATTCTTAGTTGAGTTAGTACGTAAAAATTTAGAAAAAAAAGATTAAAGAAGTGCAGGAGACAGGTGGATGTTCAGCAGGGAAAACTCCCCCTAGACCTTTAATAAATGCCAGAAGCGTGTACATATATATTTCTGTAAATGTGCAGGAAATTCAATTTCCTTTGGGTATGAATAGTTTGGACTCCTCTTACAAAATAAGCTCATTAGCTCTAGGGGTGATTATGAGAGAGACAGAGAAAAAATGTCTTGGAAAAAATATGTTCTAATGAAGCAAATATGAAAATAATCCACACTTTTGCCAAATAAAAAAGTTATCGTTGGATAAGAGAATGACTCATGCTGTTTTGTTGTATTAACAAGGAGAATATAAACAGCAAAACAAAACCAATTGAATAAAAAACATTTTCAGGAAAATGAAAATCGTTAAGGTTTTCTCTCTCTCTCTCTTTCTCTCTCCATGGAAATGAATCATCTGTATGGATCATTGTTTGAGTATCTTGAGAATCTGTTTCTACAAAAGGAATAAAAAATTATCAAAAAAAAATAGTTTCTATTGGACTGCTTAGGGTTTTGAAATAGAGAAGCCCTAACTGTGTAAGAAGTACACGTGCAAATGACACACATGAACTCTGACACTGGTGCTTATTCTTTATTTTGTCTAAGATGCCTCACGTGATGAAATTATTTATTTAAAATCTTTTGGATTTTCTTGACATTTGGGAGTTTATAGGAACTCAGCAAACATCTGCTGATAGAATTGCTTCTCACAACTTTGAACACAGCATGTCTGATCACTAAAGTTTTGATGGAAACTTCCTTAGGAGTATGGCACAGTGTTCAGGACACGGCTCATCTCCATGAACCATCTCACTTATCCCTGAGGAGGTCTCAGAACGTGGACATGTATCTCATGCCTCTGATACCTTTTTCCACAATTCTTTAAAGATGCAGCAATAGTATTTTATTGTATAGGAACTTTGACAACATGACTCCATATAAACCTACATTTTGCAAATTATTTTCATTATCACTGTCCTCAAAAATAGTTTTATTTCCAAGAGGAAGTATGTTAGGTCTAGTTCTTGTTGCCTTTGTATTCTTTGTATCTGTTTTCCAACATTCTGGCTCGTGAAGCAACAGCACTCAATGAGCATCACCAGAACATTGGTCCTGCCTTGTACCTGTAGATCTCCATCTGATACTTCAAGAGAAAGTGAAAAGTCCCTCCTGTTTTGCTTGCTTAGTTAAGATTCTGTGAATAAAAACATTTATTTTTCAACCTTTTCAGAAAAGTACTTGGAGCTCTGAAGTGTGAGATCTGATTGTTAATCCTCAGAATTGGGACCTCAGGAAGAACTTCAGTCTGTATTTCTTTGTAAGGGAGGAATATGAATGTGCTGCTTATTCTGTCTCACTCACTCTTTATTTTCACCTGCTCTCCATCTCATTCTTTCCAGACACTGACTGTGGATAGTTTATAGACTGTAGGGACCTATGGAAATTAACATTATTATCAGACTGAATCATTCACTTCTAGATTGCTTTTCACTGTACTGGAGCTCCCCTTCTGCTATGAGCTTTAAGATGAAGTGACAGAGGAGAAGAGTAGAAAATTAATATCCCCACTGTGAATTACAGTGGTGTTCCCCCTCTGAACTGCAGCTGAATGGTAGAACTGATGCTTTAGGGAGTTCCATAGGCCCTTCCTCCTTTACATCCTCATTTGGGGTTTATTTCTAGCTTCCAGAGGTCAAATACATTTTATTTCAATCCCAACCAAAATACGACTTTAGTTGGATGAGCCGAATAACATCCTGAAGCCTTTTCCCTGTCCTATAGAAAGAGACGTAACTTCACCTTTAGGAAATGATTGGGAAATGCATTCAACTCCTTTGCGAGCACCTTCAGAAAAGTCACTGGACTTACCAGTGTCTGACTGAAGGACACCTCACATATGATATCTTGCAGTTTATTATGGATGCTTAAAAAACAAATTTAGGATCTTGCAGAGAAGGAATGGGATCCACACCAAGCTCCAACATCTTTAATTTGCATCCAGTTATGATAATCACAAGGACCACCCATGTAGCTGACAGAGTGGGTAGACTATCTGCTTTTTCTGCCAGTTTTGGACACAGAAAGGCTGGGACACAACCTGACAGAACAAAGTGGAGATAAGAGGTAATGGCACTGCAATACAACCAATCAATCAGGTCTCAGCCTCAATAAGAGTCACAGCGTACATTCCTGCAAACACCTCATCTCAGTAAGGATCAGGATGCTTTTTCAACCCATTTTTTGAACAGCGTCCTTAGATAGTGAGGTGCTTTATCTGGGTTCACCTGGCTGCTCCTATGTTCTTCTGTGAGAATCAAGTTATCTCCCACTGTCTGTTTTACTATTCAAAAAAGACACTAGAAAAAGGCCAGAACTAAAGCATTTGTGAAAAGTGTTGAATGCAGTTTTCTTGTAAAGCTGAATGCCACTTCCACAAGCAGCACTGTCGTATGCTTCTGCTAGTAAGGATTTACATTGTAAGTGGTATACATGCAGTTGTTCCTTTATACTCAGTAAAAGATGCTGGAAGTCTTATTACTAGAGTGCACCTGCGAGTAAACATCCTAAATGTTTGGCTATGTGTTTTTAGGCTACTCTTCAAGATAATAATGATTATTTTGAGTTATAATGTTTTAAATCTATAACAAAAATCCATAAAGAAACTATAATTGGGGTGGGGCTTTTTTTTTTTAAAAAAAAAAAAAGGGTATGTCTAAGTCATTGCAAGTTCTCTCAATCTAATTTCCTATCAGAAAGCAGCTAATGTGAATGTGATTTCCACTATTCATCCTTCTGTGTTTGGTAGTTGTTTCTCAGTATTTATGAGACCACTCATCAATTTGACACAGATTTGACAAATAGTTAGAAATCATAAAGATCTGAAGTTCCTTTACCCTTTTTGAAAATAACAGGTTGGCATAATGAAAGATCCAATTTAAAGCTTAAACAGCTACTTGTTCAGCTTTTCCTTCCAGGTGACTAGTCAGGATGGGAGTAGTAGTTGACTAATCAGATTATGATTTCTGTACTACTCAAAACTAACTGCAATACTCACCATCTCTTTTTCCCCTCATAATTAGGAGTCACAGAAAAGGGCTAAGACATACTAGAAGGATCTTAAAGGCGGGAACTCAAGAAGGATTTTTCATCTGGAGTTAATATGGTACTCCAGCTAATATGGCTAACAATTTCATAATTTCATTGAAAACCAGACTTCATTGTTTCTAGGTCTCATGAAACATGCCATTAGTTTTCTTAACAAAATACACATGTCAAAAGTTACATAACTTCAATTATGTCACCTATGTATTTTGAGTTCTGTGACTTGAATTCCTTCAGACTAAATATCTGAAGGATTAAAAATATCATAATAATGCAGTAGGAATTTCTTGCAGTACTGACAGGGGAGAGGAGGTTACCAGGTCTGATGGAGTAACTAAGTTTTTTCTGTATTTATCGATCAGTAAGATTTTTCTGGTTGGTTAATACTGAGTCTTGGAAAAAAAATTCCATCTGCAAACTTGAAAAATTGCATTTTGAATCTATCTGTCTTTTTTAAATACTGAATTTTCACAGCCTCTTTTGCAACTTTCCAAATTTTTTGTACTGGCCTTCTTGAAATTAAGACATTTTATATACTTTGCTGAATAGGGGGCACTTATGAACTTGAGGTCTGGGAAGATTTTGATACGATGGAAAATAAAATAAAAAATAATTCATTTAATATCATGAAAACCACAATATATTATACATTTTCTCCATTATTTACCTAGATCTACTACTCTATGCATCTAAAGTCTTTTGGAAATCAGGGAGATGTTTTTGTGTAAAAGACTGCATGAAATATAAAGTAAGATTGAATTTGTAAGATTTGGAAGATGTCTCTAGTAAGACTGAGTGTTTAGGTAAAATTCTAGTAATAATACTAATGAACTACATTAACACAACTTGCAGCACTTCTTATGATTTCCTATTCCATTTGCTGCTCAAGCAAGTAAATAAATCAGCCTAATTTAGAGTAAATTCAAGGAACAGAGACTTAGATTAGAAGTTAACTTTAATGATAGAAATTTTATGTCCTACATATACCACCAGAGAAAGTGAGTTCATAAAGAAAAGAAAAAATATATGCTTTGCTTGGAGTGCTGTTATCTGTTACTGAGTTTCTCCATACTTTGTGGCTGCAAAGTTCAAGGATCTTGCATCTGGGATGAACAAAACCATCTAGATGACTAAACCACAAAGTGAAATAACTATTGTTCTTATATTTAATGGTTAAGCAATAACCTAGGACAATGGGTTGTAAGGAACGTCAAGGATTTTGAAAAAGGTGTTCCTGGGTATGCATTAGTACCTAGAAGATTGATCAGTCTCGAGACACTTGCCAATTTAACTGTCAGTGATGCAGAAACAGCTAACCTGAAAAGTCCAAGCTGTTTTAAATAAGGCAGCCTTCACACCATTAGAGACAACAGAGGGAGAATCTATCTTCAGGGAGAAGAAAATTCAGCTCCTGTCTCCCTTTCTGTGCTAGACACTCATCAAACAGCGACCTGCTTTATCTTTTGGGTGGATATTTTGAGAACAAGTAATTTCTCATTAACTTTATCCAGTCACCCTTGAAAAAATATTTCACTTCTACAGAGCATTTCTTTATCAAAATAGTAGTCCCCATTATCCTATCCAGACAATTGTTTTAAACATTTAAACATAGATGAATTGCAGAACTGATGGTATTAAGTTGAGAACCCTGGAGTCTGCACCAACACAGGTTTTCCTAAGGCAGTTTTAAGAGCTTTTTGAGTGCATCAAAAAGAATTGCAGTATGTCATGCTTAGTTTTTCCATGATGGTAAGAACTCTAGGAACTGCTTGATACAGATGTATATTTTTGCTTATGGAAAATCATCCTTTGTGTTCTCTTATAATGTCACCACTGTGGCCATCAATACTTTTCTATGATGTCCTTCATACCCAAAAAGTGATTCCTTGTTTTCAGTCCTCTCAGGAATGAAGGATCTGGAATATAATACAGGTTTGTCTTACAGCACCAGACCACCTTAAAATAAAATGTTCTCATCAACATAGAACATAATGGTTTACTTGAAGAAAAGTTTGTGTTAAGTATTACTGAGTTATTTACTTTTGTCTTATGATTATTATCTTAATATACTGTAGTGGTGTGCTCTCCCCTTCCCCCCCCCCCTCCCCCGGCTCCTGCTCAAGCCATGGCCATCAGCGGGAGTTGTTATGAGTTGCACTTGAGCTGTGGGGGATGGCTGGCAACATAATCAAAACACTGTCTGGAGTGGGAACCTAGGTATCTTGTTCCCATGCGAATATGACTATAGGT
Organism: Fratercula arctica; assembly: GCA_947846985.1. Classification (NCBI taxonomy): domain Eukaryota; kingdom Metazoa; phylum Chordata; class Aves; order Charadriiformes; family Alcidae; genus Fratercula; species Fratercula arctica. The sequence continues at coordinate 83,238,220 of CANTUZ010000002.1, forward strand.
CAATTATCTTACTCTATAAATAGTGGACAGCCCAAGAGCCCTTTGAGCTCTCCTGCATGGCAGCAGGCTGCACAACAGGATCTCCCCTTGAGTGGGTACGCTTGCTTAAGTTTCCACTCCTCGAGGTTGAGAGATTCCTTGCCGCAACAGATTCTCGGTAAGTGACTAATAGCATGCTAAACTTTGAAATCTTAGCTAAGCGATATAAAGGATTGATTGCGCATATATAATCCTTTAGACATAAACTGTTGACGAAGTCTGGGACTAGGATTGCATCCAGCTGCCCCTAGACTCCTCTCCGAGAAGGAGTTTAGAAAGCAAGGGGGTCCTTTCTGAACCTCATGACTCAACGGGAGGATCTCCCTGACAGCTTGTCTGACCCTGGCCTCTATGCAGTAAATAATCAAGTGTACCCTGGCATCAAATCTCATAAAACACTGTCGCATACACTACTAACTTCGTTAAATCACTGTTTTATGTTAATAAATATTTCACTACTTCTCTCTTACACGTGAAGTTAATCACTCCGCCCGCAACACGTATGCATGCTCATTTTGTGGTAGGTCATTAAGATCTAAAATTGGAGGACTGAATTTCAGCTCTGGTGTGAATAAATGTTTGTTCTCCAAACTCATTATATTTGTATTTTTTTTTTTCTGAAAAGCAATTTTTGTTTGCATATCTAAAAAAAAAATATTCCTTATAATTCCTTCTATAACTTATACCACATATACCTCACTGTACCAATGTTTATATTGAAATTTATCTATTTTCTATAGGTAAAGCAAAAATCTAGACTGCAATTCTATATATTTTGAGTGTATAGCTTCTAATAATCTTCCTCAGCTCAGGTTGGACAGAGAAAAGAACAAAATTTCCTTTGTTTTCTTCATACTTGGAAGATTGAAAAGTTGGACATACATAAAATTCCTTTGATACTAAATGATATCACCTCATTAGCACAGTTATTGTCATACAGGTATTCCATTACCAATCCTTAGAGAGGCCACCTTTCTAAAAGGTAATGTCTGTTTTTCCTGTCAATTTTTATTTTGGAACAATTACCTTTTTTGTATCTCTGACAGAAACTTGATTAGTGGCCTTGAGACAACAAAGCTACACATATGCGCTGAATCAGAAGAAAAATGGACTTTTCTGTCTCTTCAGTGACATTCATTAGTGCATGCAGCTCTTCTTGTGCTTTGTAAAAAGTTAACCGATTGCTGTGAAGGAAATCCTTTACTTGTTAAAATCCGCTTCTCAGCACTATTTCTGAGGGAAAGACCTAACACAGTATAGACTCTAAATGAAGGTGAGAATTAGAAGATAGATATAAAGCAGAGAACAAAAAGATGAAGAAGAAAAGACAAACTGTACAAATGGGTGAGATTTGTTAGGAAGTTAAGCCACTGAAGAGCAGCAAAAAAAAAAAAAAAAACAAGAAGGATTTTTAACTTTTAAGAAAGAAAATTAAGAATGTGGTCTCAGTGAGTTCTAAGGCAACTGTTTATTTCATTAGCATTGCATTAATAATTATGTGCTTTTTATCTAGACCTCATAAGTCTGGCTAATATGTTTCCACTGCAATAAGAAAAGTACTGCACAAAAGCAGAGAAGTGGTGTGGATTTCCACACCCACATGAAAAACAGAGATACAGGGAAATTCTCATGCCTAAAATCAGTGTAAAAGAATTTTCTGAAATAAGAATATAAGAGAAAAAGAAGCCTGCATTTAGCATTCTCCCATGCTTTTAACTTCAGTCATTGAAGACTTTCATAATGGTGCCCATTACCACTGCTGTTATTCCTGGCCTGTTGTTGTCAACCTGGATTTCCCTGGAGTTCATCATCCACCTCAATAAATTCCTTAATTTCCTTCATGTAGAAGCTACCAGACCTGAAAAATTACTGATAGTGTTACTTCTTGTCTGTATGGGTACCGTATGTATGTGCATGGAAGAACATCTGCTTCTTAGATGGAATATAGCCTTATTCTAGAAGTACAGCCTCTATATTCATTAATGATATTACTGCATTACAAATAAGAAGACTTGTCTGGAAAGTCAAAGCATGATATTTCAGTTGTAACCAGTAGCATTGTAGGCATACAGCCAATTTCCTTCTTCTCACAACTTCACTTAAAGTGCTTGGCTATATTTGTTCATAGTTGTTCATATTGTTCATATAGAATTGTATATACCAGGCATTAGAGACCATTCCATCAATGGTCCTCCCTAACACATGGATGGGTGGCTTTACATGGTGTTTGTTCCTTTCATAAAAATGGATGACGGTCTTGATTTTTTACCTCTCTGTATCCAACAGGAGAGGTGGGAGAAATACACGCGTTCTAAAGTATCACTGGGTCCTTGTGATAAATGAGCAGACTAGCAGTGAGGTCCACATTTTAGTCCTTGGACAGCAAGAAATTGGAGCAGGAGGCTTACCACAGGACAGCACTGCTGTCCTCTTCTTACCTCACTTCAGGTCCTACAAATGCAGATGTCATTCTTGGATTTATAGCCTAGGATCTTCTCTATTCTAATACAAATTCCATTTCTTTAGTTAAATGAGTGAAATATTTTAGTGGCTAGATGCTGTGGATTTAAGTATAACTGTAATGTGTGTAACAGGAAAATTTCTAGTGAAATTTCTAGTGAAATTTCATGTTGCCATACATGTATAAGAGGAAGAGATTGGGACCTGACGCCTTAAATCTGTTATCACTCCAAGTGGTTGATTGTTGTTAAGTCTCATCTCAGTCAAGAATTGTAGTAGCATATATATAATTAGAAAGTGGTTTTGTTTGTACTAACTCTCACTTTAATACGCATATTAACATAAAACGATGAGAAAAAGATCCTTTTCTGACTAAAACATTAAACATGCACCAAAGAGAGAACAAGAGTTTTAAATTTCATTGAAGCAAATAATTGTTTGCTAGCTATTAAAGTGCAGGAGATGACGACGACTTTGTAACAAAAAGATTTCATGTAGATATGATGGAATGAAACTACTTCAAACTAGTTAGGTGGGTGATCAGAGTGCCCCTTAGGTATATAAAGAATAAAATAAATTATAGTTTGGAAGAATAAACTAACAATGTGGAAGAAGTTAACTGTTAAATCTGTCATATCCCACAGACAAGAGAAGACTTTAAATATATGACCCTACTGTAAGTAGATTAGGTATAGGTTTTCAGTCACTTGTACCTATGTCTTTCCAAAGATTTAGAACTGTATTTCCTATTTTTCATTTGTATATTTATCTTAACTTGTGTTAAGTGAAGAGAACTGGAAAACACCAACGTCCTCTTCACTCACAAGTGCTGACCCTGTACACCCCATGAAATGCCCCCGTGTGCTTTTCTGAACATTTCTAAACCTCCAAAAGGCAGCAGAAACACTCTCAATTTTTTCTGCATCAGCTGTGGGCAGAGGCAGCACCAAGAGGATTGTACAAAGTAGAAAGGTCTTTCAGTGACTGCTGGTGACATGTAACACTCTGGCATACATTGGAGAACATGTTTGAACCACGTGTGTCACTTATTCAGTGTCACAAATTCTACAGAAGGAACAAAAGCAACCACAAAAGGCCAGTGTCTGCATTTTTAAAAGGCTTTTTAAATTAGATTATTTTCAATATATAATAAAAACATAGGATGACAAGTGGCTGATATTAAAGGGGAACAGGATCCAAGCTCAGGATCGGTGCATCCCGAAGAGAAAGAAATCGGCCAAGGAACGCAGGAGACCTGCATGGTTAAGCAGGGAGCTTCAGAAAAAGCTCAAGTGGAAGAAGGAAGTTTATAATAAGTGGAAGAAGGGACTGACCCCTTGGGAGGATTACAAGAATGCCACCAGAGCGTGCAGGGATGAAACAAGGAAAGCCAAGGCCGCCTTGGAATTAGACCTGGCTAGGGATGTTAAGCACAACAAAAAGAGCTTCTACAAGTATATTGGAAGCAAAAGGAAGACCAAAGAAGTTGTGGGCCCACTGTTGAATGAGACAGGAGTCATGGTGACGGAGGATGCGGAGAAGGCAGAGTTACTGAATGCCTTCTTTGCTTCGGTCTTTTCTGCTCGGCCCAGCCCTCAGAAGTCCCAGGCATTGAATAAAGTAACAGGGAAAGAAGAAGACTTCCCTTGGGTTGAGGAGGAGCGAGTGAGGGATCAATTAGATCATTTAGATATTCACAAGTCCATGGGCCCCGATGGGATGCACCCGAGAGTGCTGAGGGAGCTGGCAGAAGTAATTGCTGGCCCGCTCTCCATCATCTTTGAAAAGTCCTGGAGAACAGGCGAGGTGCCTGAGGACTGGAGGAAAGCCAATGTCACTCCAGTCTTCAAAAAAGGCAAGAAGGAGGAGCCAGGGAACTACAGGCCGGTCAGCCTCACCTCCATCCCTGGAAAGATGATGGAACAGCTTGTTCTGGGCGTCATCTCAAGGCACGTGGAGGAAAAGAAAGCTATCAGAAGTACTCAGCATGGATTCACCAAGGGGAAATCCTGTCTGACTAATCTGATAGCCTTCTACGATGGCATGACTGGATGGATAGATGAGGGGAGGGCGGTAGATGTGGTCTATCTTGACTTAAGCAAAGCGTTTGACACGGTCTCCCACAGCATCCTCATAGGGAAGCTTAGGAAGTGTGGGTTAGATGAATGGACAGTAAGGTGGATAGAAAACTGGCTGAAAGATAGAGCTCAGAGGGTTGTGATTAGGGGCACAGAGTCTAATTGGAGACCAGTGACGAGTGGTGTTCCCCAGGGGTCAGTACTGGGTCCAGTCCTCTTCAATATATTCATCAATGACCTGGATGAGGGGATAGAGTGCACCCTCAGCAAGTTTGCTGATGACACAAAACTGGGGGGGGCGGCTGACACACCGGAGGGCTGTGCTGCCATACAGAGAGACCTGGACAGGTTGGAGATCTGGGCAGAGAGAAACCTTATGAAATTCAACAAGGGCAAGTGTAGGGTGCTGCACCTGGGGAGGAACAACCCCATGCACCAGTACAGGTTGGGGGCTGACCTGCTGGAGAGCAGCTCTGTGGAAAGAGATCTGGGAGTCCTGGTGGACAACAGGATGACTATGAGCCAGCAATGTGCCCTTGTGGCCAAGAAGGCCAATGGCATCCTGGGGTGCATCAAAAAGAGTGTGGCCAGCAGGTCAAGGGAGGTCATCCTCCCCCTCTACTCTGCCTTGGTGAGGCCACACCTGGAGTACTGTGTCCAGTTCTGGGCTCCCCGGTTCCAGAAGGACAGGGAACTGCTGGAAAGGGTGCAGCAGAGGGCTACCAAGATGATTAGGGGACTGGAACACCTCTCTTATGAGGAAAGGCTGAGGGATTTGGGTCTCTTCAGTCTGGAAAAAAGACGGCTGAGGGGGGATCTTATCAACACTTATAAATACTTAAAGGGTGGGTGTCAGGAGGATGGGACCAGGCTCTTTTCAGTAGTGCCCGGGGACAGGACAAGAGGCAATGGGCACAAACTGGAGCACAAGAAGTTCCACCTAAACATGAGGAGGAACTTCTTTACCCTGAGGGTGGCAGAGCACTGGAACAAGCTGCCCAGAGAGGTGGTGGAGTCTCCATCTCTGGAGACATTCAAAACCCGCCTGGACGTGTTCCTGTGTAACCTGCTCTAGGTGACCCTGCTCTGGCAGGGGGGTTGGACTAGATGATCTCCAGAGGTCCCTTCCAACCCTATGGTTCTATGATTCTATGATTCTATGAACAGGAGCAAAAGCTGCATAGAGAAACAAAGTCATAATAAAATAGTGTCCATGGAGGTGATCATATAAGGATTTTAAAATAAGCGATGCCCAAACCAACTAATCAGACAGACATAACATCAGAGCTGTGGCTACTACGCTGTTATCTAGTATTTGCACATTTTGAGACGAAAATGAGAAAATACGTGCTCTTTCTCCAGCATAAGCCTGACAGTATGAAATATCAAAACTGGAGACCAAATAGAAAACTTCAAGAGAGAACAATGGGCTGTACAATGTGCTGCTTAGCAATCAGAATGAACCACTTGGCTAAAATGGAAAAAGATTAAACAATTCCTACTTTCTAGCAAAGATAATGGATTTTCTTGTTTCCCTTAGGGATAAGAAGTCAATTTTCCCTATTGGAGATTGAAATGCAAACCTTATGGACCCCTAAAACTTAAAGGGAAAAGTAATTTTCCTTCTTTTTAATATGTTTTTTTTTTTCTTCACCTCTTTTGTACAGTTCATGTTATTTAAATCTACTTCATAGAGAATATAGAATAGTAGCTATGTTTTATTATGAAAATAAATCATGGCAGAAAAGTACTGGTTGCACAGAATAATCATCTGATTTTATGGAAGTTTTACATAGTTAACTTGCACAAGTGAGAGCAGATATGTTGAAGTCTGTCTCCATTTTCACCTCTTTAGCACACAAACCAACACTGAATGCTAATATTTAAGAAACTGTAGGCTAACACTGCAGGGTACAAAATAAAGATCATTTATCCACTCAGGTTTTCTTCTACCACTTGGACTTCCACATAATTAAGTTTTAGAAAACTCTGCATGATTTCAGTCTCAAGGTACATTTATCTTGTAATCATAAACCTTTGGAAAAAATGGTTTCATTTTCTCTATTTTTTGTACTATTGTATTTTAAATCACCATTTTTCTTTCCCAATAGTAGTAATGAAATTTGTATACGAATCACAGACTATGAAGTGCCGAGTCCTAAGTCCTTTGAACTAGGATGCAATAATATTCTATGATTTGCTAGACCATATTTGTAATCAGGGATTAAATCATAAATCAGACCTTTGTGAACTTCTAAGGATTTTGTATTCCACAGATAAGCAGCAAGTGTATTATTCAATTATTCCAGTCCCAGAGGTCTGCAAAACTAGGTTGACTAGTTCACAATGAGTTCATTGCTAAAGGTGGAACATCCAAGAGCGGTGCATGTTTTATCTAAACAGCTTCTGCATACTTAGAAATAACTGCTTTCAGATTGTAAACTTGTGTATCTGGTAACTGAACCTGCCTGTACTGAAGTGGCCCTGGCCTGAGGAAAATCTTTTAGAGGACAAATCTGAACTTGGCCTTCCCACTGAATTCTTTCGAGTCTTTGGCATGCTCCAGAGTCTTTCAGATTGAGGTGCCCTGGAGCATCATGACACCTTTTCCAAAGTAGACCTTCACCATATTTTCCCACTTGCAGCAATGCCTGCCTGCCACTCAACCCAACCCTATGGATGTCACGTGCAGTACTATATACTGTGTGGATTATATGTGATTCACTGTGTGAATCATGCTGTTATCTCCCAGAATGCTTCAGCAAAACGCAGGGAAAAGGACCCAATTTTGACAGGGGAGGAATTTTAAAAAAGCTTTCAATAGGGCTTATCAGTCCCCATAGGTTGCAGCTGGTATCACTGGGATCCAAAGACCTGACCTGCCTAAATGGAAAGTAGAATGGGCTACTTCTCCCTCACATTGTGAAACTTTAGGTTCAGGTATATGTCACGGGCTCCATCCATCATCTCTTTGGCATTTGATGATGCTTGTTTGGAAGCTAGTAACAAAAATGAGTTCATGCAGTATGGGGAATGCTTTTTAGGCAAAGAATACTAGTTCTGTTTGGGTTTTCTGCTTGTTTGTGTATATGCTGATTGTGCTTGTACATTTTCCTGTCCAAAATCGGCATAGTTGGTTGAGACGGCCTCTCTGCTTGGGAGCGAGTGGAGTGCGTGAGTGTGAGACAATCATGCAGAGCAAGAGCTATGAGCAGTGAGTATTGAAGCATAAAATTGCATCAGGCATATGCCTATGTGCAAACTGGCCATCTAGGCAACTGGATGCTATTGTTCCAGGCTGCAAAGTGGTTGGCTGCTGGGAAGACTTGTGTCTACTAACAAATCTTGTACTGGCTGGCAACGTTATGAAAAATTTACAAGCCACATTAGAAGAGGAAAACGTAAATGATGTCTGTCAGCTCATTCATGTGTTTATGGTGTCAAGGCAGTAGGTGGTTCATGTTTCAGGTTTGCCTAATGATAGAAGATGAAGACAGGGTTCCCTCTCTCAACAGAGAGAATATCTCAACAGATCCATGAGATCTTTTTCTCTGCCTTTCAACTGCAGGGCTCTGAGATTGCTGCTAAGGGGCTTGAAAATAAAGAGATTGTATCTGGGTATAAACTTGGCACCTGCACCCCAGAGGAGTCTGTCAAAAGGTAATACAGGCACAGACCCAAGATTCATTCTTTTGTTTCATTTCCCCTGGCATCTTCTATTTTCAGCTGAGAGTCATGATCTTGATGTTCAGAACAAAGACAGAGCTGCAGCAGTAATGCTTCACCACTGCCCATGTGCAAAATTGTGCTCCTCTAGATCTGCACATCCTGGCCCTGACTTGCTGACTCGGGTTCCTGGCTTGACCTCAAAGCTGCCTCATTGTGATGGACGTGCCTGGTTATCTAGACTCTTGGGTGAACCTGACTACTACAAACAGACTGGTTCTGCTCCCCCTGCTCAGGTACCGTGAGACTGCTCCTGTCTCACCAGCCTTGTGTTGAAGCTCAGCTCCCGGTTCCCTTTTCCTCACTGAGCAGGCTGCCCTTGCTGCTCTCCACAGGGGAAAAAAAGCCTCCAAGAAGAGAGGACTCCTGATCTATTTGACAGAAGCAGGAGTTAAAGAACCCGCCCTTTTTCTTCATCGAGTGGTTCTTGTGAAACACTTGCTCACATGGTCACATTCATCTAAAAAAAAAAAAGAATTAAGAAGAACTGTCACGCTAATTTATTCTTGTCTTAAGAAGGAGGTGATCTGGGGTAGAGTCAAACTGTTTGGCAAATATGGTCAAGTTTATCTCTGTCCCAGATCACCTTTTTCTTAAGGTAATATACATGATGTATACATAAGCATGCACATACACAAACACATATATGCTTAGTTTTGAATTATTAGGTCGATATAATACCTCATGAAAAGCCTTTATCATTATTCTTCTGTCTGCTTTTTTCCTCTGCCTCTGTGTTCTACTGGCTGAAATGTTAGATTAGCGTGAATCTGTGAAATCATCATTTGGCTGCAGGTGACTCTGTGAGGAATTGGTCCGATACCAACCATGTTCCTATTTAAATTGTACCTATATTCCCTACAATATTTGCTCTACAGTGAACAGTCCTTGTGTGAAATGTGAGCAGAAGTGAAAACCTTTACGTCAGGCAAATATTACTGCAAAAACATTCATTCCATATTGAGACCTCAGGAAGTCTCTGCCTACTCTTGTAACTAGTTCCTTTCCTGTCCACTTGCCACAATCCACTTGCCTGTGCTTGGATCAATACTACTCCCTGAGGACAATGTAGTGAATGGTCTAACTCAGTTAATGTGTCTTGCTTTGTCAGCACATTTCTCATTGGCTTGGGGAATGCAAGTAGCAATAGCTCATGTTTGTGCTATTTCAATTATATTGGATACACCCCAGTGATATTTCCAAAATAAGAGTCTTAACAAAGGTTATTTTGTCAAAAGTGTCACTGAAGGTGGACACATGCCGTCAGAAAAATATCACGCAGCTTTTTTCATAATCATCAATGTAGCATTCACACACTGGAAACATCAGCATTACTGTTACCAGTAAATGATGCCATATATCTTTAAAAGTATCAATAAATAATCTTCTATTGAATGATAAAAATGGGGAAAACATGGAAACCATTCCAGGTTCTCTCAAAAATAAATTCATTTTTAACATAAATAAAAAAGAACTTTGATCAACATCGAAGTCACATCAACTTTATGTGAATAATAACCATTAGAATTATTATTTTAACTACACAAATCTGAAGTATCTGTGTAAAATGAAGAATTAATAACAAGGCATATTTTCTCAAAAATTAAACACTCAGAGTCCATTTAAACAGAATACCAACTTAGATTCTTCACCAGTAATGTCATGGTCTGACTAGAAAACAAGAAAATAAACAGAAACTTAATTTTATGTCTCATAGCAGTTTTAGCATTCTTCATTTTCTTTAATTTAGAAGTTTATTAAGCAAATAGATTGAGAATGAATATCTTTTTGGACTAAAATGGCACATCCTAAGTTTCATTGATTGAGCAGCAGGAATTTCTGCTACTAAATAACTGTTCTCTGTAGACCAATCTTCCTGTCTTTTGGATATGTCATCATCTCTATAATTTCACAGCATTTTTTTTTACAGACAGGCTAGATGACTTGCTCAGCACAACCCAAGGAGGTATGCAGAAAAGTCTTGCAACCTGTGGCACTAGTGGCACTTTAACCACTATATCATTGTGTTTTGACTGTGTTGAGGAATTTTTTTTTTTTTTTTTTTTTTTTTTATTTAACATATCAATTCAGGCCCACTTGAATCAGTAAAAGCCTGTGTTGCATCTGGGATTTCTAGTCTTTCTAGCCCTTGTGAAATCTAACCAATGAATTGTCCTTCTAATTAATGGATGATTAAAATACAACTTACCAAGATTCTTCCTCCCAGCATTGCACGTGCTCAGCTGTGGATACTATTTGACCTCATCTGTTTTAAGTCTTAGGGCGTCAGCAAAAGGCATGTTAACATTATGGAATGCTGAAGCAGGTTCTTCTCTCTTCCTCTATGGTACAGTCACTGTTACTTTTTTGCAAATGGTTAAAGCAATATCAAACATTTTAATGTAAATATTAGAGTAGAGTATATAGAACAGCTATAAGTTGGACAGTGTTTTCCTGCTATTGCTTTAAATTTTATAGCAAGTTGCCTGTGCAGCACCAAGTTATGCACACAAATCAACATTTTTAAATAATTAAACCTTTGAGTGAAACAATCAGTTCTATCATCAACAGAGAGAGAAATAAGAGTTTCAGGTGCGGTGCCCTATCTTAATCCTGAGCTGCAGTTAACTGTTACAGTGACAGGATCATAAAAGAGACAGAAATTAAGGTAGAGGTTCCACTTAATCAGGATGTATACTAGTGTGAAAGCCATTTAACTGAGACATCTTTCAGGGAACAGATTTTGTACCTAATAATACTGGAAATCAATAATGGCAGTTTAATGTAGGATGTGTTACTGCTTGGTAGGTTGTCTAGGGGCATAACAGTGAACATTACGTCTTTGGCAGTCTCATGTTTGTTCTCACCTGCTTGTTGATTTGTTAAGTCTAAAACCTTCCTTTGAAACCACACATTATGTGTAGGGTTTATATTCCAGCTGCCGAGCCTGCAACTGGAAAACCAGCTGTTATCAATATATGTGGCCAGACCTCAACTATATCAAGAAGTTAAAAAAGGTGAATCAAATCATAGGTTAAAGCAACACTTGTTTGATATTTAGTACACATGATTAATATGCAAACTTTAAAAGGGCTTAAAATATTGTTTCTGGAAATGTTGAGTACGTTTTCCATTTGTCAACACTGGTGGTAGAATTTGCCAAGGCATTGGTAAACGCTCGCAACACTGACATGCATTATTAATAAAACAGAAATATTTTTGGCACCAAGCAGGCTTTAGCTCCATGCCAGCTGCTGAACATGTTTCATCACACTTTCATCTCACAGCTGCCTTCCTTGCTGTGAAGAGGCAAAGAACAGGTTCTCTCTCTGTTCAAGTGCATACCCTTTCCTCTTCTGCTAGTATGTTTATGTCCTGAGGCTGTCCAGATGATAAGACTTGCGGCTACCCAAGCTTTGCAAGCACAGCCCCAGGTACAGTCTATATGTACCTTCCAGGTCATGTAGGACATTATATGCAGAAGCACGTCCAATGGGTTTGCTTACTCTAAAAATACCCTCCTATATTATGACCAGCAGTACACATACTATTCATATGCAGCTCTGCAGATGTATCACAGACACCAGGTAGGAGACTCCAGACACTGTTTTTTCAGTGTATAAACTCTTCACTGTTGAAGCCTCCATACCTTCTCAGCAAGTCACATTACCTCTTAAGTATTTTATTTACTACTGGTAAAAGGGAATTTGAGTTGAAGAGTGTAGAAGGGAGTTACACAGCCCTCTAATTCAGAAATTTCCAGAGAACAGAAATATTCAGAGTGGATGCTCTTTTGTGCTATGCTTTATGCAATAACTGACATGAATGTGGAATGTTTATAAAGTGCTTATTAAAACTAGTTAATTCTGATTCACTCTTAGCTTGCTTAGCGGCTCAGGCTATTAAAAAGGGCAAACCAGTAGTGAACAACTCTTTGTTGTATAGTTTTGCTGGTTGACAGAATCCTTGGATGTTAGATTATTCAAATCTGATACCATCACATTTTAAAGTATGATTATTTTTCTTTAATGAATATTAAATATGTATTTAATAATTTATTATTATAATCCCTGCCTTTTATCAGTTGAGAAGTATCTGTCATTCTTAAACTGGCTATAGGTAGCTGCAAAAAAAGGAAAAGAAAATAATTGAATGGCTAAACAGTTAATATATGTATGCAGTATAAAATGCTCTAGCCCATTTCAGTAAATGTTCCTCCTTTTTCACCCCTTTGTTGGGCAGAGTTTTTATGATCCTAGTATATTTAGAGTTTCTCGATAAAAAGAAGACATAAGGGAAAGGCAAGGTAAGAAAATTAATGAACTTAAAAAATGTCAGAGACTGAAAGTTTTCCTACAGCTAAGTAATTAACATGTCAACTATAGTCTTTGTGATGTGGAATTTGAAGTATTAAAAGGTTAGCAGTATATATTTGCCTTCAGTACTTACTATAATGATCTGACGCTGCCATTAATATAGAAGTTTGTACAGGAAACTACACTGCAAACAGACATTTTTAGAAGTTGGGTATCTACTTTTGTGGCAATTTGCATAGTGAATATGTTTTTATAAATATTTCACAAGTTGAACAATTTATCTCAGATATATTTAAAGACTGGGTCATGGGTCTCAAACAGAGGAGGCAAGTCATCATGTCTCACTTTATCTATCTGTAAATTATGGATAAAGATGTTTATCTCTTTAGGAAAAGACTTACAGATCTACTAAAGAAAAGGTCCATATATATCTAAGTATATGTCTATATGTATTTCTTACAAAGGGGCACAAGAGTGTTACTTGCTGGGATGTCATAAAACCTATTCTCACAATGAAAAAGTATTTCAGGAGTATTTAATAAAAAATGATCACTTTTTAAATATATTATTATTTTTATTTCCATTTTAAACTAGACTATTTCTAGCTGACAGTTCTTTTTTATGATCTTTCAGATGCAGACAGCATCATGTTTTCTGAAATTCTTAACATTTAATGTGATTGGGCTCACAGTGATTAATTTTATGTTGATTAGAGTTAGTAAAATATTCAGAAAATATTAAGTAAATTTTGAAAGTTAATGTATTTTCCAAGATGTGGTGATGAGAGTTGTCTGAAAATGCAATGCCTGCCATGCATCAAGGAATGTTAGGCTTCCTCAGTTTTGCTAGTGTCGGGAGTGCACTGAGACTCAGACGTTGCAGCATGCTTAATATTTGGCATGCATACAGTTCCACCGAGATAAGCATCTTCTCTTGACAAGTGAAAAACAAAGAGCTGTGTGGCTATGGGGCATATGTAGAGAAAGGATACGGGACCATACTGTCACATCAAATACACTAGGACTGTTTCATAATGTAATACACTTTCTGTAGCCATATACACTTGTGAAAAGGGAGAATAAAACACCACCATTTTATTTTGGCAGGCTTTTGCAACCAACACAAGTTTAAGTGACACACACAGAAGTAAACCTCTGGAGACTAGAACATCTGAATTTAAAACTTTTTATAGGCTGTAAAGAACTACCATAAAAAAACTACCTCGAGTGTAACAGAACCAGCTTTATACATCCTATAAAGCCCATGAACAGCACCACATTATTTCTGAATGTGCTGACATCTTATCCTTTACCTACCTAGAACAATTTCATCTTTGCAAACTTGCACAATATTTATGATAGCAAAATTAGTTTGGATTTGGACTTGAGATAGCATGGTTATTTATGGCACTGATCCTTCAAGAAATGGAGCAGATCTAAACACACTTAATAACATGCTAAACTTGAATTACCAGCAATATTCTACCAATTTCATTATTAAAATTGCAATGTTAGTCTAACATTCAGTCATTTTGAGAGCTAAATTCAGGTACTGGCCATATTGTCAGCATTTAACAACAGTAAATATCTAACTGTGAATGTTTATCTGTCTGAATTTGCTAATGTTATTTAACAAAGTAAAATACATATTTTGAAATAGTTTATATATCCTCAAAACTTTGTTGCTGCTGTTTTTTTCTCTCATGCAAGTGTACAAATGCATACCCAACTTTGTGACTTTTTTTAGGGCTGGTTGCCTTAGTTGGTCAATTAAATATTTTTATATTTTCAGAGACTATGGTGAGCTGAGGAAGGTATTGAGTATGCAACACAATGCAATAGACACCATTCAATTTACATTATCCTTTGGTGGAGATGGAAATATATGGCATAGAAATAGAATAGGAAGTGGTCTAGAAAGTATCAGAAGGAAAATCTAAGGTAACAAAAGATACTGGGCTAAATATACATTTACTCAGATGATACGTTGTTTAGAGAAACAAAATACTCTGCCCTTATATATCTAATGATGGGTTTGAATGCATGAAATGAATTACACTTCCTCATAAGCATAAGCATGAGTAATATCAGACAATTTTAGATACCCCTAACTCAAGAATGCTACTGCAGAAATGAAGGAAAAGGGTAAAAAAAATGACACAAAGGTGGGAAGGTAGGATATATGACTAAATGAGATCTGTGTATATTAACAAAACAAAAGAAAACAAAACAAAACAAATCAAGAGGATTGTCATATATATCCTGAATGTGAAGACATGTGAAGCTTGAGGAGGTGAAAGAAACAATACTATCAATCCTTGTAGGGGTTGCAGCCCTGTTTTTGCAAAAATCCCTGGTTTTTGCATCAAGTTGTAGTACAGGAAAGTTGCTGCCACCTAATTTGCTGGGTAACACCAGGGCTATGATAGGAGCAAGGCTGATACCTCTGTTTTTTCTCCAATACTTTTTCTCCTGTGGATAAACTCATCTCTCCGTGCAGTTTTCTGCTTGAAACTTCAGGAGTAGATCTATGTTAACTTTATTTTATATGAAACGGACTGCATGATTTTGCAAAGTACACAACTACAACTCAGATTAAATTCTGAATTTAGTCATTATCCCTATATATATATACACACATATATTTTACGCATGATCTCCTAATAAAGTAATTGATAAATTAACTTCATGGTATAGTCATCTACTGTCACACATGTGTAGCAACTTCTTATCTATATATTAGGTTGAGAAGGAATAAAACACAGTACTGACTTCTTATTACATTTTGGTCGTTATGCCCTCCTTTAATCTTTTCTACAATTTACTGCTAGTTACACTTGTAAACCTGTTTTTCTATAGGGTAATCCCATTTAACCTTCTTTATTTGGGGTGTCTTTGGCTATGGAAAAATCCATAATTTGAAATTCATGTAGTGAGTTCATGTAGCAATATCCCCTGTGGGTTGTTTCTAAGGAGTGGAATTTGCCTTTTAACCTTCACATTTTTCATAGAGTGGATGACATGAACTCATCCATAATAGAACAAGTCAGTTTCTCCAGCTGGAAACTGTTCGGTTTTTTTTTCTACCTAAAATATCTATCTGCACCTATCTAGATATAGAAATATGTAAAATATGAGTAGATATCCCATATGCAAACTAAAATAAAATAATAAAAATGTAAGATTTTAAGAATCTGAATGAGCACCCGCATCCTGGAATTCAGGAATTAAAATTGTTCCTACAGGTCTAATTTAACCTCATCCACTCCCTCACCCACACTCACCCTCCTTCCCCCGTGGGATGATGAGGAAAAATGTTTTACTTACTGTACCGGATCTAATTCTCTGGAGACAAATGTGGATCTGTGTAGTGAAAGGATGTTTTCAGAAGGTGAGCTTGTGTATTAAGTGAAAAGCAGCTTATTGCAAGATAAGTTTGTTAAGGTATCTTGCTCTAAGAAACTACATTGTTTTCCTAACACTGTCATAGGATTCCTTTGCATTGCTGAGCAATCTACTTAAAACAGTCTTTTATCACAGGAAAAGAGTCCTCATTTCTAAATACCTGACTTGAATTTCATAAAAATGCTTAGAAGTCCAAACTGAAGTCAGTGGGGGTATGCTTTGAATGTGTGAAGTGCTATAAAAAGGAAGAGTAACTTTGGGAGATCATGGGCAAAGTGTCTCAGAGAGGTCTCCAGGAACAAGCAGATGTTTTTATCTTAATTTAACTGTCCCCATCCGTAACAATGAGATAAGAAATACTATCCCTTCATCTCACAGGGATGTTGTCAAAATTCTTAATAAATGTGAAGCATTTAAATTCTGTGTAATGGTGAGTGCTATACAAAACCCCGGAAGTAAATAAATAACTGAGTTCACAGAGGGATTGAAAAGTGTTCAGTAAATATAGTAGAGAACAACACACTGCACAAGGCCGAAACAAAATATTGAACAGCTGTTCATTAACTAAACATCATCCTGCCAGTGCACAGAATTAAACACTGAGGTACAGACTATTGCAATCATATAATTAAGACTGAATCAAGAAGCATATGTAGTAAGCATCTGAATTAAGATTACATAGGAGATTAAATCTTGAATTTCTCAACTTCTGAGTGCTTAATGCTACAGTATTAACAATTTGTGTGCCATTTCCTAGTCTTTTTCTAAAAACTTACACTGAGAAAACAGTTTTCATTTAGCAATATTGATATTTAACAGGTTATAAGCAATGCTATGGCCTTTTGCTTCATGCAGAATGTTGCTACTTGACCTAATAAGATACCTGACAACAGAAATAAGTGGTTAGCTTTTATGGAGACCAGGACAAGAGTAGGACCAAAAGCAATCCTTTGCTGGTAGGTTTCACAGAATTTGACCAGAAGCAGAGCAGAATTTGGAACAGAACATTTTCTGGCCAGAATTATGCTCTGCTGGAAACAAATGCTTCTTCCTTGTGTCTTCAAGTATGATCCCATTTTGTCCTAAGGGCTGGACAAGGGTGGCAGGTGGCCACAGGTGGCAGGAACATGCCCTTCCCTTCCCTTCCCTTCCCTTCCCTTCCCTTCCCTTCCCTTCCCTTCCCTTCCCTTCCTTCCCTTCCCTTCCCTTCCCTTCCCTTCCCTTCCCTTCCCTTCCCTTCCCTTCCCTTCCCTGATGGGATGTAGTCTCACCATGTTCCAACCAGCCAAGCAAGGCTGGGGCCAAAGTAAGAGCGCAGGATCTGGGTCCCAGGGACAGCCATGGGCCAGACCAGGAAAACCCTAACAAAGCCCTACCCGACCAATCTTTATTATACTCCTGTCGTTTTTGAAGAATAACCAGTACTGGATATTTAGAAAGACGGCTTATTAAAGTGATCCTTCTTATTTTCTGTATTTCTGACAGCCAACTCTTCAGGGATTTCCTGAGCTAGAGAAAACATGTTTTACAGATACTGCTAGATAAAGCCACATGAAACACTCCTACCCTTCCTTGCCCTTCAAACCTGTACCCACATCCAAACCTACCTTTTATTTCTCTGCTTCTTTCCTCTCTAATACTGTGTTCTGCTTTAGCCCCCAAAGTTGACCTTAACAATACAGGAGAGAGGCATGCCTACTCTCAGATCAGCATCCTGGAACCACTGTAAACTATAGCACCAGCTGTCAGTGACATTAAAAAAAAAAATATCCCAGGCTCTGAGTTGAAGTAGGCCCAAGGCTGAAAGGAAAATTTAAGTTTCTAGCTTCAAGAGTCCTTTTTTTATGTTTACTAAGGTTATAATTTTTAACTTGAATACGTATTAATAGACTTTTCTGAAAAAAGTTTTTAGAACATTACTAACTCAGGCAAAACAATTTCATTTCTTCTGATTTCCCTTAGCATTGTTCTCTGAAATGACTGAAGCATTTTCACTAAAATTTTGCAAAAAAAATCAACCTTTTAGACATGTAGCCCTAAACAATTATAATTTGCTAGGCTTTTTACATACCATTTTTCAGCCTGTCTGAAGTGGTCATGAGGAGCAACAAATCTTCAGGTGAAAGATCCACTCTGAAGAAGTAAAGTCCTTAGGAGAAGTCCTTCCTGAATGTTCCAGCATGATTTGGACATTTTCATCTCATGAACCATAACACATATGCACGTCTTCTGTATGGTAAAATGTCTCTTACATGGCCCAAAATGCAAGTCGAATGAATGAAGTTCTGATTTTCTTGGTCCACTGACAATACAAGATAAATTAAGTGTAAGATGGTGTTGTGTGGAAAGAGGCAAAGCGGTTTTGGCAGAAGATAAACCCCCTTGCGTTCTAACACTCCTCACCGAGGTGGGAGGCTAGGTGTGGCTGGGCTTAAATTCTGAGTGATGCCCAATTCAGCACTATCAGTCCAATCGCGTTTAATATGTATTAAACTATTACGATTTGGATACACTAATAGTGGACTGCACCTTCAGTCTAGTCGTGCTCATGAACTAGCACGGCCACTCTCGAATCTTTGGTTGCGTTCAATGAGAAACCAAAATGACTAGCTACTTGAACAGTGCAGTTTGTTTAAACAACAGATCTATAGGTTCTTAGGATTGCCGGTGATAAATACACTGTCTGCAAAGCACGTGCAAATGAAAGTATTATTACAAATATCAAATGCACGACAAAGTTATAAACGATACAGCCTGGCTATAAATGTAGGAAAGAGATTGTCTATAGAAATTTCTAAGTTTCCCGAGAAAGCACTCGGTATAATCTAAGTCTTACCCAAAGGCATCCCTATGGGGGGGAAAGAAAAGCTCAGCCCGTCGACTGATCCAGGAAGTCAGTGATGGAGTTCTCTTTGACTTGTTCGCGATGGTGTCTTCCCCGGGTATCCCCCCTTTCTTGGTCTATTTTTATACTATTTTTTACCTTCAAGGTGGAGTTTGAGTGACTTTAGTCATAAATACTTTAATTATGATTGGTGTAAAATTCTCTCGCTTCACATTTAAAGGTATAGTTTATGAAAAATTCAGGGCGCAGACTCAAGAAGGAGTGGTCGCACCTTGGAGGCGGGTAGCCTTCGGGATGGAGGTGTGTTTTGGTATTATAATGACATTATAATGAGCAAAGTTCGCACAAAGGACAGCATTTCATCAAAATTTGACAAAATGTTGGCTCCGAGTATCGAGCAGGCAGCTAATTGGCAGCTTATCTGTTTCACAGTATCGTCCCATTCCCGTGTCTGCTATACATCATAAGGTAAAGCTGCAGAATAATTGCATCCCGCCCCATACCTCATGTAGCTTCACAAGCATCCTTATCAGGGAACCGCAGATGTTGTATTCTTCATGCCAGATGCAGCTGTTTTCTACCTCAGAGGCCTCTTGATTTTATACTTTTCCTTAATGTGTGAACAATGCTGTACTTTTGTATTTTTAGCTAATTTAGTAATTATTCCACAGATGGGATGTTATGGAATGTTCAGCACAACTGAATATTCGGCCTGGCCCCATCCTCCTGACACCCACCCTTTAAGTATTTATAAGTATTGATAAGATCCCCCCTCAGTCGTCTTTTTTCCAGACTGAAGAGACCCAAATTTCTTCATAAGAGAGGTGTTCCAATCCCCTAATCATCTTCGTAGCCCTTTGCTGAACCTGCTCCAGCAGTTCCCTGTCCTTCTTGAACTGGCGAGTCCAGAATTGGACACAGTACTCCAGATGCGGCCTCACCAGGGCAGAGTAGAGGGGGAGGATGACCTCCCTCAATCTGCTTCCCACACTCATCTTGATGCACCGCAGGATGCCATTGGCCTTCCTGGCCACAAGGGCATATTGCTGACTCGTGGTCATCCTGTTGTCCACCAGGACTCCCAGGTCTCTTTCCACCGAGCTGCTCTCCAGCAGGTCAGCCTCCAACCTGTGCTGGTGCATGGGGTTATTCCTCCCCAGGTGCAGCACCCTACACTTGCCTTTATTGAATTTCATAAAGTTCCTGTCTACCCAACTCTCCAACCTGTCCAGGTCTCTCTGTATGGCAGCACAGCCTTCCGGTGTGTCAGCCACCACTGCCAGTTTTGCATCATCAGCAAACCTGCTGAGGATGCACTCCATCCCCTCATCCAGGTCATTGATGAATGTATTGAAGAGGACTGGACCCTGTACTGACCCCTGGGAAACACCACTCATCATTGACCTCCAATTAGACTCTGTGCCCCTAATCATGACCCTCTGAGCTCTGTCTTTCAACCAGTTTTCTATCCACCCCACTGTCCATTCATCTAACCCACACTTCCTAAGCTTCCCTATGAGGATGCTGTGGGAGACCGCGTCGAACGCCTTGCTGAAGTCAAGGTAGACAACATCCACTGCTCTCCCCTCATCTATCCGTCCAGTCATGCCATCATAGAAGGCTATCAGATTAGTCAGACAGGATTTCCCCTTGGTGAATCCATGCTGAGTACTTCTGATAGTTTTCTTTTCCTCCACGTGCCTTGAGATGTGGAGATGCCCAGAATGAGCTGTTCCATCATCTTTCCAGGAATGGAGGTGAGGCTGACTGGCCTGTAGTTTCCCAGGTCCTCCTTCTTGCCCTTTTTTGAGACTGGAGTGACACTGGCTTTCCTCCAGTCCTGAGGCACCTCTCTTGTTCTCCAGGACCTTTCAAAGGTGATAGAGAGCGGCCTGGCAATGACTTCCGCCAGCTCCCTCAGCACTCTCGGGTGCATCCCATCGGGGCCCATGGACTTGTGTATGTCTAATTGACCTAATTGATCTCTCATTTGATCCTCCTCAACCAAGGGGAAGTCTTCATCTTTCCCTGTTACTTTCTCCAAAGCCTGGGACTCCCCAGGGCTCGGCCGAGCAGTAAAGACCGAAGCAAAGAAGGCATTCAGTAACTCCACCTTCTCCTCATCCTTCGTCACCATGGCTCCTGCCTCGTTCCACAGCAGGCCCACAACTTCTCTAGTTTTCTTTTTGCTTTCAATATACTTGAAGAAGCCCTTCCTGTTGAGTTTGACATCCCTTGCCAGGTTTAATTCCAAGGAGGCCTTGGCTTTCCTCATTTCATCCCAGGACATTCTGGCAGCATTCTTGTAATCTTCCCAAAGGGTCAGTCCCTTCTTCCAATTACTGTAAACTTCCTTCTTCCACTTGAGCTTTTTCAGAAGCTCCCTGCTCAACCATGCAGGTCTCCTGTGTCCCTTGGCCAATTTCTTGCTCTTAGGGATGCAATTTCTTGCTCTTAGGGATGCAAGGCTTAATTTAAAAAATAAACCTTAATTAATGACAAGCAACTGATGAGGATTTATCCTGTGTTATAGTGAATGCATATTCTGCTACAGAAGGCACTCGAATTTCTTGGATTTCTAAGAAAGAAATGAGAAGAAGATAGAATGGTCCTGCAAGATTTACTTCTGTTCAGCTGAAATGCTATCTGACATATATCAGATGTCACCCTTTTTCCTCTTAGGAATGTCACAGTTAACAGATGTATGAACATTCAGAGAAAGGCCATCTTACAAAGGTGAACGTAAAAGCTACAACCTCCATAATGTCTTCTCTGGAGATTTCCGTAGTAATTTAGTAGTCTAAATAATCAAGGGTGATATAGAACAGGGATGACTAAATCAAAGTTCTCCTGACTTTGAGAAGAATTTATGGTTTGAAGTCAGAATTGTATAATTGGGTATGGTCTGAATCTTACAAGTCAAATTATTATCTTCTTATTGAAAACTCTAAAGAAAATACATTATTGAAATAAACCAATGATTTCTATGACCTAATTAAAAATAATAAATATTAAACAATTGGAACTGACAGGCATTATACCTCCAAGTTTGTTAAAAGAACTGAAGAAATTACAAAAAATAATATAACAATACAAAGCACTGCTGTTGAACTAATTTCACATTAAAAACCTGCCAGGAACATGATAACTGGCCCAGATTTGCATAAGCTATTTTAACATACATTTACATTTTGCACATATTATTTTAAGTAGGAGTCTCAACGTTTTGCTGTTTTTTAAAACTTCTGATTTTTTAACCACACTTTATTTTTTCCCCCCACTTTTTAACCTTAAGCTTTCTCTGTTTCCCCAGGAGTCTTCTTTGGTGCTTCACTCCAAAAGAAAAGAAAAAAAATAATATTATTTTCATGTGCCCAGTTGCTTGAACGAATATTTGCGTTATACGATGTGTTAGGTTATAAGATAAAGCTCATCTCTCTGGGTGTGAGAGCACGTGTGTCTCTAGGGCTGAGATTAGAGGGGGGTTATCTGTGGGAGCAGGGGAGGCGCTGCCAGGTCTAGGTGGGTGTGTATGTGTGTGCACGCACACAACAGTCTGTACCAGCAAATGGAGTAGGGTTTTGTATGCCCAGGTGCCAGCACAGGTGGCAACAATGAGGTCGAGGAGCCAGTAACTGGACAGACCGAGTAAACCCAGCTGCTCGAGGGTTCCACCTTGTACATATGCATATATACATTCTCACCAGTGGACTTGCATCCTATCCACCAAGAGAGGGGAGCAGGATGAGACCATTGGTGTTATCAATGTTCATGCCAGTGCTCTCAGTGTCTGTCTGCGAGCTGTGTGGCTGACCATGGATATATGTACACATGTGGTGTGACGTGTGCTCTATGTATGTGTGCCACTGGGAATACGTGTTCAGCCTTGTTACTAGTTGGACCTGGGGACGTGGAGCTGCAGCAGCCACACCTCTCAGACTGTGGGATCTGGCATAATAAATTTTCCTTATGAAACAGGTGATATACCTGTTCTACTTTTGTCACAAACAAGATATAGCATATATCTAGCATATACATGTACTTTGTGTGTGCATGCCTGCTGGGAATACATCTTCAGTGTCACTACTGGTGGGACCTGGGGACATAGAGTGTCAGCAGTCTCACACCTCTTATACTGTTGGATGAGGTGTGATACATCTTCCTCTAACAGAATGATTCTTCTCAATCCCTCTTTGGTCAAATACAAACCCAGCCACTTGTGGTGGTGTCTGACATTTTCACTCGCAGGTATCTTACATTTTTCCTTCTCTACCCACAGTCATATTGTATCAGAAATGCAAAGCAAATATAGGAACTATGTGTTAAAATTGCACAAAAGTTTCACCTTGCTTTACATACCTCTCTTCTGTCCAAATGTATGTTTTTCTGGATCCCTGATTGAGGCAATGGCCTCATCTTTGTTTAAACAAAGCGTGTTACACTGGGCCTTAATTTGTATTTTTGCTCTAAGGGTTTTGTCATGGTCAAAATGATGAAAGCCTTTGCTATCTTACCTGCACAAGGTACGGTTAACTTTTGTCTCAAGTGAAATTATCACTCATCTTCTCTTACAGTGTTCTTCACAGGAACAGCAGTGACTTTTGTCCATGAGTTTTGACTAGAGACTGCTTATCTACCCTTTTACAACTTACATGATGCCTGATCAGTAGTAATAAACTGCTCCTAGTTTTAAAGTGAAAAGGTCCAATTCACACTTTGAAAAGTAAATGCTTCAGAATCCGTGCTATCATTAATCACTTCACTATCCACAGCTTCCATAGATCATGACACGCTGTTTAATGTTCAGGTTCTCAAAGCAATCATGTATGTGCTAAAAGGTTCTCTGAAGTCTTGTCGGAGAGTTTTAGTTCTGGTATTGGCACACCTGAGGATGTGACTGCCTCTCACTTGTGCAAGGGCCCTTGTCAGTAGGGTTCTGCTGCTGCTGCTCTTGGTGCTTCTCACGTTACAAAGGGGAGAAAGGGAAATAAGCTTGAGGATGGACATGGACAGACTGGGGGTGGGTTTTGGTGGAAGACAGTGAAAGACAAAATACTTCATGTGGGAGGAAGAATAGGGAACAGAAGGAAAGAGACAAAGTGATCGCATAAAGTAGAGTAGAAATAAGTTTTTTAAATTCCTCCTTTCAGATACTGAGGAACCCGTACATGCAACTAAAGTGATATATACGCTCTGCATTTTGACTTTCACAAGTCCAACTACCAGCCAGAAAAGATGCACACTTCATTCCATCATGCATTTCTTTTATTGAACTTATCTTTCATGGTACTGATCAGCCAATACTGCTAATAATAACCTTAGCATGTGGAAAACAGCATCTTGCAGAGCAAACGGTTCTAGGGAGAGCTTTTCTGTTAGAGTGAAGCAAATACTCTGTAGGATGTGTGGAAACACATTCACATTCTTTATATTTCCATGCATCTGTAGAAGTATTGATTAAAATGCTACATTTAGCATTGTAAAATGCATTTTTTTGGTTGGGCTAAGTTGTGATCCTGATCTAGTTGGTGTTTGGTTAACCTGGTTGTGAATAAAGAACCAAAGTATTGCATCTTTGCGCAAGTAATCCATCAGTTTTGTTGCATGAACAACTTTGCTGCTCTTTCCAATACTTTCTAAATCACACTAGCTAGTGCTGAAGAACAAGCAACAGATTGCTCCACAGGTCCAGAAGTGAAATGATTAGGGCTGAAAATCCAGACAATTGAATTTTCTCCTATATGACTGGATCTATTTCTGTCTTATTGTTTCTTTAGGGACAATAAAAATTTTGAAATAGTATGTGATAATGGAGTGAATGGTATACAGTTACTTGCAAAATTATATTGCACAGAAAAGTGGATTTGTTCGTAATATATTTTAAGATTTTTTTTTTCTAAGGCTTTTTTTTTTGGTTGAAAGATTGCATCAATTCACAGGATGATAACGTCCTTTAGAGTTTAATCATATTTTCAGTCAGGTGACTATTTTGCAAGAAGGTGACTGAGAAATAAACTTTCACTGTTCCTTATCTTCTAGTAAATTTAAAAAAAAAAAAAAAAAGTACAAACCTATTTTTGAGAAGACCTATATTGTCCCATGCAATGATTTCCTTTCTGACTTCACTAGAGGTTCTAAACCAGTTTCCAAACAGTCTCAGGCATGCCCTGACCTCAGCAGAGTTGGTTCAACATTCAGGAGTAGTGTTTGATATTTTGTCTGAACTGTGGGATCTGTCAAGGCTCCTGTAAAGAAAGAATATAACCTTGCCAGAGGCTCAGTCATCAATGTCCAGACAGATTTGTGTGTTTTGTATTGATGGTTGTCAAACCTTTGATGTTACATTAGAACAAGTAAGCAGAGAACATATCCTATTGAAATATTTCACTCTGTCAGGACAGATACATTATAATTAGTGTCGGATAGCTTTCCAGGGGCCTGGCAACCAACACAGAAAACTAGTACAATTTAATTGCAGGAATTAATATATTATATTCTGTGTTTCTATGATTCTCCGCTCATGTGTATGAATAAGAACATGAGATAAAAATGTTCCCCAAATATTGAAAAATCTTGCTCCAGATCAGATCAACAGTCTAATTTTGATTTCAGAAATTTGCTTTGTTTATTTGTGTATTATTAGTCCTAATCTCATATTCTACTATTCCATATGAAATACTAGATGACATCTCAGATTTACATAAGTAATAAACAAGGATAGTTACAGTGCATTCATTGCATTGTTTTGAATTGCTCAGTGTCTAGAGAAGAGAAAATGAGGCAATCATTTATCAGTGGTAATGATTTTCAAAAAAGGCAATAAGCCACCAAAAAAGAAAATTCATAAACTCTCTCTTAATGAAATCAAGAATATTTAGAATAGAAGGAAACATAGTACATGAAAATATATTCATAGTGCTGACAACACATTTGAAGCTGAGCTATGTTGTAAACATTTAAGTATAGACTAGATCTGCTGATTCTGTCCTATAGGTTAAATCTAAACTAAATTCAATACATCCTGTGAAGGGACAACTTCTACAACATCTACATATGACGGCACAAACACAGCATACCAAGCTTGTAAGGAATAAAATAAGTTATTATGCAAGGAATGGTATGGCAGAACATTGAAAAGCCTGAACAATTAGTGTTTAAATTCACAAAATAGCACACATTATGACTTCCAAGGTTTTTGTTCTTAAGGTGTGAATTAGTAATAGCAAGGTTATTTGGTTTAAAGGGGAAACAAGTTAATTGCATTACTGAAGGTGAGAAGTGTTTACTTTTGGTTATATGGGCCTGTGTTATATGAGTTTGATTTGACTGTTCATGAAAGGATGGCTACAAAGTCCTACAATGGCTGTTTAGACCTACTTCCAAAAGCAGTTGTGGACACAGTTGAGAAAGGCTTGAGGAAACAGAGCAGGCACAAAGTGTCCCATTATTTTCAGAAACAAGCAGGTGCAGATAGGTAGAACCAGACTTGGCATGTAGCATGTAGAGGGACATACTACAGGAAAAAGTATTGTATTCTTTTACTCTTTTGGCAACAAGAGTTAAACAGAGAGGGATCATGCCTGCTATGTTTTCAAGGGCAAGCACCATGTTCTGTTTCTTGTGGAGTATAAGCCAGGATTTACAAAATGTAAAGACTGCTGCACTAAATCAGATCATCTCCCCATTATCCTACTCCCTACAGAGGCCATTAGGGAGAAAAGCACTAAGCTTACTCACTCCCAGAAACTTTCTGGACAAAATGTGCTGAAAGAAGCAATGCACTGAAAGATGTAGTGAAGAATAATTTGTGATTCATACACCAATCAAATACCTGCCTATGTAAAATGAATTGTGGAATACAATATTTGCTCAGCTCAGCTCTTATACAGTGCTGTTATTGTGATGAATATTCCAACAAAACCAGTTAACAGCTGATAGCATTAACTTGAACTGTAGTAGTTAAACTGTGTTAAAAGCATGTTAACAAGTAGAAAGAAGTATTTATGCATTGCTGGGTTCAATCATTTCAGAAGAAAAGATTTATTTCAGAAAAAAAAAATCATTCTCCTTGCAAGGTGACGTTGATTTATATCTGATCTTTACTCTGAGGCATTTCAGCCAGCTTATTAGGATAGCAACTACAGGTGGATGTTACTCAAAATTGTCGACATCCATTTTCAGAGCATTTCAGAGCATTGAGCACCTCAGTAAGAATTATATGAAGACAGAACAACATTCTCAGGAAATAATATCCTTTCAGGCAAATTACAAGCAAGCCCTTTGACAGGTTCATTATAAGCTTTTTTGTACTTTGGATTTATTAATCTCTTTTAACTCATACTGTGAAAATTATATGAGAAAAAGGAAGAAAAAAAAAATAAGTCTAGGAGAACTCTATAACTGATCTAACAAACAAGTGACTTGATTTTTAGAAATAGATCTTGATCTGGGTGTCTTGGCCTCCAGTAAAGGAACTTCCATTTATTTCTTCACAGGAATTAGCACTGATTTTTTTTCTAGTAAAAAGATAATAGACAAAAATATGTCATGATTTCTGTGTAATGAGAAGTGATTTGAAAAAAAAAAAAAAAAAAGTGGAATTGAAGTGCCAGGGCACTGAGACTTCTGGGCATGTTACTTGACAGATCTCCAGCACTGCAAGGACCTAGGAAAGGTGATGCCTTTGTCTTTTCCCTGTGATCTATTACTGCTTTGTGGCTTATCGTATTTGACCATGTCTAGATTTCTTTTGGAAATGTTCAAATACCGGTACAGTATTCAGAATAGTCCAACCTTAACCCAGGGAAACACAAGTCAATGTCTTCTGTTAATGCTGAACTACAATTTAGAGTCTGTATTAGATAGATCATCTGGACTATTGTATATGGTGATACTGATATTCTGTTGCAATTTATAATGGAGGATGCCTGTAGCTCTGCCATTTCATTTCCTCCTCCTCTCCTCCCTTGCCCAATAAATGAGGAGCAATGATTATCATTAAGGTTTTAGAAAATTCCCCTTCTCTCCCACTGCCACATATAACATTTATTTTATAACATTCATTTTGTTCTGGAGAACCAACTAGCAGCTACTGTTATAGAAAAGAGCGAAGGGGGTATGTCAGTACCTCATGTAACTTGGTGTTATCTTTATATTCAGTAAGTATATGTAATTCTATCAGGTGTCTGAATGTTCAAAAATATCAAGGCTTAACTGAAGAAAATAATATCCCAGTTACTTCAATTACTTTCTGTATTTAATATATTATTGGGTTGTTTTATTTTTTTTTTACATACACACGTACATGCCTATAAATGTATATATGAGGTGAGCAGGGGGAATCTTACTGCCTAGTCCACAATTTCTTGTGTCTGCCAACCTATTTTTGCAGGCAGACTTTATGCATTTAATCTCAGTGAAGCTATTGGAAGGCAACATTTATAATATAGCCAGAGGAAGGAGTTTCAATTACATATTCAAAAATGAGTCTTACAGGAAAAAAATATCATTGCAAATGCACAGATTGATATCTGGGGTGATATATATTTGTACATGGAGTGTTTGGTATTGATCAAGAGGACAAAAGCATCAATCTATTAAGAAAAGCTTTTCATGAAAGTGATTCAGAACAAAGATACTGCACACAATAATGCAACTTAAAGAACAGAAGAAAAATTGGTTTCTTAGTGCCTGAGCAAAGAAAATGTTTTTATTACTGTTTTTCTGTATCATTAACACATAGTCCTAATAGGTTGATATTTTCCTCACTTTTTTATGCAAATAGGGAGCAATCTCCTTTTGTATTTCAGAGGGTAGTATTTGAAATTTAAATTCTGGAGAATACAGTAGCTGTATACTGCCATATCCTTTGTTTAAAGAATTAATTTTAATAGATTGCTTTCTGATAATTCTTTGATGTGTGGTAATCCTAAAAAAACCCTTTTCAGAACTTTAAGAATGAGGTTCCCAGTGTGCTAGGGAATGTGTATAGAAAGACTTTATGACATAGGCAAGAAATGACTTAATAGCAATGCTCAATGATACATGTATCCCACAGAACACTGCAAAGTTTAACATAGTAAATACACAAGACAAATGTGTAGGATATTAAACAAATACTTCTGAAATCAATGGAGCATTTACTGCAGTATTTTGCAGGCATAATATGAGCTGAATTTTAAGGCAAGATCTGAAGGAAGGCAATGTTGCTTTTTAATATTTGTTGTGTACTCCTGAAGATTAGCAGTATCAGTGAGGAGCACTTGAAGACACTTAACTCATTAGTAGTGATAGCAAGTGGAATTAAAAAAAAAAAATTACAAAAAGATCATGCATATGCATTGCAAGAAAATGTTACCTTTGGAAAGGCCACCAGAAATTTATATGTAACAACAAGGCTGTAATATTTATAGGATTTGAGATTTTAATACAGGTTTTAGTACTGTCTTGGTTTCAGCTGGGATACAGTTAATTTTCTTTCTAGTAGCTTCTGTGTTTTGGATTTAGTATGAGAATAAGGTAGATAACACATTGTTTTAGTTGTTGCTAAGTAATGTTTATATTAGTCAACAAGTGTTTTAGTTTCCCATAGAAGTTATGGGAAGAGTTATCCACCTCCCTGCTTTTCTCCCCCTTCTCCTTACCTGACTGGGGTGGGAGGAGGGGAGTGAGTGAGCAGCTGCACAGTCCTAGTTGCCGGCTGGGGTACAAGTCCAAAACCAGACAACAATGTGTGCTCATTCACACATGACCTAAATGCTAACCGGATTTACATCAACTGTAGAAATAATGAATTAGTTTTAACAAATATGATCCTGTTTGTTCTTACCCAAAGTCTGGTATACACGTCTAGTAGTCCTCAAGGTAAACATTCTACTTTTTATTATCTTAAAAATGCATGTGCTCTGGCTAATTATATTTTTGTATGTTGATAAGGCGCTTGGTTTCATGAATCTTGCTAGGTGCTTTTGTGAACTGTTTTACTTGAGCACTGTTGAGATCATCCAGAAAGACCATGTCAATACTGCATCCTGCATCCTTTCTTGCTGATCATAAAGAGCACTAAATTTCGTTTGTTGCTATGGTAGTATTTTATAATGAGACTGAAGTGTTATAATCTCCAGTGAGAAGTATGGATAGAAATTTTATTTATTTATTTATTTATTTATTTTAAACTTAAGTTCACATAAGGATATTTCATGGAAGCAGGTAGGATATAATTTTCAAGAACCTGATTCTCACAGACATGTCATGCAACCCAATTTAATTTCATCATCTCTTTACACCGAAGTATAGGAAGTAAACAGAAGGGAAATAGTACACATGATTCTTAATGGCTTTGATGATAAGCCTTAGCTCTTCTGCATATTCCCTGCTTTCCCACAGTGACAGACGAAGCTTGAAGAAACAATCAGGTAAACTAAAAAGAAAGCAATGCTTTCTCTTTAGCAGTTTCTGTACTCTTATCAGGGTATCACAGTATGTGAAAAATTCAAGCTTATTGAGTTGCTGTCAGGAAATCTTAAATCTATTATTTGAATAGCACAGAAAGAAATATATAAGGAATACATTTCTAAGCCCTTGGGGCAAATCTTCCTAAAAAATCTGCTAAATTATCATCTGACCTATGCCTACTAAAACTCTCACTAAGTGATTTGCATTTAGAATTCAAATTCATGCTTTCTGACATATGTGTCATTTTCTATAGTGTTCTCTTTCCTTTCTACAGATAATGATAACCAAATTTTTATTAACTACATTTGTAAGGAAACAATAGATCTCATTTTGCTCATGTGTTGGATTTCCGCATGTGACTGTGGTAATTTAACTTAGTACGGGTTTGCATTTATTTATTCAGCCTGTAGGTTCTTTCAAAAACAAAAAAGGTACTGCACATGCACTGCTATGACCTACAGCTGCAGCATCCAGACCTATGTCTCTGTCAGGACTGCTATCAGAAACAGGGAAGCAAAAATCTAGTTAAATCAAATAAATGTAGCTTGTCACAACACTGTGGAAGTTCATAAACCTAGGTGCCTACGAAATGTAAGCTATTACTCTTGCCATTGAGAAAAGCCACAAGAAAAAACAAACAAACAAACAAACATGAACTATAGCTTTGACAGACTTATTTTCAGGGTACTTGCTTAAGTTGTAGGAAGATCAAGAGTTAAATCCCTGTTCTGAACCTGTAGGTCACAAATTGTAAGGGATGGCTTGCAGGCAGTGACTGGGGCTCTCGGTGTCCCTATAGCTGCCTGCAGAAGAAAATACTGAGCTGCTACTTTGATTGTACATCTAAAAGAGGAAAAAAAAAAATGTGCAAGAGTGAAAGAAGTTGTGCTGATAAAGCAGTAAAAAAGGGGGCAAGAATTAACCTTCCTGATTTCAGCTGGGAAAGAGTTAATTTTCTTTCTAGTGCTTGCTCTGAACGGAATGTCAATAACGCATATTGTTTTGGTTGTTGCTAGGGGATGTTTATCCTTTTCAAGGATTCTTTTCAGCTTCCAATGGAAGCTGAGAAGGAGCACAGACAGAACAGTGTAAGGAACAATGGAATATTCCATACCACAGACATCCTGCTCAGTATATAAATGGGAGCTGGCTTGGGTAGGGAGGAACCTGTTCAGGAAGGTACCAATTCACCAGGTGGCAAGAGTGAGTTGTATTATTATTATTGCTGTTGTTGTTATTGTTATTATCCTTTTCTGTTATTGTTCTATTAAACTGTCTTTATCTCAACCCATGAGGCTTTTTTCTTTCCCTTTCACGTCTTCTCCTCCCTATTGTCCCTTCCCTTCTCGGGAGAAGGGAGAGAAATGTGTGAGCGGCTGTGTGGTCCTAGCTGCCATCTGGGGTTAAACCATGACAGTAACTCAAGAGACTAGAAAGAAATACTTAGTTAGCAATCACATTTAAACGGAAAGGCTGGGTTGCTTCATGAGCAGTAGAGAGGAAGATGGGACAGGCAGCTGAAAAACCAGTTTTCTCTCAGAGGGCTCCTAAGTGCTATGCTGGCAGGTGGTGCTGCTCTGTCTTGACAACATCTCTGAATGACCTCCATGGCTCCTCTTCGGCCACAGTATGGCCGTCTTCCAAAAGTGCAGCTGTCTGCATAGGTCAATCTCCCTCCTGCCACAGTCATAGTGGGGGGTGATGAAGACCTAAAGCGGGGTATGGGGGTCTGCACAGGCTTGATTCATGTGCATAGCATTGTTTTCATGCATGAATTGTTTCATTAATATACTGAGTACAGTTTCAGTCAACAGGAAAAGAAGGCAACGAAGAGAGCAAAGGGACCATAAAATCTGAATGAGGCCCCAGGAAAGCAAAGAGAGCCACAGTCATCATTTTCAATTGTTCTCTCAGACTGGAAGGGGTCTAAGTTTTTTCTTAACCTACTTTGTAAGATTAGGCTTTGTAACTCTGAAAACAGGAGAATTGCTATGACAGACCATAGTATTAAATTGCTATGACAGACCATAGTATTAAATTGACTATCCTCCATTAACATCTTTTAACTAATTTACAGTAGCCGTTAGCTTATAATGCTTTTTATTAATCTGACCTATTCCCATGTGTTAAACTTTACAAATGGTTTATCCCATTGTCCATGTTTTTGTTTATTTTTAGTTTGTTATTTTTTAAAAGAAAATGCTATGAGTAAGAGTATAAATAGATGAGGTAGATTTCCAAAGTCAGGCATTGCAGTATGTTCAATTCCTTTTAAAGTCATGTCTCCTTGGTGCTGAGGTATAGAGGTCAGAATCATTATCAAACAGAAGCATATATATAAATGAATCTGTGTATCATATGTTAAGCAGTAAAGAATGACATTATATAATATATTTTACAGAGACAGTGTTTAAAGTTCAGATTTAAACTTACATAAATGTATTTAAACTTGCCCATGGGCAAGATTTTCATGTTCTAAATTGAAAAAAATGAGGATCTAAGTACTGCATTTATTGCAGAAATAGAATGTTCCTCAGAACAGTCATGCTGCTTACTTCTTATTAAATATACATATTAAGGAATATCTTTTAATACTTTTATCTGTGAGTTTCAGAAAGCTGTTCTGAGTTATCTGGCAATATTCTTCACTTTCAAGTTCTGTGAAGAACAAGCATTCAATAGCTTTTGACATAAAACACCATGCGGCATGTGTTGTCAAACTGAGCTTTCTGGAGAAATTGCTTTCTGAAACTAACAGGTTGAATGTTGTGAATTGTTCTAATGGTGCTCACTGCTGTCAAAAAGTACAATAATAAAATTCCAAATTTAGCATTTCAATTAGAAGTGACTGCCAAAAAATCCCCATGATCTAGCCCAACACACCGTGCTTTCTGCATGATTTTGCTTCGTTCTTATTTTTTTGGGTTTCTCCTATGAGGAGATCTGCCATTCAAAACTGACTAGAGGCAGTGGGTGGAATTCAAAACTCACTTTAAAATTAATAAAATATCGATGAATCCTAGTCTTATTAAAAAGTTAGCATAAATTATAATCAGAACTGATGAGTGGTGTGATACTTATTATTAAAAAAATTACCAAAACCACCACTGACTTTTATATCCTTTAAAAAAAATCTTTCCTTTTTTTTCTCCCCTTCAGGCTTCCTCTTCTACCTCCCAAATGTTTTATGGTCTTAGGTTTTTCAAATTTTACCTCAGAACAGTTTAGAATAAAGGTCATTCTATCATTCAAAATGCTTTGCAAATAAGCCATTTCTAGTATTTGCCAGTTCAGGTGAATTAATTGAATTTTATACAAACCTCTATTTTGAAAAATGTTAGTAACCTGGCACATTTCATGGAGTGCTCCAACAAAGGTTAATGTTTAGATGTGAGAAGGGTTTTGACTGTTCCTTTTTGCATTGGCTTTTAAAATTTCTGGTATAACAATAATATTATTAATAATAATAATTTTATTTTTTATACCAAAAATCTCTTTTGCTGTGATGCAAACTCTCAGAAGCATCACTGCCATGTTGTGCCCAGTACCCACAAGAAAAATAGGAACCCCTTAGTTAGTACTGAATCAGTGTTGATAACATAGATATGAACACCAAATATAAACTATGGGTGCTTTAGAAGGGAGGTAGTGATGATGTCATGCCGCTTATGAAAATAGGAATGTAAACAGCAAAA
Organism: Fratercula arctica; assembly: GCA_947846985.1. Lineage (NCBI taxonomy): Eukaryota > Metazoa > Chordata > Aves > Charadriiformes > Alcidae > Fratercula > Fratercula arctica. The sequence continues at coordinate 83,272,237 of CANTUZ010000002.1, forward strand.
ATGTCTACATTCTGTCCCAAGGTAAGAAAACATAAGCCTTGAATAATATATATTAACTTACATTTTATAAACAGAGTAGACATCCAGATAAATAGTTTATGTACAGTTTATCTGCAATTTATTTTTTATAGCTTTAATAGCTCCCTCTATATGTTAGAGGTGGTTTGAGCTTGAAGAATATGCATTAGCAAAACAGTCTCAAAATGTAACACAGAGAAGAACAATCAGAAGTGTATTGCATTACTCCTTCTTTATTCATTCATGACTTAGATTTTGTGAGCTTTTTTCAAGGTTACTAATACATTAACAATATGTACAAGATGTTCATCAGTTTGACAGGATGACAAAGATGCTGTCTTTATTTAATATTCTTTCTGATTAAAAAAATACATTTCTTTTCCAAAGTGAGATCAAATTGGTAGAAAGCTGATGCAAGGTTGGAAGCTACAGTTGCTTGGAGAAGGGAGATACTCCTTCAGTTTTAAATTATTCACCCAAATACATGCTTTCATTTCATACCTTAGTAGCTAGTGTGCTTCTTTAAGGAAGGGGAAAAATACTGAAGGACCCACAGAGAAATGTGTGAAATGAGTCATCAAGATACTGGTTTGATGTAAGAGAAATATGAAAAATCCTTTTAATGTTGACTCAGCATAGGTGAAGAAAGAAATAGAAAACAATAAAGTACCTTTGGTATACTCCTCCATTTTGAATGTTGGCTATTGATTAATTTTGTTCATATATATTTAGGATTATGCAAAAAAAAATGTGTCTGAGAAGTTTATGGTAGTAATAGCTAGTGTTGACTGATTATACATGGCACAGTGCTGAATGAATATAACTTTTTAAAGAGTACACGAACTCCCCTAATAGATAATCTGTGCTTCCTCTTCATTATGAAGGGCCATGGCTAGATAAGAAAGACCAATTATTTTTAACAGTTAAGATAGACATATTGGTCCTATAAAAATCCATCTTCAGCATCGTTATAAAGTTATATCTTTAATAAGCGCCATCATATAATATCAGAGAAGATAACAGATTAAAATGGAGATGATACTTTTAAGATAAGATCTCTCTTTTATTAATGAAGGATATTTTTTATATAGCAGTGCACATTCCCTTCAGATTCTTTGAAGATAAAAATAATCATGTGCAGAGATAGCTCTTGTAATTATAGAATTTAATGCCCAGAGGTATAAACTGCAGATTTTGGATTTCTTTTGTAACTCAGATTACTGATATTGTTAGAAATGGGTGTTGTAAATTAAGAAGTTATAGAAGAGTAGATACTGACTTAAGAGTTACAAAAAAGACCTTGTAACAGATCAGAGTACAGAAGATTAAAGTTCTGTTAAAAGTATTCATTTCCTTCAAATACTTTCCTCTCAGCAGAAATGTGAATGCTGATCCTAAAAAATGCAAGGTTGCTCTATATCCTATCTTTACAAAGCAGATATCCATGAATGTATTTGATGCCATACTTGAGGTCCCTTACAAAAATATGCAAAATGCTTAAAATAATGTGTGATTGCTGTGTACTCTTTGCAGCCAGCGTACAAATGAGAATGAGAAATTTCATTCCTCTAGGGGGTACTCTCAGGAGAACAAGTTATAAATCAATACTATAAATGAAGAAGATTGTCAATGAGTAAGAAGAAACTTGCAGATAAAAAAATTGTCTGTATCAGTATCATGTCTGATGATCTGATGATCTTGGTGTGTCAGAATATGTTGTATCTAATCAGAACTAAGAAATTTAAATTATTTGAGTGAATGGATTTGATTTCTAGAATCCTTATTCACTATTTTGCTTTAGTTGTTGAATATTGTAAGACAAAGTATGAGGCAAATCCATATCCTCTTAATATGCAAATCACATTAATTCCTAGACAATGAAGTATGCATTACGCTTGGAACACTAATGAACATAGTAGTAAAAAGTAGGTGGCATATTTTATGTACCTCTACATCTTCCTTGTGCTCACTTAGATGAAAGTACTGAGATAACTATAGAGGCTTTGTATTCCTTTTGCCACTAAAATTATTAAGAGCTTTGGAACCCCATTTTCTTAACTGCATTCTTTGTTTTATTTTTCTGGGTATATAAATGAAACATTTCAGTTCAACAAGTAACATTCTCAGATATCTGCAGTCACTTTTGAAAAGTGAGTTTGGGAAATCCTAAAAAATATTTTTTTTTACAGACTTGAGGGCAAATATCTTAATCACTTCATCCATACTAAACACATAATTTGACACTGTATTTGACTCGTTTCAGGTTGTCACTGCTGTTACCTTTTTTAAAAAAACGGAAGAAACTTCTAAGACACTTCAAAGACATCATTTTCTCTCTGACAGCTTTTCTGAGTTTTGTCGTTTCTCTGGTCGTTCAACTGGTTTTGATCGCTAGTTAAGCTGCACTCTCCTGTCCCTAACCAATTTGTAAATAATGAGCTTGCTCTTTACAAAAGAGAATTTTCTTACTTCAGTCCATTAGTAAAGAGCTAACCAAGGCAGAAATGTTCTTTGCCAAGCTGGCCAAAAGTTTTGGAAATTGGAGTATAAAGTTACTCTCAGAAACATACATTTAGAAACCTGCAAAATTCTCTTCATACAGCATTTCTGACGTGGATCACAAAAAAAAAAAAAAAAAAAAAAAAAATCAAAGCAGCAACTTAATGGGTTTGGACTGTGGAGCATCTATTAACAACAGAGTTAAAACCTTGCATAGCAATTACCTGCAAGAGCATTTTGTCAAATTAAAACTTGAACTGCCAGTACCAGGGATCTGTTAGGGCTATGTGAGCAGGATCAGGGCATAAACATCCTCATTATACCTGTTGCAGGGTCATCTAGAGGCAGGGGAGGATCTGTCAGGCAGAGCACAGGTGGGAGAACAGCAGGAGAATTTAGTTTACCAAATACCATTTTTAACAGACAATTTGGGAACTGGTTGTAGTTTTAATTGCCAATTCTGAATTTTGTTGAATCACTTTTTGGCAGAGTTCTATATAGCTCTAAGCACTCATATTTTAAAAGTTAAAATAAGTACAGCTTTTAGATTGACTGTGACATAGTGATTTCCACAAGTCATTAAAACTACCTTGACATATTTTTTTACTAATTTCTTCTTTTTATTTGACATAATTTATAACTGTAGAAATTAGAGCAATAAGAAGATATTCAACTGTACCTGTATGGACACTGCTTGGGATAATTCATAGATATAACAGATTGCTATAATCATCAATACCATATAGTTGTGAAGCACTGCGCATTTTGGTGATAGAGCACTTTCTTCCCAAAATTGCACGAAATCAGAAAAAATATTGCAACATTGAATTTGATGTAACTAATTAGCTCTTGGAAAATCTAGACTAAGAATAGCCATAGGAGACCTTCCTATACTTAAAAAATAGAGCTAAAATGTCATCTAACTTGGTCTTTGACTTTTTGAAATTAAACTCTCTTGAAGGCTGCTTGGTGAATACTGTTACTATTTTTTTAGTTATGTAATTGATTTTAGAGTGTGGATGTTTTTATTTTAATGAAAATTAAGGTATTTATTATCTAAATCAAATTCTTTTTATAAAATCAAGAAAAGTCACCATGAATTTTGAAATGTCCAGGATTTGTTCCAGTTTGGAATGAAGAGTAATTTTTAGAGCAGAGAAATTCTTCCACTTGAAGTACAGTTTCTGTCCCCTGCCCAATTTTTATTTTCAGTGTATTGATTAGGAAAGGTGTAACGGTAAAAACAAAAAACAGCAACAACAAAAAAACCTGACAAAAATCAGGGAGATTCAAAATTCAAATTATATAAAATAAAGTTAAGTTGAAAAGTAGGACGTTGGAGGAATGGAAGAATGTATTTAATCTCTCCTCAGACCTTTTCCTCTAGTTTTAAAGAGGAGAGTAACTCTTGCAGGCTCTCAGGTACAGCAGTAATACGTATTGTACTGAGTTTGCTGGAAACATACCATTTTTTAAAGGAGGCTGAGGGAATCAGAAGGAAAAAATATAACTGAGGATACTAACTTGTTTAGCAGGTGGAAGTGACACTTTGTTAATAAACTGGAGGAGTGCTTGGCCTGAACTGCACTTTGAAAATAATGTGGTTTAATTAACTAAATAACCTGTCCCAAGGGAGCAATCATGAAATAAACATTCCAAATAATTAAAGAATTTTAAAGATATTACCTAAAGAATTCTAAAGATATTACATATGACCAATTGGTAAGCACAACCTTAAAAACATTAAATAAATGTTAAGAAAACAAATATGGATCTAAACACATACTAACCAGTGCTGTCTTTGAAGACAACTGAACCCGTATATCAAACGTTAGCAATTTTTCTAGTAGCCTGCTTCCTTATCCAAATCATTCCGTGCTGTAACTTAAAGCACAGTGATGCAGATTTGGTCTGCTACATTTGTTAAATTGATCTTTTATTATTGCATTAGTGATTTAAGTGAAATATTCTAACTCTTGCTAACTAAGAATGATTTTGCATGCTTTTTCATTGTCCTATTCGGGGTTTATGTTCATAAATTCTGTATAAAAGGTATTTAGACTTAAAAGCAGATCTAAATAATGACATTTAAGATACCATTGCTTTATTTAAAAGATTATTAGAGAGTAGAGATTAAGCAATAAAATCCTGACGAGTGACAACTAACTATTTTAAAAGATTTACTCTGTTTTGTATCAAATAAACAACAACAAAAAAAAAGCTTAAAGTTTAATCAAGGAATCAAACTTATTTTGCAACGTTAGGCAGCAACCTTTGATTAAATCTCTTTTTTCTATATATATATTTCAGCACAGTTGTCTATCAAAAAAAAAAACCCACCCAAAAACAAAAACAAAAAAACCCCAAACAAGTTAAAAAGGGTGCAAGTACTGTCTTTATATTATCTCAACATCACCCCTGAAGCAAACGCCATTGATACAGCTATATATTTGTGACTTTGCATTTTAAAGATAAGATTCTCCAGGTGAAGTATTCAAATGACAATCAAGGAGTAAGACTTGGAAGAAAAATGGTTAATGTCTATGCAAACAGAATATACTTGTCACCTCGGGCATTACTATATCCTATTGCAAAAGTCCAAAGAAGTCTGCATATAGGTTAGGTCTTTGAAACAAGATAACAATCCAGCACCTACTGTGAGCATCTGGCCTTTTCTAGACAGGGGGCATGACTGGAGTTCCTCAGAAATTTGTCTCAGTTACTTATAAACAGAAAAAGTTTCCATCCCCTAATAGGCTACATTATTATGTGCTGAGAGTATATACTGAGCTACTGGGGAGACTGAAGGAGATTTTGAAAGTTATTTGGTAGAAACTGGAAAGATAAATTTAGTTTAGGACAAAAATGGGGTTGAGAAATTCAGAGAGAAACTCTGAAGTATGAGTTCCTGAGAAAACTGGGGCAGGGACTCACCGTGAATCACTTGCTCCATCTGTCAGATTGCTCCTACCTGAAACTTATATATTCATTTTAATAGTATCCTCTCATATTAATTGTGTTGATTTGTTCCTGGAAACAGGAGAATCAGAAAACATTTAGCCAAGGAGTACTTGGGACAGATGTTTATGATGTCAACAGGCATAGGAAAATCTTAATTAAAAAACACTAATCAAGACTAAATCCAATAAAGGGTGTTTAATCCTCTGACTACTGTTATGGCAGCTTTCTCTATTAATCTTTACACTGGAAGTACTGAAGGCTTAAATGTGAAGGGTGAAATATGGAACCAGGGGGAGAACTGGGGGAGAACCAGGGGAGAAAGGGGAGAAAGGAAGGCATTCAATTCAAAAGCTTTCAGATCAGCAATTCCCTAAAACACATAGCACAAAGAGGAACTGACTGAATTTCTGCAAAATATTCTCAAGTTACAGCATGTTGGGATTGAAGCTGGTAAAACAATTCCTTTTATTTATTTTGTGATTTCTTTTAAATGTGCTTCTATTATTTTTTTATTTGCAGAGCTTATGAACTAGTTAAATAGTTTATGAATTTTTATCAAAATTATTCAGTGTTGCAAAATTCAAATAGAGCTTTCAAATGTGGTTTTTTTGGTCTCTATTATTAATTCAGTATTCAAGGACCCATTTTAATGGCATGATGTGATATATGATTTCTACAGTAGCCAGGAAAATATGAAGTATTTCTGTGGATCTTAAACATCACTGTACTACTATTCTTACTATCACATTCTGGTATTGAAAGAGTGTAAAGGGGAACAGAAGATAATCTGGGACTATCTCAGGAGAAGAGCAGGTTGACAATTTCTGTTCTGCGCTCATTTTGTTAGAGACCTTCTGGTGGTAGTAGGTCAAGATGCTGTCACTAGAATCTGCCTTGAATGAATAGAGAGCAGTGGTTGTGCTTGTGGAAGCTGGTTGCATTTTAGCTTGTCCTCTGAGTTTTTCTCTCTGGCATTGAACGCTTCCTCCTAGTGACTTGGAAAAAAGACCGTTCCATGACAGACACTATAAAAGACCAGAGGTCCCTTGGGGAAGGTGAGATGGGTTTCTTCAGCATTCAAGAGATTTAAACAAGACAGAATAACATCTCTGCTTCAGGTCCTATTGCCAAATGAGAAAGCAAATGTATTCGTATCAGAATATGCATGTCTCCAAATTTTTTGTGTGTCTCCAAATTTTTTGTGTGTCTGAATGTGGGCTTGTAATCTTGTCAACTTCTGCTTTTCTCCTCTGAGAGTCACTGACACCAATAGAGTTATATAATAGGCAAATCTATCCTTTCAATTTTTCTTAAAGGGTTATAGCAATCTTTGGATTCAAGTGCTTCAGACTCTTTGATTTGAAGAGAAATTGTCTAGAAATGGGACTTCACAACAATTAAGCAGTTAATATGAGCTTTGTGTTCAAAATTGTCAGGTTTTCTTATGTGTGTATGTATAATTTAATATGCAAATAGCTTACATTATTTGTCTGTGTATAAAATAAACAGAAAATACAGTTTCTGAGGCAAGATGTAGAAACTTGACTTTCAGTCTTTCTTTTGAAACATCTTTATACTTCAGATGTCCAGATGCATTAAGTCACTTCAGTTGTATCTGATAAAGCATTACTATCATTTGATTTTTTAAGATTCATAACAGAAAGGATGTTCACAGGTGTAACTACCTCACAGGAAGTATGCAGAAAGGCAAAAGCTCCTGTCTATCCCAATGGTCACCATTGTGCTTACTGAATGAAATCTATGACTCTCTTTCATGACGTTAAAACTTAAATCTAACCCTATGCATGAACAGTCAGGACCAGAAAATAACTTTGTTCTAAGATTCTTCCTGTTCTTTTGAAAATAAGTTCAAGGAAAAATAACTTTTTCAAAGTGATGTTGAGTCTTGATCAAATTATTTTGGTGGGATAAGTGAGTGAGTCAAAGCAAAAATTGATATTGGTGATAAAATTCTTAATGGACAACTGATGATCTCCATTATCATTGAGGTGTGGGGTTTTTTCCCCTTTCTGTTCTGTGAATTTTGTATATTTCCGCTGACTCATAGGCAAGAGTGAAATGTACGTTTTGCTGTGAAGGTGAGGAGTGCATATTGATGTGAAATATGAGACCTAAAATATTTCACATCTTTTAATATCAAATGGATTTTTCTGCTGTAAGCAAAGATGAACTGAAGCACTGACATTTGGATTTGGGTGATGTTTAGACTTCTGATTTTAGCTCTGACCCATAAATGAGAGCAAAAAAAAGATTTGTATTGAGAAATTTGAATTCAACCTCCACCTAAAATCCTGAATATTTGGATTTAGTGTCCTGGATTTGTGCTTTTTCTAGTTCTGAATGATATAATATTTTAATAACTATCATGTCAATAAATCTGATAAGCAGATGCCATCACATCTTAGTCACTCTGGAATAAAAAGGTAAAAAAAAAAAAAAAAGACACATCTATAATCTTGATTTAATTGCACTTTGTATAATTTACCTAGTTCTAACTCTGGTCACAGTTTTCTGTTTTGGAGGTATGGTTTTTATTACTGAAAAAAAATATTACAGTAAACAGTTCCAGCTATGCTTACATTTGAAACTGAGCTGCAGCTTTTATTGGAGCTATGTACATGGATGATACTGAAACAGGATTTTCTACTTGAAAATAGAAATTAATTATAATACTATGGCTGATCTTACAACCACACCTATTTCTATATGCAAACCTCAAAGATATATGAGAATTTCTGCAAAACAGCAGTCTCTTTCTGAGATTGCACATAGTCTCACTGTATGCACATAGTGAAAGCACATAGAACTGTAGAACTAGAAGCCCTCCACAGAAACTTCTTGTATGCATTAGTGTTTTAAAATCAAACTGAAGCTGGAATATCCTGCTTAGTGTGTATATTAAATACAGTGAGATTGTTGTATTATTTCAGGTCAATTAGAAAGACCTTTCCTTCTGCATTGAAGGATTCTGAATGTTCACGCGTGTGTTGACGGAAATCTTCTAAGTGGAGGTTGCCCTTTGAGAAGAAGTGAACCAAGCTGGTAGGCATAGCTAAATGTGATGTTAATGGTTTCAAGGCAGCTGATCTGATGATCGCCCCTGTGCTGCTCTTGATTCATACAGTCCCGAAATGAGGATATTCTTTTCCTGTATATTAAAATTTGCCCTGTGGCTCTCCAGCAAGTATTGTTTCAGACTTATCTGCAGCACCTGCAGGTATAAGGTTTTGTGTGTAGAAGAATACTGTCACAGTTTGGCTCAGTGACTTAGCTCTTAATCTAGCGGCTATGTTTTTCCACTTTCTATTTCTGGTTGGTATTAAAATGTCCTGAATTTCCTATACCTTAGAAAGTAGTTTTCCTTTTTTCAGCCTGTGAGTAACACCTCTTCTCCATGATTCTTCTTGAAACTGTTAACCATTTTTGGTGAGACAACAGGGTATAAGCTATATTTGTACCTGTTGGTGTCTGTTTTTCATAAAGGGTTTCCTCTCAGCCATGAAAATCTGTTGGCTGTCACTGATTTGTCATACGTTTTTATTCCCCTCAATCTGGGGACACTTTCTGTTCCATGGAGAACGGATGATGCACAGCAGAGGTTTGCTGTGGAGAGTTTAAGCTGTGCAAATCTAGAAGCACAGTTGTGCTGCAGACCATGCAAGGCACCGTGTTAGTCCTTGTGCAGGTCAACAGCCCATACCAAATTCTCTCTGGTCATACTGGATTCACAGGCCATGCCCTGGAAGGAGCCATTTCGTACACCACTTCATCCTGTCAGTGGCCTAGTTACTGGATGTTTACAAATTCTGAACAAGTGTCTAAAGTCCTTTTTTGACTCCCCTCTCAGAAAGCTTCCCCTACCCAAAGACTTCCAGGCTGAAAACCCCATACTTGGATGTAGGTCAGCACTGTGTCTGTGGAACAATTGAATTTTGAAGCGTGACTTCGAATGCGTGCAGGATATGTGCATTTATTAAAGTTACCACTTAGGTGACTGTCATGGCCCTAAGGGCACTGCCCGCCCTTGACCACCCCTGCCCACCCCAAAGAGTTGCCCCCACCCTGCCCATAGTCCAGGACTCCATGTCAGACCCCAGGGCTCCCCACAGCCTGCCCATGGCCCAAGACCCCATTGCAACCCCCTGGAACTATCAGCCCCTGCCCCAGTGATGCTGCTGCAGGGCCAGTCTCCAGTTCCCCACAACCCTGCCCTGCCTGGCCATGGGCTCTGCCAATCTGGCCCACCCATAGGACCACATCACCAGGGAGGTGCCCAATGTCCAGGCTGGGCTGTACCAGCCTCCAGCTGCCCTTCTCATGGATGAAGGGTGGGATGGTGCCAGGTCCTGCCATCACCCACCTGGGGAGCTCCTGGTGCTCCGGGCACCTTGACAGTAAGCAAAAAGGGACTATGTTCTTGAGAGGCTTTGCTGATTAGGATCCTTATCTATTTCTTATTTGTAAATAAATAGAATAAAATGTTTTACCTCAAAAATAAACCACTATTTCATTACAGGGATAATAAATTGATGCACTTTTTAGTTCATTAAACTTTTGCATTGAAAAGTTCGTATAGTGGGCAATGCAAACCTTTTAGCATGACATGCCTTAGAAAATATTTGTAAAGATGGGCTGAATTCACACATGCTTCGAGATAGTTGTGAGTTCAAACTGATATAACAAGTGGCTGAAGTGTTTCTGCTAATGTTGAAAAGTTATGAATGTGTCCAAAGTTTATTAGGTGCATATGTGACCGTGAATGAAAATATAAATTGGAGATGTGAGCTGGTTTCAGAGGGTGGGTTTTTTTTCTGATTATGAGGTCTTTCATATTTCTTCTCTTTCATGTCCATTCCAAGCCAAAGAAGTTGTGAATATAAAACGCTGCAAATGGGGTTTGTTTTGCTAGTTTAATTGTTTTTAGGAATAGTGTATTAAATATTGTTGGGTTTTTTTCTTTTTTATTTTTTTCCCTTACAGAGAACCGTCCCCTATATTTCCTTTATTTTAGCTGTTTAAGAGGGAAGAATGTAGTAAAGAGATATGTTATAGCACTGTCTTGTTTTTATCTAATAGTGTTTTCATCTAAAAAGTTTATGTTAACAAGTAACTTGCTTGATAGCTTGCTGCTGTCTTTCTCCTTGTTTTTTCCAACGTTGTTATTGCATGACATAGATGATTTATCAACATGATCTCTACTGATTAACCCATTACTGTACTCCTTATAGAGTTGTTCATGCAACCACTGGTGTGCGTGAATGCATTTTTTTTAGAATAGTTAAATAATCAGGTGGCAATTCTTTAGATTCCAAAAAGAGTTTATTCACTTTGCTGGTAAGTAGCCATCTCTACATCAGGTCCTGGTCCTGTGAAGTAAGTCTTTGTTGGAAACAGCAGTTGCATTTTGCCTCCATAGGGTTTTACTCCATAGGTATGAGAATGCATTGGAGTTGACAACTAGCAGACAAATGAAAACACTCAAATTTGAACACCATTGATTAACTGATCCATCTCCAGTGGTTGTGAAGCAGGAGCTGTGATAAGTCTGCCAATGATGAACAATTTCACAAGGAAGAAACAAATTATTCCACATTGCAAGGCTATTCAAATGCTAATTTTTCCAATAATAGGTCTGACAGTGAAGGTGGTACCAATGAAGATTTGCAGTTCTTTATTTTCTCAAGGCTAGAACAGCACTTCAGATTTTTCACTTAAAATATCTCTTTTGAAAAAAGTACTGTACAAAGGTTTTTATATAATAGCTGTCATATATGACTCTAAAAGAAAACAGGAAAAAAGCCAAAGATTTCCATAATTCAAATCTATTTCACTTGCTTATATGGTTGCTTATGTACTTGTCCAAAGAAAACAATAGATGAGTTTAATGTCTTGTCCGTCAATTACGAAACAAATAATCAGTTTCATGTATTCTAATGTGTATGTGGCAGTAGAGAGGGATGGGGAGAGGTAGTCTTTTTAATGAAGAGCAGAAATGAAGAAGTTTTTATATTAAAATTATTGTTAGTGGGAATGAAAGATTTGGAAAGAAAATGGAAATTTCCACTTGATATTTATACAATATAGGTGTCAAGATAGACTACAGTTTAAGCAATTCAGTCTTCATATGAATGGTTAATGCTTGTTATTTTTACATGATGAGAAAAATATGTTTCAGGTACTGCACTGGGATGCAGCATGTCAGTTCTACTCTGCTTTTGACATAGACTTTCTATATTATATCCATAGCTATGTGAGGTATGGCTTCCAAAGCGTTGTCTACCTGTCTCTGGGGTTTTGTGAGGATAAATGCATTAGTGTCTGAGTCATCAAATGCTCTGATGGTAAGACACAAAATGACTGTGAAGATAAAATGAACACGCTTTTGCTTCTTTCTTGTACGCAGAGCTTGCCTTTGTTTCCTACTGAATTAATCTGGTATTGATCAGTCCTATCTTTATTTTTGTACATTGATCTACGGCTTTCCTCTTCCTCTGCACAATCTCCTTATAGGACTCCACAACACCAGCAAGTCAGGTAAAATATTCCTGTCCTTATTTTTATTGAATAATTTATAGAATAATGCTAAGTCGAATGCTGTGTCAGGCTTACCATCATGTCGAATTATTACATATTCACAGTGTGCAAGCAACCAACCAATAGAAGAGCAAACTGTTCTGGTGAGACATAGGTGCGTTTTAAGGGAAGATCACTATGAAAGTCAGTGCTTATATATTTCCATCTTTCTTTCATGGTAATATTTTGCGTAAGCTTAGTCTGAGAAAACAATAGTACCAACAACACTCTCTTTTCTTTATTGTGGGTTTTTGTTCTTAGTGGTATATCAAAAATGTACTGATTTAAAGAGACTGATTATGGATTGAGTGCGATTACTGTTCTCCATTTATGACAGCTGTAATATAGAACCTGATGACCCTGTTCCAAAGAGAAGTGCAGGTCATCATATAACAGTGAATCTAAAGGAAAAGAAAACCCACTTTTACTGGACAGTTTTTATGTAATGGAAATGCTTTGTCTTTCCATGAAATGGAAAGACAAAACACCTTGGAAAGTATCAGGGAAATGTCTGAATTGCCAGCAGCAACTGAGAAAGGAAAAAAGCAAGACATAAAAAAACCTGCCAAGTGCAAGTTGAAAGGAGCTTGGTCTTGTTAACAAAGGTATAGTTTCCTCTTGCTAGGTTCCAGAGGATTTTAGATATACTTTATAAAAAGAGGATTATATCAGAGATGCCAGATTCTTTCATTTTCTCTGCAGAAAAGCAACCCATGGGGCCCTGAATTTGGGGTAACTGCTTGTTTTAGAAGATAGCCATAGAAACCTCTGAAGCACACTGATTTACTTCAGCAGCACTAACTTCAAACATTTGCTTTCAATTTTATCATGCTGCCCTTGTATGCATCTTTTGGGTGATTAATATGGTATTAATTAGTTTTAAAAAAAAATTTTAAATAATTCCATTTCTAGTGATAGAACAGAATACTACCCACTTACGTGCTTTTCTCTGGCAACTCTCCACTCTGTAACATAGTTAGCATTAGGGCTGTAGGGCTAGACATATTTTTCTAAACCTGGGCACCATGATATTTGAGTCATGTGTTTTAGAAAAAGTAGAATTATTTATTGACAACTTAGTTCCTATACAACAAGATTTAAGAACAATTGCTGCTATAATAATTTTTCTTAGCCAGGAAAATACTGCCTGCCTTGTTGGAAGTGATACAGTTTCTTCAGAGAGCTGACGCTGACTTGGGGTTTTGAAAAACAGATGAGACAAATAAGGCAATAATCTCAGAAATTTGAAAACCCACTTAACAAAAATAAAACAGATTAGTCTGCACCAATCCTGATACCACAGTTACATTTGGCCAGTTCTGTTGCAAATTTACAAAACATCACATTTCCAAATATGCATGCTACATACCCAGTTATGGCCACTGAAATGAACAGAGTATATCCTTCTCACAGAAATTTTATGTGGGCATTTACCCTGGGAGCTCTTAGCATAAAATGTAACCTAAATGTTAATAAGGACAAATGTTCAGAACCCAGAACAGGTGTTAAGGCACGCACCTTGCAGATAAAACCAGTACTAGCTGCTAAGCTAAATCCTCTTAAACATCTCTAAAATGTTACCTCTTAGCTGTTATGTTTGACTGCTCAAAAAGATGCCAAGATTTACTGCTGAGTTTCTGCCACCATTTTCAAGTTTCCTTGAAAAGAAGAAACAAATGATGTTAGACTACTGCTAAACTGTACTGGAAAATAATGCTGAATTTTATAATATAAATAGTGAAAATAATACTGAATATTAATAGTAATGTCAGCTCTTTGATTCAGTGTCAGGATGCTGCAAGGGCTGGTTGTTTCCTACAGGCTGGGAGCCACGAGGGATCCCCAGGCTGGCAGAGCAGGGGCATTGTCAGACAAGGTCTGTTCCATTGTCCCCAGTGAGGTCATTTTTTTCAGCTGTAGAACTGATGCTTTTAAACTGCTAATATCTGCATAATTTTGAAGTATTTCTGTGCCAGACTTTGAACTAACAATCAGTCTCTTTGAAGAAGGCTTTTATTATGCATAAAATCCAGACCTAAGTACTCTGAGGAAGGCTTTCTAGTCACAGAAATAATGATCTGTGGGGTTGGAGTAAAAGCGCTGAGTTTGTCAAGTCAATTTATGTTAATCACTGGTAAAAAAATTAAACTATTTATTTTCTTCCTTTGTGTACTTCCAGGAAAATAAGAAAATCTTTCCCTATTGACAGATGTGGTTTCTCATAAGCACTAATTTATTTATGAGATGATTACAACTCGGAGCACTCTCTTGTTCAAGATCTATGGAATCAGGAAAGGCACAATGCAAAGTCTGAATGGAGAAGTGGAGATAAAAAGAGAGAGGGGAGGGGAAGGGAAGGGAAGGGAAGGGAAGGGAAGGGAAGGGAAGGGAAGGGAAGGGAAGGGAAGGGAAGGGAAGGGAAGGGAAGGGAGAGGGGAGAGGAGAGGAGAGGAGAGGAGAGGAGAGGAGAGGAGAGGAGAGGAGAGGAGAGGAGAGGAGAGGAGAGGAGAGGAGAGGAGAGGAGAGGAGAGGAGAGGAGAGGAGAGGAGAGGAGAGGAGAGGAGAGGAGAGGAGAGGAGAGGAGAGAAGGAGACAAAATTTGGATTGAATGTCATTAAAAATGTGAACCATAGGAGAGATGTCACAAGCCGTTTTCCCTCTTTCCAACATGGCACTTAGTCAATTGTGGTTATTATCAATTTTTGGAGAAGACTAATCAACCAAAACAGCCTTCTGAAATCTGCATGGTCTCAGGACTCTGTCTTTGAGCTCAACTGCTGTAGCATAGAGGCTTGATTAACATCGCTTCTACTAACAGCACCATAAAATAAAAGATTATGTCACCAGAAAAGATGCTGCAGTCTGAAATACAATAATAAACTGGTTCATTTTGTATTTTTGAAACTGTATAAATGAAAACCAGAAGCTTATCATGTCTATAGCAAGGCTGGGTGATTATGTAGAAGTGATAATCACCTGTATGTAGGGCACTGACACCTGAAGAGCAATAAAATCACAGAAACTGATACTAATTTTATCCTTTCTGGAAATAAGCTATTAGTCAGGTGAAAAGTACTAGCAGTAAAAATGATTATTTTTTATTTTATTTTATTTTTGTCCTAAAGGCTGTATAGTTTGCTCCAATGAAACATTGCTGGAGCTCCAGTTAAATTGTGTTCGTTATTTTTTTGTTGGAATTGATGTATAGAGGGGCTTGACAGTATTATACCACACCTTAATATCAATCAAGTCCTAATTTTTATAGACTTAGTATTTGTAGAAATCCAAACAGAATGCTGACAAGGCAATATAGTGTTAAACTTGCAAGCACTTGATAAATAAAATTCAACAATATGAAATATTAATCATACATTTTCCTGAAGCTGGTAGCAAGACAAACCTTTTTAAACCTCACTTTCCCATATATTAAAGGCAGACAGCAAAATCTTGTCCTGATGTCCCTAATTCAACCCTACCTCTATACACAGAACATGTAATTCTTTTCACTTCTACTTCCTCCACTCTGCTAGAAACCATGCACATCAACGCAGTAGTATTGCACACTGGAGGAATAAGATCTCTTAATGTTCATAACAAACCCAGAAATACCCACAGAGTAAAACAACATTGATTTCTGAAAACACTCTAAGTGATTGCAGTCAGTAAACCATCCTAAAGGCATAAGCAAAATTGTTAGCCGGTTTACAGGTGGATAAGTAGGCTGACATAACAGCAAGATACAAAAGTTTGGCCTTACTGGACTCTGAAGTCACTGAGAGTACTTATTTAAGTAGCTCTTTGAAAGCTCTGGTACAGATACAGTGAAGAATAAAAATCAATCTGTTTAAACAGTTACCACTCATATATGCTCTCTCCTTTGCTTTGTGGCATTGTCCAGGGAAAACCTAGTAATAGTTTAATAGTTATTGAATGAACACAGTTTTTAGCTTGGTGCACTATCACTAATGGATCCTTATTTGAATCTCATAATCTACAAGAAAACTGTGATGATTCAGGAGCTGTTTCATGAGCCATTCGGCCTTTCTTTAACGAACAGCCATGAGAGGTGGGAGGCAGCTGGCCTGGGAGAGTAACCCCTTCAGTCATACAATTTTAAGATGGCACTGCAGGTGAAGCAAAACCTGCTGTTGTAGCTTTAGTGCTCAGACAGATAGTCACTCCTTCACGCACAGGTGAATGTGAACTTAGTGGTCTGAGGATTTAGACTTTCTGGACATATTTATGAAGATGAGATGGAAGAAAGAGATGGAGGGCCTTCGTAAACAATAATCATCCACACGTTACAATAAGAGTGACAATTAATGCATTGTCTTCTCAGTACCATTGTGTGAGCTGCCTCTTTACAGTCAGGATGCTCAGAACCTGTACTCAGTTAATGTTCTCTCTTTTTACAAGGTATTGCTGAGAGGTTTTTTTTATTTATTTATTAAATAATTTTTGGAGCTTAACATAAAATTCAAGTTATAACTTCTTGTATGTTTCTACTGGCATTCCAAGAAATACACATTTTGCTTTTTAATCTCTCAGCTTGCCAGTGTTTCTAGGTGCTTCTTACTGCCTAACATTTCAGTTGCAATATGAATGCTATCCAGATTATATAAATCTTTCAATAAAAATATAGGAAGTCCCCAGTGATGCATCATGCTGGGAGGTCCTGAAATTTCTTTCTTTGAAATAATTCCAGTGTTGTCCTGCTGCACAAGAATATGTCTTTATCTTGAAAATTCCTCCATGTTTGCCCTTTCACAGTCTATTCTCCTTCTCCTTCTCTGCTCCTGTCTTTCACAGAAACTTCTTCCTTTCTCTAATAAAGGTCTGTAGTGCAATCACCTGAATGGATGCAACATGCTACCTTTAGTACAGTTTGTCATTGTGATTGTAGCTCACTGTACCCAACTATGTAAAAAAAAAATACTAAAAAAAAGTATTAACAAGATTTTTAAAGATTCAAGGACTGCAGTTTTACCTATAGCATTTCCTACTTTGAGCATGCTTTCTTGATAATGTCGCACAATGAATACCTATTTTCCTGCAGAAATTTTATCAAAGCTAAGATCTTTTCACTAAAACTCTAGCAGGAAAATTGAATGTTATGATTTGGAAGTTCTGCTTTGATGTCTCGAAGGAATTTTCAAGCAGATATGCTCCCATTTTCCTTCCTTGGGCTGAGGTCTTTGTTGAAATCACACTGAAGCAACATCATCTCTTCCTTTGATAGGAGAAAGAGTTTGTTATGGCAGTCATCACACAGTGTTTCATGGACTCTGAGAAAATAAATTACAAACGTAAGGTATCCTGGGAGCATTTTCAATTGAAAAGAGTTGACTTTTCATTGGGAAAGCTAAACTTTCACCAGGCAGTGAATTTTTTTGCTAAAATATTATTTTGTTGAAAAATCAGGTTTCCATTAAAAATAGACTTGGTACATTTTTTTCATTCATTTTATTCTCCATTACTTTTCATCTTATTTCTCCTCTTCTAAAATGCATTCCTTTTTATAAAGTTCCAGTATTTGATGTCTGTCTGATAGTACCCTGTCTTCGTTTCCCTTTCCCTTTCCTTTTGTGTGTGTGTGTGTGTGTGTGTGTGTGTGTGTGTGTGTTGTTTGCTGGCTTCTTCCAGTTTGCTGTTCACAAGTGCTGTATTTAGAAAGAACAATTGGGAGAAAGGTGGATGGAGGGGAAGAAGCAATAGGAAGCCTTACCCCTTTTTCCTTTAAAATTGTTTTGAAATTGCCACATAATTGATCGAATGTCCAGCTAGGGTATCTAATGATATAACATTGTTGTAAGTGCTGTCAGTTCAATCTGTGAAACTTTCACAATGACTTTCCAAGACCTCTACAGAATTGCTTTCATTAACCACAGATAGAATATGTGTAATGCTTCTTTCTTCCCATCCTCCTTCACTTAACAAGTAGCAATTAAGTATATTCTTCTCAGCTTCCCCTAAATATACGACCAACCTGTGGGATATTTGTTCCAGTCTCTGCCTTTTACATCAGGAAAATGTTCATTAATAACATTTCTATTTCTAAAAAGAAAAAATAATGTCAGAGTATTTTTTTTTTCTCCATTTGCATCCCTGCAATGAGACAGTTTTAGAGATGTCACAGGTTTATTCTTCCTTTCTGGTTTGCAGAAATCAGTTTTACAACTACTTTGTATCATTAATATGAATTAAAGTAACTAAACTAGTGTCTTGGTAAACCTGGCCATCATTTGAGTATGTGTGTGTTATTATGCATGCAGAGCATATAAAGGATCTGTGGTTTGAACTTTTAGTATTTTAATGTATTGCCATTAATGTTTTGAAATGTGGACATAATTTATTACAGGTAATGGAAACACCAAAGCAACTTTGATAGCTTTTTTCATGTGTGCCTACCTTTAAGGTCAAGCAGGAAAAGTGTACTTTCAAATGAAAGATTTCCATGGCAACAAAAGGGAGTCAGGGAAAGAAGACATTCTTAATTCACGTGTCTTTTTAGCCAACAGTATTCCTGAGATGCTTTATTTGATTGATATTTTTACAGGACAAGCAAACAAAAAAAAAAAATGAACAAAAAATCAAGGACATTTTTTGGACCAATTTTTTTACATTGATTGATATGAATGAATGTGTCTCACTCTGTCAACAGACGTTACCAAAATCAACAAGTTTACATGAATAAATGAGGAAAAATAAGGTTTCCCAAAACCGCTCTAACAAATCCCTTATTTCTTGACGGTGGCTACTTATCCTAACTAATAATCTTGTGGTCTAATCAAGTGAAGGGTGTGAAGCGAGTCAGAATTCCAGTGTATTCCTAATTTACTCTGAAAATACGTTTGTAGCAGAGTTCAATTTCAGGATATGTTTTGACCTCTGGTGGTTGTTGTTGTTGTTTTCTATTTAAATAGGAGGCTTTTACAGGCATGCATAGCAATTAGCACAGGGACTACTATCCTTGATGATGATCTATCAATCAGCATGACTATCAAACTTTTAAGACCCTGCATATGTAGGATACAGGGTCAAAGTCTGCAGTTTTAGACTGCAACGGCCTAGTGAAGTACAACCCTTAATGCCAAAAAACAAGTTGTATTGTGTGAGCATATCAATCATCTTAGCAGATAAATGACAAATGCAAAATGTTAAAAACTCTTGGCTAAAAGGTTTTGTTTGGAAGCATTCTTTACAGCAAAACATATTTTTAATTTATTTTCTGTGTAGGATTGTAAGCATACCTATGATATCACTGCATATTAAGTTTTTCTGTTGTTTTTCTCTAAATTCTGTCTCAGTTGAGAAATAGCTGTTTCAGAACACTTCAAATAGAACTTTTGGTCCTTTCAGGGGTCCAAGTTCTTCAGGTAGGCAACTGTGTCCACCCATGATGCATGTACACATTGCTTCTTAGGATATAATTTAAATTCTTTTAGATTAGCAAGGGTAAATGCATCCCATTAATGACTTTTTATAATTGATGCTTCTGTAAACATAAGCATAAATGCATATCTCATGTATATTTCACATAATTAATTTTACTTCCTTTGTCAATGAGTTACATTTACTAACATAAACTACTGCTAAAATTGTACTGTAGCTCTTGGTCACAACGTTGCGTCACAACTTTACATCACATCTTTAAACCTAGATACTTAAAATAGGTCAGAAAGTGTTGTATAGCACACAATGCTAGATAAACTGTTTTATGAATTAAGGCTCCTAAATTAATAACAGCTCCCTTATGTATATCAAAGGATATATATTGGCTTCCTTCTCAGCATATCTTGTAGAACCCACAAATCTTTTTCTCCATCAGAGCAGCTCTAACACTGTAAACATTAGATCCACCTATCCATGTTTATTTTTCTTTAAAGAATTACTGTATTTCAAAATATGGTAGTTATCCAAATCATACTCACTTCAAGTGCTGAATTTCCTCTCTTGTAAATAATTAGCTGTCTAAGAGTCAGAAAAAAGAAAAAAGAAAATCAATTATCTCCTTGAAGCCCTGTTGCTGATCTTGCCAGTTCTTCGTGATGAGAGGGCATCCAAGATGCCTACTTGTCTATTTAGTAAAAAATATCATTAAATAAGTCAAGACCTTTGTAGCCTCTTTTGTTGCAGCTTAAATTTCCCATGGATTCAGTGTGGTTCTTCTTGCATTTGCCATATCCTTGTTTGCACAGGAAGACTTTGTCTACCTTTACTCTTTGACCCACACACAAGTTTTATTGCTAATGTCAGAACTGAGCTCATCTTTAAAACCAAATTGGATCCTGCCATTTGAAAGTGACTATTAGAATAAATGAACACAATAAAATCTTTTTCATTTACTGAAGTGATCATTGTTATCTCTTCCATCTAACAAAACCTGCTGGAGATATATATATATGAATCATACAAACTTCAGATCTCATAGAAACCTAAATAACCTTTCCAGTGTAAAGAGATGTTTAAAGCTTTGCAGAAGCAGACTTGTGAAGAGAGTTCAAAATTCACCACACAAGTTTCACATATATAGAAAACATGTTTTTTTTCCACACTTTATCTATTTATTGGCAGTATTGATGAGACTGTAGGATTCAACTTTTTTTTATTATTATTTTATTTTCTCTGGAGAAAAGAGGAAAAGTGAATGAAAAGTCGTTATTTAAGTATTTCATATCCCCATGATAACTCAACATGAAAAAAGAGAGGCTTAAAAATTGAGGTTTAGTTACAGAAAATGGATGTGTACTCCAAACTTTTTTTTTATATGAAAAATGTAGTTTAGGCATTTCTAATTGCTTAGCAATGTCACGATCAAAAAGATATTGCATTTTTTAAAGATTATATGTACCTTGTAGTCCTATGTCTAATTTCCTAACAGAAATTCCAGCAGATAAAATTAGCAAGTGAATAAATACACAAATCTGCCACTAAAGATAAATGTTTATACTAATATTAGACTTATGTTTTCATGCTGATATTGTCTATATTTCTTTAAGCATGACAACAAGTATTTCCTATTTACATACTCAATGTGTTTCACTATGTATAAACAAGAAATGAATCCATCTTGGGTTTTTTGAATTAAACTTATTGGTGAATTATTTTTCTATTTGTGTCAACATAAGTAATTGTTCTAGGCATGGGGAAAAGAGGGACAGAATTACATGGCTTTATTAACATGACTAAAAACTGGATTATCAAAATGAAAGTCAGCATTTCTAACACAAACACCTTAAAATAATGATTTAAAAATAGAGATATAAAATAATGCTTGAATGGTAAATTGATTTCCCACATTTCTCTTCTTGCAGATTTCCTGTTAAAAAGGTGTTCTTTTCACTGACACAAAAAGATGTGACTTGACTATGATTATTTAAATAACATGATATTACTGGCACCCTATTCATAGGCATCTTCTCTTCTGATAGCTTTCTATATGCACAGGCAGGCGAGGTGTTCAGGTGTCTTCATGTTTACCATCTTTACAGAATATGACCAACCAGACATCTGAGTGATAATCTTTATCTGAGGTTATGTGACTGAGGGAAGGGAGTAAGTTTTAGAATTTTCACAGTGTGTTTAGTGTCAGTCCATGCACTAAAACCGATTGCAGTTTTTCCACTGCCTGAAGTGACAACACAGATAAACCAATAGGGTGTCTAGAAATTGCATTGTTTCATCGTATAAGCATCTTTTATATACTTGGTCAAAAAATGCAGTATTTTTTTGTTCTGCTGGAGGTAATAAACTTCTTATTGCTCATCTCTGTTTCATTTTGTCCCCTGTAAAGACACTATGGTATCCAAAAGACACTGTTTAGGATAGGAGTCTGGCATAGAGACAGGGAGAGGCACTGGAAACACTGCAGAAAAATGCCAGGGTAGCACCAGCCCCAGCCTTTCCCTCTCCTGCTCCCGTTCTGGATCTGTGCAAAGTGACAGAGATGTCCCTGCTGGATTGCTGGTGTAGCTCTGCTGAGCAGCAATACACTGAACAGAGGGTCGCATAGCATCTCAGTGTCCCCTGCCACAATTTGTCACCTGCCTCCTTAGAGGGATATTTTTTCTGGATATTCTTTTGCACAAATCTTTGAAGACAATGAACAAGTAATAACAAAAATAAATCATAGCATTCAAGCAGATTTCTCTCTTGAACACTCATCATACTAGTAACAGGGGACTCTTTCAGTACAGTCATACTGGAGATTAGTGGAGTTTTTTTATCCCAAAGGTTTTTATCCCAAAGTTCCTGCTGCCACTATGCTAGATAAAAACTACAAAAAAAAAAAAAAAAAAAAAAAAAAAGTATGTCAACAGTTAGAAAAGAGCAAGTTTGGGTAAGGTGGATGGGAAAGAAGAAAAAGAAAACATCTATCTTCACCCCGAAGCAATCCTATTCAGTAGAATAACTGCAGTGCAGTTGCCTAAGCTTCAACTATAAAAATTATATTTTACCAAGAAAGTCTCAACAAATAAGTCTTAATTATGGAGTTAGGTACCTAAAACTGTATGTATACATGTAACTCTATGAAAGTAAGTTCAATAAATGTTTAAATGGATCCAAAAAATTCTATGATGATTGAAGTAAATCACAAGAAGGCTGGTAAAACATCATTCAACAAAAAATTGTGTACTTACTGCAGAGAGAGGAATGTAAGTGCACACTGTGGGCATTTTTTTTTCTTAACTGGGACATTCTTCAATTACGTTCCCAATGTTTTCCATGAAGTTTCTCAATCCCTGAATTCCGGTGGAGATAGATATACAGATACACATACAGATGCATGTATATGCACATTACACGCAGAATAACACTCTATTTATTCCCATGATGTATTTAGAAAGAAAGAGTTATTAAAGGCTTGATTCTGCTGTCCATATTCATAATAAGTAGTGTATGAGACCACAAGGTTTCTTCAGCTGACAGGACTGTTTCTAGTAGAAACGTGAACTTCAGTGGTATCTGGTGACTGATATGAATTAATATTTAATTCATAAAGATTTGACTTATTTACATATTCAACCCATGGACACTGGTCTGAATATATTACATACTGATACTGCTCTATATCATGGGTACACGGGCCCCAAATCCAGCTCATCATTTCCATGTTGAATCATTTTAATGCAACACACTGCTTCTGACAGTGAGGGATAGGCTAAAGGAGGAAAATCCAACAAATATATCTCAGTTTTCCAGCCCTCTCTCTCTCTAATATGCAGCTAAACATGTGCTGAGTCAAGCACACAAGTTTTTCATCTCTTAACTCAGCGAAGATAAACTGTACATCAGTTCAGGAAGAAAAATAATCCTTGCTGAAATGCTGAACTTGCCTTTACTTTTAGTAGAACAAAGTGCTTCCCTGGTTGCCATAAACATAGAAGAAGGTTTTTTACACTAGTGCAGGTTTTGTAGTACAGGCTCTAGCTGTTTCCTCTTGCAAGTTTCATCATTTGTGGCAATGTAATTTCTAGGTCACAAATGTGCCTTGCTAACCAGAATGCTGCAGGAAATTGTGCTCTTCGTGAAGGAGGCAGGAGATAGTCAATTGTTACATGTAAATGTATGGGCTGATTATTAATTCATTACAGAAAAGTGATGCTAAGAACAGAAAACAAAATAAATAACTTCTAATAGTTGTGGTTTTTTCTCCTTAATGGAAAATTATGCAAACCAAAAGCCAATCAAGCTCCATACTCCTTAAAAAGAGTTGGGTAATGGAAAACTAATTTCCCTAGGAAATTATAATAAATAATCATATAAAATATAATATATCTGCTACAAACTTTTGACAGGTTTCTTTAACTTTGTAAGGCTGGTATCAAATGTAGCAGTGGCCAGGTATAAAAACAGAACCAAAAAGTTTCTGATAGGAAGACATGTCACTGAACGAAGGACTTAGGTAGGACCACTGAATCAAAATGTCTGATAAATCAGAACAGCCAGAAGATATGGTTACGTTTACCATGTTCTTTTTTAACAAAATCATTTAAGACATGTTAAGTAAGCATCAGTAAGTGGATTAATAAATGCCAGTTAGTATTGCTTTGCTGTGATGTGATTTACCTAACTGCAGGCTATTCATTAAGTATTAATTAAATGAACTAAAAACTCACCATAAGTTTAAGGCCCTAATAAGGACTGAATTAGTTTATTTGTTGCATTAATTGCCTGCAGGTATGCAAATTAACTGCATGTCATCAAAGTTTGTTTCGTGCTGCTATTTTGTGCTTTAAAAGCACACTGCTGAATATTAAATATATAATGATATTCTCATCTACCTCATTTAGCAAAATGTTTCTCTCAGCTCCATTGCTATCAAGTACATACCAACACGTCTGAGAAGAAATTCAAATCCATATCTATTTCTTTTGTTATAACAAATGTGATATATGATTCACACTGGAAAACAGAGCATTAAGAAAGGGAAAGGTCCATCAGCACAGAGTTACAGACAGGAGGGCACTGTAGCCCTGTTTCCCACTTTTCTATAGGAGCAGTGCCAGCATGTGTGTCTCTGACTCACCACTTCCACTTCTCTTCAGCTCTCCAACGCACGTGATACAGAGGAACAGAGGAGCTAAAATGCTGCTTTGAGAGTGCAAGGAGGAGATTTCAGTGAAAAAGGAGATTACGATAAAATCCCTCAGCCAAATTTTATGCACTTGAAAGAAGGAGCAGAAATTCACATGCAGAAATTTATTTGCAGCACAGTTTAACAGTGGGGAGACAGGAAAGAAGAACATGCTAATGGTTGCAATGGGTGCTTTCAAGATCCAGCTGCCAACAGTAATGCCATAGGCTTCCAATACAGAAGAGTCATAATAAAAGATGTAGCTTCTACCTCCCCCCTATTCTTCTTTTCTTAAAGGAAATTTAACTCAAGTTTACTTCAGGCAGGTGCAATTCCTCCTTACTGAATATTTACAACTTGTCTGAGGTCTGCAATGCTCCATGTTTCAGAAGTGAGTATTCATGGTGGTGGTGTGGAAATGCTGGTGGGTCATGTGCCGAGGGAGAGCAGAGGGAATAGCTGAAAGACTGGATCATTTGGCACACCTTAGTAAGCAGTGAGGGCACCTACAGTAGCATTATAGATAGGACTGGGAGAAGTAAATATTCCAGTTACCCCTGTGAACCATACTTTGGGCAAAATAATGAAATAGACTTCAAGACCATGGCCTTGATTCCCTTCAGGTGAAACTAAACTGACAGATGAGGCAGTGCACTCACACTTCTATGGGACATTTTGTCCACAGGTCTAGGCTGGTCTGAAGTAGGTTTTTATCATTTGAAGCATGCACAGTGTCAATGTCAAGTCCTCAGTGCCAGCTGTTCAGGTCACAGATGCACATGTATTGCTCCATATTACTTTATAATGTAGATCTGGCAAAAGTCCCCTTATGGATATATCCTTGACAGGGGGTGTGGTAAAATGCCAGGTTTCCATATAAATGTTATAATTTACTAGAAATGATGAATTCTTTTTAATTCATATCTGATACAGATTTAAAATATCTCAAAATAATAGCTCACATTCATTTGTTTTTTTAAGAAAAGAGAAAAGTCCTTCTTAAGTTGTTTTTCAGTTCAGATTTAGTTCAACTAATTTTTCTAGTTTTTGCAATTAAAGCATGCCTCATTCAAGTTAGTCAGATAATGCTGCAATACAGAAAGGAATTGTCTTTGGTCAAAGTTATTCTTATCTTCAGACAATGGACCTTTCTTGTAGAAGGTACTGCATGATTAGACATTTTAAGTTCAAAATAAAGTTTTAGGTTCAGCTATTAGTCTAGGAAGAAAAGTTCAAAACAGATTTTTTTTTGAGTTTCAGATGACTTCTGAATTCAGTGTAGGGGCTCTCCTGTCAAAAACCCCAAAGAGAAGAAAGCAGTGGAGTGTGTGGCCTTTGTAAGGAGACAATGCACTCCACAAAAACATGACAAAATAAAAAAACACCCAACTCACCCTGCCGGTTAGTTTCAAATAGTAGGTCGCTCCTTCAAGTAGGCTATGGTTTCCGTAGCTTTCATGACTCAGTCAGCCTGTCACTTCTAAGGAACTGCTTCAGCAGTTGAGGAAGCCTGTTGTCCTCACATAATCCTGATGAGTCACACTGTGACACCCTGTGAACCTGATATGCAAAATTCTGCAGTCCTGCATCCTAAGAGTCCATGCAAATCCTTTGTCAATTTTTATCTACATGAACTTGCAAACTGAGAGTCCTGCTTTGAATTTGGAATACAATGATACGCTTACAGGCAAAACAAACCTCTAAACAACAGTGTTATTTTTGTTTCATGTGTAAGCCATGCGAAGCTGTGAATTGTGGATGGTTTTGATGTTAATATATACAGAAGATCACATTTGATTCTGGGTTCTTTTGAAAGGTCAGTGAGTCATGAAAAATTCTGCATTGAACAGGAGTCATTACTGAGATTTTCAACAATACATCTGAGCCCTAGTGAATGGAGCTGATGTTTTGTATTGAAGTTTTGTTAGAACTGGTTTGAAGCGAAGAGAAAGAATTATTTGATTTTTATTGCTTTTAACAAAAATCTTGAAAGTAGTGTAGCTTTAGTCTGATGAAGAATTGTAAGTCAAGTCAAGGCATCTTATGAGTGTCTGTGTTCTGAAACCAGAGCCTGAAGCTGTTGATACTGCTAGTCTCAATAATGACAACAGGTAGGAAACAGAGAGAACATGTTTAATATTTCACTGTAAAAGAAGGAAAAAAACCTGAAAAAGAAGTCTCTTATAGTTGGGTGAACTGCTACCCCAGTCCCTAGGAAGAAAAGTTTCATACGTCTAAGTGTGTATAAAAGCAGTGTTATGAAATAGGAGTGACTTAAACTTGTTGGCTGCCTTTAGCCTATTCTGGAATTCAGAAGTCTCAGTAGTCGAGTCATAGCATAAATCAGCACTGAATTATCTGACATGAAACTATTACATGTATTAAACACTGTTTGGTGTGTTTGTATTGCTAGACAGGCTCTTGCATGAGCTACAACTTGAGGCCAGGTTTGTCATGCATATACAAACTAAACTCTTGCAGGACAAGGTGCAAGATAAGAGTCGGATTTGAAAGCTGAAAAAGGGTGTGGGTAGCTACACCTTCTGAAGAGAACTAGTGTTGACTGTATGAAAGCTCGTGTTTCAGAGCTTAGTCAAACAGGTTATCTTTAACAACTTGAGGGCTCTGCACTGGGGCAATCTGGTGGATAAGAGTTTGTGATATTTTCAGTTGGCAGGGGGCAACAAGGATCACTGTTTTACAGATAAATTTAGATTATGTGCCACCCTCAGGTGAGGAATGTGCCTGACTTGGACTTATTTTTGCAGATCAACAGTAGTCCACAAGCTTATTAAGCCAAGGTAAAAGCTCAGGCTAAGAACAGAATGTGGTGAAACTGTATATACTTGGAACCAGATGGCTCTATGAAAGGTCTTTTGGGAAATATTAGAAATGTCTGAAATAATTAGACTTTAGATATGAATACAATAAAATCTAAACATGTAACTGAAACTTTTATATATATATCTGATATAATGTTAAGCTAACTGCATCAACAAATTTTAATAGTAATTTATGGCAATTGGGGACTACAAGTAATTTGTAAAATCTGTCCAATGTCCTGGATAAACCCTCAAGAAGCTATGGTATAGTCTAATACTCCCTTGGCTGAATTGTTAGCAGGACCCAAGGTAGCTATATTAAATTTAGCTGAGGGAAATAACTTTTTTCTTTTTTTAGTGCGGACATAACTAAAGGCGGGTGATGTTTTTTTCTGTTGTTTTATTCAACGTTTTATAATTTATAACCTACAAATGATAATTTTGTTTTTCTAAAGTTTCTTAGCTTACTGGATATTATTTTATAATAGAGTAAAGGTCTTTTTTTACCCATCTTTCTTTTAAAAACTAAATCTAATCTCCACATTGCATTTTCTTCAGTTTGGTCAAAGACTGATAATAAGGCACAATGTCATTACCTTGCCTATAGTGAAACATGCAATTATTCAGATCCTGGATCAAGTCTGAATACATGAAAAATTAAAAAAGCAGGGAGCAGAGTAATATAGATGACATGACATTACTAAAATGTCATTTTAAGTCAAAAGTCATGCTCAGGATTAGTTTTCACTATGATATTCAAGAAGAATATTTTCTCTTTATCATGGACTTACTGCTTTTAAATATATAGTGCTAATCAAATTAAATGTCACGTAAGGTCAGGAATTACTTCATCTATGTAAATTATAAAGGAAATAATTATTATAATCTATACTTCCATGGTCATTTGCAGGCTAGCAATATTTGCCTTATTTTTTAGGGTGTAAAACAGAACAGTTTAACGCCATGATTATAGAAGTTATACAGTGGCATATTTTGCTCATTTAAATAATGTAAGAACTGCCAGGACTGTTTGGACGTTTTGGTGACCCAATGCACTGATTCCTGGAATTAACAGTGCTCTCAGTCTAGAGTAATGGCACCTGCTTTCCCTGTCAACATTCATTCTCCCTTTCCTCCTTTTCTTTGAAAGCACATAAGTAGATATGCCAGGAAAGTAAAACCATGATTTCCATTTATGCCCCATTGCCTTTTTCTCTCTGTCTTTCCCTTTTTTGCTGTGAAACTACAAAAAAGATGGACCTATAAATAAAGCAGCTAATGATGTCTGATTTGGGATCAATTTTTTTAGGCCCTAAGTTACTTCTTTAATGTCATGGTTGTTTTTTAATTGGCAAACTGTGGAAGGCACTTCAGTTTAATTTCTCCTGTAATAGATGGCAGGTGTCTTTTTAAAATTTGTATACTAAGAAAACCCCATATAAACGTATTGCCGAAACACAACAATTCTGCTTTTGGTCATCAGTTCTTCAAATATCTCTCTGCATTAACAGCATTTTATGAGATAACATTATGGTGCTGACTAAGATTGCTGTTAACCTTACTGCTTCTAACTTTCTATATTTACATATGTGTTGAAAACAGAAACATTTCTACCAATTAACTTCAGTGTACTGCAGAAATGAGCAATATAACACTTGATTTATGTCAGCTGATGTGTTTAGTTGGTTTTACTGCTGATTTAGTTTAACTTGTTAGTCTTTTATTGAAACGTGTTTTTTGGCACACTTTGCTAGCATTTAATCATTAAAAGCAATTTAAGTATTAATCTTAATAACTTAGTAGACAGGTTGAATTATTTGTTCATTTCCTTTAATTCATGTTGTCTTAGCAGATCAACAACAGTTACTTCTTAATGAGGATTACTGTGTGATTGCAGGAGAGAAAATTGCCTCCCCCGTCTGCTGGAAAAGCAAGTACATTCTATGCTGGCGGAAACCTTCAGCACCCTCTCTCTTCTCTCTCTCTTTTTTGTAGTTGCTTTTTGAGTCCAAATGCTTTTTGAGTCCTTATTCCAGCTATTTAAGTTATAATGATTAGTCACGATTGGCCAAACGGGAACATATTATTTTTTCTTATCTCATATGGCATAGGTATTAGATTTTATAATAAAAGTTTGAAATGGGACATTTACCAAAACTTTAAAATTAAACTTCTACAAACATTCCAGATGTTTTGAAGTAAAAAAAACCCCAAAACCAAAACCAAAACCAAAACCAAAAACAAAACAAAAAAAAAAACAAGAAAAAGGGGCAATTAGATTTTCAAGGGAATTTTTAAAAATGTGATAATAACAAAATCACGATTTAAAGCATTTGTCAATCTCTAACTGAAATTGGAAAGCCATACTAGTGTTTTAGATTTACTGTGAAGAAACCTGATAATGTTTGTACAGAAAAAGTAAAACAAAAAAAAAAAATTAAAATTCTGTGATTCCATTTTTATTTCAATTTGTGAAAAAATATATGAAAAATTCCCCTTACCATGCTGAGACATTTAGTGGGCTTTAGACCCATTCTTAAAGACAGCAATTACTTCTGCAACTGAACTATGTTTTTGATCATCTATTATGCTTCTTAAGCTGTGTTGAGTGGTCTCTAATAAATTTGATCTCCAGAATACTGTAATCAATGAGGTATCAGGACTCCATCCAAGAGGATTCTCTAGTATTATACTGTTACACAAAATGAAGCACTGTAGTATATTTGAACCCAGGCATACTGTGAGACTGATAGCACCAGGAGTAGTTAGTTTAGTTTTAAAAAGATAAATCCAGACTTAGAGTTCAATATGGAAGCCTACTCACATGCATACATTCTGCTCATTTATTGTAACAGTAGAAAACTGGTGCTAATGATTCTCATTCTTCCCATACTTTAGTTAGAACATGCGTATCATGGCTTAGTAGAAGATACTTTCATACCTAGGGGAAAAATCCATAATATGGTTTCTTTGTTTAAAATTATAACAGTTATGATTCCAATTTAGTGGAGAATAGCAGCTTTCTCCTCTATATTCGGTCATTCACTGATGCTTTACAGTAAATTAACAAACAAATCAGTGAACAAGGGGTTGCTATGACAAAGTCATTGCCGTAACTAAGAGAAACAAGAGAACCTTCCCTCAAATTAGACTACTTTCCAGTGAAATGCTATGTTGCAGTAACAAAATCAATGTTTGAAAGCCTTTTTCTTTTAAATACGTAAATTCCAAAATTGAAGTTAAAGAAATGCTCATGTTTAAAGCTGCTACAAAATAACTGTTCAGAAATGCAGCTTGTAGCAAAAAATATCTAAGACTGTAGAGACCTGGATGCAGTTTCAATGCATTCGTAGTTGCCCTACCCATTACATCCCCTTTGCGTGTGTTGAAAACCTGTTCCTTTGCTGCTTCGTCTTCAATTGTCTTTCTATAAATTGAGACAAATAAACATGTTCTAGACATTTTGGACTAACAAAATATGTTTGTGTTTCTAAAACCAATGGGATGAGCTGAACAGCTGCACATGTTGTCAGAGCATTCATAAACCAGAGATCTTAGGTGCAGTTTTATAACTGTTTATGTTTAAGACTATCATAAAAATATCCACAGCAGTCCTGCATCAGAATGGTTATGATGCGTGGTTCTGTTCCTTGTGGTGTTCTCTGTATAAAGTTCCTCAACTCGCAGTGAGTTTCAATAAGACACTTAGGCTTATGGGGGTACATTTACAGCTTGTGCCAGTTAATTTAAAAAAAACAAAACAAAACAAAACAAAAACATTACTGACTTTTTTGCCACTCTCCATTTTTCCTCTCCCAGCAATGATAAGAAAGTCCCCTCAAAGAGATACATTTTTCAAAAAATAGTTTTGAGCTGACAGCTTCTCACCTTCACTGATAAGTAATACAAGAGAGAAAATTTGTTGAAGTATTTGTCAGTCTACAGTCTTGTATTTGATAAAACTCAAACATTTTTGAAGACAAGTATATTTTGTCAATATGCTTCTTTCTTTATGCTGTGCATGGCACCATAGCATATCCACCAATAAAGGCTAGAAACCCTCTGGACCAAGGTCAGTAATTCTCTGTTTTCCAAATTATGCTTTCTGTATTGCTGGAATTCTGTTTCTTTACCAATCTAAATGTGACTGAAATGTGTGAAAGATGGGTATGTTTGTCTAAGAGGCCTTTTAGACTTCAAAATTCTAAAATTGTCAGCTCTCAGCAGTTAGGTTATAAATAATTTTTTTCTGTTGTAAAAATGACAGTTCCTAAATGTTACATGACTTACTGTTGTAAAGTGACACAAATTCATACAGTGAAAATAACCCAAGAAAATTATTTTCATTCCAAATAAAGCTATAAAAATGGACCAATTAGTATTGACAAATTCCAAGGAAAAGTGTGTCTTTACATTGACGTCAAGTCTACCTCCAGGAAAATTCTATCATGCCTACAATATTAATTGTGGACTTCTGAAATGCAACACCTTCATATCAAAGGGAGTCTCCATAATTATGTGTTTTATGAATGCTTTCAATGACTTCAGTCAGAAACAATAATAATAAAAACCTACTTTTGTGTAACACCTTTTAAACAAATCAAAACTGTAAGAGAAGGCATCGCTGCCTGTGAGACAGGTTCTTCTCCTGTTGAACTCTGACTTCAACACATGTAGGACTTGGTCTGAGATGTTGGCGTTATACTAAAAATGCCATCATGATTGACATTCCTTTGCTTCTCAGCAAGAAAAAAATATTTGAGTCTTCATGCAAGTTAAACTCTTATATCATTCCCAGAGTACTAATGCCTCCAAGTTAAGATAAAGGAACAATAGTCTGGCAAAGAACTGTCCAGCTGTGGATTAGCATGGCATGTTAAAACACAGAAGCAAGGTAAAATGAGGACAGAAGTAAAGGCTGTATATGTTAGGTCAACCTAAACACTCTCTCCACGAGTTCACAGGTCCTGCCAGGAATGTGCTCCAGCACGGGTTTCCTGTGCAGTCACAGCCTCCTTTGGGCATCCAGTTCCTCCAGCATGTGGTCCTCTATGGGCTTCAGGTGGATATCTACTTTACTGTGGGCCTCCATGGGCTGCAGGGGAACAGCCTGCCTCACCATGGTCTTCACCATGGCCTCCAAGGGAATCTCTGCTCTGGTGCCTGGACCACCCCCTCCCTTTCCTTCTTCACTGACTTTAGGGTCTGCAGAGTTGTTTCTCTCACATATTAACAATCCTCTCTCTTGGCTGCTGTTGTGCAGCAGTTTTTTCCCCTCCTTAAATGTGTTATCACAGAGGTGCTACCACCGTCACTGATTGGCTCAGGCTTGGCCAGTGGTGGGTCCATCTTGGAGCCAGCTGGCATTGGCTCTATCAAACATAGGGAAGCTTCTGGCATTTTCTCACAGAAGCCACCCCTGTAGCTCCCCTGCTACCAAAACCTTGCCATGCAAACTGAATACAATTATGAACATATATTCAAGGAAAACATTATTGTTTGTCTGTCAGAGAGCTGAAAATGAGTCATAAACTGCAGCATTTCCTAAGGAGTGATAGATTACTTTTTTACACATTAATTTTGTCTCTGGAGGCAAAATCAATGCTATTTTAAACAGAAACACAATGTGGACTATTACAATTTGACTTGTTTGGAGATTTGAAGGGACTGAACCATTGCTTTTGATTTCTGAGGCCCAGATATTTGCCAAGGTACTAACTATGTGTATGAGTGATTGCAGCAGTTATTTTCTGAGTCTGTTAGGGCATTATAGCATATATGCTGTTCTAAGAGCAATTAAGATATTGAAACCCTTTTGTGTGCATTATCAGAATCCTAGATTACAATGGATCTGTAGGTCAGCTGATTATTTTTGAGCTTTTTAGTTCAAGTCCTACTTGAATTATCAGAAATAACTCCATAGCCAGATGATGACAGAGAACCCCTTAGTTAACACTAACAAAGGATTTCTATTTGATTGGCACTGTGTGGTGCAGCAGTTTTTGCACTGTGTGACAGTATCACAGCCTTTAAAGACAGTGTTCCCAACAATTGTACAGGTATTCAGGGAGACCTTTTGATGAATACCTTGATATTCCAGGTATTTCAGGCGATCTTTTGATGAATAGTCTGAACTATACAGTATTTAGCAAGGATGGCTGAAATGTTCCTATTGCAGATAGGTTTTTTAGCTTTTTAGTTGCTTCCTCCTTGGAAACTGGATAAGGTTGAAGAGTTGGCAGGGAAGTGAACAAGTACTCACAGGGCCAACTTCAAGCCTCTAACATGGGTGCTCTGAATCTTCTCTGGGAGCATGTGTTTCCACTGACAACTTAAAAAAGTCAGGTCATAACCTTTATACTCTGAATCATATCCTAAGGTGACTGCATAATGAATAACTCCTACCCACCTTAGTCTTCGCATTCTCTCTCAAATAAAAATACTAATAAGTTTTCCCCTCTTATATTCTTCTCTGTAACTAGTATATGAAAAAGGAGGACTAGCAATTCAGAATGCAAACCTCACCCACAATAGAATTTGTAACCCATGATACCAATCTTGTATAGTGAAAATTAAGTGAATTTGATTGTGGTTTTATAGCACACAGAGTCCCTAATTTTGTACTTCAAAGAAGACAGATTTATAATTATTTAACTGGTGTTTATTTGATTACTCAATTTGCAATAGCTCAACAATGGACTGATTCTCCTTTTAAGGTTAAAAAATATATTCAGAGGTGCTGCATGCTTGCAGCTCCTACTGAAATGGTACGTCATTTTCATAATATCACACTGGCATAGAAGCATATGTTATTAAGATGACAGAATGGATTTTGTTGTTCAGAAATAACTTCTGTTGCCAAAGAGGGAAGAAGTTGGAAGAGGGAAATGAAACTGTTATTACTTTGTGGCTTA
Organism: Fratercula arctica; assembly: GCA_947846985.1. Classification (NCBI taxonomy): domain Eukaryota; kingdom Metazoa; phylum Chordata; class Aves; order Charadriiformes; family Alcidae; genus Fratercula; species Fratercula arctica. The sequence continues at coordinate 83,306,622 of CANTUZ010000002.1, forward strand.
TTGCATGGTATCTCTTCCTAGCACAATAGCAGTTCATAAAGAATGAGGTGAAGAATTGTAGGGAGATGTTTTGTTTTTCTAGCTTTCCTGAGCTTCATAATTTATATAAATTTATTTATCCTTTCTAAGGTAAATCATAAAAATGGAGTGAAATATACCTCATACGAACATTATTTTCTCATTCTGCCCCCAACTGGAAGAACTCTACCTCATTCCCAAAAGGTGCCAGTCCAAATTGTCCTCATAAACTTGCATCATCAGAAGTTCAGATACCTTCCTGAATATTGTTTCAAGAGAGCTAAGCACTTCACAAATATTCCCATCTGACTTGAAAACAAAGGTGTGCCCTTGATCTTTTTCAATAACAATGCCAAAATAACAATGCCAACACAAGAGACCCATGTGGGCAGTACGTTTACGGCTAATAGAAGGAGCTGAGCTTTACTGTACATCCTGCTACCAACTTCTTCTCTGTGCCTGCTGTTCCTCCTCCCACCTCATTCTCTTCACTCTGAGTAGAAGGTACTTGGGCAACCATATGGAAGTGTATTTCCTTGCTAATTCCCCTGAGCCTAAATGATGAGGACAGCCACTCTCAAAGGAACAGTTTCTCCAACTTTTTGATGCTATAATCAGCGGCTTTGTTGCACTTTGTTTCCTGCCTGCAAGAGGGTGAGATTGCCTTGTGAAAACATACATATAAGACTGCAAAGCACCAACATGCTATGGGGGATATAACTTGTCCACATGGCGTTTAAGAAAACACCAACTGGGGGAAGCCTCAGAACAACACAAAGAGCAGAAGCTGCAATAGAGGACACTGCTTCCACAGGAGCTCTACAGCCTCCTCTCTAATTAGAACAAATTCTGAGATCCCAACAGGTTTGTTCCATTTGTTTTCATCAGGGACAGCACAGTAATTATTCTTCACATATTGATTACTACTTTCTTTTACACTTTCCTTCTCTCTCCACATAGATTCCTTATTTTCAAATTGTTTTCTTGTTGATATTCATGTTTCCCTTTCTTTCTTCTATTATCCCAGCTTTTATTTTTTTTATCAATTTTGTTTTAACTTCAGTGGAAATAAACACAGTAGGAAGTAAATCCTCTGAAACAATCAGCATCCTTTCTACTTGTGCAAAAAGCCTAACTCTTGTTATGTTTAATGTAACTTAGTAAGATTGATTGGAAGTGCAAGTGAAGAGTAGGGTGAATTGTATTAAGGAAGCAACAGCAATTTCCCCCCACTATTACTCCATTACATGACAAAAGTTAAATGATGCAGTTACACAGCTCTTCTTTCTCCCACTCCCTCCACCTCCTGCACTCACCAAAAATGGAGGGGACATTGCAAAGGGTATTGTGAATTGTTATTATACTTATTTTCACCACCAAGACTACCTTCAGATATGAAATATTAATACATATTTAGAAATGCAATGGACTCATAGTCAAGGAATCCTAAATGTTTTTGTAAATATGACTCCCTCCTCTGCTCCAAATACTTTCATGTAAGAATAAAAATACATCGTATTTAGATAATGATATTTAGCTGAGGAACTCTGGATGAGCAGTACCAAAAAGACTTCTTAAGCTACCCACTATCAGTCATCAAGCTTAAATCAAAAAAGCAAAATAGAATCTGAGTATTTGAAATATTCATTCCAAGTGTAATTAACAACACTGATCCATGCTCCACTGTAAGAGATCATGAAAATTCCTATTCTTCAAGGCTAATCCAATAGTAGCCTCTTCCTCTGAGATAAAATTTCTTAATGTGGTGTCATTCTGAAAAGTTGAACTTATGGAACCCTAAACCAGTGTTTTGAAATATTAATACAATTCCTGACAAAGTCAATAGGCATTTTTCAATTTGTTTCAATGATGCAGAACCTGAGCCCTGATGCTCTAATAATACGGATCTTCAGGTACTAGAAAAAGCCTTAGAATTTCATGGGCTTATAACTGACTTTATGAGACTAATATAATACACTGAACAGTTGTTTTAATGTACTAGATTCTGCATTATCTTAATCTGTATTGCTTTCTTAATGTAAAATTTAATGTACATCTATATTTAAATGTGTCAAATAGCATCATATAGTGTTAAGAATAACTTGAAAGTGTGTATTGTTGCTGGAATTAAGCCATCTCAGTAATAACCCACTGTTGTTTTAACATTTGACATAATCACACATTGTTTCTATTTCTGACTTGTCTTTCATAGTCCTCCTTCAACATCTTTAAAAAAATAGATGTGTATGATACTGTTACAATTGGTTACAATGAAAGCTGTGGAAGCAGTCTCCTGTATAACTGCCCCAACAGCTGTCAGTCTAAGCCACCCATTGTAATAGACCAAAAATCACAGGCCTATTCCTACTTGCTGTCATTTTCCAATCAATATAATTTAAGCAGTATGCAGCAAACCTTAGTGACAAGAACTGATGCATATTTTGCCCCTTAATTTTGAAACAGTAAATAGACAAAGATGTTATAGTGTAACCTACAGAGACTTCCACAACTCCAGGAAACTCGGTAGAACCAGGTGTAGGGAAGAACTGTTTAGACTAAAAGGCTAAGTATTTAATCACTTTGGCCTCCAAGAAGACAGGAAGGCAGAACCAACAGCCTGAATGAATACTTCTCTTTATTGCTGTTCTCAGAGGTCTTATCAGACTTGAGGGACTTTGCAATTGCAATGCAACAAATGTCTCTCCTCCTACTCTATGTAGGTTGCTCATGAGAAAATGAGCTTATGTTTCTATTTCTAGAAGTCTGTCTGTTTCCTTTCTTGAGACAGGACATTGCCAAGGATCTTCTGCTATCTGTCTGTATCATAATTGAGGATGATGGATGATATGTGGTCTTCATAAAATGTTCTTTAAAAACCTGAATGATGGATATTTTATTGGTTTTATGTGGCAAGGTTTTGGTAGCAAGAGGGTTGCAGCAGTGGCTTCTGTGAGGAGAGAGCTGCCCCTATGTCAGACAAAGTCCATTCCAGATGGCTCCAAAATGGCCCTGCTGCTGGCCAAAGCTGAGCCCATCAACAAAACTGGTGGAGCCTCAATATTAAGAAAGAGTAAAAAAGCCTTGTGCAGCACTTGAGAGAGGAGTGAGAAAAATGTGAGATAAACAGCCCTGCAGACACCAAAGTCAGTGAAGAAGGAAGGAGAGGAGGTGCTCCATGTGCCACAGCTGAGACTCCCCTGCAGCCTGTGAAGATCATGGTGATGCAGGCTGTCTCCCTGCAGCCCCTGGAAGTTAATGGTGGAGCAGAAATCCTGCAGCCCATGGAAGACCCCACACTGCACTAGGTGAATACGCCCTGAAGGATGCTGCAGACGGTGGAGAGCCCACGCTGGAGCAGCCTCCTGGCAGGAACTGCAATCCATGGAGAGAAACCTATACAGGAGCAGATTTTCTGGCAGAAGCCATTACCTGTGGGAGACCCACTCTGGAGCAGTCCGTTCCTGAAGGACTGTGCCCTGTTCTTGAAGAACTGCAGCCCTTGAGAAGGACCCACATTGAAGCAGTTCATGAAGGACTCTATCCCATGGGAGGGACCCATGCTGGAGTGGAGAGAAAGTGTGAGGAGGAAGGATTGACAGAGATTAAATGCTATGAACTGACCATAACCCCCATTCCCTCCTCCCCTGTTCTGCTCAGGGAGAGGAGGAGGTAGAAGAGTCAGAAGTGATGTTGAGCCAGGGAAGAAAAACGGAGTGAGAGGAAGGCATTTTTGGTCTTGATTTTGTTTCTCATGATCCCCCTCTGTTTTTAATTTGTAATAAATTAGCATACTCTTCCCCAAGTCAAGTCTGTTTTGCCCAGATGATAACTGGTGAGGGATCTACCTGCCTTCCTCTCAATTTGCGAGCTTTTTTCACCTTTTTTTTCTCCCCCTGTGCTGCTTAGGAGTGCAAGTAGGAGCTTAGCTTAGTGAATACCTGGAAGCCATAGGTTAACCCACCACAATATTCCATAATCTTCCTTGGCAGTCCAGTTTAAGATTATGATGGTGTCTGGCTCTACCGTTTTAATTCACACTCCATGCATAGGTATGATTATGCCTCATTGCTTCATTCAGTGAATTAATTCAATATTTCTTTCATCTTCCTTATTCACTGTGCAGTCCTAAGTGTTTGTTTATCATCACTGAAATATGACATAATTAATCTCTTCCTTAGCAATTTTATTATAACTCAAATAGTAGAGTAAATCACAAACATTATTGGTGATGATTATCGGACTGGGTGGCTGAATTATTGCTATTTTGCAGAGAAGACAGCAAGGCACAAAGGATGTCAGCCTCTGCAAATGTTACCTAAATTGAGCACTCAGCTTCAAAATCTTGTCTTGATTTTTCAGAATGATTCTTCTATGTAGTTCCAATTTCAAGTCAGTTTGTTTGCCCTACAATATTGACTACCCCTGTGAAACTGACTTTGAGTGTTACAACTTGGACATGCAGAAACTGAGAAAAACAATTAAAGACCACCTGTGATAGCTCATATTTAAACATTTTCACAGTGGGAGACACCACTTTCATTTATTTTAAAAGAGCTTGTCACAATGATTCAATCTAATCCAGTTCATCCATCTAATATCTTATTTTGACATGGACAGTACTGAATTGTTTTATAGAGTATGATATTCTTATCATATCCTGACAGTTACAGAATATTCTGATATTGAGGAAATATCCATCTAATTCCAGTTTTCTGGAATTCATACTACCGGCTCATTTGAATTACAAGTACTTATATGTCTTAATTTTCATCATTTTTAGTAGTTCTATGAGCATTTTCCATAGGTTTCTAATCCTTCTTGATGATCTAGGCTAACAGTATAAATTTTAATACTTCTTGTGCAAGTGTCTACTGCGGAATTACTAGGAATTAAATGAAAAAGTAATTCCTCTTTCAAAACTTATGCTGTAATGGGAAGGTAAACATCACATGATATTTTGAGCTAGATTTTATTTTTTCAGCAACACATCAACCTCCAAGTTACATGTAAATGTGTTTATTTAACAAATCATAAGTATATTTCAAAAACTGTTTAAATTTTTTGTGAGGCCTACTACTTCTGAAGGAAAATAGAACGGGAGTACAGTAACATATTTAGTTCCAGGGCCCATTGATATTACTATTATTGTCTATGTATTTATCTACATAATTAGTGGAAATGTGTGTCTGACTCAGACATCTCAGAATTACTTCGGAGACAGCTAGTGTACTTGCTTTAATTTAACAGATATTATTTACATTGGAACAGAGTGTCAAAATTGCTTTTCTTCCAAAATTTTCCATCTTGTAAGTCATTGCAGTCACATACAATCTTTTTGATATTCATTTAGGGCAATAAGTACAGCATTTAGCTTGTTTTATTCTTCATGTCTGAATCCATGCCAAATTGCTTATTAGGCTGCAACCATTAAAATTTCTTGTGCAAATGTGTCAGTTTTGATACTGTGTCAGATCCCATCATTCATTCTTGCTCCAGGATGTGTGCAAATCCTATTTATTTACCTAAGACAATATGGTTTTGATGTTGACAAATTTTGCAAAATTTTTAGCATTCTCCAAATCAATTTTTACTGAGAGTAATTGTTGTCCTTTTGGTACCTATATAGCTATTTCCAAAAGCTTTCTAATTGCCTTATTGATTCTCCTGAGTATACCTTGAATTTCACTCATTTGATTCAAGTATCAGCAGGAAAAAAAAAAAAAACCCAATACATTTGGGATCCAGACTAAGGTTGTTGTTTAATCTTCTTCGAACAACACTGTTAATTTTACTGATGTATAGAGGATGCACTTTGCAAATTAAGACTATGGTGTTTACAGATGGCTTTCTTTATTTGGCATGCTGTCTTTCAGGAAAATGCTCAGAAAATACTGACATTTCAAGAGTAAATTCTTATTATCACAAACTTCTCTATCAATATGAAAAAGAACTCTGCAAGCATGGAAGTAATAAACCATTACCCTAACGTCCAAACCGGTCTTGTGCAAATCAAATTTCTTGGGGTTTTTTTGGATAATTTGGGATATCTTTGTCTAAAACTTTCCTTTTACTAGTTGAGATCGTCCTGGAACTATATTTTCTTTGATTGAGATTTTCACAAGGACTCTACATTATCATAATTTTCCTTGTTCTACACTAATATCACTAACTTCATTGAGAGGAGATCTGGGTACCAAGAAAATTTCCTTCCTCCCTCCCTCCCTCCCTTCCTCCCTCCCTCCCTCCCTCCCTCCCTCCCTTCCTTCCTTCCTTCCTTCCTTCCTTCCTTCCTTCCTTCCTTCCTTCCTTCCTTCCTTCCTCCCTCCCTCCCTCCCTTCCTTCCTCCCTTCCTTCCACAACCTTATTTTTTGAACACGTAATAAAAAGCTGTTCTGCAGCCTCTATCATTTAGCAACATCAGAGGAGTTAAATAAAAAAAAACCAAGAAAATCCTGCTATAGTTACAAAATAGCTAACATCAAAAGGTAAAAATAGGTTTAGATTTATTTTTTGTTTTAGTGAGCATTTCAGTCTAAAGCCAGAAATCAGTGCCTTTGTCAGTACAAACGGCAAAGACAAGTGTGTGCTCCTTTAATTTAGAATGTCCAACTATTCTCGAACAGCAGCACAGAATTTGAGTGCAGAGACAGAACTGAAGATAAATATAAGCAGAGGATTCCAAATTGAGCAATGCATTCATAATTCATAACAGTAATTTTAAAATCAATTTGGCGTTTGATCAAATTCCGCTTTAGGTTTTAAAAGATGGAATTGAAATGCTGAGACCACTTGGTGAGTTAAAAACCTGGTAACAACAGCTCTGCAGTTTGAATCCTATATTACTTTTTTCTTCAGAACACACAAAAATAAGTCATATGGCTCTGACACACTGCAGGATGTGCATCAGAGTGGTTTGGTTGAGTTTGCCCAATAATTTGTGATAATTGCCTTTCTGAAGGTAATTCAGAACATTCAAAACCACCTCTCTGGTGATTTTGGTTTCGTTTGTTTTGCATTTTGTATATGGATTGATTGATTATAGCTTCAGTTATTTAGAGGTGGGTTTCAACATGCCATGAATAATGTGTGAATACATACCATCATTGCCATAGGAGCTTCCCTGGTAAGAGAAGTGTGACTGTGAGTCCCAGTTGTGGGTGCTGGTCCTGGTTTTCGTTGTTTAGATTCCTCACATCCTATCCTTGCTTAAGTGACACATGTAATGAGTTCTATCAAAAGTCATTCTGCATATTCTCCAGCCTTTATGTAAGAGGAGGAGTCACCATGGGTTACTAATGGCTACCCTGTCAGTATCCACTGGAGGTCTAACCTCTGTAGGGGACTAAAGTTTTGCTGTATGTTTCACTGTGCAGTTTCCATGTACGTAGGACAAAGGCTACCTCGGTCCCAGATAGCATTACCGTTATGTAGCTTTGTCAGGAGGCTCTGTTTAGGAGTAAAAATGGTAAAAATGTAGTGAAGATGGTGAGCAAAATATAGGCAGAGACAGAGCACAGAAGAATAAGACCCGTTGTATCAGGAGGCAGGAATACTGTAGGGCTTTTTAGAGTTGATTCCCTACAATTCTGAGTCCCTAGCCTGTGGAATTTGGAGGCTAAAGTGCTATCACACATATCTCCAAACTTATGCTTTAAATCAAGGACATAAGTTCAGATCCAGCCTCTTACTTACAGGCATTTGTTCTGAACTCTTTGGTTTATAGAGCAAAACTTTAAAGGGGACCATAGGAGAATTTCAGTGAATCACTATATAATCCAAAGGGAAAGACCTTCCTCTGGCCCTGCTTCCACAGGGAAAGGTACTTAGGTTTACTGTGTGGAATGGGAGTTTCTCAGTAAAATTTAAATACTTTTCTTGCATAGGTACACAAATTGGCTCAGCCTCAGAGACAATACAGATTTATTTTCAATAAAACTATGTTGTATTTCACCCCTGATGATTTGGTCCCTATTGCATGCATGTATAAATATTTCAAAACAACAAAGTAGGAAGCTGACAAGCATGAATATTGGTGAAAGTTACTGCACTGCAGTATTTTTCCTTCTACTCAATTAATAATATATTTCTTTAAAATTGTTAAGAAAAAGAATAAATTTTTTCATCTATATTTTCAGAATTAATTCCATTCTGGAACTGAACTTTATTTTTTATATTTGGCATAGAACAAAAAGAAATTATTCATATACACTTTAAACAAATATGCTATCTGTGAATAAAATTGATAAGTTTACAGGCATACCTGTTTCAGTGAACACTATTAGAATTATTAGAATAATACAATTTGTTGCTAAATCAAGATATTCCAAAACTTATACAATCTAAACATCCTTAACACTACTCATTTTTTGTATTTACTGTAATGGTATATGAATGACTTCATATGCCATGGAAAAGAACTGATTTTTCGGTATACTTGCAAGATAATAATTCATTGTTGACCAGTGCCTGTAACATTACAGTAGTATGACAAAATGTTAAATCAATTAGTATGTTTCCAGTTGGCAAATACATAAAATATTGCTACTCATTTGACTTTGTTGTCATTACTGTGTTCAGAGAGTAAAGGGCACTTTAAAAAAAAAAAAAAAAAAAAAGTGTTTAAATGCGTGTTTCATTATATGTTCAATACTTTAGGAAACATCTTCTAGTTCCTAAGGCTGTTTCTCTGTTTATGAAAATATGCCAAGGGGTCTTCTATGACCATGACACCAGGTGGCACATTAAGTTGTGCTGGGAGAGGTTTATAATGCATATTAGGAAAAATTTCTACACCTAAAGGGTTATCAAGCACTGGAACAGGCTGCCCAGGGAAGTGGTTGAGTCACCATCCCTGGAGGTATTTAAAAGAGTAGACGTGGTACTTAGGGACATCGTTTAGTGGTAGACTTAGCAGTGTTAGTTTAACAGTTGGACTCAGTGATGTTAAAGTTCTTTTCCAACCTAAATGATTCTATGATTCTGTCAAAGTTTGCATCCAAATGCCTACAGTTCTTACTTTTTCTTTTGAATGGGGTGGCTACACCTAAACCTGACCTTTGGGAACACGCTATTCCTGGCACATGCTATAACCTGAGCTCTGTCTACTCCCACCCATGTTTTATGTACTATATGGATATGATACATGTGATATTATATAGATGATATCTGAAATACTAATAAAGATGTAAACCAATAGATCTTAATTCCACAGATTTTTCATTACCAAATTGTATACAAAATAACACCTTTCAGAATTCTAAATGGCAAAAAAGCACTTTTGATTAGCCTGGTGACCCATCATTGAACTTGGAATAACCGTGAAAGTGCTGGAGAAAGGATAGGTGCAAATTAAGTCCATGTAGCTTTCCATCAAAAATATATTGCTATTGACCTGGTGAACCCAATCTCTCTCCAACTGCTGGACCCATAGAAGATGAAGGTGGGCTATGCACATCCTTGTGGGGTGCATGAATTGCATTCATTGTTCCCTCTAGCAGAAGAGGAAAACAATGACTTCATCTCTCTCTGCAGTAACTGCAGCTCTGCTCACTGACTAATGGTTATAATTCACTGACTAATGGTTATAATCTCAGAATTCTGTTTATATTTGAAATGTTTTTTCTTCTTGCCAAATTTGGTTGAATCTGGCCAATAAATTAAACAAGCAGCAGGGACAGGGTGATAGATTGATGGATGAATAAATCATGCAAATGTATAAGCTTCATTTCCTCAGGAAACCAGATATTTGTCTGCAGATATTTGTTTAAGGGTCGTACTAGACAATAGTTTTAGTAGGAGGATGAGCATTAGTTCATGTTAAGACAGTACCTGTGTCTGTAGAACAAACTACATGACAAGGGCCATTAAATTTCTTTCTGTGAGATGTTATTCTGAACTAGTGTCACCCAGGGGACACACGAAACGGGTACAGAAAAATGAGAAAAAGCTTAGTGCTGGAAAAACCAACAAAGCGTGCAGGAAGATCACAAAGGCTCCCACCTGAACTTATACTGAATTTACTAATGCCTGCTTTGGTATAGTAGAACAACAGGATTAAATGTTCAAAGCTTGAATTTTCAGAGAGGAATCACTAGCAGTTCCTACAAACATCAGATGAAACGGTGTATTAGGGTAATCAGGCTCTATGAACTTCTTTCACTCTTTTTATTTGTTAGAATGACAAATTCTCATTTGCAAAATAAATTCCATGCAAATATATCCCCAAGTCTTTTCCAGACTTGACCAGGTATTCTACATATGCAACATATATAATAATTCTCGTACCTTCAAATATGTGTACAGATATTACATCAAAACATTCATTTGGGACTGAAAAATATTTTTGTGTCATCTTAATAGGGTGAAGGATATTAGACAGGTTGACTTGAAGTTCAGAACTACTATTTATGTATTGGTGCTTAAATTTAACTCTTCATTGAACAAATGAGTTGTAAAAGGAGATAGAGATGCCTTTTTGTTTCAGTCAAAGACAGCGGACAATTAGAGAGGATAAAGTGCCTTGTTTAAAAGCCCAGCTTCACGCATGCCGGGCTAAAAACTCTATTCATTGTAGCTTGTCCAGGGACACAGACAGGGACTGAGCAATACATCTGTGGTTAGTAGTCTCCCACTGCATAGATAGAACGTGATAGTGAAGACCACTGAATGTCTAGCTCCTGATGGCACACAATTACTGTTGATAAACTGTGACACTTCCAGAGCAAGTAAAGAACTGCATACCCAAATGAGGTGGAGGGATGATAGAAAGAAACTACGTAAATTGACCTCGGACCAGGATACTAGGGTTCACACCTATATTGTCAGACTAACTATATTACTAGTCAGATAAGACAATAATTCTATGTCTTGTCTTGGATACCCTCAAATGCCTGGCATGGGGACAACTTCACTACCAGCTCAGTGGGAGTGCTGCTATCTGCTGAATTTCTACTTGAGTGTTCCCTAAAGGACTCTCACCTGAGCACTGAGTCAGCCTGATGCCATGTATCTTTTGAGATCTGAACTCACAGCTTGAGGTGACAAAGGTACAAGCTTAATAGTCATGGTTAGGATGTTCTCTACATTTTAAGTACTTAATTTCTGCTGGTTATAACTTTCCAAGCCATTAACTCCTAGAAGGAAATTTCTCAGCCTTGTGCTCAATCCAGAGGTGGAGTGCTTAAAAAGTTTGATAAAAATCCATTTGGTTGTTGCTGAGGTATCTGAACATAAGGCTAAAAGAGAGTGAGGAAGCACTTCCTATTACACAGGCTATGTATTCCAGAGAGTTTCTTTGTTTCTGGAAATTACTAATGTAATTAATTTTCATGCTGACAGTTCAAGCTGTCACAAAGGTGCCATTTGTCTATCAGGTAATATTTACCTATACACATCTTGGCTTACTGTCTTGGTTTCATCTGGGAAAGAGTTAATTTTCTTTCTAGTGATTGCTGTGAAAGGAATGTCAATAATGCATATTGTTTCAGTTGTTGCTAAGCAATTTTTATACTTTTCAAGGACTCTTTTCAGCTTCCCACAGAAGCTGAGAAGGAGCACAGACAGAACAGTGGAAGGGACAATGGAATATTCCATACCACAGACATCATTCTCAGTATATAAATGGGGATTGGTGTGGGGAGGGAAGAGTGGGTGGATCAATCCACGCTCACTGCTCAGGAAGGTACCAATTCACTGGGTGCTGAGAGTGACTTGTGTCATTGGTATTGTTATTTTCTGTTATTGTTCTATTATTACCGCCTTTATCTCAACCCACAAGATTTCTTTCTTTCCCTTTCCTCTCCTTTTCTGCCGGCTGGGGTTAAATCACAACACTCAATCATAAGAGGCACATTTTATATTGCCTCATATTCACTTTGTGTTTATTTATAGGGCTCAGTGAAAAGAACAGAGAACATCTCCTTTGGTAGATGGAAACAGGCTTAGAAACCACAAAGGTACTCTGAAACAAGAAGGCTGGGAAGAGATTTTACCTTAGGTTTTACCATTTCTCTGCCATATAATTCATTGTATACTCTGCACTCCATCCTGCCCCTGTTTTCCTGCATCTCCTTGGTTTGCATGCGTGTCCTGGTTTGGGGTGGAGCAGAGCCAACCTTCTGTTCAGTGAGAGAGGCTCTTGCTCACACGTGTTGCCGTGGCAGCCAGGCCCAGCTGACTGGGGTGTTTACCCTGTGGAAGGGTTACACCTGTGGACAGGACAGGTGACCCAAACTAGCCAAAGGGTGTTCCATCCCATCTGCCATGCTTAGCATAAAAGCTGAGGGATCAAAAGGATCAGCTTGGCCCCTCTCAAGGGATTCTTTTCTAAGGGCTCTTCTTCAATGACTGATGTCTGAGGAGGACCCTGTCAGCTCATCTGCTTTTTGATCCCAGTCAGTGTGTTCCAGTTCCCATCTGTCACTGAGTCCAGTCTGGAACTTTCCCAGTGCCTGCCTGTGATAACTCCCTGGGAGCTTGATATGGTTTTGTGTGTGTTTGTACATATTGTATCTATTTCATTATTTCCTTTTTTTAATTATTAACATTGCATTAAAGTAATTTAGATTTTTTCTAAGCTTACAAATCTCTTTATCTCTCTTCTTCCTCTCAGAGTGAGAAGTGTGGGAGACCATATGTTGCCTTCTTTTTGGCCAACCCGGCCCAAACCATGATGATGTGGCTCTTTCACTCCTTTCAGAGGTGTTTTTCTATCTATCTCGTTGCACAATTGTTTTGCCTGTGGGCATGGTGATGATCCCTTTAAAACACCCAGGAAGTCATGGCATCTTTGTTATTAGCAGATCCACATGAAGATATTTAAAATGGCAATTATCCAGTTATCTTAAATCTTATCAACATTAATAGAACACAAAAACTGGTTTGAATAACAGAAAATTCTCACACACCTAGCCTTTAACGATGTTGCTGTGTAGCAGGCACCTAAGACTCATTAGAAATGCAATATAAAATCATTATATTTGACAATACTCCAGGCGTATTCCTGGATCTGAAGAATGAAGTTGTTTAAAAGCAACTGTAGCCTAGGGTTTTGTAAACAAAGGCACTTCTGTTGAGTTTCTAACTATTGCACTGACAACACAAGGCTATGGACTTTAAAATCCAGTCACTTATAAGGTAGAAACTAAATGGACCTTCTGGCATGTTGGTGTCTGTATCTCTTGAAAGACCACAGTTATATACAGAAAAATGTATATAGAGGAATCACAGCATCCTACTTCTTATGAAGGTACTTTGAAAGGTGCAAGCTGCACTTAAAAGTGTTCTGGGAAGGATTTATCACAGATGGATACTACAGGGAAGCTCTTTGTCAGGCTACCCTGCCCCAGAGTAGCAGGCAGAAGGGAAGAAATAGTGAGAGGAGACAAAGAAGTAACTTCTACTAACTTCTGGGACGGAGAAGAGTACAAAAGCAAATCGGAGACACAGAGAAATATGGATTTCTGTCCTGGGTCATGTGTGTACACTCAATTTCTCCATTATGACTAGGCTTCTTGATGTGCAATGGAGGGAGAAAACAAGATATTAAAGAATTGATGCAGAGGGCATTCCCAGCAACTCCCAGGAGAAAACAGATTGGGAAGCATTAGCTAAGGAAAAAAAGCTGTTAAAAGTCCTGTGTTTGGTGGTAGTGTGCATGGGAGGAAACCTTGTTAATTTTCCTTCCCATGAGGTACAAATGAAAGATGTGATATCCTCAACTCGTGCATACAGGAAAATTTTCATTTGAAATACATCAGGATTTAATTATGGAACAACTTTCCCCAGGATTTAAAAATTAGAAAACAGATCCCACAAATTCACTGGCTGCAAAATCAGAAAAATATTTTCATGTTGTGAGATTTCAGAACTACTTATGTAGTATTTCTATGACTTAGTTTCTTATCCTGCTGCATAGGGAAAAGGGAAAATTATACTTACTATGACTCACAATCCTTCTGTAAATTGAGCAGCAGACTGAATGAAAATTCCAAGGGGTTTTTTGTGAACTACAGAATTTGTTAACTCTTCTAATGTTAGAAGCAGTCTTGAGATACACCCCCAACTATGACTAGTGTACGGACTGAGAAATAATGTTTACAATAGCCTTGTCACCCAGTTTCTTTTTTATGTAAATCTGTGTGGTTAGGTGAAGAAGTGAAACAGATCCTCTCTTCCCATATTCACTTCTAGCTTAGCATGGTGATCCCTTCTTGGCTCTTGGTTGAGTCTATGCATAACCCTGTGCTGCAATACAAGTAAGTCTGTCTTGGATAGAAAACTACTAAATCATTCAGAACTGAACTCTATGTATTATGCCCAGGTATCTACTGTAGCTACCATATATGCAGGAATACATTTGCATTCTCTTAACGTGCAGCAAGTTTCATATTTTGGCAACAAGGCTGGCCCACAGAGGCTCCTTAGTCAGACTTTAGGTATCTAAATTCACATAGATTTATTCTCTTGTGGTTTTGGTTTTATTTTCTTCTTCCGTTGCCACTAGCTGTTTCACTGACAAACCAAAATAAGAAACTAGAAGTTTTCTTTCTGTTCAGGGAGAAGTGCCAGCACTTCTTAGAATACTTTTTGTCAGTAGGCATGTAGTCTGTTCCCTCTGTTTATCCTTAACAGTATGAATAGTTTCAATTTTCTTTTTTCTCATCTTCCCTCTGAAACACCTGGAAAAAAAATAACTTTCTGAGAATTTTCTTTGAAGAATATTCTTTCCTATTTTTAAAACTTATATTTATGATTTCTTTTCTATTCTTATTTCTTTGTAATCTAAATATATCATAAAACATAAAAGAAACAAAGCATGTAGCTTTCTAATGTTTTTGAAAAAATCAAGTTTACACAAGGCATTTGAGAAACAATGATTTATTCAACAAGGAAAGGAGAAAAAAATTTTCATTATTCTGTTCTTTCACAAATTTTTAATTTGCACCCATAAAAAGATGATTGAATGTTATCCTTTTACCACTGATGTACATGATTATGCATGTGTCTTTAAAACCCAAGGGAAAAAGCAGCTGTACTAGTTTATTGCTTTAAGTTCTTTATTATGTTATTTGGAATTACTTCTATAAAAAAAACCAGAAAATGAATCAACTAACCCCAGCATAATTTTTTCTTCTGTGATTAAAGCTGAAACAGGAATATATATGTTGCTGATAGATCGGCAAACTTTACAATATGTTTTAGTCCATTCATTCTTGGAAAGGAGTAAAAAGTTCTCTATAAACAGTGAAGAATGAAGATGTACAGAACACATGACTATTGGCAAATTACAGAGTTTTCCATTTCTATAAAATACCCTAAAATGCTGTAGTCGGTCTAACAATGATACATTCAGAATCAGCATGTTGTGAAATGTGGGCTGCAAGCTTCAGGTCCTTTTTGCTAAGGGGGATATTACCATAAACATAATGATAGGGCCATAGATACATAATTTTCAGAATTTGATTAAAAGATCAACAACAATTGGAATGGGGCATTGTATGTAAACCTTTTCTTTAAAATTTACATTCTCTTTTTGTATTATTACTTTTTATTTCATATGGTAAGATGCCCTATGTGTGGCCTGAAGACTGGATACTACATTCTAAAGGACTGCAATTAGATGTTGCATCCCATTATCCCTGATGTCTTTTGCCTCATGATCCTCCAGATGGGGTTGCAGGCTGAACAAACTATTCTGGTAGATCACACCCCATGGCCTACTCCTCTCTTTCTGAAATCTTGTGATTCCCACTCAACATGTAACAGAAAATGTAGTTATCACATGAATAAGTGTTGTCACCACACTATATGGTGGAACCGCATATGTCATTTGAGTCCCTTGCCTTGCCTTTTTACTTGCCTTTATTTCCCTTCTTTTCCTTTCCTTTTGCTTGTCTTTATTTTCCTTCTTTTCCTTTATTACCTTTGTAATAAAGGTATAATATGTATGTCCAGCCTTCCTGGGCATACATAAAAGGTCACCTTTTTTTTACTAGACAGTGAAGTCAGGAGGAGCCTATCGTTTCAAAGGTGCAGATCAGTGAGTAGATTGAGCGGGTCTGTGTTTTGAAGAGAATTGTGATGTTTTCTGCCCATAGGATCTGCATGATTAGCTGTCTTAAATTAGGTTATCCAGATTTTATACAGGTGACTATTAGAGTAAGTAGTGATTATAGTGGTATAAGGATTGAGTAGAAAACTAATTTTACTTATATTTCAAATTTTTACGTCAGTTGCTGTTTCCATATGTAGATATAGCACTGTTTGTTGGAGAAAGAATTGAAGAAATTCAAGAAGCCAAGAATGAAAATTTTAGAATCTGGAAGACATTCATGGTGAACAGTCATAGTGAGAAATTTCTCTGGGCTGACCAGTGATTTTAAAATGTTGACTATTACGTGCCCTGTTCCTGAGATTTAGGGAGAAGAGTTAAGATTTTTCTAGCTCTAGGTAACATTTAAGAAAGAGTTAAGCTGGCTTCTCAAGGCAAACTTCTGGTGTTTAGGAAATGCAATAACTAATTTTATTCTTTTTTTTTCCTGATGTAATTATTTTCAGCTTTGAATTGTGGTACATACCATTGCAATAGATTCATTTAGCTTTTTGAAGGTGGCAGGACACAGTTGCACACCAGAAAGGTGTTAAAAAATAATAGTATTGAAAACGGGAAAATAAAAAGGCTTTTTTGAATAGTATCAAACTCTTTTAAAAACAGCTTGCACTTCATCAAAGTCTGTTTCCCCTTAACACTTTTTGATGTATCATTTCTTACTGTTAATTGCCGGTGAAAAGCATGCTGGCAATGTGAAGCTTTGGAAATTGTGGAGCATCTCTCTTTGTGTATTAATTGCTGATTACAGATCCTATCATATATACTGTACATAGGGGGTTTTTTTTGTGCACCACAGAGAAATTTCAATATGGCATTAAAAATCGGCCTGTTCTTCTGTTTGTATTTTTGATCAAAGCTACAAAGTTCTCTCTTGCTTTGCTTCCAGAGATGCACAGAAGGGATCCCCAATGTGTAATCTGTGTGAGACCAAATTACAAACACAGAACTCTTGGGTGTCTGTAATAATGATAATAGTCATTAAAGTTTATACTTGTGTCACAAGGGTTTTTATATATGCTGCTTGAAGTAGTTAACTAAATCTCTGTATGATTTGCTTTGGTTTGTACAGAAGTGGTTTTGGAAAGATAGCTACCCCAAGGTTAATAAAAAATTATTGTTAAGTGAGACAATTTTATTTGCTCCCTTGGTCTTTCTATGCTATTAACAAATGGTGACACAAAACGGAGTTAAAACTCTAATGGAAAGCTTAAGTAATGACTGCAGTAACAGGCTAATGTTAATTAAAAGTAAAATAATGGTCCTCAGCCACCAGGCATATTCTAAATATTAGCTTCTTTTTTAAGGTCAGATGCCAGTAAAATTTTCAAGTTCCAGTTAATTTTCCAGCTGTTCTCTTAAAAAAAAGTTTCATCACCTTCAACAGGTTTGCTGCAACATTGGTGTATATGTCCCACTTACTGATTTGCTGGTGGGAATTTAATACATTGTTAGGAGAGTGGCTGGAGTCTATGGGATGTGACATTCTCTGGGAGGTTTTTGCTGATTATTTGGTAGGTTACATGCATTCCTGGTGACTTCCCAATTGTCTTGGACAAATCAGTTTCCCTAGATTCCAGTTTCCTTTGTAAACTAAGTGATAGTCTGTATTTTAGAGGCTGGTTGGCATTTCTGTGTTCAGATCCTGAAAATTACTTCTCTAGAAATTGTGAGCAACACTCTCGCCTGCTGTGTAGCAATTACAATTGTTTTTACCACTGAAAAGCTGATATAACATGCTGTCAAACTGGATGGTAACTATTTTTTTGTCCACTTAGCAAAATGCTGGGCTGTGAAGAGTAAGGTTTCACCTAATTCAAATTAATTTGGGGAAGGAGGGAAGTTCAGCTAGAACATTAGTAAGTTCTAATCAATCAAGTTTGTTCTAAGATTAGAGTGTTCATGAAGTAGTTTGACTAGCAATTAACTGCGTTAATTGACAGTTGAATTCCTAATCGTTGTAAAATACTGACCATCCAGCTTACATATATCTAAAAAACACCTTTTCTATATAAGCTCCTTAGCCTGATTGGCTGAGTGAGCTGAAATGACATTATTTGGAGCACGTTGCAAAATTCTGTGTTTATATATACCTTTACTTTTTGGATAAGACAAAAGCAGGACTCAAATCGTCGCAAACTCTTTGTTGCACTAAAACAAGAGGCAGTAAAGAAGATGAAAAATTATTTTCCTGCTGCAGGGTATCATGTCTCTATGTCACAGTGCTGGTTTTCAGGAGATGGATTTAAGGCAAACTGTTTTATGACACTTTTCTTCCCCTTCTTCCTTTCCTCTTGCATCTTACTCTCACTCCAGTCTGGCAGTGGAAAATCAACTTAATCTATTCCACTAGATTACAAACTTCCCCATGTACGAGATGCATCCTCAGTAAAATAAATTTTCAAATTGAATATGAGGTTCCTATTTGCCGCATTAATAGATGCCTTTATAAAGTAATTAAATAAACAAATACAAATAAGTGGTATGCATGAATATTTAATAGGCACAAAGTTGTGTTTCATTTCAACTTAAAACTAATTAAATGGCTTGCAGTCAGTGTTCTTAGGATGGCATAACTCTGGAGGAAAAATTATATTAATCATTCAACAGTTACTTCTGTTATAAACTAATTCATTTGTTTTCTATCTTTGTGCAATGGGTAAAAGCATCTAAATCCCACAATCTTTATTGAAAACATTCAGAGCTTAAATCTCATAAAATAGTCTTGTAGCAAAAAGAACTTTTGTTCTCTTTTTAATAAAAATAACACTTTTAGCTAGACAAAGGTAAAATAATTAATTCACACAAAATAAAAGATGAATCAAAATCTTGTGGTACCAGCTGTAAAATAAATCTGTGCAACTTTGTATGGCTGTTTTGAGATACCTGTAATATCTTCTTTATATGCAGTATGACTAATCAGTTTCTGTGTTTTTAATTTTGTTTTAGGATTAAATTTAATTTTAGAATTTGAATTTAATTTTAGGATTTCAATCAATGCATTCTCTAGGCAATATCATGGTATCCAATGCTCCGCGTATTGTTCAGTGGGAAATCTCTCATTGACTTCACCAGTATATATACATGTCCATTAATATTTTGTATTTATATCATTTATCATAAGAGTAGTAGTACATTACAGTGGCAGAAATACTGGGCTCTGATTCTGAAAGGTCCCATGTGATGTAGGTTCCTGATACCTGGACAGAATCCGTTAGTCAAAGGCGGGACTAAAACTAATGATTATTAACATAAAATTGCTTTCTTAGAGACAGAGGCTTTATATACAGAGACTGTAAACAGAGTCCCATTGATTTCAACAAGTAGAGTGGAAGCACTGCTAAATATCAGTTGAAAATCCCTTGTTGAGTAGTTGAAATCCCTTGTTTAAAATTTCATATCCAAATGTTGTGATAAACATGCAAGCATTTAAGAAGGAACTTGGAATCTTATATAACATGCATGTGCTATATCTAAAACCAAAAATCCAGTATTTTGTGAGAAGTCATAAACAGACCATTTTTAACATGGTGTACTCTCTATCCTGGGCATGAAAGAGGACTTTCAGCTATTTATAGTGCCAACACTAAACCAGCCAGTCTTTTTTTTCTTTTTTTTTGGTTTATATATACTTTCTATAAACTCCTTGTATCGGATAAAGCAATTTCAATGTACTTCTCCCAGTATTTGTTGTACTTACAAGCACTTGGTGTAACAGTAATAATAGCAACTCACCCAAATCCCTGAGAAGGGGGGATGGTGTTCTCAGTCAGTATTTCCGTGCCCACATGGCTATAATAACGGTTAACAAACCAACTGATTTTGCACACTTATACTTCAGTTTTATAACTGAGCTGTGTTGATAACAATATCAAACACAAATTGCTCCCCAAATAGCATATCTAATGAAGTTTTGTTTCCTAAAGTCATCTCACTGCACAATGTCATTGTCATTAGACTGGTCTTTATTCCCCACCTTCTGTGTGAAGCGTACCTTCCTGTGGCCCCTAAACGTGCCACAGTAAACACTGATCCCTTCCATATATCCAGCAATTTCAATGCCATACCCCAGCTGTTTCCCTGCTCCTTATCCTTCTTACTTGGCTAGTCAAGTAAGCAACCAGTCCTTGACGTTGTTGATGTAAAGCTACTTTCTAGCTGCCTGGGCTGGTAAATATATCCTCGTTGCCTAGGTACTGGCAGTCAAATGAATGAAGATTACAGAGGAACTCACAATTTAGGTGTTCCCACATAGAAGCATTACAAAGATATCTTTCTTTTACCCTGGTGTCAGTTTTCATTCAGCTTGTAGAGGGATAATCTTTTGAAGAATTTTACCCTTTTGCTTCCTGCTACTGAGATTAGGTACTGGGTTCAAAATACAGCAGGATAAATCTGGCAGATAAACACACATTCTGTATGAATAGATAAGTTCTTTTTCCTTAGGGAAAGAAACTACAGAGTAAATCTAATGATTAGCATTTTTTAGGTTCCTTTAACATCAGATCCTCCTTTTAAAATTTTTTAAACTGGCCTGTCACTTACTCAAATACAAGTACACCTTTCTTTTTGTAACTTCTTTTTATTTCTTTGAGTCACAGTTAACAACTATAATGTGCTCCATTTGAAAGCCAAAGCAACTCTGTTTTCTCTTTAAAGATAAAGAAAGACCAACTTAGGTATAGCTGCCAACTCAAAACCCTTCATTCCCTTCAATTTCTTTTATTTGATTTCAGTAACATGCTATTAATTTCCTTTAACCTCACTGCATGTGAAACTTGCTCTGCTATGGGAAGGCCAGTGTATCATTTATGTTCTATTTTTAATATGATACCTAAGCTGTGTGACTTTCTGTTCTAGAAAGATATTTTTTCTTTATTAAAAGGAACTGTTGTCGTAAAATCTATCAGAATCTAGAAAAATGCTGGTATATATCATTTGTGCATCATTGGTGCATATTAATATTGGTGTTATATTGAAAACTTGTTTCTGAAATCAGTATCAATACACCTTTAAACCTTAAAAACCTTTTAAATATACTTTTTCTAATTTCTCCCCTCTTTTTAAATAGTTAGATGAAGCAGATTTACGGTATCACCCAAAGGAGTCAGATCTGAACTATTTTGAATGAAGAGATGACAACATGATGAAACCAAGTAAAAGAACATCTGATCAAATGTATCCACAGTTCTAATAAGCAAAGGAGTTGCTACATTCCACTTTTCCACAGGTTTTTGGTAATTTCCACATGCTCCTCCATATATTTGCACAATATGAGACCGTCTGGCACAGAATGACCCATATCTATACTATTAAATTCTCTTTTCCTGTGAACAGGATGGCTGCAAACATTGCCGATTGCTAATGACTTACGGCCTGTGCTAACACCCCAGCCACACTCAGGAATTTCTTGCAAGGATACTAATAGGAATGGACCGCAATCATGCCATGGACCATTTTGATAACTTAAAAACATAGAAACAATTGATTTACTTGGGAACAATACCTGGAATTGCTGAATATCTAGTATAGATATGGCCCATGCCAATGTCCAATCAGAATTTTCAACTGTTGATCTCACCAACCAATTCTACAAAAAACTGCAAAAAGATTTTCCACCATGTCGTCTACTTCCCCTCATACAGCTCTCTGACTTCACAGGCCTTTTTTATCTGAAGACAGCTTTGGTAACAGCGAGCCTTCATCCAGCATCCCAGTCACAAATAGAGAATATGATCTTATTGCTTTGGCTGGGTCACATCAAACAGACTTTTGTACCTAATTCCCTGTTATATAACAGTTCACACCTACTTTACTACTTTTCCCAGAGATCTAAACCCAGCCGTTGCCTTAAAACAATGATAAAATGTAAACTCACATTCTTTTGTTATTGTTTTTAACAGAACACCTCACTGTGAAGTTGGAAGTTCCCTCCATTCCTTCAAGAATCTGTTGGGAGGATACAACCTATATTACTTTTTGCAGATTTGCATCTAGAACAATAATAAGCAGTGAATACTGAATAATACATATTGAGAATAAGAAACATTCTGAATATAACTGCATTTAAAACATGTTTTGCATCCAACTTGTAAACATGTTTACTAGTACTCCTGATCTTTTGAACACTTGCAGGTTACAAGGAATCTGATCCTACAGAACATAATAAAACTGATTTCATTCTCTTCTGTTAAAACAAGCAAACCAGCTCATGGATATTCACCAGATCTGTTTTACTCAGGAGCCCCTCAAAGACCTGCCACGATTACATTCCCCACAGTGAACCCTAGACAGGGGAAAAGCTGCATGAATTTGTCAATCAAGTCCAGTGCTTCACTTCTATATCAGCTCACACCAGAAATCACTTTTTTTGAAGTGGAATACTATATGTAAATCACTTCATAACTTTGCTAATTTCACCCTGCCAAGATCCAAGCACAACACACAGTACCACCATCACCTCTGGTACAGATCTGTCCACCTCAGAGTTTCACTCTGTGGTGTCTTATTCTTCAGTGATTCCCTAAAGTTGAAACTCTTTTGAGCTTTGTCATTACTCCATAGCTCTTGTAAATAATGCCATCTTTCCATTTAAGATGACTTTTCCCCTAAGGGAGAAAAAATAAAGCATGCAGTATAAGTGAACCTAGCTAGAAAAGTAAAAAAGATTTCTCATAAACGATTGAGAAAACATTTGGATCCTTTTATCCCTTTCTGGAGAGTTTTAATGCTGTCAGAAACAAGGGGCCAAGGCACACTTCTCAAATGGGGATGTGAGTTTGTAGATCAGTACGGGTTTATAAATTTTAAATATCATTGTTGCTCTGCTCCACTATTTTCAGTAAGTTTTTCACCAGACAAACCCATGAATGGGGTTTGGAGCAAAGGTTTGTAAACCGTCTGTGTTATCAAACTCTTTTAATGCAGCATTTTCAGCCTGCTTTCTTAGATAAATTAGATGTATGCAGCCATACTATCTCTCCATCTGTATGTTTGTAGATGTCTCCTAATAACTTTAGAACCCATTGGTCATTTCAGTTAAATTTATCTGAGAGTAGAGTTCTCAAGGGTATTCTATTACTATTAATTCAGTAAAAGTTAGTAACTGAATGTAGAGACATTAGTGATGGAAAAGCAGTTGTAACTCTGGTCTGTGTTTCTTCCAGAATGAAGAACAGGCCTAATCTCTTCTTCTTCAGTGATTCCCTAAAGTTGAAACTCTTTTGAGCTTTGTCGTTCCTCTGTCCTTTGTCATTCCTAAGAACAGCTACCTAATCAATGTACCTGCAGCTTTGAATTAAATCCAGCAATTTTCCATTAAATGTAAGGAGAAATGGGAGGGAACTTTGTGCAAGGGAGGTAAGAGAGGATATAAGGATATAACAGGGAATGGGACTACTGGATAAATGAATGATTAGGAAATATAGAACACTACCCCATAAAACACTTAATTTCACGATCTCTGCTTTTCATTCAACAACCTCCCTTTACTAGCCATGTTGTAATAATAGCATCAGTGGATAAGAAAATGGCAGTGACAGGAGAGGGGTGCTCATACAAAGTTCATTGTTTAAGTGTCTTTGAATATAAGGGTGAGAAAGATTTCAAGCAGTTGACATAGCAGTGGCTGCTGGCAGGAATTGTAGGTGCCAAAGACAGCACAGAGGGATTTGTCTGAGGCAGATTTTTAAAGGACAAGCAGGAGATCCCTCACTCAAGCATAATATCTGGAGAGTGGCATCTATGAGAAATAGTTGGTTTTTCTGATTTCCACTGAGGTCCAAACTCAGCAAAATATTGGGAGCCGGTGCCTCACCCAGAGACGAAGTACAGCAATTAAGAAACTTGGACTCCTTTTCCTCTGAGAGGCAGCATCTTCAGGCTGCCACTGCATTCAGTCTCCAATTTGAGCATGAAAAAACACAGTCTGACACAGCAAACTTGACAGATTGCTGACCCTAAATTGCAGCTTTTATTTTGGGTGCAATCCAGACTAAAAGTTGCTTTTTCTTTTGTTTGAATGGTTCTAATGTTTCAGGAAGAACCATTCCTTTCTTAATTTCCTGTAAGAGAATAGAAAGTCTGGAGGAAAAAGATAAGCTTGTGAAATGTGCATTTTTTTCAGACCATTGTTTTAATGAAAACTATTGAAAGTGAACCAAAACCACACTTAGACCTTGATTCACCCTGAAACCTTACCTACTACTTGGTGCCATTCATTTTACGTAGCGATATTCAAGGAACTTAAGTAACTGGCACTTTAGCTTTGAAGCCTGATGGTAAGGCAAGTGAGCAATAATTTTAAATATACTACCACTGCATGTATCAGAGGTAAGGCAGATAGATAAATGGTTAGATAAACAGGGAGAGAGAGAGAGGTTTAGCTATCACCAAAATAGCAAGTGAGGAGGCGAAGCTGTGAAAGACTATGTCTCCCCTCAAATAGCAGGCTTTATGCAAAGATACATGGCGTTTCTGCTCCCCTTCTTTTAATCCCTAGGAACAGAAATTATTAGCAGAGATTTTATAGTGGTGGGCATGTACCAAAGTAATCACCATTTTTATTTTTATAAGTATAGATAAAATAAAAAATACTGTATTTATGCGGAAGATGATCTCTTTGCAAGTAGGCATGTAAGTAATACATAAACATGCATCGGCATATATATAGTAAATGTAGGCAGAATTTCCTTCCTCTGATCTGCATTGCAGATATCCTATATACATTGGGAAACTGTGTTGGATGTTCTGTAGTCATTTTAAGTACAGAGCAGCCTGACAAAATTTGCATTAGAGTTGCACAATTTATATGATAAGAGTATTTTTTTCCTGGATATCTAGAGTGCTGGTTGTTTTCTGTATAGGAATACCATTTTTTTATGCAGATTTCTTGTTCTCATTATTTATTTATTCATTCATTTATTCATTCATTCATTCCGTAATTGTAACATTTATAAGATATAGTGGTTTTTTAGTTGAAACTTTCAGAATTTGCTCATCAAAATAAACCTCATTGATTCTGCTTCACTTAAAAATAAATTTGCCATGTACTTCAATGATGATTTACTCTGTTGACCTTATATTCTAATGCATATTTTATCCCATTAACACTTTTCAAAGCTAAGTGAAAAATCACTGAAATAAGATTTTTGTGTGTTTGTGATGTCGCTAATAGGACATTATAATTTCATAGAGAATTTAATTACACTCTTGAGGATTAATAATCTTCTTTACCTACATAGCAACATTTCAAATATGTAAAGGAATGATTACAGATTAGGATGTTCATGAACAAACAAGGATATTTTGATATCAATTGATTTCAAGGAAAGTTAATGAATTAGTTAAACAGAAAGTATTTCAGTGGGATATGGGTGGCACCCTTTTGTATAGCTAAAGTTAATGATGATTTTGACTTTGTACCAATTATAACAAATCTTATCGCAGGCAGAAAATGTGACACACTTAATATTTTGATGTCTTCAAGAATCCCTAGGCAAATAATCCTTTTACCTTCAAGGCACAATGCAATGCAATCCAGTGCAATGAAAAACTGAAGGTCTCAATTTTCAGAGAGCTTTAGGATGTTGGTTTGAATCCTTATTGTTTTAGAGTCACTTTGGAATTTCTACAAAGTTACAACTTTTAGTACAGAATGAATTCAAGAGTATGCATATTCCTTCTCTCATAAGAACTTTCTTTTTATTTGTTTTGTTGATTTTTAGTTCTTAAAAGAAAATATAGTCTGTGAGTCTGTTACAAGAACTACCCTTCAGACATGAATCTCAGGCTTATCATTTACATGTGCATCAATGAATGTATTACAATTACATCAACCATTGCCTGCCTGAAAATTGAAAGTAGATTTTTTGCTCTACTGAAATGTTTTGCATTATGTTAGGGTTGTTATGTTTTGGTTTTGGTTTTCTTTTATTTTTTTTTTTTTTTAATGTAAATTTCTTGACTCTGTACTCTGCCATTTCCTTGCATTTTGATTTAATACCATGACATGAACCTGTCAATTTCTATTACCCATACTTTATAGGTTCTTTGCTACAAGAATTTGCTCAACATAAATTTATTTATGTAGAAACTAGTATTAAAGATTGACATAGCTCTTTTTCACATGATGTTGTAAAAAATTATTTTACATGCTGTCCTTAATATACAGTATCACAAGCACTTTTTATGAGGAGGGAGAAAAAAAAAAAAAACCAAACCCCACAATTTTATAAGGGATATAGTGAAGATAAAATTCTTGTCTCCATAATGAAGGAAGATCATTCCAAAGAGGTGAAACATTGCAAAAAGGTGGAGATATGAAACTGCAAACAATAATTAATAAGATCTAGTGTTTCATACCTTAAAATGAAAATAATTTTTACTGCCTGTCCAGGAGAGTGTGCTGTGTATAAGGTAAAATTAGAAAGAGATATAAGTAATACATGGTTATATTCTATATGTTATTGTGTTTAGTTTTGGGGGATTTGCCTTAAAATCTCTTCTTCTACCCATTGAATGTAGTCTAAAGAAGAACAAATTAAAAAGAAAATATTATCTTGCTCTCTTAAAGTGGTTAAAATTGTGTAAAGGCTGTCTCCATGAAAGAGGAAGAAGTTAGGACCGAGTCTGCAAAATCCATAATTGTTTTGGCTTTACCAGTAAGTTTAAACTGCTTAGCTACTGCCTCCATTTCCTCCCCAAATTTGCTCTTGCCATCACCCACTTAAGAGTTAGATAGGAAGAAGGATAAATAGCTTCTTCATAAAAAGGATTTTATTATTATTCTTCCATAAACTGCTGTTTAAGTTGTACAGCACCACTAACTGGAGTATATACGCATTATAAAAAATTACTAAACAGAAATGAAATTCAGACTTTGCACTCATTCACTTTATATATGCTGATGATTGGAGTTTTTTTCATGAACTTTAATAAAATGACTCTGCCCTTAATGATTTTTTCATTTTTCAGTTTGTGAAAAAAAGGCAGAAAAATTAGAAGGCAATATTGGAATACTATAAATAATAATGTAATGACAAAAATTACTTTCAAGACAGAATATGGGAAAAATATGAGAAGTTTAGGTTGTTCATTTATTGAAGACCTGAAGATGATCACCAAGAGTGGCTAGCAGGTCGAGGGAGGTGATTCTTCACCTCTGCTCCACTCTGGAGCACTGTGTTCAGCTCTGGGGCATAAGAAAAACCTACTCGAGCAGGTCCAGCGGAGAGCCACGAAGATTGTCAGAGGGCTGGAGCACCTGCTCTATGAAGACAGGCTGAGAGAGTTGGTGTGGTTCAGCCTGGAGAAGAGAATGCTCTGACATGACCTTATAGCAGCCTTCCAGTACCTAAGGGGGGCCTACAGGAAAGATGGGGAGGGACTCATTATCAGGGAGTGTAGCAATAGGAAGAGGAGTAATGGTTTTAACCTGAAAGAGGGGAGACTTAGATTAAAGTAAGAAATTCTTTGCTGTGAGGGCAGTGAGTCACTGGAACAGGTTGCCCAGGGAAGCTGCAGATGCCCCATCCCTGGAAGTGTTCAAGGCCAGGCTGGATGGGGCTTTGAGCAACCTGATCTAGTGGAAGGTGTCCCTGCCCATGCCAGGGGCGCTGGAACTAGGTGATCTTCCAACGTGAACCATTCTATGATTCTATGATTTGGTGACAATTTACAAAGCACTATGGTTTTTTAAAAACACCTTTCAGTATTTTCATTTTAGTCTTCAATGGAAAAAAGGACAATGATGTTAGACTAACTGCATGATGGATCCAGGGTTTTCTAGCATCAAAATAAAAAATTATAACTAGCTAATGTCTGTTCAGGGTCTGATTATATTTTGTACTTCCTCTTCATTCAGTTTCATTTCATTGGTTCATAAGTTTACCGTCCTTTGCTAGTTGTGAGTGTTCCCTGAAGACTTACAGATAGCATGTGAGGCACAACAGAATTCATCTGACAAGGTAAATAATGTTCAGCACACAATGTAGGTTATGATGTTCTGAACATTTAGGAGGAAGAACAACAACAACAAAAGGCAGCAGTTCCTGTTCCTGTACAAGTTAGCTGTCCTTATCTTCAGTGGCAGTAGCAGCCTGCCACTCCTGAGCTGCAGGCAAAATATTTATTTCTCAGTCGTCCTGCATTTGTGCTCTGTCTTGTATCTAACCTAGTTAGACCTGACTGGCATCCACTTTATTTGAGAAAAACCTACACTTAGCTTAGATTTTCTGCAGGCCAAGCTAGGCCAACTGCAGGCTGTCCCAGAGTCTTGCCCTCTGAAAAAAGCACAAGAAGTCAAAACTCTAGGTTCAAACTGCTTTTCTAAAAATGTTGATGGGCCTGTTTGATATTGAGAAAGAAGTGCTGGATGTTGGCTTGTGGCAGTGGGCAAGGAGTTTTATTCTTTGAGCGACCATGGAAAACAACCACAATTAAAAAGGGATTAAACTATATTTACTAATTTTTATTTGGTAACACAATCATCGATGATAGCTGCTTTTGCTCTCCTTTGGTTTCTGGCTCAGCAGCAGCAGGAACAGCACAGCACGAGAACATGTGGGCATAAAAGAACAGTGGGAAAGATTCAACAAACGAAAACAGCAAGTAAACAACACCAAAGCTAAGCAAATAAATGAAAGAAGGTATGAAGCTGGTTAAATAAAGCAAAGTGCTAACTAAAATATACAAGAAAACCAAAACCAAATCAAAAGCTTTTAAGAGACTCAGTTACCATGGGAGCGTTTTCTAAAGTAGACAGTGCAACAGAAAAATAAGTTTCAGACTTATCTCTGGAACAAGTGCCATAAACAGGGCCTTTTTTAAAGAGCTACAGCGAGGCAAGTCTTGTAGACATCCTTCTAAACATTTCACCCATCCCTTTCCTTCAGTGTTGGTGGGCGTTTTTCTACCACAATAAAAGCTAGTCATGAATATTTGACTCATAATACTAGTTGCTAGAAGTAAAAAAAGAGAAGCACACCCAAGAACTGCCAATAGACTCAGCTAAGAGTAACCAGTAATCTGGTGACTGAGGCAGTTAATGTGAGATGAGGGCGGCTTAAGCAAACTCCCAGACCTGGATTCTAACTTGGTGATAATAGATCTCTTCCTCAGTAGCCTCCCCTCTCCCAACTCCATGTCATGTCTGGACAGTCTGTAAGGTAGAGAAAAACAAAAAAAAATCCCACACGTACTGTAGATTTTCACACCTTCTGGAGGCTGGAGAAGGTGGTGAGAAGTCACAGAGCTTTGAGTTGTAGAAGTATTTTATAAGTTCACAATAAGCATTGAAATACTCCTAATTCAGCCATATTTCGTGAGTATGCTTGTCTACCAGGTATGCTGCAGAGATACTGATGCTTCATTGCCTAATGAAAAGCAACAGCTTTCTTCTCCTTGACCTGGCTAGTACTGATATGCTACCGAATGGCTTCCTCTCACAACAGTCAGTACGTATGATTCTCCAAAACGCACGATTCTCTGCAATGCATGTGCCACAGTCACTAATGTGTGTTTTATGAAGACACTATTTTTGTCTTCACAAAGTAAGTAGATGTATTTTTAAGAAGGACTGTACCTTGTGACACCAGTGTCTCCCTCAATGTCCCTCCCACTTGTCTCCTTCAATGCTTTTGTTGTCCTATGTTCCTAGCAGGACAAGCATCTAAGAAATGCTTTTAAGATTTCATTGCTCAGTTCCTAATATTGCTTATCCTAATGTTTTCTCTTCAGTCAGTGGTGAGACTACAGGGAAGATATCTCTTAATGCAAAGAATTTTCCAATTAAAAAATTACAACTATTATCCAGTTTCACTCATTTTGTTCAGAGGAACTTTCAAGTTACTTTACAGATACAGCCAGACAAAGGACAAGTAATATTTGGATAATGACTGCAAAATCAGTGGATCCTTTATGTAAGTGAAATGTATTAAATGCAAGCACATGCCAAAAATTAAAAAGTCTTATTTTACAACATTCCAAATATGTTTTACTGAACTAAATGATTCTTAGAGAAAGTGCAAGCAGCTACATGGACACTTCTGAAATTAATATTACCATGGGTGTTTTTTTCAGAAAAAAAAAAAACCCTAAGAGTATAGTAGCTCTTGCAGAATGTTCCTTGACACAATGTAGTGCTAATCGGTTTGATCAAATCATATTGGGACTGTCACCATTGTAACGCGTGATGGATGTAGTTATCATACCTAAATGCAGGACAATCAATGATACTTTTATCCGCTAGTCTCCCAACTCTTGCCCTCGAGCCAAACACTGGGAGGTGTGATGCAAAGCCAATTTATTGAAGCTGTCTTGAATTAGCCCCATGCGTTTGGACAGAGATCATATTACCTAGATTATAAATGATTTCATGTAACATTGAATTGCTTCAAAAAATTTAAAGAACCCTATATATAGAATTTTACTGTCATCTGTTGTAATACATGCTTCAAGAGTCACAAGGGATATTTGAGAAATAATACATCCCTCTGAAGTGTCCTTTTCACCATAACCAAAGGACTATTGAACTGCTTATTTAGGATGAGGATTTTTTTCTCTTTATACAATAACTTTTATTCTGAAGGATATAGAAAACACAAAACATACTGACAAAGACTGAAGTGTATACAAAGATTTCATATATCAGGTAGTTCTTTAAAAAATCCTTTCTCCTGCACTCAAACAGTGGAATTCTACAGAGGGTATCAGAAATGTCGTAAGGATAGTAGGGCAATTTAAGAAGTTTGTAACTGTGAAGGTAGAATGTAAACAGCAGATTGATGCTTGGTTTTCATAAATTAGGAAAAATCTTTCCTTTTCAAGGAAGGAAATTGAATTAAAGCTATAATTTTTTTTTTTTATTTTTTATTTTTTTTTTTTTTGTAGAAGAATTAATAGGGAAACACATGAAATTCAGCAGCAAATTGATAAAGCTACTGACTGGTTTTAGTTATTAAGGTTTAGCTTCGTGCATTTCAGTAGATAAACTGCACAGTTTTTAAAGACAGTTTAGACAACTACATTTGTTTTAACATGAGAAAAGGTGAATTTGTCATCACCTTGGAGAACTATCTATAGATGGTTTTGATGAAGCTTGGAAACTTGCAAGAGCTGTGAAGGAATTTTTATAATTTTTTAGCATTTTTAAAATGCTAACAGTAGCCTTTATTTCCAAAAAGGCCATTTTTCAAATTTACCACTGTCTGAATAATACTAGTGCAGAGGGACACCCTTACTTATTTTTATATGCAATTCTACAACCTGTCTGTGATACTTCGCTGTGCCAGAATAGCTGAACTCATTGTTTCTGTGTGAACTTCACCTCTGTCTATAGCATCTCTCAAGTTTCTCAAGGCTGAGACTATTGTTCAATCTTTACCAAGGGAGTTCACGTGATTTTCTCTTTCTCATAGTACGCACTGAGTTCCAAATCCTGTATACAATACCTATAAACATCTTAAAAAACTTGACTTAAGCTCAAACCGTATCTTCCTCTGCAACCCCAGAGCAACCTGTGTTGAAGATGTAATTCAACATATTTAGAACAAAATTATTCCCAAAACAACTAGGTCCATGAGCACTGGAATGAATGGAGCTTGGTTTCCTTTAGGTTCACATTCGTCATTATCCGTCATTGTCCATGGAATCCGGTGTCTAAGAATTGATGTGTACCAAATAAATGTTCCCTGTGCTGGAGAGTCTTTTTCTCTACAAACTATTTTTCTTCTGCTCCTCTTCCATAATGGATTACCTAGTAGTTAATAAGGAATACCCTCGTATTTTTGCCTCTCTACCAAGTGACATTCTAAGAAATGGGTCTTTCCTTTATTTACAGAAAATTTTCAAGGAATTTTTAGAAACTTTATTATCTTTGAGAGCTGTATTTCTAACAAATACAGTTGAAATTGACTGACGAGAAGTTTAACAGAGGAAGCAGGGGAGTAATACACAACACACACACACACACACACACACACACACACGTATGTACATACACACTGATGGAACTCTTTCCTTCACAGAAATTCAGTTTGACAGTCCTTGATTTCATTGTTATTATAATGAAAAAACCTAAATTCCAGTCTATTTTATTTCTAGATTCTAAGACATCAACTTTTTCTTCATCAGCCTTTTTTTTTTGTTAGAAATTGACTGCTTTTCTTACCTTTCACTACTATATCAAATAATTTAGACACTGTCACTTTTTTTCTCATAATCCCAGTTTTGACAGAGCAAAGTTTCTAACATGCTGGAGACACATACACACACATAAAATTGCCTTTGCAGTACCATATTTGCATCTTTTAAATTAAATGCCACTGTTACTTTTATTAATTTATACTTTTACATTTTATTATGATAATGCAAATATTATGAAGTCAGTTGTGCAGGAAATTCAACAGAAATACCCTAGGTTCTCCTAACAAGACATGGATGAATATAGATGCAAAATCATTACATATCATAATTCGTCCTCTTATTGTTTCTCCTTTGCTTCAATTTGTCAGTTTTCCTAGCTCGTTTGACATTAGCCTTGCTTGTCATGTAATTTTCTATTGGCAACTTGAGCTGCCAGGAAGGTGTAAAGAATGGTGATGCCCATGTAAACTTTTTTTAATAACTCAACGTTATAATTGCATTTAAGCTTCATTTATTCAGGCACTGCAAGTGTCTAAGCTTTGTTGATTAAAGACCAACATGCTAGAGTTCAGCTAACTGCGACCAATATGTATGGTCTGCAATCTATAAAGTCATTTATACATGTAATATTACACACCTGTGAATATAATCCCTGTTTGTCTGGCAAAAGTATCCTTTGGTTGGAGCTGGTAAATAAGATTTTGAAAAGAGGTACCATGGAGAGCTATTTGCAAATCCAGTAAAATTCATTTGAATCCCATGCATCATATTCACTATGCAGTCCTAATCACATTAGCATTGTTTGTCATTTAGCTCAGTACAGGATGTGTGCTTCTTTTTGTTTTATGAGCTTACAATCATTCACATGTAAACTGTTACATTACAGGTTTCCTTCTCTCCTTTTGTTTAGCTTTGTTCATGCACATGAGGGAAGTTTTACAACAGTCTATAAGGCTTTGTTTCTCTAAATTTCTTCCTCATTGGCTCTGAAGGCATTCTAAGGAGACTGCATTGCTAGCAAAATCTGTAAAACCAACTTGTTAACAAGGCATGTGTAAAAATGCTGGTAAGGGGACGATGTACGTTTTACCTTGACAGTATCACTTCTCAATTTGATAAAAGCAAGAAAGTGCACTTACAATTGCCTTAGGTGCTCTGAATAACCACACAAAATAAGACATATCACCTCTACACTTAGGTTCATTTTTTTAAAATAATAATTTTATTTTATTAAAAATATGAGCATCTACAGATACATAAAAGCAGTATTTCAAAGCTCATTGTTATATAAAACCTTCTGTGTTGTGTAAAGCTTTCTGCATTGTAGGACAATTGGTCAGTGCAATAAAATGTTCTCTATCAATCTGTGTCATAGCCCATTGCTTATTGCCTTGAGTATAGTGTATAAGCCAGCCAGAAGGCAATCTTTTTTTCCTTGGAAAGATAACAGCGGCGATACAGACTTTGTATTGCACCTGTCAGAAGCTCAAATAAAATGTGAACAGTTGATGTCACCTACCATGTTTTGGGAAGAGATAGTAAATCCTTTTTAGCCATCTATGCTTTCCATGTCAATTTCAAGGTTTTAAAACTATTCAGGGACACATGTATGAGTCAGTTTTTTAATTCACAATTTTACATGCATATTCCTGTTGTCATATTTGTGTGACCCATATTCATAATTTTATTTATGATACTATATTTGTACCTGCAATCATCATAGTTATGTTTGTAGTTTAGACACATTTTTTCTCACATTCTTATGTGTGTTGGCAAATGCAAAATCTTAAAAATGTCACATAATAATGTCCAGAAATGCTGTACGCTATTTCCAGTGATTTAAATAGACCTAAAAGATAACATGCTTCTCTGTAGATTATTTAAATGAACTTTTTTTTTTCACTTAGGATACAGATATAGTGCATTCACTGGACCAGAATGGGAGGAATAAGGCAAGTCCATTATGCAGTGAGTATTTAAAACTTTATGGGAGAAATAAATATTTTTGCTGATAACAATAAAAGAAAATTATTCTGCTAAATTATTTGTATATATGCCTCACATTAAAAAAATGTGTAGAACAGAAGGTACATTTATTTTTGTCACAAAGATGGTTTAAGATGTCAGTTTACAGAATTTTATTTAGTGGGCTAAGTCACTGAAGTGAACTCTGGCTGTGTGTACCCATAAAAGGGTCATAAAAGTTCATAAAAGCCAAATTCCTGCTTATTAAAGAATCACACAGGAATTAAATGGTAAATATATCTACAGCTAGAGAAGCAGTTTTGGTTGCAGTTCAGAAAATTAAGTTATGATCTAGTAAAATTAACTTTTTCACATCATGCTTTAGTAGAAGAAAAATAGAGTAGCCTTAAAATTGGAAGGCTGTAAAATAAATATTTCAAATTACAATATTTAGCATCATACTCATCATTTTGACTATGTAAAAGAGGAGAGAAAAAGGGTAAAAGAGGATAGATACATCCCCAGAAAATAGTTAAGAGGCTTTGCATTCTAGGTAGATTTTACCAAAACACTCTTGGATGTCTAGATGCAACATGTGATCTTCAAAAAGACATGAAAGGGTATTTACTTATAAGACAATTTTAGGCAGAGGTACACTCTACCTCAACAATCACATAGATCAGATGACTTACTCATTGTCATTCAAAATGTCTGCTGCACATGAAAAAACCCCCTCAGAAATAATATATCAGCAGTCCCAGATTCCCGAAAAAAGCTAAAGATCAATGACTTCTTCAGACTGATGGAGATCAGTAAGAGTTTTGAGTCACATGAGTGACTTGACTGGGGTCTGTTTAGATAGCAACCTAGGGAAAAGTCTGTGGATAACAATAATTTCATCAAGGTCAGCTGAGCACTTCTAAATTTGCTGAACTGGAACCCTAAAGGGCTTTATCCCAGCAATGCATTGTCAAGGTAATGCTTTACCTAAGAACCTTTTTTGCAGTGTTTCTAAGGAATGCCTTTTTGTTTACCTTTCTGTTTACTTTTCATCTAGGGCCTGACATGGTACTTAGAACGCATCATGCATAAACACTACAAAGGCTTGTTTAAATACAATTCTTCCCTTTGCTCTAAGTGATAGAAAGCCCAAGCAGATTGACTATACTTTTCAATTAACTTGAAAGTCATTCTGCTGACACCAGTCTGAGAGGCTTCTCTGCTCCTCAGGCAAGAACATATGAGCAAAGCATAACAACATTTTTCCCAGTAGCTGCTGATGAACTGCATGTCTTAGAGCTTCAACAGACACAGAAAAACCTTTTGCAAAGGCCAAAGCCTATTCTTCATTTACAGGCTATGTTGACACAGTTTGGAATGAGAAATAAACCTAAGAATGCAGGAACATTAAATCTATACTTACAGCCTGTCAAGAGGCCAACTATGCTTTATATACAAACATTTCTCTACATTTACGGGCATGTGCTTTAGGAAGCTGCATTCAATGGAAGTATTAATGTACATGAATATTTCCTTTTTTTAAAATTATCCAGATTTTAATGTATTGTTTTCAGTTAAAAATTTATAAGAAATGATAATCAAATCATGGGAGATGCATGAATTCATCTCAGTAAATGTGTTTCCAGAAGCATGGAATTAACAGTATTTATTTCATAATTTAGCATGTTTGGCAAACAGGATAGAATTTGTGCATGTGGCTCTGATTTTAATGATTAGCACTTGCTCTAGTGAACTTTTCAAGGCTGAATTCAATTCTTTACAGGAAAGGGGTCATGGTTAATGGAGATATGTTTACATTCTTCTTTATTAGGAAACACATTCCTACCCCAATTTAAGTGTGCTAAGAAAACATCCACCATTTACTGACAGTTCCTCCTTGGTGCATGGGCATTCAGATCCCCATATAAGAAGGTTTCAATAGACAGTATGCTGTAATACCATAAGCCCAAAGCCAGACATATTGAAGTTGCAGAAGATACAACTGCATGTAGCAGTATGACATAGGCTCCAGTATCATTCCCCCATCAATGGAGACTCCCTTTGAGAATGAATCACGCTGAAGCCCTCTCCCCTTATTGGCAGCTCTACATACTGAATATGAGCATATTTACAATTTAATTTTTAATTTGAATTTTACATCAGCATATTTTACAAGGAAATCTCCTAAACATGTAATTTGAACCTTCTTGCCACTATGCTACAGACATCATCTGTGCTATTTTCTCACTATCTGCAAGTATTGCTCTCATTGCACTCTTCAAAATGTCAGATTGTAGCTGAAGGAACAGCTGTTAAAATGCAAACATTTAGCTTTTTTCTTTTTTTTCTAAGTTTCTGTTATTAGGAACACATTTTAAATCACTAGTGGAAAGTTAAGTAGGCTTTGTTAGTTTCTTGTTGTATAACCAACGCACGGAGGGGAACAAGAAAGAGAGAGATACTTATCTGTGAAATACCTTTAATTCTTGACACTTAGTTTGCTTTAAATTTACTTAATAACTAACATAATTATGTTTAGATATTAATTGATGACTTCTAGTTTTTGTAAATAGGACTACAGAACATTTTACAAGTAAATAAATGTTAGAAAACATCTTGATTATGTTATCTTCAAATTTCTGCTCCAAATGTGGACTGAACTGCATACAGAGACCTGCTGCTTTCTCAGCAAAGGTTCCAACACTGTTCCTGACTGTGTTGACTTTCCTGGGCTGTTTTCCTTCCTAAATGAACAGGCTGCTTTTAGGACAATAAAACTTTCTTGGGTGCACTTGTGATATGATAATGCAAATGTCAACATGTTCTTGCATTAAAGGTTTTCAATCACAGCTTTGGGCAGTTCTTGCAAGGGCTTTCTAAGCAGTACGTTTCCCCACCTTCACACCCTCTGCAATGCGCTGCTGTCCATGTTAGCCGAAGAGGCAAAACATCTACCTTGAGCAGCCACAAATCACAGTCCAGAATATCAGCTTGAACTTGCACTCATTTCATATTACTTTAATATGCTGAACTGTGAGTTGTGGTCTATTGTGTGATCGTGTAGCTGAGAGATGGGATTGGCTGTCTCTTAGCTAGAATGTGGCATGAATACTGTAGGAGTATAAACCAGAACACTTGCATTCATGATATCACAGTTTGGTTCAGCTGAATTAATTGTGGCTTATTCAGATCAGCTCACATTTTTGGAACAGTTCATTGAGCTCTAATTTTCTGATTTCGACTTCTGTCCTAAAATTAGATTCTTGGATCATTGAAGCCCAAAAAGTTCAATAAGCTCTCCAAATAATTGAACAAGATAAAACTCCCTTTGTGAAAGCAAGAACTATCTTTTTTCACTAATAAATTTCCTGCAGTAATAACAATAATGACAACCGTAATAAAATAGCCAAGAAAATGGTTTTCTGAAGATCAACCTCCACAGCTGCGAGATATCTTTTTCTCTTTAACTTTTTCAAAATAGTTTGAATTTTGCTAAAACAGCTTGCACAGAACAGTGTGACTTCAATTTTCACTAAAGTTCACAGTATTATTATACTGCACCCTTCAGAGCACTGGAAAGTTTCCTCGTTTTAATCATCCTCCTTGTATGGGAAAGTTTACATTTTCCAAGGTTTGGAATCCAGCTCATTGAGAACAACACCAGGTGCAGCAAGGCAAAAAACATCCAGCTCTTCTACGGAACTATTCACTCTGTCCACTTAAACCAGGTTACTTCTTAAGAATACCAAGTAAATAAAGATTTCTCAGGAATAATAGGCTAAATCTTCTGGTTTATAATGTAAGGTTTTATAGCACTTGAAGAAATGTCTAATTTTTACTGACAGGAACTTATCAATCTTTGTATGAAAAGTATGACATAGGCTCCAGTATCATTCGGCCAACAACAGAGACTCCCTTTGTGAATGAACGAGGCTGAAGCCCTCACCCCTTATTGGCAGCTCTATGTACTGAATATCAGAGTATTTTAAATTTAACTTGTAAATTGATTTTAAATTGGTTCCTGTCATTATTCAGAATATCCACACCTGTAAAGAAATGGGGAAACACAATCACAGATTCTCTAGGAGACAATTAATACCACTCGCCAATACATGACACGCTACTGAATGGATTAACAACTCGCTGTTATCCTGCAGTTTGACGAGACACCATAATAATTTGATATTCAAATATATAACTGGGAAAGCTCTAGACAAAACATGTGTTATCACTGTTTGTTTTCACAAACAAATAGACCTTTTTATTCCCCAAGAATCTACACAGAACGAAAAGGTATTATATCCCTATGAGTATTACACAAACGTAAGTCCTTGTGTACCTGCATATGAAGAAAAGTTTACTAAAACTCACAAGTGCTGAAATAACACTGAATAAAATATTATTCCTACCATCTTGGAAACAGATTGTGATTTCAGAAATAAATTAATCAGGAAGGTATAAGAAATAATTTATTACTCTTGAACAATCAGGCAGGATATAACCATGGTGAGAATGTCTGTGAGAAGCTGGCAAAATGGGGCTGTCTTTGTTTGCCCTCTTTTTCTGTAAGATAAATTGTTAAACATAATATCAAGATTGTGTATATATATCGATTTGTTCATTTATTCTTTGTAAACACCAATGGATTGAATACTAAATTTATTGAGAGTAGTTTACCAAGATGTACCAGGGAGATGTAGATTTTTTTTTTTTTTTTTAAACAACCAAATGAGTTACAGAAACTGATAATATATTTTCAACTTGAACTGGCAGGTTTGTTTCAGATGATGCATTTTATTATCCCTTCTGGATACTTCAGGGAGATAGGGAAGTATGCTTTTAATGAAAAATGTATAGGAAAACAAAAAAACCCCACATTTCCATAAAAGAAAGAAATGAAAAAAAAAGCATGCCCTGCTCTGTGGAATTAATGTATTAGTCTGTATTTTACTGCCATGTCTATTTGTTTCCCAGATATTATCAGGAAAAAAATTACCCTTAAAAGTAAAATCAATAATAAAGCAAGGATAATTGCTTGTAAATAGATTTTGCATTTGATTTTTTCCTTCTAGCTTCACTTTTTTTATCACCTTTTTTTTTTTTTTTAAACCCCATAAGGAAACAAGAACATAAAAATACACAGTGTTTATTTTAACACTGTATGAAAGCATCAGGTACATGTTTCAGTCAGACAGTTGCAGAATATGGAACTGAATTCCAGCATTGCAAGAAAGGTGAGAAAAACTGAATGGGAGAGAGAGTGCCCTTCTGTACACATTCAGAATCCAGACAATCACCAGCCCTTGATCTGCCACAGTCGCAGGTCTCATTTTAACTCTCTTAACATGCAGAGGTCTTTGAAAATGGACCGTGTCCTTCTGTCAGAAGATGTACTGCTTCCCCCCACCATATAAAGTCTCTGAATGTTTGGAGAGCTTCTCTAGAAACACAGTGTTGGTAACTAGCTTTGGCATGAAAGCAGGATAGTATTTGCATTATATAATGAAAAATAGCAAAACAGATTTGGGTTCCTAAAATTTCATCTTTTTTTTCTCTTATGTGGCCATAGTGAAACAGAAAATTAAAGGGGAGCTGTCATGGTTTAGGTTGGGCTGGCCAATAAATGAACAACACCTGCTCTCTGGAAACCTCTTTCTCCCTTCCTAGAAGAGAGGGAGAGAGAATAAGGGACAAAGACTTATGGGTTGAAAAGAAACTAAAGCTACTTTAATGAAATATCAATAATAAAATGAAAAGATAATAATATCAATAAGAAAATAATGAAATATATGCAATATATAAACAAAACCATTATCGAGTTCCTAGGATGATGATCACTGTCATCTGTCACTGGCAAGCACTGGGAAAGACTCAAATTGGACTCAGTGACAGATGGGAACTGGATTCTGGATCTGGGTTCAGGAATGCCATTATTTAAAAGACACTTAACTGAAAAGTAAAATTACTGAAAAGAAAATTGGTTTTGTTCTATCTTAAACCAGGACAGGAGCCTACTAATTTGAAGCATCCAGAATGTTGGTCTTCAAGAAAAATACTGGAATCACAAGGTTCAGGATCAGGTTCTAAGATCTGAAAAGACGGTGATTTTGGTACACAAAAGAAATAAATGAGTAAAGAATTAATGGGGTTTTTTTAGCTTTGTTTCCATAGGAAGTATAGTGAAAAAAAACATAGCTTTGTAACTATTTGTCCTGACCAGCCTCAGTGTCTTTCAAAAACCTCAAAAAAGCCCTGCTTTTCACTGTGCCTTAAATCATCTATATAGAAGAATGTCCAAGAATATTAATCTAGTACTCAAACTCAATTTCCCTAAAGTCAATGGGCAAAAAATACAGAGTGTTTATTTTAACACTGCTTGCAGTTCAAGATTCACATCTTGAACAAGAGCGGAAACATCCTCTGATGACAATTTTCAGATATTCGAGTCAGTTCAGGAAATAGTTGTGGCCGTGCTAGTTTTCATTGTCAGGAAGTTAAAACAGTGACAGAAAGCACTTTCCCTGCAGTAGTGTTTCCTCCTTCCTGAGCACGGTGTTTAGACAGTGAAGGGAGATGTTTTTCTTGCCAGTTTCACTCCTGTTTGAGGAGACTGTACTGATTGTTTTTCTCCTAAGCATTTTATTTAACAACAATTTGGATAAATCTCTTTGGATGATACCTCCTGTACTTTAAGGGGACACTCCAGCAGATTCATGGGCAATTTGCTATGTAGGCAGAAGGGAAAGGGATACATATTAGGTAACTGATGTTAATGCTGGAAAGCATTTGCTGTCTGGGCTGTATTCTATACAGTAAAGAGTAAGGTTTGGAGGCAGTTTGTTACTTAATCTCAGATATAGACCCTACACCTATGTTTGTGCCGACGTAGCCTAGTGTCTACAATTTTCTTTAACTTTAGAA
The DNA here is from genome assembly GCA_947846985.1 of Fratercula arctica. NCBI lineage: Eukaryota > Metazoa > Chordata > Aves > Charadriiformes > Alcidae > Fratercula > Fratercula arctica. The sequence goes on from CANTUZ010000002.1 coordinate 83,347,777, forward strand.
ATTGATTAAATTCTTGAGGAGAAAAGGTATCAAAGTTATGATGTTTCAATTTTTTTCTGAAAATAAGACTTAAGCAGAAGAGAAAGACTTCACACGTCCAGTTGATTGTAGAGCTGCTGCATGATCTCATTATGAGCCATAGAGACTCCTACGGAGTGCACGGATACATACTGCCACTGCAGAGGAATATTTCATATAGACCACGCTGCAGTTTCTGATTACTTCTGCTCATCATTTCACATTGTTTTGAGGAAAATATGTTTAATTAGTTGTTTAATTAGTTTCGGGAGTAGGAAATGACAGTGTATATCTATATAGATGAACAGTTTAACTGTTGTTTATTTCTAGAGTACACAGATGTGAGATACAGGCGAGGATTCTCACAGATAAGAGCTCACAGAGATAAGCTATAGGTCTTCAAAACAGACATATTCAGCCTTGCTTAAATACCAGAAGCAGTCCAGTTGTAATAGCAAAGAACTTGATGAAGGCATTCACATTTATTCTAGTAGCCTCATGCTGCATTGCCCCAAAAAACTTCTGACTGCATTTAGGCATGATGTGATGAAAAGTGAAACTTGAAACTATGGGAATATCCAGTTTCATTTTTGTTTTGTTTTGTTTTCTTCAAAAGTTGAAGGAAAACATAATCTCTGTACTGACATGAGTTATCTGCAGAGGAATGAATCTTGATCACTTTGGTGACATTTATTATCTCTAATTATTTCATTAATTGTTTAGACTAAATGACTATTCATTTGTAAATAATTTTTTTACTATTTGCTCTTTGTCTTGCTTTTTCTAAGTAACATGTTTTTCTACTGCTTGACCAAATAATAGTAGTATTCTAAAGGAGTAAATATTTAACTTCCTTCCAGGAAACTAATGGAGAACTCATCATTCATGCTACCTTTCATAAAACTTCTGGTATTTTCATTAGGAATTCCCAAATTCTGTCAGGATAAATTCAAAATACAAACATAGTCCACTGAGCTTTGATTTTTTTTTTTTGTACTTTATCAAACTTTTATCAAGACTATGAGTAGGAGTGTAGGCTTTTGCCTTGCACACTGATAGCGTAGGAACTGCACTTAAAATATTCCATTTCATGTAATCCACTGCAGAAAAGAGACTGATGCTGAAAGGAAGGGAAAGGAACAGTATAACCGTATGTACTGGTTTTAGCTGAGATAGAGTTGATTTTCTTCATAGTGGCTTGTATGGCGCTACGTTTTAGGTTTGTGCTGCATAAGTGTTGATAACATAGGGATGTTTTAGCGGCTGCTGAGCAGTGCTTACACAGCTTCAAGGCCTCTTCTGCTTCTCACGCTGCCCCACCAGCAAGTAGGATGGGAGTGCACAAGGAGTTGGGAAGGGACACAGCTGGGACAGCTGCCCCCAGCTGACCAAAGGGACATCCCACACCATATGATGTCACGCTCAGCAATAAATGGTGGGGGAGGAAAGATGAAAGGAGGGCATTCGTAGTTACGGCATTTGTCTTGCAGAGTAACCGTCACACATGACAGAGCCCTGCTTTCCTGGAAATGGCTGAACACGTTCTTGCTGATGGGAAGTAGTGAATTAACTCGTTGGTTTGGTTTGCTTGTGCGCACAGCTTTTGTGTTCCCTATTAAACTGTCTTTATCTCAATCCACAAATTTTCTCATTTTGACCCTTCTGATTCTCTCCCTCATCCTACTGTGAAGGGAATGAGCAAGCGGCTATGTGGGGCTGAGCTGTTGGCTAGGGTTAAATCGTGGCAATATACCAATATACTTGAGTCGTTTCAATAATTTTTATTCATTAGTTAAATGAGACTCTGACTCTCAGTTCTTCCTCCATGGTTCATCTCCTAAACTTCTCAGAGGACAAGTAAAATTCACCACCTTTCCCCAGACAAATTAGAATAACAGGAAAGAAGGATGGGTATCAACTGTTCTAGTGATTTCCTGGTGTCTATGCTAAGTCAGATGTGTCTTTGGATGGAAGAGGCCATACAGTCTCCGCCACAAAGAATTGAAAGTGGCTTGCCTTAGAAGTTGCTGAACAGCATGCATTCTACCACAAAGAACACAAGATCACAAAAACGCACAGACATTGTAACAGGAGAAACCACAACAGACAGTCACGAAAGGAAGAGGTGGAAAATCTGAAAGATAAAGCGCTCATATATGGGATATATACAGAACTAGAAAGCTTGTACATCTTTTCAAAAACAGTAAAGTAAATGAGCGCTTTCTGTTCCATTGAGCATATGTCAAATTGTGCATCTATGGAGAAGAATAACTGGGAAAATGTTGATGTTATCTCCTGTGTATGACACATCAGTAAGCTATCTTGTTCCTTCTCCTAGCAGTGTGCACTGAATTTTTTAGTCTTTTGAGATTTTTACAGAAATGTGAGTTTTTAAAACAGACTGTGAAGTAAAGCCTGGCTGGATAGGGCAACTTGGCACTAAGATAGATGCCTTTTATTTTTTTTTTTTTTTCAATTAGCATTGATTTTATTTTCTCTATGTGAAAACAAAAGACCTTATTCACATCTCAACATCTCAAATTTTAACTTGAAAAGTTAAAAGTTAATAATTTTCCTCTCAGTAAAATTTTATACTGTTATTTTAGTGTCTGCATGTCTTCTGGAATTGACATAAAAAGGAAATCTTGTATTTATGTATCTTTTGGCATTTGTTGAATGTGGATTTACAAAGGAAAAACATGAACTATTTACATTAAAGCCCAATACTGACATGAGAACAAACAGAAATATATGAAAAAAAAATTAACCTAGGTGTCAGAAATTCCCCATCTGTAGATCGATCAACCTTTGGAAGAGCTCTTCATTTGGAACAGTAGGTGCAAAACACGTGACTAGGTTAGAAGTGGAACTTGCCAAGCTTGTGAATAAAAGTACATTGACTAAACTAGGAAGTAACTGGTGTCTGGCATTGTCCACTTCGCATCATATGACATTCAATAATGCAATATAATATAGAGATTTTGAATATTTCAAGTTTGGAAAATTGCCATCAAATCTAAAGCAGTTTCAATATTATCCTACCTGGAGTCCTCGTGTTTCTGCTGTAAAGTGTGTTCCAAGCTATAGGACTATAGCCCAGCTTGCTTCAGAAATAATACTGTTCAGCAGAAAAAGAGACTGAAACCCAAATAAACGGCCACAGATTTTTCAAGAGAGTAACTTGTCACGAAGTAAATGGATCTATGATGAATTTCAGACTTTCATGATTGATGAGGTAAGTGGATCACAAATCACACTTGTTGCCTCAGCATTGTTGCATGTCAGCTGAGGATATTTTTAGTCTGTTCTTGGACCAGCTCTTGAGAAGTGGGCACAGCTATCCCAGCACTGAAGCGACTGACACTTTAAAGTACAGTGACACATTATTGACCAATTACTTAATGTGTTATTTCATAATCAACAAACACAATTTTCAGGTTCTTTGGTCCTCTTGCAGTTCTTTGATGGTAGGTCAAGACCTTCCATATTTTGTTTACCACAATGCTCTCCTGCCCTCACCAGCCAATCTCCGTGTTTCTAGATATAGAACCACTCTCTTCCATCCAAACAGAAGCAGTATTGTGTCTGCCATGAACAAGGAACCCTCTCTTCACATTTCCTCATGCTTGTTGCAGTTTTCAATATGGTTTAGTCTAGTTCATGTTATTGCTGAGTTAGGTTAAATGCAAATGCTACATCCTCATTTACAAAGCCAATGCCTTCTGAGTTCCTTGTTGACTACATTTTCAGGGCCTAGAACTGAATCTGAACAACAGGGCTACCCACTGGCTCTGCAAAACACATTGCAACTCAGGGTGCACTGAAAAAAAAACACCTGGGATTACTCAGACAGTAGTCAGAAAATGTAAACATCTTACAAGACTAGAACTTCAATTTTCACCCATATAGCTATTAGATAAGGAATGACTGCAGAAAAAATTACATTATTAAACTTCTTATGAAAGCAACAGATTAACCAGTCTTGAAGAAAAACAAACATGTTTACAAATGGTACCATTTATACTGTCAACTAGGAACAAGACCAAGCCTTTACATTTTCATTTTGTTTTTATTTAATATTCATTTTTGTTAAACCTTCCGTTTCTATTATCTTTGTTTCTGTTCATGTCACCATGCTCAGTATAAGTTTGGATTTCATGTCTACTTAGTAGCCTTACTCAGTTGTACCCAAGGCTTTGCTGTACAGTAAGAAACTCTAAAATGGCTGACTTTAAATGTGACATTTAAAGCAATGATACAAAAAAAACCCCACAGTTGGCTCAGCTTCTCTACACTATAGAAAGATTTGTCAAATTAAAGAGTTAAGATTCATTAAAGAAATAGATATTGAAGAAAACAAAGAGTTTGGTGCCTTCAGACAAATCTTTAGAAGGGAAATCTAAGCATCTTTGAACTGCACAACATCACAGAGAAATTCAAGCCCAATAAAGATGCCTGAGATTCTGCTCAGAAGCTTAGAAATACCAATGCTGGTTTTCATTTCTGATGTTTCCATCTGCTTTTTATGTTATTTTTGGCCATTTAAATGATTTGCATAATTACAATTATTGTGAAACAGCCTAATGCAGTGATTTGATGCCTATAAAATGTCATGGAGTTGGAGTAATGATAGATTAGAAAAGTAAAATTTAGTATATTCTTCACAGGCTGAATACACCTCAGTATTTTTCAGTGCCTTTATTCTTTGTTACGGTGAATCAAATGAGGTTTTTCATATAGCAGTCAGACCTCTTGACAACCAAGTTCTGTAGATGTTTTCAGCAAATTGAAAGAACTTTTATTTACTTCAGATGAAATAAAAATTGGATTCAATTTCACTTTTCATGTAGTTGACATTAACACACACAGAAAATAATTCAGAAAATGACTGAATTAAATAGTTGGCAAAATTAGATAAGGTTAATGATCTGGTTTAGCCTCACATTTAATGTGCCTACTGAGACTACTTTTCACAGAAATTTATTGGGTGTTTATTGTATATACAATAAGACATAAACCAAACTTATTAATAGCATAAAAGAAAACCAAGTTTTGTTTCTGAGCATTAAATATAGCTACTTACAGCAGCAACAAATGCAAAAATATTTGAAGGAAAACCAGTGAGATCTCAAATTTTTTTTGAATACTATATTATTACTCATTTGCATAGATTATAGTTATGGGTTCTTGTTTGCATTTTAATGAATATGGATCCCACTAGAGCAATAAATAGTGACAAGTTTATTCACAAAGTGCAACTAAATTATGCTTATTATGGATTTTTTTTTTATTTCTTCTTGGAAATATGGGTTATAAAGCTAAAATACATATATTTGCAACAGCCAGTCTCAATTTATGGCCATTTACATCACAAGGTACACTTTTATATATTTTCATGGATTTCATAAACATTTTATAGATTATTTCTTGAAGTAAACTTTAAAATAATGCACAGCACAACATATTTCATGCTAACTTTTACAGACTTTTTTTTTTAGTTGTTTATGATGACATACTTATACTGTGATTAAGCTATCATTAAAATAGCTTAAAGAAATTATATAATGCAATAATAGTGATGCATTTTAGCAATGAGTTTTTCTGGACTTTTTTTGTGAAAATGTCCAGGTCCTTAAATGTTGCTAACAGGAATACAGAATTTTAGTCTTCATCTACTTACCATCCACCTGAAAAAATGTTAGGCTTAATTTTTTCTACATGACTCTAATATTGTCAAAAACATTTGGACTGACTTGGCATTCTTGGAAATGGATTGCCATAAAATCTGTATCTGGGTCACAAAGCATTTATATAAAAATATTCTCCTTCAAATCCTAATTCCAGTATCTTGGTATTCAGTTTGCCCCTTTACGTCAACCTCACAGTGCTGTGGACCTTGGTATAACACACATATACATATATTTGAACATGCATATGCATATATCATATACATACACTTACATATATATATGCATATGCGTACATATATGAATATACGTACATAAGTATATACACACATATACTCATATATCTCTATATGCTAACCAAAGATCACTCAGGAAAAGAACATGATAAAAGAGAGCACCTTTTTGAGTATTTGTGATTGGGACATCATAAAGTCCCAGTCACAAATTTCAGTTTCATATTTGTGATTGGGACTTTCAGTGGGCACAAACGGAAACACAGGAGGTTCCCTCTGAGCATCAGGAAACACTTTTTTTACTGTGAGGGTGACTAAGCACTGGTACAGGCTGCCTGGAGAAGTTGTGGAGTCTCCATCCTTGAAGATATTCAAAAGCCATCTGGTCATGGTCCTGGGCAATTGCCTCTAGGTGGAAAGGGGATTGGACCAGATAACCTCCAGAACTGCCTTCCTATCTCAACCACTCTTTGATTCTGTGATAAAAGCCCATTTGATACCTAGTCTTAAAACAGGGTCTTCCTAACCTCTTGATTCCATAGTTATCTAACTTATGTTTATGAGTTGTGGTGCAGTGTTGTTGTTCACAGAGTCCTCAGATCAAAAGGAACTGTGGAGATTTCCTTGTGTCAGTCGCTTCCCATGGTAGTTCCATCACAAAGACCACTGGTCCTATTCAGAGCCAGCATAGCTGAACAGAAACAAAGATTCCAACTGGGTTGGGTAAAGGCCTAACAGTTTGGAAACTATTAAAAAGTCCCATTTCCTATGTCCTTTTCCTAGCTTTCTCTTATCTCACTTTCATTCTCCTAATCCAGTCTAAAAAGATAGATCTTATTTAAGGAATGAATTAAGAGCATGCATTAACTGCAGTTTACATCCAGAACAAAACCCAGGCTAAAAAAAATAAGCCCCCCTACATATAAACACAGACAAACATGGTAAACAAACACCTATTAACTCTATGGAAATGCATATCAAGCAGTCTAGCAAGATGAAAAAGACAGTATCTCTGAGAAACTTCAATTTAGTGACCAGGCACAAAGAGTAGGATAAATGACGAAACGATGCATTCTGCAATGTTTCAGTTGGCTAAAAATCACGTTTATTGTCTGGTTTTTTTTGAATTAAATTTGTTTTATGGTGGTGCTTATGAATAATAAAACAAGTACTAAAGAAAAAGGCCATAAAAGAACTAATGTCTGAAACTTCACTGGTCTTAGGCAGGTTACAATTTGCATCAGTTTACGGTGTTTTTAATGCTCAGATATTGCAAGCTCCATGTCCTGTGAGTATTTAAACAAACATGACCTACATAGTTAATTTTTTTTTTTTTCTAAAGCTAAAATATGAACCTGCCCAATATCTATCAGAAAATGAAACATGAGATCTATACCTGTGCACAGAATTCTCAGCAAGTATTGATCAGTTTTAAATACTTGACCATATATGTACTCTTTTCTTACTACAATTTTTCTTAACATCCCCATGAAACGTTATTCTTAGCCATTAGGTATTCTGAGAAGTGTATTAACAGACCTGTAGTATATTATCTGATGCTCTAACTGTACAATTACTGTGTTCAGATCATGTTGTGAAAAGCTTCACTGCTCATTCATCGTCAATCTTCTGTGAAGCAAACAGAGCAAATGATTATATTCATGATTCTTAATAGCACACTATTTCTTTGTGTTTATGGGAAATATCTAACTTTGACTTGTGAATTTTGGAACATTTGAACCAAACCTTTCTCTCAGTTGCAGGATGTTGTGTGAACCTCACATATATTAAAAGCAAAATGGCTCTAAACCCTCTGGAATACGATCCTTCCTCCCAGACTCACACCCATTCCAAGTTTGCTTACATTTTTATTTGAAATGATACAGTAAAGTAGTATTTTCGACTTTTCAACATAAATGCCACCTGTCAATTCGAAGGGAACACTATGAACCTATAAAGAATGCTCATTGTGGAGATTTCTAAAGATAACCGGATAGCGTTTCAATCATCAAGAATTTTTCTGTATTGTCTGTAATTCTGAGGGAGTGTACATGTGAGCTCTGAGAGCTTTTCTGAATGTTGGTGTCAGGTCGCCTAGAACACTGTGTTATCTTAACACCTAATATAGAATCTATTATAGTTGCTGAGGTATGTCACACTGTCTTTACTATGAATAAATAAAGTATATCACACAGAAATAATGAAGGAAAGTGGAAACAAATTCTTTTGTTAGTAAATATGAAGGAGAGAAGAATCTCTCTGCACTAAATTCAGGGTCATGTCTGCATACTCCTTTAGAGTCATGCACGTCTCATTACACCGGAGTCAAAGAATGGTATCTGAAGCATGATGAACTTAGTTCCATGAGTAGCCCAGTTAAGTAGACGTGATATAAAATTCAAACACATGTGAGGAAGATTTTCAAAATCTGAAATCTAGTATAAGATAAGCATTCTGACCTCTTAGGTCTGTTACAGAAATCCATGCACATGATAAAAAAAAATAAAGGCATCATTTTCCATAATATTTTTCATAAATAGCATTAAATGAATAAGTAATATCACAATATACCTTGTAAAATATTATTACTATTTGACAGTCATAATTAGCCTCAAGATTGAAAAGTCATACAAGGATTGATTGTAGCAACTTATTTTCCAGTAATAATGCTTTGTATTTTCAGAGGAACGGTGACATTCTCAGGGCTTAATAACTACGGTTACATTTTATTCTACTCGTCATCGATGTCCAGTATTTTAAGTGGTTATTTTACTCCAAAAACTAGAGATTAAGAGTACATGAACGCCTCAGGTTTTTATTTAATCAGTGCCAGCAGTTCAGTTCCTTACTGTTCAAACTGATAAAACTGCAACAGCTTCTCAGCTGATGGAAATCTGAAGAACTGCCTTTACTTCACTGGGGAATTATTAACCTACATCTCTTTAAGAGATGGGCACAGTTTACCATCCCTTTTTACATCTTCATGGTTCAACATTTTCAGTGGAACCAAATGAGAGAAGAACCTCTGGAAGGCTTTCACTGAACGTAAAAAGGAGGTTTAAACATTCACAAAGGAGAACTTGTGGAGTGATCACTGGAGGTGAGCAAATATTATTTAGTCTTGTACTACCTCAGGATTTTCAAATCTAGCTCTTACAACTGCTAGAGTTTATAATTCTTTCTGAAAGGTATCTATAAATGTTTAACAACTCCCTGAAACATAATAGCTTTTTTCATGTAAATATTGGAATGTCAACAATAGTTACTCATGTTATTTGGTTTTCATTCTTTTCCTTAATTTTTGATCAAAATTACTTACAAAGGAAATTAAAAAAATCTAGAAAATACATATATAATTATTTTTCAGCTATAGAAAAATTACACAGAAATATGAAAATAAATATTTGAGGTGAATTCTTTCTCAAGGGGAAAGTTGTACTTCATTATGCCAATGTAGTGCCTATGGACTGGTTCCTCTCAATAAAGAAGATAAAAATGAACATAAAGTGCATCCATTGGTGAATATATTAAGATAAAATATGGCAGGATCATGGTAGAGGTCTCCTGTTCCCTAAACATTTGCGAACATACAGCGTCACTCTGCTCACACCACCTTCTAGCTCCATATTGCTCTGTGCTACATGTCTCAAAATAAGTTTGCTTTTTTTTCAAATACCTTATCTTGGAAATTGTACAAGTTCATAACATTTTTCTTATGGTGAAGTACAAAATGAACCAGAGAATGATTATAAAGACACAGCTCTGTATTAGCCAAAATCCTGTAACTGAACAAAGTAATAGCTTGTACAAATGGAACAATATGGTGAATAATTCCCATAGAGAGTCACATATACTCAGTCTGTGTTACAAGTGACAAATTTAAGTTCTTTGGAAAGAGAAGACTCTTTCACATTTTTTTTGTGCAGTGAGATTATTTTTAGAAAGACAGGATCTATGAAGAGTGAATAGCCTTTCAAATGCTTCCTAGAGTCCTGACAGCTTTCAGTCCTGACATTTTTTCTCCTAGCTCTTTAAATGACTTGTCAGTTTCCCGGCTTTTGGCAGACAGATGCTTGTACACTCATCACTGAGTCTTTGGCATCCCATTTCTCCCTGCCCCTGTCAATAATCACTCCCAAGCTTGGCAGATACTGCTGGCTTCTCCCTTACTGCTGATTTGCTCACTTTAAAATAGCTGCTCCCATTTCTGTGTCTGGAATCTGTTGCATTTTGTTTAGTGCTCTTCTCCACAGCACAGGAATCCTCTCCCGTCATGTCATTCCCTGCTAATGTCACTCCTCTTCTGCCTTGCTCTAATGAGCTATTTAGTTTCCTGATGTGTGGTGACTGTCACTATCAATGTTTTCAGTGCTTACCAGTATGCTGATTCCTTAAGTCTCACATGATCATGAGAACTCAGTTTGAAATATGAGTGGCTGGCTGGTGGAAGACACAGGTACATACTGTCTGTATTTTGAAAATATCCTGTAAGCCTAAATGTACCTGGGTGGCTGTTTGCCTTAAAAATTCAGGGATAGACACAGTGTTCTATAAGCTAGTAATTGTAATGGTCTTTGAAATACAGATTGTGCTTCTACAAAATTTTCCAAATTTCAGAAATGTTTGCACCTCTCAAAGCGCATAACCAACACAGCTTTTTTTAGGGAATCCTGTTTTATAGCTTTTTAATTCTTTTAGGCAGGCTGTTCTAAAATAGAAATTATAGGATACCAAATGTCACATTTATTAATTGAATGGGGGACTGATGTGATGTTTAAAAAAACTGCTTGGGTAATCACAAAACTTAGTGGGGAAAGTGGATATTCTTCACCTTCAGGAAGAGATCAAATATGGTTGTTTGCACTCACAGAGTGACTGTTCTGGGCCTTCTAATAAGGCTTTATTTCACAGGTAATTTAGAAACATATACTTTTTCCATAAGGTACAATTATAAGCAAGAAAGAGTATTTCCTTACCGTCAAGTCTGAGAGCTATTTTCTAAATCATCTTTCAACTTCAACCAGGCTTGGTAGGTCAGAGTCCACCACATGCAGGTTGTTATTACTGGAAATCGGAAGCAACTAACTGGTGCAGCAGTTGTTTCATGAAAAAAAGTAAGAGTGGAGGGCTGTAAATAGTAAAACTTCAGGAGAAGAACTCACTAGATATTGGGTGTTGCCCAGGTAATCTGTAACTCAGTTTCTCTCTCCAATGAAACGCTGTTCATTAAATGAACCTATTTGTTCTTTAAGAGGGGAAAATGAATGCACCAAGCACCAGAAGTTTTAGATCTATTTTCCCAGATTCCTGTGTGGTGTATGAGGTCAGTGTATTATGTATGGACCCTTAAAATTGAAAACTGGCCTTCTTGTCATCATATTGTTGAAGATAAATTTAATAGGTAATTAGTTTGCTAAGTAAAACCTCTTACTGATGTGCTTCCCCATGATGTCTAATATTTATATCTTGAACTGATCTTGTAATAGTTCATTTTGCTTTGTACAAAATAGTTTCTTTTGTATTTGTTACACATAAGTGGTATGAAATCATGTATATGAACTTGAAGAAGCAGTTTTCAGATGTGTAGCTCTGCAAAGTTTTTGTATCTATTATTTAGGTATACTCACTTGAATTGATGTGTTTTTCAAAAATACCGAAGACCCGCTATTTCCATTTGAGTCAAGTACTTCTGTGAATCCTACACATCACCCAACTCTCGTGTCACTCCTGGGTCCAAGTGATAAAGGCGGCACTTATTAAAACATCTATGAAAAATTCACCTGTTGCTTTACTATATCTGAAAAACAGAGAAGTAACCTGTCTTTATTTTTTTTTATATTGATTTGTGAAAATACTTGGATATCAAAGTGGCTTGTTACTTATTTAACTGTGCAAGGTATTGAAGTTTCCATTTCTTTACATAAGCTTTTCCAGGTTAAGGAGCATTCAGATCCTAAATTTGTTGTATCGCTTGTCCTGGGAGAAGAGACTGACACCCGCTTCGTTACAACCTCCTTTCAGGTAGTTGTAGAGAGCAATAAGGTCTCCCCTGAGTGTCCTCTTCTCCAGGCTAAACACCACCAGTTCCCTCAGCTGCTCCTCCTAAGACTAGTGCTCTAGACCCTTCACCAGCTCCGTTGCCCTTCTCTGGACACGCTCCAGCACCCCAATGTCTTTCTTGTAGTAAGGGCCCCAAAACTGAACACAGTACTCAAGGTGCGGCCTCACACCGCACACTTGCGGTGCCAAGTACAGAGGGATGATCACTTCCCTAGTCCCTGTGGCCCCACTATTGCCGACACAAGCCAGGATGCCATTGGCCTTGTTGGCCACCTGGGCATGCTGCCGGCTCATATTCATCTGGCTGTCAACCAACACCCTCAGGTCCTTTTCCACTAGGCAGTTTTCCAGCCACTTTTTCCCAAGCCTGTAGCATTGCATGGGGTTTTTATGGCCCAAGTGCAGGACCTGGCACTTAGCCTTGTTGAATCTCATACAATTGGCCTCAGCCCATTGACCCAGCCTGTCCAGACCCCTCTGTAAAGCCTTTCTACCCTCAAGGAGATGAACACTCCTGACAAGCTTGGTGTCACCTGCAAACTTGCTGATGGCACATCCCGTCACCAAGACCATTGATGATGATTCCATCAGCAAAAGATGTACCCAAACACTTCAGTTCAACCAATGAATTTTTTATGCTGACATAAACAGCAAAAAAAAAAAAAAAAAAAAAAAAAAAAAAGCCCCAAGCTCAAATTATGTTTAGCAGAAGCAGACCTCTTAAAGAGAGTATTTGAGTTAATGATAAAATACATTAACACATTTATCCTGGGTGTAATTCTATAGTCTTTGTACTTTTCATCCAAGGAAAAAAGCTCTCAAGGCATGCCAGAATAGTGCCATTATTGAAGATAACAAAGTTTCATGGAGCTCTTTATCACATTCTTCTGCCTCAATGGGAAGAGTGCTTCAGTAAAAAGTGGTAATTATAAGAGATACACCTAGGCACTGCATAAAATTCATGTCTCCTCTAAAATATTGAGTGTTGGAGATTATGATAACAGAAAAAACAGGACTTCGAGGTGAAATAAGAACTGATTTGCCCTCACTTTTCTGTAAGATACTACAGTATCACAGAATTACAGAATGATGGGGGTTGGAAGGGACTTCTAGAGATCATCTAGTCCAACCCCCCCTGCTAAAACAGTTTCACCTAGAGCAGGTTGCATAGGATCATGCCCAGGTGGGTTTTGAATATGTCCAGAGAAGGAGACTCCGCAACCTCTCTGGGCAACCTGTTCCAGTGCTCTGTCAAAATAAAGTTGTTTTTCCTCATTTTCAGATGGGACTCCTGTGTTCCAGTTTGTGCTCATTGCCTCTTGTCCTGTCACTGGGCACCACTGAAAAGAGTCTGGCCTCATCTTCTTGACACCCGCCCTTTAGATACTTATAAGCATTGATAAGATCCCCTCTCACATTTCTCTGCTCCAGGCTAAGCAAACACAGGTCTCTCAGCCCTTCCTCGTAAGAGAGGTGCTGCAGTCTCCTGATCATCTTTGTATCCCTTTTGCTGGACTGTCTCCAGTAGTTCCTTGTCTTTCTTGAACTGAGGAGCCCAGAACCGGACACAGTATTCCAGATGTGGCCTCACTAGGGCGGAGCAGAGGGCAAGGAAAACCTCCCTCGGCTTGCTCGCCATGCTCTTTTTAATGCACCTCAGGAGACCATTGGGTGCCTTGGCCACAAGGACACACTGCTGGATCATGGTGAACTTCTCATCCACCAGGACTCCCAGATCCCTTTCTGCAGAGCTGCTTTCCAGCAGGTCAGACCCTAACCTGTACCAGTGTGTGGGGTTATTCCTTCCCAGGTGCAGGACCTTACATTTGCCCTTGTTGAACTTCATTTCATTCCTCTCCGCCCTGTCCAGACCTCGCTGAATGTCAGCACAGCTTTCTAGTGTGTCAGCCACCCCTCCCAGTTTTTTATCACCAGCAAACTTGTTGAGGGTATGCTCCGTCCCCTCATCCAGGCCGCTGATGAATATGTTGAACAAGACCGGACCCAGTACTGACCCCTGGGGAACACCACTACTTACAGGCCTCCAACTGGACTCTGCGCCACTGATCACAACCCTCTGAGCTCTGCCAGTTCTCCGTCCATCTCACTCTACACCCATCTAACCCACACTTCCTAAGCTTACCTATGAGGATATTATGGGAGACTATCAAAAGCCTTGCTAAAGTTGAGGTAGACAACATCCACTGCTCTCCCGTCATCCACCCAGCCAGTCATGCCATCATAAAAGGTTATCAGATTGGTCAAGCACAATTTCCCCACGGTGACTCCATGTTGACCACTCCTGATAATCAGAGGTGTCATCCAGAATGTCACCTTTCCAGGGATGGAGGTGAGGCTGACTGGCCTTAGTTTCCCAGGTCTTCCTTCTTGCCCTTTTTTAAGACTGGAGTGACGTTGGCTTTCCTCCAGTCCTGAGGTACCTCTTTTGTTCTCCAGGACCTTTCAAAGATGACGGAGAGTGGCTTCGCAATAACATCTGCCAGCTCCCTCAGCACTCGTGGGTGCATCCCATCAGGGCCTATGGATCTGTGGGTGTTGAGTTTGCTTAAATGATCTCTAACCCGATCCTCCTCAACCAAGGGAAAGTCTTTGTTTCTCCAGACTACTTCTCCTACCTCCAGGGTCTGGGATTCCTGAGGGCCGCCCTTAGCAGCAAAGACTGAAGCAAAGAAGGCATTCAGTAACTCTGCCTTCTCTGTATCCTCCATCACCAGGGCACCCGTCTCATTCAGCAGTGGGCACATATTTTCCCTAGTCTTCCTTTTGCTACTGATGTACTTGAAGAATCCCTCCTTGTGGTCCTTGACATTTCGTTCCAGATTTAATTCCAAGTGGGCCTTAGCCTTCCTTGTTGCATCCCTGCATACTCTGACAATGTTTCTATATTCCTCACAAGTGGCCAGTCACTTTTTCCACATTCTGTAAGCTTCCTTCTTCCATTTGAGTTTTTCCAGAAGCTCCTTGCTCATCCATGCAGATCTCCTGCCTCCTTTGCTTGATTTCTTACTCATGGGGATAGACTGATCTTGAGCTTGGAGGAAGTGTTGCTTGAATCTGTATTTAGCAAGGAAAGACATATTTCAATCATTAGTAAGATACCCTCACATCCTGCCCCCAGAAATTTAATATTAACCATGTTACCAACAGGATTATCACATTAAGATGGGAAATGCCAACAAAAGATTACTTTGCAAATGTAACCATAGCCAGTGTGTGGACAGCTTTTAGCTCAAGAGTTACATGAACTGATATGATGTCACTCATATTTGATACATCAATGCTGGCCTCAATGTCTTTGATCATTTGATTGGGTAAATGTGACAGAAAAAGAAGAGAAAGTATGTAATTGAAGCAATAGAAGAAAGTAGATTCAGCCAGATGTTAGAAGCCAACAAAGATAAAATTGTAATACCCAAAGGTTCACTGTCATGAGAGCAATAGAAGGAACTTCAGTAGTAATTCTCTGTCTCATAAAAAGTAACATAGAACCATCCAACTCTCTATATACAAGGTACATTCATCTTCTATGTAACTGAGAAACAGTGTAGAAATAATAAAGTAAACTCCTTTTTACTAATGGTACTGACTTTATTGTTAATTACTTCGTAGATATAATAAGCATTTCTGAGAGTATAAAACAAAAACTATGTCCGTTTTAAATCATACAGTAGCACAGGAAAGGTTTTGATTATTTAATAAATCATAGAATCATTACAGAACGGTTCGGGTTGGAAGGGACCTTAAAGACCATCTAGTTCCAACCCCCTGCCATGGGCAGGGACACCTCCCACTAGACCAGGTTGCTCAAAGCTTCATCCAGCCTGGTCTTGAACACTTCTAGGGATGAAGCAGTTGGTGCTAAGTGTCCAGTGTCCACACTTTGCCCATTCTGGGAAGCTTTGCTTCAGACTAACTGGAGTTTCCTCTTGTGGACTGCATGCCCATTGCCATTGTAAGCATGTTAAACGTGACTCTGCAGCACACCTTTCAGTGTAGTTTCATCCAGTTACTCTGAGGTAACTCTGTGACATGAACCAAAGTGCGGTAAGTGGGAACAAATGGAAGATTCATATAGAAGTTGCACTTCTGGTATGAACTAAACACTTAGATATACCAAGACTCACATTAAGATTATAGTCATCTAGGTCCTTCTTTGATTCTCAAAGGTTTACTTGCTTGCTTGTTTCACCTGAGGATCTTCCTGGAAGCTCCCACCAAATTCCAATAATTCCAATCTGAATTCTTGGTGTTGGTTAATTAAAAAACAAACAAACAAACAAAAAAAAAAAAAAAACAAAAAAAACCAAAAAACAAAACCAAAACCAAACTAGATCCCTGGGCTCATAAAATAATGTGAGATCAATTTCAGGTTAAAATGTTCTTAACTGTTTATTGTTTTCTTACATCCTTAACTTTCTGAGTCCTTTTCATCTGAAATACATGTTTATGAAAACATTCTTTTGTTGTGTGTCTCTCAGTATTCCTATGATGCCAATTCTGAAGGGAAAGTATAGCTTCCACACTTGTGTGAGCAGCGATAGAAGCTTGTCCATGACAGCTGCAAGCTGGATTTCGTAATTCATGAAAAGGATGTCTTACATAGAGCTTATTTTTGGGAGGTACTGACTCAGATATACAGACTGGTTATGGGCAGGTGTGAGGTTCTTGCTTGTTTGAATGTGAATCAACTGCAGCCAAGAAGCCATTAACTTTGTCTGGCACTGTGCCTAAACTAACACAGTTGTCCTCTTAAAAAAAAAAAAAAAGACGCAAACAAATAGAGCATGCAGTCAAAAGTTGGCTGCAACTTTAATTGCAAACAGTAGTTTAGAAAAACTGAAATACATCATTTCTTACTGTATTTCAAAGAGAACTACTATTTTGACTCATACAGAGTCAATATATTTTAAAATATGACTTTAATCAAACTATGTAAGTCCACACAAAACAGTTTCATCTATCTCTATGTTCTTTCATTAGAAGTTAACAAAATGAATGGTGCTTACAGGAATCATTCCCTAAAATGCATAATCCTCTCTTCATTCTTTCCACAGCCCAGAATTTTTATTATGTGTTGAATGTCTGCTGGCATTTAATACTCATTATCTGAAAGCAAATATCTTGAAGGATTTCAGAAGTGACCGTAATGATGTCCTTAGATGTCCATTGGAAGATAATGAGTGTTCTAACAACTGTGTTGTGAAGGGCAAGCATATGAAAAATACGTAGAATTTCTAAAATGCATTGACAGATTGATTGATGAGATATGGTCAAATTGCTAAGGAGAACTGCAGAGAATACAGTGTCGTTACCTGATAATAAATCGACTGGAAATACCAAAGGAAATGCAAGCCAAGCCTGCGATATTAGTCTAGTAGTCTAGTCAAGGCCCACATTTCTACTTTTATTGATTTTTAGAAATGATCATTTGTTCCATCTTGGGTATGACTGTCAGCATGGGACTGAACCTGTTATCTATGATAAGCTTTTGCTGAGCAAAACAATGAACTGAAAAATATCTGTCACCTTTAATCACTATTTGCTCTTCAATTCCTACACAGGAAGGCATTAAGCCACAATGAGAGGTAGTTCCAAACCACTTCAGCTGTGAGAAAAGCCTGCTCTTAAAGGTGAATTCCAAAAAACATTTTATTTCTCAGCCCTTTAATCAATAAATAGTAAAAAGTTCTGATTTTTTTTTATAAGCAGTCAAGCTAGCTCTTTAGTTCAGCACCTCAAATATGGTGGTTGGAATGTTTATACTCCTACAGACTTGATCAAATTTCATGCAAGACTTGATTTTGCAATGCTGCATTAATGTGGTAGGGGTTTTTAAACCAAAATCTCTGTGACTTTCTTGATTTTTGCTATATTTTTATGACTTATTATTTCTACTAATCATACTGATTCTGCTGACACCATCTGACATACTTCACTTTAATCAGCCTTAACCTTTGCCAGGGTTCGGGGAGCAGGAGATCCACTCTGAAAACTGAGGAACAGTAACCAGACCCTTGACAGCAGCCTTCCTCCTACACCATGCTGTTTTATCAGAAGTTCAGTGAAGCGGAGTCTGAATTGATATCGCCAAAGAAAAGACAGACTGGGTTTAGGTTAGAGTCAAGCAACACTTGTATTTTGCTCTGTGTAGATTTTTGGGGTTGAGTTTTCTCTGAATCCCACTTGGATACATTTAACTTCCTAAATTGTCCCGTCCTAGATGTTTTCTTTTGTTCTGGAGCCTGACAGCCTCACATACTGAAAGCTTACTTGGCCATTCACTGCAAGCAAAATAGAACAGATAATTTAAGAAAAACTTAATCTATATCCTAGAGAAGGACCTGGGAAAATGTATCTCTGGGAAGTTTTTAGAGGCAAGGGATAGAAACACAGGGGCTACAGTGCTTACCAAGGCATAGGTCCAGCAGCCTGATTCCAAGGCGTCCCCATAATATTAATTTCTTTTTTTTAACTCTTACTGAAAAAGCATTCACAACTCAGTACAGCCTGTGGTTGTCAGCCCATGCCATAGCTGTGGTAAAGTAGCCAATTTTAGAGCTCATGAAATGCAAGTAGACCAAGAGCCACAAGCTGGCTTCCCCTGATCTATCCTGTTCATCAGCCCAGGAAGGATACTGCTCTTTAAATGTGAGAGCGTGGATTGGAATTTTGTCACATTTACAAGTAATGCATCTTTTTTATTCAGTTTGTAGACTAATTATAGCTTTAAACGTTGAGCATGTTAATGCAGTACAGGGTTGGACTGTGTCCAGTATTCCCATAATAAAAACTTGTTTTAAGGTTTTCTATCTCAGACGTTGAAATGCAATTTGGATGCAACCTGACATATGTGAATTTCATTTTGGGAAGAATGTTTACACTTGCTATGACTAAGGTGTGATTGGTTTCTTTCTTTTTCTAATTACTTATAGGTCCATAAAAGGTTTTTCTACAGACAGTTTCTCATTTGCAACCACAGACACACACAAGAAACTGCTACATTCTATTTTATAAGAAATATAACCGTTGAAATACAGAATCCTGCTTTGTGTTTTTCATAGACAGAAATAAAACCCCTGATTTAATTTACACTGTAATTATTTTTCCTTAAAATAAGGATTATTATTTTACTAAGAATCTTCAGATACAGCTCCACCTTGTTAAACAAGTTCTAAAATCCAGGAAGCATTAAAAAAGATTTAATGAAAAGCGGACCTAAAGTAGATCTTAGTATCTCAATATTTTGAACAGTGAGAACGTATGTTTATTTTCTCAAATTTAGGTTGGCATACTTATTTTATAATGAAAAAATAATGTATTTCTGTGTCTTTTTGACAAATAGTCAAGATTCTTTTTCAAGGCAAACTGTGTCAAGAAGTTTTTTTCCATAGAGTCAAGTCCATTTTTTCCATTTTGATATGGACAGGAGACACTATTTACAATGCCACTGCAGAGTTTGTGTGAATGAGTGAACTGCAAATTACAAACACTTAATAAAGGTTATACTATAGATGCTGATATGGATCATCATTAAATTCACAACAGGTGAAACCAATCAGTCCTCATTCGCACTGTACTTATTTTTGACTCTTACTTTACAAAGGAAAACTTACTGAAATAAATGAGATTGTATATGAACAAAGAATAAGAAAAGCGTTATTCTAACTGGGGAATGTGCCTTATCAAAGCTGATCTTGGAACATCATAGCTGATCTTGGAAGACAGAATGAAACATGCATATTGTTTTTTATTTCTTAATGTTCTTTTCTTTTTTTTTTCCAACCAAAAGACTTGAAAGGTAGGTTTTGTTGGAAAAAAAGAACCAAAAAACCCCACACCACCAAAAACCAGCCCTCAAGTCTCATTTTTATTTTTAATAATTGCAGCTGAGCTTCTGTTTGGTCAAAATTTTGCTTTTGCTTTCCCTATTAAACTGCCTTAATGTTAACCCTTGACTTTTCACACTGTTACCCTTCCCATTCTCTCCCCCATCCTACTGCCATGGGACTGAGTCAGTGGCTGGGTGGAGCTTAGTTACTGGCTGGGGTTAAACCATGACAGTGGTATACTTCCATTTCTACAGCTTTAAAAGGATTAAAAAAACCAAACAAACAAACAAACAAAAACAAACAAACAAAAAAAAACCAAAACAAAACAAAACAAAACAAAACAAAAAGAAAAACCGAAAAACCAAACCCAAAAACCTCATTTTGTTAGGTAAATTTCAGTTGGGAACATGCTTTTCTAAAGAGTGAAGGAGTTACCAGAATAAATTTTTGTACATGCTCAGAAAAATTAGACATGTTAAGTTTAAACCTAGTTAGTTATACGGGCTTTTTTTCACTTAAATACATACACTTTATTTAGACATTCAGCTTTTTAAATTTAGCTCCTAAAAGGCAATCCTGAGAATAAACATCTAGAAAACATAAAATGGCAAAGAGGGTGTAGACATTACCAAAAAAAATCCCGTCTTCATTTTGATTTTTCTAAATGATTTGTTGATATTTCTATGTGGACTTGGAAACAGCTAGTGTTATGTCAAAATATATATATGTGCATATATATACGTATACATATACAAAGTATAAGTGCAAATATTTAGATATTCTGGAAGACAGATGAAGATAGAATGTGTCTAACTGTAGTATGTGTGTATGAAATGTTTAATATGGCTACCTAATATAATTTTAAAATTAATAGGGAAAATTACACTAGCAGAGAGGAATTTACAAAAGTTTATCCTTCCTTTGTGTTTTGCATTTATTCTGTCAGAAGAAATCCTCTTGCTAGTAAGCAGGATATATAACAGGTTAATTCTCAAGAATATACAGAATTCATCAAAAAAGTAAAACAAAAATTCAGCTGTCAAGGTAAAGCAGAACTGTTCTGGAACAGAAGCGGGATTCAGAAACAGCTGGGGCTTGTGTACCAGCTTGTGCTTCACAAGCACTCTTGTCATTCTCATCTTAAGTTCTCTCACAAAAAGGACAGAGCATCATAAACTCTTACAGTTGCAAAGAAAGCACTTGAAAAGAGTGTAAGAGATGGAGCAATATGCAATGTACCTGAACAGCAATGGAAGCAGTTTGTTTCATGAAAGCAGTGGGTTAATTCAGCTACTCAATAGTGGCAATTTAAATGCCCAACTTGTCTACTGTTACCACTCCTTTACTTGGAAGAATTATTAAATGGCAGAACTAACATGTATCAGCACAGCAATCTGTTTTGGTGTTCTAAGTGGACCAGGGAAAGCCATTAAAAATGCTCACTGTGACTCTTCCTGTGAAAGGAAAGAAGCCTTGGGGTCTTACTCATGCTCCGCAGTTACTCCACAGCAGTGAACCTGGAAGAGCTATGCAAGGTTGTGCCTCGAATGTGACAGCTTTGCACAGTCTACAGTGACCACTTGCATTTTGAGCAAAACTGAATAAACTTTTCATCTTATAATTTTAACCTTCAGGATAAAAGGAGAGGTTTTAAATACTTGCCAGATATTCTAAAATGTTTTATTCATCAAGAAATACAATAGTGTCTAAGAAGATATAAACTCAGTCTTTTCTAACTATTGCTTGCTTCTTGTGATGGACAGAAGGGGCTCTCACCCTATCACCAAAATACAGACCTTTCTGCCACTAAGTGGCCTTCTTAGATCTACTTAAGCAGCAAGCTTTGCATAAAAACTTATTAAATCCTAAATGATGAGAAAAAAAGCACCATTCACTGGCTACATAAATTTGATAGGAACTTCTGTAAAAATTGTCTAATAGAAGTTTGTAATGTGCCTCAAGGAGCAATCAAATAACATCCTAACCACAGGAAAAGCTATCTTCCCTGTGATTACCAGTGCACATCAAATATGTTATTTCTAAACTTGATCAATGAGTTTCTATTAAACATTTTTATTAAACTACCTTTATCTTAACCCATGAGTTTTCTCACTGTTACAGCAGTCAACATGCTGGAGGGAAGGGATGCCATCCAGAGGGAACCGGACAGGTTTGAGAGATGGGCCCATGTGAACCTCATGAAGTTCAACCAGGCCAAGTGCAAGGTCCTGCACCTGGGTCACAGCAATCCCAAGCACAAATACAGGCTAGGTGGAGAATGGCTTGAGAGCAGCCCTGAGGAGAAGGACTTGGGGTGCTGGTGCATGAAAAGCTCAACATGAGCTGACAATGTGCACTCACAGCCCAGAAAACCAACCACATCCTGGGCTGCATCAAAAGAAACATGGCCAGCAGGTCAAGGGAGATGATTCTGCCCCTCTGCTCCACTCTGGTGAGACCCCACCTGAAGAACTGCGTCCAGTTCTGGAGCTCCCAACATAAGAAGGACATGGACCTGTCCAGAGGAGGGCCACAAAGATGATCAGAGATCTGGAGCACCTATGCTATGACAGGCTGAGACAGCTGGCGTTGTTCAGCCTGGAGAAAAGAAGGCTCTGGGGAGACCTTGTAGTGGACTTACCTAAAGGACAGTACCTAAAGGGGGCCTACAGGAAATATGGGAGGGATTCTTTATCAGGGAGTGTAATGATAGGATGAGGGGTACTGATTTTAAACTGAAAGAGGGTAGATTTAGATTAGATATTAAGAAGAAATTCTCTACTGTGAGCGTGGTGAGACAGCGGAACAGGCTGCCCAGAGAAGTTGTGGATGCCCCATCCCTGGAGGTGTTCAAGGACAGATTAGATGGGGCTTTGAGCAGCCTGGTCTAGTGGAATGTGTTCCTGCCTGTGCAGGGGGGTTGGAGCTAGATGATCTTCAAGGTCCCTTCCAACTCTAACCATTCTATGATTCTATGATTTTCTTGATGGGTTCAGCTGTGCCTTGTGGTGGAGCTGTTGGAGCTGACTGGAATTGGCTATGTCCAGCATGGGGCAGACCCGGCTGCTCCTCACAGGTGTGTCACATACTACTGCTGCTGCCGCCAGCACCTGGGCACCTGCAACTGGTACAATCCTGCATTCTCAAAATCAATTATTTGTCAATATACTTGATGTTGGAATTTATGCATTGCCAGAGCTTCTGTAAGAGACTTTTTTTTTGACTGAAACACATGAGCATACCCAGAAAGATCAACCCAGAAGACTGGTACTCATTTTTTTCACTCTCCTGTGCCTCTTTCTGATCATGAGAGTAAGTGGAAGCACTGAAATGTGAGGAAAGTTTTCTTTACCCACTCTTACTGCACACAGGAGAGTTGCCTGTAACTTTTCCTTCTCTCCCACTCTTCCTTTGTCCCTGTCTCAAGAGAATTCTTGGTTTTGTGAGATTTCTAACCCATGTTTCCAGGCTCAGGAGGATAGTGAGTAGGATTTAGGCTCAGGATGAATATGATCCTCTAGTCCTTTACTTTAATCTAGATTATGACTGTTTAATCATCACAAATTATTTCCTATTTCTATGTACATTTTAAATGACGGTCTGTAAATCATAGCTCAAAATATTTTGGTCCTGTGTAATTTATCATGCTTTGTAATTTTACTGAAGTGGAAAGATACTAACTCAACAGATGAACTGGCTGTGCCTTTACTGGTAATGACAGTCACAGAAGAGAAATATGATTAGAAGACAAAGAACAAGAAGGGAAATTAGCCTAATATTCATTATAATTATCACAATTCAACATAATTATAACAAATATGGAAATCAAATTTATGTTACACCAGGGTTTCTTAAGTTAGTTTATTATCTTGTAACGCTCTATTAATCAATATGTACAGGTTCATAAAATTACCCCAAGAAAAACAAAATATAAACAACAACAACATCAAAAAAATCCCAAACCACAAAAATCCCCACTCCTCATTCCTCTCCATGTATACATTCCTAACTTCAGACATGAAAAATGTGTG
Source organism: Fratercula arctica (assembly GCA_947846985.1). Taxonomy (NCBI): domain Eukaryota; kingdom Metazoa; phylum Chordata; class Aves; order Charadriiformes; family Alcidae; genus Fratercula; species Fratercula arctica. The sequence goes on from CANTUZ010000002.1 coordinate 83,371,656, forward strand.
CAAATAAAAATAAACTTTTAGAGATAAATCCAATCAGTCTGGCAATGAAAATGTTTATTGAACTTTTTAGTAGACAATCTTTGATTTTATTTTATTTTTTCACAAACAGCATATGGTTTATTGCATTTTATATAAGCTGAAAAACAATGGACAATACTATTTACTCCGGGCAAGCATGAGCTACTCCCTGAATGAAAAACAAGTTAGATTACAGTACCGTCACTGACTTCTGTGACTCAGAAGGGTCCCCAAACAATCTTAATAATGTGGTAGGATAACTTGAAATGTGATGGTCTGTGGTTATCTCATGTGATCAGACAAGAAAAACAGATGTTAATTTTCTTTTCTCTTTTAGGCAGTTTGCTCTATTAAAATGACTGGCATTTTCTCTCCTTATCACTTTCATGATGGACAACCTCTGCAAGTTGAAATGGTCAACAAGCATAAATCACATAAAAAGAAAATGTTCTGAACTTTTCAGTCTCCAGCTTTGTAACTATGTAACTACCAAGTTTGCAACTAATGCCAATGAAAGTTTTATTGCAAAAAACAAAAGCACTGTGGATGTCATGCAATAAATACTTAAATCAGACTCCCTGGGAAGTCTTTGATTATTCTTTCTAAGGAAGATTGAACTACATGTACAGCAAACAGTGCCTTTATATGTTTATGGAAATGCTGGAGTGCGGGGATAGCTGGAAAGGGAATTGAACTTTTCCTCCACTTAATGAGACCTTCAAACTCTTGCTTCATGATGGATAAAACACACTCTCAAGAAGAGACTATGTGCTTGTGCTGATCTATACCAGCAGCTGCAGATTTAGTGGTTGGTTACTCCAAATATTGTTAGCAGAAGTACTCAGACAAAGAACTGCACAACTCTCTGAGCTTCATATTCATGGTACAAGGTAAATCTTCAGTCCTCTGCCAGAGTGTGTAATTAATGCCAGAAGTAAAACTTTCTAAGGATTGGAGACAGGAGGATTTTAACTGCTAGCCACTCCACTTCTACCATTTCAGTGTTAGAATGCAATTAAAACTCGGGTGTACCCTTACTCAGCAACAGACAACGTGTTCTGGAATGGTTCCCAAAGTTACTTGTGATGCTTCTCTTCGCATAGAACAGCACCCAATCTATGTCCACACACCATGGCCCATATCTCCACCCTCATTTTTCTGCTCTAACTTTCAGGTTTGGAAAACTGTAATTAGAGCCAGCAACTCATTCACAGAGCTGGCCTCTGTCCAGCAGCAAGGATTTGCCTGATATTAACAGGAGATGTTGGCTATGGAAAATAATTCAGTAGCAATGTAGTAATTTGGTAGGAGGGCCTCTTCAGCCCATTTTTGTCCTTAACTCCTAGTGACAAATCTGTCCCAGAACCCAGAGTTAAAGATCCTTCCTTTTGTGGTTCACATGCAGGCCAGCTCTGAGACCCAGGTGGTCACAGATTGCCAGTGATACCATGGCTTTCTTCCAGTAAAAAAACCCTGGTACAGATTTGTAGATTGCAAAAATATTTTATAAGCTTCCCCAGACTTTTTCTTGTTTATCTCCTCACATTTGAAGCATGTTTGCCATGATTTCATCAGATCCAGCAGCAGTGAGCTAACAAACCTCTTCAACTAACAAACATCTCAGCATACCGGGACCTGATTCTGTGCCTGTGGAGCATCTTTTTTTCTTTATAGAAATCTTTTTAGTATATGAAAAATGTTATGAAATGGATGGAGATCTCTGCTCAGGAAGGCAGCGAAAGCACAGCTAACATGATGCATGTCCACAGTACTGCTAAGGAACGTTTGCACAAGTGGAAGGGTCTTGCACACATGACAGTGTTGTCTGTTGTGGAAATGAAGCCCTAAGATGAGTTGGATCCTGCGGTGTGAGAATCAAAAATGCAGAACACCAAAGGTGTTCAAAATAGGTGTGAACATTCCCATAGTTTCTCCATGGCCAACTAAAGCATCTTAATCTTTGTTTCATCATTTTACACTAAGAAGCAACTGAAACTATATGGGACATTTAAAAATTTTACCTGCTAACTGTGCTGTTTAAATATGGTATCGCTTCTGTTATGATTATGCTCGGTTATGATTATGAGGTAGTAGAGGCAAATGAATGCAAGAAAAATAAAACTCATTTTATGCACGCATACTTTGCAATGACCAGGAACAATAAAATGTACACAAAGTGTCATATTGAATGAACAGCTGTTTCAAAATATAATGGTCTCTAAAGGAAAAAAAAAAAAAAATTAATAAGGTACCAGCAGTTCTTTATGGAAGCAAATATTCATTTTTGATGCCATTAGCTGTTAACTATCCCTCGATATAGAAAGCTTAATGGTGCAGAGAATTTTAAACAATCCTTCTGCAAGAGGCTGTATTGGATCAATAACATAGATGTGGACCCATATATGCAAACACGGAGGTGTGGAAAGAAATTACTTCAGGTTAGAGTTGCCACAACAGAGAGCTAAGGATTCATTCAATCCTTAACCAGTGTAGTGGAAAAAAATTGCTTTGTTTCTCTGTGGTTTTTGATGTGTACTGTCTTCTGTTCTGTTAAAAAGATTGCTTCTTTGTGCTGTCCTGGTAGCTGCACAGAGAGTCAGGTGTAAATATCTGAAGGAGGGAGAACTTTCTTCTGAGGAAAACTGACAAATATTTATCCAGAGAAGTTTCCAGAGCATGAGGTAGGACATCCATTAGAAGAGGAGATTAAGTGTGTGGGAAACACAAACCGCACTGACTTAACAACACGGTAGAGAACAGGAAAAGACTCAGAAGAGCAAGGCATTCAAGCAAGGCATGAGAGATAACACAATGAAAAGGACTCCCTGGGGATGTAGAAAGCTCTTTGTAACATCTCCTGCAAACCAGGAAATCTCCAAAAGGCTGCTGACCCACATGGGAACCTGTAAGAAAGAAAGTATGATGGAAACATAGAGGGAGAAGAATGATCCTCCCTCACTGGGTCACTTTTGTTCAGGTGACTTACATACTGCAAAAGAGAGTCTGCCAGCAGGATGCACACAATTTAAAGAACAGAATAATTATTTATTCATTAATACACTCAGTAGGTAGGTCGGTAGGATGACCATGTTACTATCCTAAGCATTAGCATAGTTGCTCTGAACATCTCCCCACTGCATTTTGCTCTCAGCTCTTCTGACTGGACTGTCAAGCCATTTAATTTCCCTACAAACCTCCAGCCTCCTCTCAGCCCTATATTCAACTGGTGGTCTCGGATTTTGCCTAACTCAGCATCCACTAGCTCTCCCAACTCTCCATTAAGTCTTTCCTTTTCAGATATCTTTTCCCATTTGTCTCATCAGATACTTGCTGCTTCGTCTCCTATCCCACACTCTACATTTCTTTGCTCACACTGGTTAAAGGTTATTTCCTTAAACCTTGTGGTGACTACTGGGACATACTTCTGTGAGTGTAGGAAGGGAAGATGCAGACAGAAAAAGAACAGCCATCTGGTAGTGTCCTGCTCCTGAAAATTCCTTCTCCAACTGGCGCTGTAGAGCTTCCTGAGGAGACCATAGTCAAGATCTGAAAAATAGCCCCTAAGCTAAAACATGGGAGGTTTCTGAGAATGTAAAGTGCATTTAAGGCAGACATGATGAGGACTGCATTTACTGTAAACACAGCTGCTGTGTACATTGCTGCTCCTGAAGAATGAAAATCCAGTCAATGTGATTAGATGATATCATCTCCTGGAAAAGCATACCTTTGATATGCTTTATGAGCACAAGGGAAGCAATTCTCTTGCCCAGACACAGACATCTAGTGCCATCTTAGGTGCTCTAGGTTATCTGAAAGATCCTAAGGGCACTGGCAGATACAGCCAAGAGAAGACTCACGTCCTTGTGGAGAATGAGCTGTTTGTAGAATACATGTGCAGACAATACCCATTAATATCTTCAGTGGCACTATGTTTAGGCAATTGAGCTGGCTAAAATGCTCCCTAATGATCCCTGACCTATGAACTACTGTTTGCACAGTTGAGAACAGCCTACTGTAATCACTGAAAATAAATTGTATTCCATGAATTTTTACTTTTATTGCAATTTTTATCTGCCTACTGGTTTGCCTCCTGTAATAAATGGTATCCCAAATCTGTGTGTTGCTCAATTGTGATTCAGGGGTTTCTATGCAATTTAGGTTTCCAAGTGATTTTTTTTTTTTTCTGCTACATTAACAAATTCCTTATAAATAAAAATATCTATTTATTTCTTTGCAAATCCTGGGTAGGCAGGATTTTTTTTTTTTTTTTTTTTTATCAAACAGTTATCTCAAGGGATAAAAAGAGAACATTTTAGAGACAGACCAGTTACAATCCAAACTGAACTTTTTAAAGTGTATTGCAATGAAATGTGACAGGAATAAGCATAGGAGAAATACAATATGATGCAAAAGGAATAAAATAACCCAACAAGGCTTAACAGAATCTTGCAGACAGCACCACTATTAGTATCATAAATTGTATGTAGTGACCCTGCTATTGATTGCACAGGACTAGGTCAGTTGAATGCATAAAGTCACACTAGAACCATAAATAGGAAGGAATTAGAGTCTTAAAACTGTGGTTCCATGCACATTTCTCCTACAGTGTTAGCTTAAACAACCCCTGTCCTGTGTCAGCATGACTATTGATATGATGGAGCAGTTCAGGGAGTTCATAAAGTTGAAAAATATTGCTGCAAATAGGTGTTATTTTGCAGCTAGTTCAGTTACTGTTTCTCCAGTACCACTCAATGCATGACTGCACAAACAAATGTTCCTACAAAGAGTTTTAAGAGAAGTGGAAGTCATGGCAGGAGGAGTGAGCAGATACAAACAGGGGCTCCTGAGCAGACCACTCATCAGACAAGAATAATTTGTCCTTGGCATATATTAATGCATTTATTTTTTTTCTTTTCTTAATGGAGAAAAAGGGGGGGAAAAAAGCCTTTTGCTGGTTTCCTTTTAATGTGATGGAGGTTACAATGACTCTAGTTTGCTAAAAATCTATATTTACCCCAATGATTTAGATATTTGATCCTTTTTACCACATTTAAGATGGCAATATAAATTTATGTGCATTGATGATCAATCAACAACATAAGCCAACCCCGAAGATATGTGAGATATGTGTAAATAAGTAGGTACGCTAGGAAGTTTTCATCACAAAAAGATGTATTTGAAGAGGGGTTCTTCACTAGCCCAGTTTTCTTTTTTTTTTTTTCCCCCATTTGCTTAAACTTTTGCATTTCTTTTTACGGCAGTCTCTCCCATGCTTGCTGGATCTTTCGGTACTACTTTTCTTACGTTGTATCTCTGCAACTCAGTCACCTGCATCTCTCCTTCATTCCCTTCACAGCTAAGCCTTCTGTGCAGGAGTTGTTAGTTTTTCTGAGCTAAAAATTGCTGACAAGTTTATGAAAGAGGGAGGACTGTTTTTAAGGAAAAAAAAAAAAAAAAAGGAAAGCAATATACCTCAGCTCAGGGCAGAGCTTTCCGTTGTTATCATTTTTATATGACTGTATTTATCATTTGTGAGATCTGATAAGCAGAAGGTAGAGGTGCAAATATAGGCAGAGGAAAGCTACTCACTGCCTGGTAAGAACACTCACATCACGTTTTAAAAACACCACCTTTTAAAAGCAGTTCTTTCTGAAGCTGGAAAGTGAAGTTCTGGCCCTGTGAAGTACTCTGTTAGCTTCATCATAGCAAGAGCAAATAAAGGATATATTGGTGGATCTTTACCTATACTCTGGCCTCATGAATGAGGTTCTTAGGAGATTTGGATCTGCTCTTGCCATTGGAAGCATTTTAGCTAAACATCCAACTAACCATCGGTTCTTAGGAGACATTGTAATGATAAAAATTACTGGAACTATTTTTAAGATAATGCTCCTGGAAATACTCTCTCCAGGCAACAGTTACGTGCAGAGTTAGCAGTTGTACCAAATCTCAAGGACAGTCTGAACTGTTAACAATTTTTCAGATTCCCATACCATTCTACGTGATTGGGGAAACAGTAAAATTGTTATTGCACTGTGTGAATGGGTATGCAGGTAGCACAGGACAACGCTAAAGGGGGGATGACTGCATTCAGTCCTGATGGGAATAGTATCCTGATTCTTGCGAACATTACTCTGTGATTTAAGTAGCTAGTTGGTTAGTTAAGGTTTTCTGAAATTCTAAATCCACATTTCCTCCTGCAGCGAATTGCTTCAGTTTAAAAAAAAAAAAACAAAACAACAGTGTTTCGAAGAGAAAATTGTGCTAAACTATTAAGCAATGTCTTTCTGTGAATGTAAAATCCTGGGGAAAATATTATGCTCTGGATGGTCTTTCCAAATCCTGTCTTCTTGTATTACTTTGACTTAAGGCAAACAGATGTTTTACAAATACTGGAGGCAAAAATGCTTACGAATACTGATGTATTCAAATTTGGAAAACGAAATAAAATTACAAAACATTCCGGATTCTCATTGAAAATAACCTAATATTTTTGCTGCCAAATATGTCTACCATCAAAACAAAACTGTGTTTTAATTTTCCTGTATTATGGTATGTAAGATACCTTAAAGCAATGTAGTGCTTCATTTCTCCTGTTTGAAGCTGTAAGGGGGAAAAAAAGAGGGGAAAAAATCTATAGTATGGACTGTAGTTTCAAAGCTAAGTGACAGCACTTACATCAAAGCTTCATCCAGCAACCAGGAACCAGCCTGAATTACACAAGGTGGAGACTTGCAGTACATGTCTGTGAGAGAATGTGGCTACACATCCCTGATTCTTTATCACTGGTTTCATTCATTAAAAAATAATCTCAGTTTGCCATCCAAACTGCCATTTGTGTCCTATACCTTTTTTGCCTAATTCTCTAGCAACTTCGGTTAGAAAAGAGGTCCATCCAGCCTGTTATCCTGTTTATGACTCTTGTGAAGAACGAGCACCTTATGGAAGAAGGAAAACCAGGGCAAACATCTAGTGATATTTGTTCAGTACACTTTGCTGGTCTCTAGTGATTTGTGCCTGTGACTGCCTGAATCCTGTCCACATCTTAGTGGTTTAATAATCCTTTCTCCCCACACTCCCTGTTTTTTGTGTGTGTTTTGTTTTTGTTTGGATTGTTTGTCTTGGTTGTTTGGTTGGTTTTGATTCACCTTTTGAACCCTCATGCAATTTTAGCTCCTTTTGCCTGACTGTGGCTACTTATTAGAGGAAAGGAATCTCGTTTGATACAAGCCTTCCCTCCCACACTCATTTGTTGCACCTTTCCTCTGCAAGGATAATAAACATGTGCTTAAAAATTCCATTGTATTTTCAGGACTTAACAGTACTATGAAAAGATCACAGTGTGCTGTGGGAGTAGATAATTGAATGACTGCTCAGGTTCAAGTTGCTTTTCTGATTGTGCCAATTCCACAAAATTGCTATAGGCTTAGGCGCAGGCACTTAGACATCGTGGTGTGATTCTGTGCAGCACCTACCTGGGGACACAGAAGATCATCTGCAACCTGGCATACACAGAGATTTTCAATCTCTATTGAGGTATTTTGCCTGCTCTGGGGACTACCACAATACAGCAAGAATAAGATCAGCCTTTGGGCAAAATACAGGGCTGCTTTAACTCTTAGTAGTAGTAGTCTTTATTCCCATTTCCTCCAAACAGAAAAACTTTTTCACCAAGAATGCTTCTGTCTTCTCCTTTCCCTACTAATATACCAGCTAACAAGATGAAATGCATTGATGTGTGTGTAACATTATTTAAAAAGTATGATTTTTATTAGAATGTGTATGTGACTATATTTTCACAGATAGCTCTGTTTTCTGGGGTTTTTGCCTTCAATGTTCTATTCCTGAAAGCTTATGAAGGCTTAGGACTTCAGAGAAGTCTAACTTCATATATCCAGCTTGCATTTAGAGGTAGTGATAAATGTGGTTTAAGTCTTTAGGATCCCGTGGAGAGACAGAGCACACAAAATGTTTTCTCAGATGTATTGAAAAGGATCATGAATGACCAGGATAATTTGCAGAATACCGGATTTAGGAATTCAAAGGCAAAATTTATCCTAAGATCTAGCTGCAAAAGAAGGTAAATGGGGTATAGGGAAATATTCAAGGATGTATAGAAAAGTTGCTTTTCTATTTATCTATTAACAAATGCCTAAGGTGAGAGCCATGGAGAAAAATGTGTTCATGAATTACATGGAAAATTTTTTTTTAAGCACAGAATTCACAGGGGATGAATACTAGGAATATTTGAGAACAGAAAGTCCTAGAAATAAATTGGTTCAGTCAGCAAAGCATGTATGGATTATTACCAGCAAGCTGTAAGTATCATAGCTTGTATGTACTGCAAATGCATTTACTGAAAAAAAAAAAAAAAAAAAAAAAAAAGAAAAAAGAAAAAAGAGAAAAAATCAGACAGAATTTGTAACCTCGGTATTCATTAAGTGGCTTTCTGTACTCTTTTCATTTTGGTAGTGTCAGTGACAATATATTTTTGAGGAAAAAAAAAACACTATTTTTTAAAACAATAATCTATTTGCTTCAGACAAGCAAAAAACCTGTTTTTATTTTGCAGGATTTTACTCCTGTCTGTCAGCGAAATATCAAAATGGGCTGGATGCGTCTGCTGGCATGTCAGTGATGGTGAAGTAACAGTACAGACACCTGCAGCCTATCTGTATGAGCAAGAAAAGGCTACTGCAGCAAAGTCTCCTGAGGAATTTCTGAAACCAAGCTCTGTTCCAGATAGAGCCAGGAACAAAATCAGGTTAAAGAAATACAGAACAACAACAAGAAAAGTACCCCTTGGCATACTACAGTAGATAACAATCCTGCAATAATACAGCAAATATGAAAAAATTACATGCAAAAAGCAAGCTTCCAAGTTTAGATTTCTAAATAACGTCATAAACAAGCAGCACAGAAAGGGGACAAGAATACATCTTTCTGCCAGCTGAAGTATTTTTAGGTGTGCTAACAGTGTGCTATGAAGGTTGCCCAAATGCACTACACTCTGAGCAATACACATTCTGATGCTAAGCAAGAGAACAGTCGGGTGTGACTCCTCATGTCGTTAGCAGTCAGCAGCCCTACAAATAGAGGCCAAAAACATATTAAAAAACACAGAGCCTTTGCAAATATTCTAAAACAGGAAATAGGGGGCTGTTGTGCAATGTGACTGCTGGAGTGTTTTCTGGCCCCAGTGCCCACATTTGGAGGGCATATGTAGGATCGAGCTATTTTTATGTAATTTTCTTTTGAATATTGGACCAGTATATGTCAAAATTTAATTTTTGGAAATCCTATGCCCCTTGTAAAACATTTGTACTTAACAATGGGAGTTTGGTTAGCCTGTTGGATGCTGCTATTTTTTTCAAACAACAAAGACTGCGAGTTAAGTTATAAACCTTTAAACAAAGGCCATTTATGCTGGACTGAGTTCCATTCTGCTACTTTTCCCATCTTCTACTCTGGGGCTGCAAAATATATCAGAACCAAGTTTGTCAAGCACCATCTGGTGAAATGACATTTTCTCTGTCCAAATAACCATAGGGTTTCAATTAGAGAACTTAATCTAAAGCACTCGTCCTTATAGAGTGATAAAGGGTGTGTATGAAGTCTGTTTAGATCAGCAAACACTGTGTCCTTAAAATTCTAATACACACACTAGATTACAAGCAATGGGCAGAAAGACATAACCTTGTCAGGGGTTAGTTATCAGTTTGACTGCTTACTGACATGCATACAGAAAGGGCTGCCCGTGCTTGTATAGAAGAGTTATCATACTTGCCTTCTGCCTTGCATACACGTCTCACCTGTCCGGAGGGAATGCATCCACACTGCAACCTGAAAACACAAAGCAGGAGAGCTGAGTTCAGTATCGCTCAAAGAGGGAAATGAAAGTAGTATCAGATCAGTTCATTTTAGTCATGCTGGGAGTTGCTCCGATTAGGCAATCAAAGCAAACCGCTGGTGTGCTGCCAGGTATGGCTGTGCAAAGCTTTTCTGTGGTTGTGATTTTGCCTTGACACAAATGTGAAGGACAGCACAAGAGCTGATGAAGTGTCTGTGAGGTCAGCTTCAGCAAGACGGAATTATGCTAGTAATCAAACCTGTGATTCCAGCATTGCAAAACAACTTTTTAAATAATTGGTGTGAAAATAAATCCTCTGTACATGCACAGTGCTATGGGAGGGCAGAGAGGGCACTTTCCAGAGAAGGTGGCCAAGGAGACAGTTCAATGTAGTTAGGTGGGTTTCAAAATCATATAGGTAAACTGAAATTTCATTGAAATGGCAATATTTTTTTCCTTGTCTCTCTCATAAACTATGCATGCAAGACTGTTCATGAGCAGTTGTTTATTATAAACATTACAGAGATCATGAATGATGTAAGATTTTCTTTTTATGTACTTTTCCCTTCCCTTCCCTTCCCTTCCCTTCCCTTCCCTTCCCTTCCCTTCCCTTCCCTTCCCTTCCCTTCCCTTCCCCTTCCTTTCCCCTTTTTCCTTCCCTATAGATCATCATCCTTCTGACCACAGTACTCACAGGCTGAAATCAGAATTTTTTCTGATACCAGTAGCAGGTTTTTTTGCTGTGCCTCCATAATTTTGTAGGATATTATTTAATTTTTGCGCACTTAACCCATTATAATAAAGGAGGACTGGATTTGTGAGGAATGCCACTGTTTCTTAATTTCTGAAAAATCCAGACTATTTTGCTGAGCTGCAGAGAAAATACGTGCCGACTGATATTTTTCAGTGGGACCCAGCAGATGACTCAGGGGCTGTAGCCCATCCTCAAGACAGAGGCATCCACCTGGCTGTTGGTTTTCTGGATAAAATCAGAGCAATTGTTTGGAAAGCAGATTTTACCATAAAAGCCAAATCTCTTTCCTTGTGAATGGCTTGGCAATGAGCTGAAATTTGCAGGTGTAACAGGAGGGAGCATCACAGGTCTAAAGACACACCTCCTCCTGTGCCTGCACAGCCCAGCACAGTCAAGTACTGTCTGTCCTCTCATGCAGGAGAGGGGAGTCCAAAATTGAGACTCATCCCTCCCTGCTGTTGAGGTTGGATCAGTTTGTAAAACCGGTGGTGAGACACTTCACTGCAGTTAGTCAGGCTTACTGCACTGAACAAAATCACATCTCACGGACAATACTGCAGCTCAGGTGACTCAGAGGCACTGCGAATGCTGGAAATACGGGACCATAATTCAGTACAATCCTAGTCAGCACACAGTACATAGAAGTTCAATAAATTTTATATAGTAGACAGTACATAGTTACTGTGTCAGTATATATAGAGAAAGGTAGCTCAGGAAGCACAAGGGTTTTGCTGCAAACATGGAACCATTTAATAATCACCTCTTCCAGATAAGTCCTGTAGCTTCCTTAAGAAACAATGAGCTGGTTTTGGATGCCTGTCCACTAAATGTAGGAGGTACACAATTCATATCCTCACATTTGCAGAATGAATTGCATGCACATATATAGATATATATATATACACACTATATTTTCTATAATCAAAATTCCCAAGACCATTATGCAGTCAAATACAAACACACTTGGAAAATTAATTTTGAAAGTAAAGATGTCAATGTTTTCATAAAATTTAAGTATTTTTGTCATCTGAAGTAGAATGAAGCCATATTTGACTGAAATTAGGGCAGGGACTAGCAGAATATTTTCTAAGAGCTCAGAAAGGCACTTAAGGAGCAGACACTTTGGTCATTGCAAATGTAGGTAAGATGTGAAATGCAACTAGTCAGGTGAGTTCTCAACAGCTCGGTATGTCTAAAGAGGAAGCAGACCTTTCTGATTTGTGACCCAGAAAAGAAAACGAATGTTTCCTGAATTATCTTCTCCTTTGCAGTTAATAATTTCAAGATCTTCAGAGACTCTGACTTCTTCCTAAAACTTCACATTGCATCCAGTCGAGGAATAAAAGCTATACAGGAATGAACAGATATCATCAGCCAACACTGTTCATATGCTATCTTTCCTACATACTTCAAATGTTAAATGGCCTCAGTGTCCATAATAGAGGTACATGTTATCAACCTCACAAATGTGCCCATATCAATTAATTCAAACAAAGAAAATTGTGATTGACTTGCAAAAAAACTCACTACATTCCTATATTGGTGGAACTGTTGTCTACTGATTAGGCAAATTTAGCTCATGGATGTGGTTAAGTGACTTAGCCACTTATGTAGGATTGAGTCATCTGCAGGTTTTTTTAATGTTGAAATAAAAAATATTATAGTTTGTTTTCAAAGCAAGCTGAACCTTGCAGATTTCAGTCAATACAATAGATTCTGCTGTTTTTGTAATCTAATTGTAATATCTTAAGTAAAGCTTGAGAGTTGGATCCTTGTATGGATATAAATTAAAAAGTATTCACTAAAACCCATTTGAAACAAGCTTGCTACACTTTTCCCAAATGTTGTTGTAAGTAGATATTTTAACGTGTCTCTCCTGTACTAACATGATTGCTGTATTTTTGCATTCCAACATTACCTCATTGCCTAGTGTCTCATTTAGAAGGGAAATATAAGGGGTTTTTTGTGGTTTTTTTTTTTCCTTTTCTTTGCAGATTAGGAATATAAATGTGATTTTTTTTTTTTTTTTTCATTTTCCAGATTAAGAACATAACCAGGACTCATCATAGCTACCAGTGATAAAACAAGGGGAGAAAGAGTTGGATGCTGCTTTTTTTTTTTTTTTTTTTTGAAAACTACAATTTATATCGTGTGCTGATAGTATGCCTTATGACATTTCCTTGGCCATCTGCACACTATAATTACCTTTCCCTCCAACAGCATTTTCCCCTGCTTTATCTCTCCTTTCTCCTCCCCTCACCATCTCTACATCCATAATATAGAAAATCTCTTCTGGAGCTAGCATTTCAGGTTCTTAATTTGCCATTTTGTATAATAAGATTAGATTTCATAGTCTACACAGGTTAGGCCTACAGGAATATAGTGATAAAGAATGGTTCTACTAGAGGGTAACTATTTTTCTCTATTCTTTTCTCTCGGATTGCAACAAGCAAACAAATTACTTGCAGTGACAGTATAAAATATATAATTTAGCCCTGCAAAAAAAACCCCGACAGCTAAAGCAAGGACATGTTTTTAACAGTTCTCTTAAAAGGGCTAACAGCTGTTAAATTTTGGTATGTATTGCAAGTTTTGTTGCAGGGCCAGAAACAAAACACTTCTTTCATCTTATAGAAGAAACACTTCTTTCATCTTTAATTTTGCACAAAGGCATCTACACATTACATATGTTTAAAGTTTATTTAAAATTTCAACAAATCTACTCAATACCAAGTAATAGTGTCTAGTTCTTAAGTTATAACAACAAAATTTGTGTCATTGAGATTTTTAAATATATACTGAAATATCTTTCAATATATATATATTTATAAATATAAACTGAAACTATATAAATATGTAGTTGCTGAATTAGCAACTATACAGTTTTAATGTAATAACAGAAATTAGTTATATGCTTTTTCTTCTTGATGAAATGTGGAAGACAATGAGAGATATTTTGATCTTTTCTTATGCTTGTCAGTTCACAAGATTTCTTTTGTTATGATAATTTGATTGATGCATAATTGTCTGATAAGTATAATTTCTATTACTTTGTTTTTACTAATTGGTTCCTGATCCTTTCTCGTTCTATTTTTGTAATTTAAATAGTTACTGAGTTATGTAAGAGTTACCTAAACTGGGCTCAATTTTAGCAATTGATTAAACATTTCTATCTGTTTCTGTATCTCAGCTTCTCCTTCTTATTTTATCCAGCTATGACTTCCTTTTGCTTCTTCCATATGTTCTTCTCAGAAGGTGATTTTTTAAATATTTATTAATTTTTTGTATAGTCATAAGTACTCAGCACTCATACACCATGAACAGTAGTTTATCTCATTTTCATGTTGTTTGCTTTTTCACATAGACTTAGTGACTGTATTTCTGCTTTTTTCCCCCCTCATATTGCTACATATAAACATTTCAAGGATGAAAGTACTTGGGGAACTCTAAATGGTATAACCATATTAGAGAAATAATATCCTATCACCTCCTTTTTATATTGCTGAATATTTGAAGTTCAATGGAAATTATAGCGTTAATTATACAGCATGAAGGAGTTCATCCTTAATTTTTGATCATATCAGACGTTATTAACCAAATAGCTGACACAAATTTTGCCTTCTTATCGGCCGAAACAGTATTTAGTTTTCCCAGGAGACTGTAGCAATATTCATGACAAGGGAGTAACTTCCATCTTCTAAGGACAAGGTTTTACCTTCTGATGATGTTGTCCCAGCGGTGTCTTCTCAAATAGTTTTACTTGCAAATTATTTGTTTTGATGGAGTGCCTATTCCCCAGCCAGGAGTTGGGCTCTCCTGTGCTGCATACATAACATGAAAGGTCTCTAACCCAAGAGCTTGCAATACAGACTATGGCACAGCTGGCACATTATCTCAGGAGAGAACCAAAAAAGTCCTAAATCAATTTTGGACTTCAAGTTCATTTGCAAGGTTACTATCTACTAGCAATACATACTACTGAATGAGTGTTTTGTTTACGACAGGAATGTGATAAAATTTAATCAAAGTTATGTTTATAGCAGTCTTGAAATGTACACCTAAATGTTATACTGCTTTTCAGTGATGGGCTTTGGTAGTAAATGGTTAAGGAAGAATGAAGAGTACATTAAGTGATACAGAACTCTTTGGAGTATAGTTGTCCTAGGTTGTAGTACATTGTTTTTTTTTTTTCATGAGAAAATAAAGGTACACGGAGTTGGGTCAGGGTAGAGGGTGAAAGAGGGAAAGGGAAGAGAGTCATTTAACTCATGAATACAACTGAGATATCAGCATGATATTATTTAAATAAATATTTGATGTTGTAAAAAATATTGCTGGACTATGAGTTGCAACAAACATATTTCATGTGAGCATTTAAAAATTTTCGTTAATGCATTATATCTACATCCAGCTTCCTCACATTCTCCAGTTTCCTCAGATTCTCTATTCTATGCAGTCATTACTCACTGTACTAACCTGATAGAGAATGTCACTTCCAAAGCCTGAGGTGACAGTATTTCAGAGAAAGCACTCTTTTTTTTTTTCCTCACATCTTTTTATTTGGTGTTCTGATAGGAAGATAATATGCTATGGACTGTATGAGTTGCCTATCTATCTGGTCTAGTATCAGACAACAGCAAATATTACATGTGTTAAAGGATAAATTCTCCATAACGTATGAAACAAAGAAAAATCTTTTGGTCTTTATTTTATTCCCTAAATGTAGGATATTGATAGGGATTTTGTTTTCCGTTTGGTTTTTTTGCTTTTGGTTTTGGTTTTGGTTTTGGTTTTTTTATTAGCTGACATAATGATTGAGAATAAATGGTTATGAAACATAAATGATTCTATGAAGCTTTTCTTATGAGGACAAAAATTCTTCAGTGGCACTGCATGATGAATCTAAAACTTCAGAAAACTAGGACTAAATAGTTGTTATTCTTGAAAAAGAATAAGGTTCGGTTGCCTCTGATGTTCTTTCCTCCTTTTATATTTTTTTTTATTTTTCTTTTTATTGCTGTTGGGCCTGGCACAGAATCATTTGTTTTGAGTGCTGAGAAAGGATCTGGATTTCAATAAATCTATTTTTTTCTTGAACTCTCTCCAGTCTTCATCTGTTGATATGACAGAAAGTTGTTACTCTTAATAAAAAGGAATAGTTATAAGAACATTAAATTTTAAGGATCTTAAATTGGAGAAGAGAAAATTTTATGTCGAGGGAAATTACCAAAATACCTAGTCTTATCACAGCTGATGATAACAGAAAACTGGTAAGAAAACCTTGGAGTCCCGTGTTAAACTGAACCGTAACTTGCAGAGTTTAGCATGAGACTTGACCAACTTCTTGTATCTGTTCTCTAGATATGTTCTATCAGCCACTATCAGTAATTGGATGTTGGGTTAAAATGCACTCTTAGTTCTGCAGTTATGATAATGTGTGGAAAAGTAGAGTCATCTTTAAAATTATAATAATGAATGAGATTGAGATCTGTGACTTTGTTATGGAACGAGCAAAAATTGTGACGGTTTTTGAAGAATGCTGCAATAGAAAAGTCCAACTGTAATGGCTTATGTGTTTGTTTGTTTGTTTCTATGTTTTCTTATTCAATGCAAATCATAATATACTTTTCAAAATGAACATGCTCATATAACAGAGGAAACAAGGAACTCCATGCTAACCTACCCAGATTGTGAAACAGCTGGAACAGGAAACATCTCTTTTCAACACCAGTGCTTAAGATGGTGTTTTTTCATCTAGGAATTCTTGCATGTAATAACATTAATGCAACAATTCCTTTGTGTAACAGCAATAGCAATAACAATTTTACCATATTGCACCTCATCCAAACTTGCTACCTTTTGTACAGAAACTTTCTTCATTAATCTTGGACTCATACTGCTTAATACTGGATGCTCAAAAGTTACTTAAGTTAGGAGCTTAGTGCCTAATAACCAAGGGAAGAATAAACACTGCTGAAGCACTGTTCAGGTCTTTGATGTGTCGACTAAGTTTTGGCACCTCCCCTACAGAAAGTTGCAATATTTTTTTTTTTTCCTTCACACTGGATTAAAGAAACAAACCATCAGTAACTTGAAACTTTTGAAGGAGACCTTAGGAAGAAGACAGACACTCTCTATTATAAAAACTTTCCAAGTGTTCTTTGTTTTTATTACTATTTTTGAAACCATCACACACTGAAAAGAGTCTATATTAGGAATTAATGAGGGGTTTTTTTAAGTCAGAGGATGGCAGCAAAAATAAAAGTGAAAGTGGATGAATTTCCCTGGTGACTTTCAGTATTAGATAACATAGGGGTCTTCTTAACATTATTCACCTGAATACTGTTGCAGAGGAGTTAACAGGTAAAATTTGTCAGGGTGTTGTTTTGTTACGAGTAGCCATTCCTTTAATTTTGTACTTGATGAGTATTGATTTTTATGTGCACACTAATATTTACTGCAAGCATGGTATCAGAAAGATTGTCAGGAAGCAGCGGAATCCAATTTCACTGGTTTTTTTCAAAGCAAATTTAAATTGTTTGGTCTTTTACATTAAAAAAGTACATCACTTTCACTGGTGAATAACTGAAGCCACATCCTTAAAGCAAACTAAGTCTACAAAGTCTGTCTAACAAGGAGTCATATCTGAGTTCAGAGACACTCAGAATGTTGACTGCAATTAGACATACAAAGAATTGGCAGGAAATAATATAAATGCTAATTTCTATCATTTTATAAATAATTGAAAATCTGTCCCATAATTCTTGAAACTGCCTTCTTAGGAGAGTAAAAAGGGAAATTTCATCACATTATGGCCCATGTTACATGACCTTTTTTGAACATGAATGATATATGTTTGGTGTTCTGGAAGCTGCTGCTATTACATACTCTTGGATACTAGCCCATTTTATCTGCTCTTTGTGAATATGTTGTTGATATTATTTAGAAATTGAATTTCAGTCAGTGTTATGAAGGTTTTTTTCCCTACTAAAGGGAACTTTCAAGCTTGAAAATCTCTTTCGAAATAATTTCCTGTTTTGACTAATGTCACAATTGCACTCGTTTAGATACTGGTAGTGCTGTAAATGTGAGCAAATAGAGTATGCAAACGTCAAAATACAGTCCTTTAAAAACATATTAGCACACAGACTTCAACCATCCTGGTCAGAAACAATGACACAGTTGGAGCAAGAATTCAAGCAAAGATGCTTAGTGTGATGCAGGGCAGATAAGTCAAATAGTCGGTGAAGAGGCTCAGTGCAAGATGTGATCTATAAGCCTGGCCTCTCTGGAGTGGGTACAAAGAACAACAGTCATTTTAAGGGGGTTGGTTTCCTACAGATAAGGAGTAGCAATCAAGTAATGACCCATAAAAGGGTCTGTGTGATAGCATGGACTGGCATGAAATCTGCCAGTTGTACTGGGTCTGGTTGGGATGGTTCATAGCAGCCCATATGGTGATGTGCTTTGGGTTTGTGACCCAAATAGTGTTGATAAAACACCAGTGTTTTGGCTACAGATGTGCTTGCGCAGCATTAAGACCTCTGAGGCGCACACTGCCCCTCTGAGCAGACTGGGGATATGCAGGAGGTTGGGAATGGACACAGCCAGGACAGGTGACCCCTGCTGACCAAAGGGATATTCCATACCATGTGATGTCGTGTTTAACATAAAACTTGGGTGGGAGTTTCTCCAAATTAGCAGTTGCTCAGAGACTGTCTGGGCACAGGTCTGTTGGTGATGAGTGATTGCTTTTGCATCACTTCTTTCTTTTTCTTTTTTTTTTTTTTTTCTCTTCATTTGTTAAACTGTCTTTATCTTGGTTTTGCTTTTTGTTTTTTTTGGGTTTTTTTTATTTGGTTGGTTGGCTGGTTGGTTGGTTTTTTTCCTTGCTTTTGACTTCCCAGTTGAAAGACCTATGGTTTTGTGTTCTGTAGGGATAAGGTGTCTCTGTGGGCTGAATTCAGAATTACTCTGTACTGAGTAACTGTCCTAACTCCTGAGCACCAGAGTGAAAGTGAGCCACCACATCCCATGACTCCAAATTCAGGGCACTGGCTAGGGTTCTAGCAGAGGATGTCCAGGCTTCTGCCATTCCATTACATTCAGTACCTGGAATTAGCTGGATTAAAGCTATTGGAGATACATATCTTCGCATGCAGCAGTTACACTACTGGGAACAGTGTAACTTAGTTATTAGGTACATGCAACATTTTCTTACTATCAGTGTTTGCTCTGAAATCAAGAAGTAAATCAGATCCATAAAGCTCATTAGATATGCAAATACAGGACAAGGATCTTTGTGAAGAATATATGTAATTTCACCTCTTGTTAATACCCTGATAGATCATCCTGAGGTCCTATAGGCATGAAACACTGTGACACCGGTTGCCCTTCAACTCTCCAGACCTATAAGATATGACTAAATATGTCTTGGTACTTTTCTAATGGGAGATGACAAAAAATAATGGCAGTTTTCTTCATACTGTGCATGGTATCAACAGTACTATGTAATTAGAAAAGCAGTCGGGCGTCTACAGATTGGATAATCATCCACTCTTGGCTGACCTGTTTTCTTTTGATATTTCTTGGAAATTCAAATCTTATTTTATCCATGATTGTTTCAGGATACATTAATGTAAACAACTTTGTGTCATTTATGAACTTTCAAATGCAACAGATTTGTTTTCTGTGATGTTAATACTAAGAACCCCAGTTAATGCTGCTGATGAGTGCCAATAAACGTAAGTTTAGAAACTATTCTTTCAGATAAATAAAAAAAAATAATTAGAATTTGATTCTGTGATGTTCTGAAGTCAATAACTCTAACAATTAAAGGAAAATTTAGATTGCTATTTTCACAAAAAGTAATGTGTTTGGCTGTATCATTCATCTTTTCTCAGCCATCTGTGTTCTTATACTTAGAAATTATCTTTCAACTTTCCAATAAGAAAACTCTACATAGAAAAATTTGCGGGTAGTTGTGCTTTTATTAAGGAGAACAAATATTAGGAAGGTTATAAGTGTGGTCTTTGGGCTACTAGCAACTTTCTTCCTGTGATGATTTGTAATATTAGCTCACTTCACAGTCTAGAAACAAAACAGAAATGCTGACAGCTGACAAAACCTGTTTTAGCCAGTGTTGAATCCATTGACTCATAAACAAAAAGAAAACGATAATCCTATGAAAGCTAACATGCAAATGAATGCATTTGAAACCCTTTAAGAAACATTGAAGAAGGAAGAGTGTCCAGGAAGGTGATTCTTACAGAGAAATTCTATGAAATATAATGGAATTTGACAAACTTTTCTAGATTTCTAAACAACTTAGAGAAAAAAAAAAAAGGAGAGACATTCTTGCCATCAAAAATACAATGACAAGCATCTCATTTCCTGAACAATTTTTTTGTTTGTGAGACCTTTGGAATCCATATTTTTGTATTAATTTTGTATGTATTCAATTTCTTAGAAAAAAAAATGAGCTCACACTGTATCCACTGAGTATCTGGAGAGACATTGTGGTGATGCCATGTTTCTGTGTGGGCTGGTGGCCTCACAGCACTGTGGGGCTCCCTGGGTCCCTGCCGCTGGCACGGTCAGGGGCTCTCCAGGTCAATCAGGGGACCTGGCGCTGGAAGCCAAGCCCATCCTACTCCCCTAGCCAGGAGCAGGGCAGACAATTTTCAGTTTTAACAAAAAGAAAGTGGGAGTATTGGGAGAGGGAGGGATTTAGGGAAAGTTTTACAGAGCATTGTTATCCATGTTGACATGGACTAGACTCAGGATTTTTACCATATGTTCACATAAAAAGTGTTTTTCTAGACGGTAATAATCACAGAAACAGACATAGGTGCATAGATGAGCAACAAAAACCTTCTATATCAATTAACAATGATTAATAACAGACCTCTGAAATCCTAGGAACATAATAATTTTCAGATTTCTTATTGCTAACATGGGTGACATCCCATGGGTTTCATAGCTTGGTGTGGTGGTGCTTATAAAGTTTCGTTACCATAGGAACACCAGTAAATGTCCTTTAGGATTTAAAATATACACAAATCCTTTTTTTTTTTTTAGCAGTAATCATGCCTTCTTTGTCATTTGATAGAATAATTAATATGAAGTAATATTTAAGTTAACCAATATATTAATCTCTCTGAACCAATTAAGCTATTTTGCAATAAAAGAATAATTAGGTTGAGAACACACAGTTTATTTATTCTTGAAATTAAAACCTGACACTATAAAGAAATGAGCAAGTGTTATTAAAAAACTTTCAGCTGTGAGCTAATCAGTGTTTAACTGGGCGTAGAGCAGCAGTGCAATCCGCAGTGCAATCTGTTACTGAACATGGTGCTATCAAAAAAAAGTCAGTTAAACACGAAATGCTACAGACAACTGCAATTATAAAAGTTAAATCAGAGTCATGCTATTCTAAAGAGCAGTCTTTTAAAAGGATATAATTCTAAGGGACTGCATATTGCACAGCAAATATCTGCAATCTGCAAAAGTCTGCAAAGTAAACATTTAAACAAATGGTTAAGTGAGCAGTTGCACCCATGCGAACACTTTTTCTGCCTGGATTTATGTTTCAAGGATGAACTCTGTGTGGATTGCTTGACATGTAATCAGGGCTAAATTCCTGAAGCAGACTTTTCCTCAGTGTGGGACTTGCCTTTTCCCCTTGTCTGTTCGCACAAACCTAATACAAAATTAATGCCTTTTTTCCTCTCATCTTTCTGTGCTTTGGTTGTAATTAGCCAGCACATTTAAAAAAAATATTAGAGGGAGCCAGCAGATAATAAAACAAATAGCATAAATGAAAAGAACATATGATCATTTAAACCTTATCTTCATTTAGTCTTTGGATTCATCTCCACACATAAAACATGGGTTCTGTTTATTTGAAAGTGAAATATATTAAATGCCTTTTTTTTTTTAAAGAAAAAACAATAAATGCAAACCAGCAGATTTTGGTTTATTCTCTAACTTACAATAGATATTTTGTCAAATCATTTGTTATTTTTGTACTTCATCAGACTCAGACGGCACAGTGATTTGAAAAATTTTCTTCATAGGTGCTACAGAGATGACATTGGTAACACACTATTTTTGATTACTAGCAATGTTATTCATTGGTGCTAAGGGAACAGAGACATGGAACAAAGCTTTATTTTCATAAGATACATAATCTATACATTTTTTTCTGAATAAGCAGACTGATGATTTCAATGTGGAAAATGTAGAGACATAGTGAAGTTAGTTTTAAACTAGCTGGTCTAGGTACCAAGAGCAGTATGGACATGACATCACAGAACTTGCTATGAACAAGTTACTTGAGTGCTGCTAAGGATCCTAAGGATGGTTTTTCAGCTTGAGTTCTTTGGTCTTTCAGTTACTTTACTGTTGTCACCTATACTACATCATTGAAAGGTAGTTTGCATTTTGACAACAAAAGGTATAATCATGCTTTGACTGCAAGGTAGATTTACCCTCTACAATACTGTCCAGTGTACTGTGTACAGCTGCAGTGACCAAGCTGTACACAATACAGTGGATAGTATTTTGACCTTGACCAAAAACGTTGGGTTGCTTTTAAAGCTTAGGCTTCTTCCCTTCTTTTCTTTTTTTCTTTCTTTTTTTTTTTTTCCCCCCTCCTTTAAAATGGCTCAACAGACAGTGAAGCCACCATCACCCGATGGGAAGTTCTGCAGTTTGGTTATGCGGCAGACCCTTAGTGAAACAACTGTAGGAGAGAGGTCTTGTAATCCAGGAAAGTGCTGTTCACCTCCTGATGAAAAGCTGGGCAATGCTTATATATGTGTCAGAACATCGACAGGATCTCTGTCAAGACTGACCACAAATTTAGTCTATGTTCTGGGTTACCATAATAAAAGAATAGATTAGAAAACTTGAAAAAAAAAAAAATAGTGGGACCCTCTAACTTTGTTTAATAGGCATTATCCTGTCAAAGCTGTCAGAACACAGATGACCCAGTGGAAATAAGTAGCTAGACTTTGTTCAATAAACATGGGCAGTTGAACAGCAACGTTTCTTTGTGGCTTTTTATATAAAAGCATAAGATGCCAAAACAGTGCACCTCTTTTCCAAAGGGCCATTGGAGCTTTTGTAACCTCTGGAAACGTTTCTATGTGGCATAAACCTGTGCACTGTCAATACAGTAGTGAATCAATCAGACACAGCTGGTGCTTCTGATGGATTTCATGAAACAGCACACTTGGGATTTCCAACTGCTTTTAGCAGAAGCACACAGCTCTGGATAAAGTTCATCCAGAGTGAGTTTAAGTGAGTAGAAAGGATGGCAAATTTAAATTGGACCTGTTGATCACATGCTGAGGGGATGAGTGTCTACAGACCAAATACGTCATCTGCAGAGAGAGGAAAGGGATCTGAAATTTTAAGTGGCTTTCCCAGTGAGAAAACTTGCTGGAGTAACATCAGTTTTGTCATTACTGTATCTTCTCTCCTAAGGTAATTCAGAACTTTCAAAAATACAGATAGGAAACGGTTTCTTATTTTTTAATATTCAGGCCTGTCTAGAAACATATGTTAGAAGTATAAATTTTTAATATGCAAATTGAGTGCTTGATAAAGCCTATGTGAAATACGTCAACCTATTGTGAGGTACAGAAATATCTTCTGGGCAAAAACAGAGTTATGTGTAGACCCCAGTTGTGCTCCATTTCACATGCCACTTTGAGTCATTGCTCAGCTTACTGTACAGGAAATGCCAATGATACAAGTGCTGAACTGTCATAGGGAATAAAAATAAGAAATATTGTTTTCTGGCTTTCATTTTCAGTCAGTTGAATTAAGCAACCTTTAGAAAAAATGAACTCGCACAAGAATAGTGATAATAGGTAACAGGCTGCTACACTGCTGATAGAATCCAAGTTTTATGACTTTTAGCAACACACAAAATGTGCAGCTATATTGCACAGTTCCTATGTTCTGTCAGGTCACTTCTCATTCTTTTCGGTTTTATTAGAGTGCTGAACACCTTCATCTGACAGTAGGAATAATACAGCAGTCTTCTTTGGTGATGGTGCCTAGGTATTTATTTTCTGTGACTAGGATCTAATCTGCCATAAATTCTAGTAATATGCTTTTAAATAAAAATAATGAAGTGGCACCACCTGAATAGTATCTGAAACACAGAGAACAAAAATATTATACAGCAGTTATATGCTATGTTAGTTTTCTCAATCATAAAATAAAGTGATTCAACAGCAACAGAAACACAAGTGGCATTTTGTGTCTCGTTCTTGTCTTTTAAAGACAAAGAAATAAATTCATTTGAAGAGAGAAATCAGCCTGGGATATGATTTCTGCTTTCTTTTCTCAGAAAAAATGTCTTTCTTGTACCTGCAAATTAGTGTATGTGAGCCAAAAAACATCATTTAAGAAAATCTGAAATAAAATGCATAATGTATGTATTTTTGAATCATAAGCTTGACCCAAAATGTACATAAGAAGTCTATTCAAAGCATGTCTTCTCATAACTGTCTTTCTATTTTAAGTTTTACAGTAAGTACCAAAAACACTTGCTCTTTTTCTAAATTATTTTTTTCTACTCACCATTTTGTCTTCTCTCTTCACCCACCCACTTCCCTGAATATTACCACCAGAGGAGGAAGGATCAGAGAAGGTAAAGGGAAGTCTGCATCCTCTTTTATAGAAGGAAAAAAAAAAATGCACGTAATCAGCAGATTCTTCTGAAATAATAGATGCTTACATCTATTGCTGAATTATCCTCACAGTATAATAACTTTAGTCTTTGAGGCACTTAAATATGTAAGGATTGGAGTGTAGTCTCCGTCTGACTATTTTAATCCCCTGGGTCACAGGAAGACAAACTGCTTTGCTTTAGATGTTAACAAGATGAAGGAAGAAACTGAATACTCATTTCCCAAACCCCAGACTAATCCCACAGACACTAAAATGTTCCATCTTCACATGTAAGAACACAGCATAAGTAGATTGCGTGAATGGACCAAAAAGGGACTGAAATATTCTTTGAGGGTACTGCAAGGTAAAATCTGTTAGTGGGTTGACATGTAGGCTCCTAGACATGGAGGAGCCATCTCCCAGAGATCTAGCTTATGAACTGCACAGGAATTTGGTGCAACTCAGAAGCTGTGTAATGGCAAATAAAAATAAAACAAACAAACAGACAAAGCAACTAAATAAAATAAAATAAAATTAAAAAACTTGAGACATGGGGATACAAAGCCAAAATGGAGCTTTTTACTGAATTAGCAGCTGCCTTTTTCTCTGATATCTGCACACAGAAACCAGATTTTTTTGCTATTCATTCATTCAAGTAAGCTATTGCTTACTTCCAAGTTAGTTTTGTAGGTACATTGCTGAATGAAACTAAGTCCCATCAGATGTTAGTTGCTATACAAATAAAAGGCAATGATTCTGTATTTTCATTATGGTAATACTGTTAGAATTGCTTCAGAAGGTTAATATATGACTTCATGAGCATTTCACACAGCTGCCTCAATCTGTTAAAACAGCTCAGAATTCCGTTTATGCTGCTGCAGAATTCAAAACCTCTCTTGCATAAACTGTGTGAGTTTGTTACTTTATGTGATTTGTGTCAGGTAATATATAAATGGCCAAACAGGCAAACATTTCAGATTTGGTTTAATCATTAAGTGGTTCTTTTTATATGAAGTTGACTGCCTGATTTCACAAAATGAAAATTCAGATTTTAAGGATCATTCAATCTCAGCAATGCTAAAAAATTTCACAATTCATTTTCTGGAATATATCACCTTTCATGTGTACAGACCTTTCTGAAGGCTTAAGCTACATTCACCTCTGCCAGTCTTTAGAAAAACCTTTTGACTTACTATCTTTTCATAGCTGTGACTACCATAAATATATCTTACTCTATTCTTTTTAATTTTCAGCAATTGACATCATAAACAATTCCTATGTGCTTGTTTCTTGTCATTCTATCCCTTACATTCTAATTAATCCTCAGATATATACAGATTGACATTTTAATTCACATAATGGCTAAATTTGTTTGTTGATTAACTTTTAGTTGTTTAGATACTCAGAATAGCTTTCAGCTTTTCAGTCGTTTGTAACCAATCCATTGTGAAGAGGTTGTTTGTTTATCATAGCATTCCAGTCTAGCAGAAGACTTCTATTGTTTTGGAAACTCACTTAAAACAATAAGAGCACTACAGACAATCTGGACATCATTCTGCTATTTTCTTCTCAAAAATACCTTTTACTTCTCTCAAAAACAGAGAGTTAAATACAGTCATATCATTATAGCTGCCATCTCTGAATATTTCTCCAGAATTGGCTTGCTGCTATGCCATGAGTAAGTGAACAATCTCAGAAACTGTTCTTACTTTACATGAGGCATATGGCAGTAGTACCAAAACCCAGAAGACTTCCAACTGGTGTCATGAGTGTAATCACCTTTGAGCCAAACAAATATTTAAGAAGCAGAGTTTGAGAGATGTGCTCATTTAGTACGACGTGAAGAAGAAGGGAGTGAGAAAGTTACAGAAAACTCAAACTCTTTGAATCCCTGGCCAGTATATTAACACAGCTTTGACTGAAAGAGTTAACTATTTCCAATGAGGTGTGCAGAGCACTAAACCAATGAGGTAAACTAAACTAGAGAAACCAATTGCTATTCCCTTCCAGATGGGAAGAGGCCAAATATTGATTTTGTTACTCAGAAAAACGCTTTGCAGCAGATGGATGTTCCAATTCTAAAGTTTCAAAGCTGCCACTGTGTTATGCTGCTGTTTGTAGCAAGATCTTGGTTTTGTTTGCTACCATATTTTCATCTCTATAACAATTTTCATTAGGTGTTCCTCAGTTTTGCTCTGCATTTAATGAACTGCGGTGGATATTAGAGTGCCTAACGCTAGAGTGCTTAGAAGTTCACACTCTCTTTCATATTCAATTAAATAAACCTCTCTAGGGAGAGATTCATAGCACCTGATTTACACAGCAAGTGTCACCTACAAAAGAGACACACAGATTTGCCTCTGTTCTATCCTAATCTTTAAAGGAGTACAGTTCCATTGTTATTAAAGGAAAAAGTAGCTGGTCTGCTTCCCAGGGCAAAGATTTGGCCTCAGAAGCCGAAGGTTGATCACCTGAAGAAGCTCCCCATGAACATCTCACAGTGCAATAGGACTGGCTTTCTACAAGGCAATGGGAGAGGACCAATGAAGAACAGGCAGAAATGCAACCTAGATTACATGCTGGGCCATTTATGGGAGCTCTCAACATAATCAGTGCCTCAGGTGCTGGAATAAAGTCAACAAATATTGCATAAATATGTTTATATACCGTTGATTTCTTCTGTCTGGTTATGTGTCAACACATACAAACTTACTGAACCTAGAGGAAGAGGAAGGAGCAAGCAAAAGTTTCCTGTCCTTTTCCTTTTAGTCTCCAAATACACCTTATATTAGGTACACACTTTGTGGTCAAGGCTAGGAGACTCCTCTAAGCTTTCTGAATTTGATTCAAAAGTAGTTTTGGAAAACTTGCAGAATGTTCATGTATTCTTTTGGTTTTTTTAAAAGCATCATGATTTCATACAAAGTTTATGGCAGATAGTAAAGCAGATTATATACTACTCAGATTAATATGGTTCTGCTACATAAAACTCATATTTCATACACTTGGAACACAGGGACTATGAATTCATAATGATTACCGGTACTTCTGAACGCTACTGTGGTTACAGAAACTACTTTTTTATTATCTGGTACTTTAATGTTGGGAGACCTTTGCCCTTCTAGTAAAGTAAAACTAAAGTAATACAAAACCTTATCTTTAAACTGCAGTGGTTTTTGTTGAAATGTTCATAAATAGCACAATTGAAAAATATCAGCAACCGCAAAAACCATTTATTCAAGCCTTAATTATTCCTGATTCTTATATCCTACTATTTGAACAATGAGGACTCAAATCCCTCTTAGATTCAGATGAATCATTTTGATTTTCAAGAATTATTTCACTAGGAATTTTTCGCTGGATTCAAAGCATTTAGTTATTACATTTTCTCTGATTCTTCACAAATGGCTTCATCAGTAATAGTATAAACGTGAACTTCGATAAATTAATAATTTTGTTTAAGAATTGTAAATGATTATGTTGGTTTGTATTAAAATTGAAATATATTCTTCAAGAGAGAATATTTTGATAAATTAGTCACTCTTTCTTTAACTCTGATATTTCAATGCAACCATTCTCTTCCTCTCTTAAAATAAATGGAATACTAGTCATACATTACAGAAGATACAAGGTGACAATTAGAGCATGTAAAAAGGCTTAATTTAGTATTATGTGCTCTGTAGCATACCCTGAGCTAGATATACATATACCTTAGTCTCCCATTCATGTATTTAAATAATTGAATTACAAAATACCTACAAAACTAGGGAAGAAACCTCCATTTTAATTACATCTGCAAGTTAGTTGGCAGCTTGCCTTTACAAATCTCCAAGCTCCCAAGCTAGTAAGAAAAAATTTTGTCCCGTATGAAAACAGTATTTAATATTTATTGTTGTTATATGAAAGAATTTGATCTAAATATCCATCTTTTAAAAGAAGGGAAAATGCACATAATAAATAATAATGAGGACAGCTACTTATGATTGAAATTATTGCCATATGCAAAGGAATATTTCTGCAAATGTTGATTTCTTGAGTGCAAACCTTCCTAATACTCAGTCTCAGTTCCACTGGTGTGTAGCCCATAGAGCTCAAGTGAGTGCCAAGAATTCATGATCTCTGTTAAAATTGCCACTGTTGATGTTCTATAGGGTTGAAACAAAGTAGATCCCGATTAACAAAAAAAAGAAAAAAAAAAAAAAGAAAAGAAAAAGAAAAGAAAAAAAAAGAAAAAAAAAGAAAGAAAGAAAGATACAAGCCTACATGCTCATACAGTCTCAATTTATCTCTTATAGCATTAGAAAGGGGGTTTTTTGTTTGTTTTGCTTTCAGACAGGATAGGAAGGGTTAACCCTCAGAATCTTTACACTCAGATCTCAGTCCAAGTAACTTTCACCAAGATTTTTGCCTGAACGTCTTGTGTCATTATAAGCTGAAAATATCAGAAGATCAGGTTCTCTACTAGGATTTATAACACCTCTGCTGTCTTTGAGGACGCTCAGGAAAATCGATCCAAATTAAGTTGGGGTGTGAATTTAAAATTGATTGGT
The DNA here is from genome assembly GCA_947846985.1 of Fratercula arctica. Taxonomy (NCBI): domain Eukaryota; kingdom Metazoa; phylum Chordata; class Aves; order Charadriiformes; family Alcidae; genus Fratercula; species Fratercula arctica. The sequence continues at coordinate 83,400,520 of CANTUZ010000002.1, forward strand.
TATCTGCACTAAATCTTTCTGTGGGCACTGATTTAACATTAAAGTGGTTTAACTTATATTTATTAACTCCCTAAGTTTCCAGATAAGGGGTTAATGACACTAAACTAACAAGGTTTGCCATTCTGATTAACTTTCCTGAATGTTCAGGAAAGAGTTCTCACAGAAATTCTACAAGCAGAAGCTGTTCTATTACTTTCTTCTGGGTCTGGAAAGTAAAAGATATGAAACATGTGAATATTTGTTTCCTTTAAATGACTGAATTTGATTTCAATTAAGAATGGCCTCATATTAGAGGAGATCTTATTCCATCCACAGCAATTTGTCCATGCATTGTTTTATTCTTGTCTATCTATTCATAACTGCATAGCCATGTCTGCAGGCTCTGCCAGTCATGACTTGAATTCAGTAGACTTAAAAAGAACAACAAGAGCAGACTCATTCTCACTTTTTAGGCAGAGCAATGTAAGCAAATCAGTCAACACAGTACCTGAGGAAACACAACAAAGGAAAATCATATACTGATACCTCTCTTGAAAGATCCTGACTCAGGAAGTATTGAGGTCGCTCTGCATCTAGAAGCTCATTAACAACTAACTTTTGCTTCTTTTAAGTATTAGTGAAAAGCTTACGTTACAAAATCCTCCACATTTGATTCCAAATGGAGAAAGATATAAAATTGTGGTTTTAACGGTATTTACTTGAATCACATAAGCAAAATATGAACCTTATCATGTGTTTTTAAAGATAAAAATGGAGGGAGCTTTCAAAATTCAGCTGAGGTATATCTCTTTTTTGCAGACCTTTGTAAAGCAAATCCCTTATTTGCACACTGTGTTGTCAGCTACTGAGCTGCCACATGAAGTATCGTGACACATGCTGAATTTTTTTTTCACTTTTTTAAACTGTGGTTCTGTTCTACATTTCTTTTTTCACATACCGGGTTGAGGCAAAGATAAGGTTCTGCTACAGGTTTTGATTTTGCAAATCTATTGGGGATTATCTCCTTAGAAACATGAGATTTTGTACCATGGAAGTACAGAGAGAATTGCCATGCAAAGAAAAATTTTTTAAGCATCCAAAAATCCCTTAAAGTTAACCGTTCTTTGAGCAGACCTAAGTTTTAAATGTATTTTACTTGCAAAGGAAAATAACATGTTACATTGGATTGAGACACTGATATCAAACTATGTGAAAACAGTTCAGCTTGGATTGTCTTATGTCCATCTGAGCTATATGCCATCTTTGGAAGTCAATGCTTTATTCACTTGACCTTTTTTAATTATTGTTTTTTTTAATTAGACATAAGCATCCCTTAAGAAGAGTTGACTCAATACAATTAGACCAAAGTATTGGCCCATTTTTTAGAGGGACTGAGAATCATGGGAAACAATTCTTGTGTCATTGCACTGGCCAGAATGTCCACAATACATACTCATCTGAAAGACTGTCAGATGACGCTCTGCAGAAATCTGTGTGATTGAATTTTATATGACTGTCTACGTTCATAATAATGATTATAGCATATCAGGCTGTAGCAGCATGGAGATCAAGACAGAAGGTAAAACTTACTGGAGAAACTGGGAAGATATTTTGTCCTTAACCTGTGCCAGGCTTTGTGGATAGTTTTCTACTAGTGCCGGTTAAAAGCTAGTGCAGCTCTATGCACATTAGTGTAGTTGCTTGTATGACTAACCCAGACAGAAAGTTGGAAAAGACACTTAATGCTGGCTAAAGCTGTAAGAATTTAGGAAATATGGAATAAGCTAAGAAAATATAGAAGTTGTTATACTTTACTAACACTTCCCATCCCCCATGTTTGTAACAATTGGCTTGGTAGATGAAGCTACTTTAGAAAATAAATCATATAGAAATTTTAATTTATTTTCTGTATGATTCTATATGCCACGCTATTTCGTAAACTGTCTCCCTGTGTTGCTCACTGTGTAATATTCTCGCTTAACGAAAATGATGAAGCTAGCGCAAATGTCTGTAGTTTCCAAGTAACTCAAATTCAGGTATTTGCAAAGTATCGGTTTACAATAATTTGCATCTTTAACTTTAAAAAAAACCCCAACAAAGTGTAAAACTACTACTTAGATACAATAGGAATCTCACTTGCTACTGTGTCAGACTTGAAACATCATTCCTGTGAGACACTATCTACAGACAGCTAGTCAGCTGGCTTAAGCAAATAAGACAGGTACTTCCCAACAGGTACGTAATTGCTTCTGATTAATAAAAACCCTAAAGCAGAATAAAAACTGATCTAAAATACTACTATTAAGCTAAACTTTTGATTTTGTTGTAGGTCTTTATTGTCTCTGTTTTTTATCAAATGCTTATTTTATCACCTCCTCAAAGGTGTATATCGACTGAAAAGTTCTTATTTTTTTAGCAGAAACTTTGCAAAATTTTCCAGCAATTCTATTGGAAATAATGGTAATTGCATGGCATTCATTTTGCTGCTAGTGCATGAGGTCTGGGTGATTTTGTAACTAATTTCTGTCATAACTAGACTTCCCACAGAAATAATCACCAGTTATGAGATTTACTGAAGAGTGAAACAGGGAGGAAAGGACGGAAAAGGCAGAGGATTATTAATAATTTGACAAAGAAAGTCCAACACATGGCTGAGAAACCTGTCTTTTTTTACTGCTTTGTCTCTTACTTTTTTCTTCTTCATACCTATTGCCTTCATTTTATGAGACTGAGGACAAATGCTAATGAGTCTATAATTGGCCTAAACCCCAGAAGATTACTTTGGGGAATTTGTATTTCAAATGCAGGAGTTAAATTTTTGCACATAACTAGCAGGTCAGTTAAACTAAATAACTTCCTGCTGCTGGTAGGCATATACAGTCAAATACAACCTTATTTTACTCCTACATACACCTACTTCAAAATTATTTATAAAGAGGCTGAGATTTAAAAACAGAGTGCGTATAAAGGAGAAAAATTGGTTATGCTCAGTAATGATTTTTTTAAAAACTAATTAGCTATATAAATCTTCTTGGGTTTTGCTTTTATTATATGTGTGCATGTTTTTCTTGGAGAAAATTTTGCACATCTCAAGTCTCATTCCTCCAACTAATGCTGGCACTGCAGAAAGGATAGAAGCATACTTAGTTGTTATAATGCAAAAATAACTTTGCTTTCATAAAGTGGTGATTACATAATATTGCGTCCCCTCCAATTTAAATTTAGGGTGCTCTAGAAAGGAAAGATACTGCCACAAAATTCTCTCCAGGACTCAGCCTCATTAAGGGTCAGAAATGTGGAGGCATGGCCAGGACATCAAACAACTCTACTTCAAGCACAATTTGCTACAAGATGGGGATTAATATTGGTCTTAAAAAATAAGCTTGTCTATCCCAACATTTTACTACAGACACAAACTCACTTGAAAGAATCACAAAACCAGATGTTTCCCTCTTTCTCTAATTCTGTTGCATCCTGTAGCCCTTGTCAAATGTGTCCAGTTTGGAGTCCTATTTCTCAGGTATGACTATGCACACAATCGAGGTGGAAGTTTTCTAACAATGAGTTTGTACCTGATACTCCTCTGTCTTCTGAAATCTCAGTGACAAGGCATGAGTCCCTTCAAAGCTGTACTGCTTAGTTTGGGGTGGTCATAGCAGCATGAAGGAACTGGGAATGCAGCATGAGAGGTTTCAGTTGCTGCTGGGCCTCTGGGATGGAGGTCAAGGGGAACACTAATACATCCAGCACAGTAACAGCCACAAACCACCAGACTTCCTGCTGTGGAAGCAAAAACATGGATGGTAAGTTTCCAGTGATGTAGATTCCCCTTGCTCTCCATTTCTAGCAGCAGCTGCAAAGTACAATTGCTTAGCTAGAAAAGCTGGCAGAAGGCAGCAGAATATGCTGTTTCTGCAAGCACGTGATGATCACGCAGAATTTCTGTACAAAGAAGCAGACCCAACTAACCAAAAAGCTTGCATAGATCTTCCCGTGTCAGTATCAGGGGGCACCGATGATAAAGGAATGGGTAGCCACCACAGGGTGGAGAGTCACAAGCTCAGACTGCTACTAGACCATAGCTAACAAGTTTGCTACTGGTAAGCCAACTACTGGAATAGTGCTACTGGAGATTTATGCCGCCATACTGACCAAGATGTGTCTGCTAAGCTATGAGCTTTCAAAGTCTGAGGTGTGCTTGAAGGAAGAAACAGCTCCTGGTTCTGTTCTCTGTGGTGGAACCTCAGATGCTGTACAGGCAGTCTGCGCTCCTAAACAAAGAGCAAACATGCTACCCTGCAGCACAGCCTTCCCGGTTTCAGCAGGAGCTGGGCAACCACAGGAAAAAGTTCACAGCAATCAGAGAAGAAAAGTTAAACTCTCCAACTTGTGTACCTTTGAATGCCCCTTAATTGTTCTAATTTTTTATTATGTGAAATTCTGTAATAGTCAGTTTGTGCTAATGTATCATTAACCCATAGACTGTTTGTGCTATTTTATCTCCACAGTTCTTTAGTAAGACCTCTTAGCAAGGACACAGTTTCCTTTCTTATCAGAGTTGGACAGTAAACCTTTACTTCTAACAGCTCAATTATTAAGTTGGAGACATTGATAAATAAAGCATGGTTGACAAAAAGAAAAATCCCTAACCAACTAAAAGAAATTATAGTACTATTGAAATTGAAAAAAAAAAGAAAAAAAAAGCAACTTTGAATTAGAAAAAATGTGATAGAGTTATTCCTCCAAAGCCAAAGAAAACTAAGATATCTGCTAATAAATTAACTATCTATAAGGGAATCAATCCGACTTCCCACTTCCTACCAATTCCAAAATAAATGAAATTTGTAGACCTGGGGATATGAACAAGGCGTATTGTGAACAGCTTTTTAAGGCCATCCCTTTAGACATAGGGGAGTAATATCTACTGAGTCCTTTCCCATCCCTTTCTCTTATTTCCTGTCTCCTTCCTGTGGGTGTTTGTGATGTGACATAAAAAGTCAAGATAGGAAGGCATTGCTTCTTTACTTTGAGTAAATGTGAAGTAAGATAATAATGCAGGGAATTCCATTTTTTCTTATTCTGCTGCTCACATTCACCCTTATGTACTTTTGTGGATTTCTTCATCTGTCAGCCAGGTGTCCCATCTGTTATCAGCTCACCTACTTTCTGTCCTAGGTAGCATCTAATGAGTGCTACCATTCTTTCATGATCATAATGGAATGATAAATTTTACAAGCCTGTTTCAGACTAGGGGGAGCAGGGAGGTGTGTTTGCAACGGAAACACAAAGATAACATTCCTTTATTAAAAAATAATTTAAAAAAATTCTAACAGATTGACATACTGGATCAAGTAGCAGAAGATCAGAATGCCATGTGAGCTAGGATGGCAGTAACTTCTGTTATCAATGCTCTTAGCTGGAATTGGATGAACATAAAGGGATAAAGAAAAAACAAGGAATTCAATAATAGCCATCTTCTGGGTGATGGAGAAAGAAAGCATAGGAGGGAGAGAAAATAAATTACTACTTATGAAATTGTTGTAAGTTAGATTTTACAGTTTCAACTTCAACTGAATTCCCTGACTAGGGTTGAAATGCAACTGGTGTTTGGGCTTAAGAATTAGGCTGTGTTTGATCAGCAAATTTGCCAAGTATAAACTTTGGAGCCCAGGCCTCAATCTAAGTGCTGATGTCACCATACCCTTGAGAACTCAACCACATGTTGCCCGCTGCAGTCCACTGTTTTCCATATCTGTAGTTGCAGTACAGTGTAGGTGTCTAAGTTACCTTCAGTTAGACACTGGTTTAAGTCTACTCTGACATTTATGTCAAATATGGAACACGTTAATACTAATCTACCAGATAGTTTTTTCTGCATTTAAGCATGGTAAATGTGAAAAGCTTGCTTTGTAATTATTGCACCTTTAAGCCTTAGAAAAGAAAACAGAAAGTGAAATAAGAAATCCATCAAGGGTTTAAACAACTTTTAGAAGTTTTTTCCCTCATCTCAGAGTCGCTATCTAACCATAAATTAGTCTTGTATAGTCTTTCTCATTGGTGTGGTCTGTGGCCACTTGTTAAATGAGTTTGCAAGCATCACAAAATGGTCTGGTTCCTTCTAGATCTGATCTTAAGTCCTGGTTAGCAGTCAACTGCTGATGCAAGCAACACCTCATCAGTTCAAAAATCAAATGCAGCAGATACAAAATGCTGAAAATATCAGTTGTATGCTGCTGGTTACAGATGGTTGCATGCTTTAGCCATGTGAATCTGATGAGCTGCCCAGGTGAAGGTAGTTGTATTTGAAGGTTCTCAGCACCTCACTAAGCTGAATCATTAGACTACAGATGAACACCCAGTTCATTTTAGCAAGAAGGAGTGTGCATGTGATTTTATTTTCATATGATTTGGCACTTAACAGAGCTTCAGTCTGAACCTGTATTTCTCCCGTGTCCAATGAGAGCGTCTTTATTTGATACTTTCTGTGCAGTTCTACAGAAGCCCTTCCCATGGCCATATCCACTGGTAAAGGGCAACAGATCAACTCTTTGTTGCACATTAATGTATATCAAAAACATAAGAGATAACTCTGTGGGATGGGAAGATATTCTTGTCATTCCCGTCCCTATATGTAGGCAGAAAACACACTATAACATGTCTATAACATTACCCACCCTTGTCTTTTAAGAATATTAGAAACCAGGGATTGATTCCTAAATTACATTCCCCGCCCTCCCCTTCCCTCCCCCCCTCCCCCACCAGTTAAAATATAGATTTAAAAAAGCCATAGATAAATATGTCAGCTTTGGAGAACTAAAAAGAAGGCTGCAGGCATGGGAAGCAATTGAGTAAAGACAAGTCAGGCACAATTAACTAATGAAACCTTAGAGATAACTTGATGTGCCAGCTCACCTCTAGAGGATGCCAAATTTACTCGAATATTTCCAAGCCCAGGGCACACGACATGCACAGGCAACCTTACAGATGTATTTTGAAGGGAATTGAGTACCTGGAGACTACTTGGTGTCAGGAGAGAAATCATGTTGAATGTCTTTCTGCCACAATGAATTTTATAAATTAAAAATGTGTGCCTTGGGCTTACTCTTTTGAGACTGTAAAAAATAAACTTAAATTTTCCAAGTTGGTTAAATTTAAGTTATTACTTTGCATTCCTTTAGATACATGTCTTCATTCTACCCCCCTGACTTCGTAAAAAATACTTGATAAAGTCATATTTTACCTAGTTATTATAATCATGACAGAATAGCAGTAGCACTTAAGGTACAATTGTAACTGTAAAAAAATGAGACAATGGAATTGAAATAGCTTTAAGGAATGTTAGTCTTTCTGGTACACAAACAGACTCTGCAAACAATTGCCTGCTGCAAATTGTATGAATTACTAAGGGAAAAGCACTGTTGAAGATGATCCCGAATGGTAGAATCTTTTCTAAAATAGTTTTGGTTATGCTCTGCAGTTCCCTTATGTTTTTTAAAATAGCACGAGCTGAGTGTAGTTGTATTGAAGGAGGCAAGAGGAAAGGAAAACTCTCTTGGGACTTTCACTGAGCAAACTCTTAGGAAAGAAAAAATTTCTTAAAAGTTAATGCTAAGATTAAAAACTTTAAATGTCTGTACATTAAAAAGCACCCTGGCACAGCACTATTTTATTCTTCCCCATGCACAACATAGACACAAAGCCTTATGCATTTCCTGGCATTCCCTCTGCAGTAAGGGATCTTCAGTCCTTTCATTCCTCTGTGACATTCAAAAAGGTTTTTCACTCTCAGCAGCCAAAAGAGCGGGGTGGGTGGGGACTTTGGGGTTCTGTTTGTTTGGTTGGTTGTTGCTGTTTTTTTTTCTTGTAACATACAAATGTTTTTTCTTTTATTCTTGTGACATATGTAGGAACAAGAGACCAAGGGTGTTACACACACTGCACAAATCACTTTTTTGGAAAAAGTAGGTGTAGCGAAGATGAAGGATATATCACTTAGTTTTTGTTACTCGGCTCTTAAACTCTGCATTAAGTATGTACTAGGTAACTGTGGAAGTATAAGTGCTCAGGAAAATAATCTTATTCCATCATGTTCAAGCTATTAGTGCCTGTATATAGTCAACTGCACATGAATTTCAAGACCAGAGGAACAATTAATCATATAGTCTGACCACAGCAGCTCAAGTAGTTATTGAGTATGAATGAAGAATTCCTCACATCTTTTGTATCACAGTAGGTTAAAAATATATAATTACAGGACTACAATACTTTATCCTTGGTTATTATCCAGTGTGTTTGTACTATTAATTGCAGAGGATTGTCTTGCTTGTTCTTAAAGCCTTTTCACATCACTATTGCTGATTCCACAGATTTCCTAAACTAGTCTACTCATTCATCCTTACTATGCAATCCTTACTTTGTCCTTAAGTCTCACCTGTTTTTTTCTTACTGCAGTTGAAACACATTTGCTTTTATTTTTTTTTTTATCTTAGGTGTATTTATTGTAGCTATCTTTTATGTTTCTAAAAGGTATTATAGAACCTCCTTGCATATCTGGCTTGTGAGCCTAAAGCTCTTAAATCAATTTTGCAGAATTACCACTTGCCCAATCTGTTTTCCATTTTGTACTTTTTTGTAGTAGGTTATTTCTGCCTAGATATTTCAACCTATTGCAAAATGAGATTCTTACCTGTATGATACTAGTATTAAGTATACCAACTACTTGTGCAAAAAATGCATTTATCAATTGGCCCTTCTTGGTGTCATCTGCTCATAGCCTTCCTTCTCTATTGAACAGTAGACCAATACTTTCTTTTTTTCTTCCTGTAACTCCTTTTGTGATTATATTTTAATATTTTCTTATCAACAGTCTGCATGTTAATAAGCTGCATATTCACTTGTATCTTGGGTTTTTTTTTTTTAATTTTGTTTCTACATGGTCGTGATGGGCTTTTCTGCTCACCCTTAGTTATCTGATAGTTTCCACTTTCTGTATCCTCCCTTTACATGTTTGTAATCAACAGAAAGCTGTAGTTTAATCTTGACCTTTTATTATACATGTTATCTTTTCTTTCTTCAGGGGAAAAGTTCATATTTGCACGTCTAGTATTGTACATGCTTATTGTACACATTGTATGTATTATATATGCCCTTCTTGGACAAGGAATAGTCATTCTAGGCAAACCTGATGAGTTCTCATGTGTTTCCCCATTGAATTCCTAGATCTCTACCTGTAAAGCTAATCTTTTTGAGGTCAAATACCAGGGAAGCAAGGAGCACAGATGTAAAGGTTTTCTTGCTTTTTTTGGGAGGATTTGGTTTTGGTTTTCAGTGTGCAAGTGTATTCTTAAAATAAAAATATCAGATCTCTTCTAACTACCACCATTAACAGTGCCCTAGCATGTGAATTCTCCCACTTATAGAACAAGTTTAAGGTCTACTTTTCAGAATAGTCAGAAATTCTCCTCCACCCTGTGCTTTCTTTTACATGACAAGTCTTCTTAACCTAGACAGAATTCCGAATAAAATTCACAGTTCCCTATGGAAGAATCAAAGGCTCTTAATTCTGAGCTTAGCAGGAGAAAATAAAGTTTGTTAGTTTCCTGAGTGGGAGCAGCTTTTATGATTCAGCAACCACTGCTTCTTAACTGCAAGATGCCGCTGATTAAAATCGTTTTTTTACTCCTGTGACTGAGTCTGTGGGAGCTCGGCAGCCTTGTAGCTTGGGGAGAAAAGAATTAAGAGGCAGACAGAAAAAGCCATTTTCCATGAGAAAGACAACAAACTATTGATGACGGGTATCTGGTAGCTGTCATAGGGTACTGGACCTCAGCAGCCCCCAGTGAATGGCAATGACTACTGAATCACAGCATCTGTTGTCTGTCTCAGAAACTGCTGAAGACTGGTGTGATCCAGCAGTTACAGTCAGGTAGGGTACTGAGATATTGCCTACCAGGGTGGCCCAGAAAGGTGTCCCAGATCCTGACACAATAAGTGCCACTGGGAGCTAGATTTCAGGTCTGTTCCACTGCATAGCACTGGCTGCACAGCGTAGAGGCAAGAGGTGACCTTCACTTACTTGGTTAGTAATCTCCCTTTGTTTAAAATACAATAGCGTCACAGAGAGTTGGCTGATACCGCGTGCTGGGAAGGTGAGACCTTATGTCTCTGAACCACAGAGCTGCCAGCCACCCACTAAGCTCAGAAATCAGCAGGAGCTGTCAGTCAGGGGCTGCAGAAGAGCCATAACAGTGATCATTTGTCTAGATACCTACTTCCATTATTAGAAGCTGGACTCACAAGCTCCCTCCATGCACATAAATCTAGCTTTCTTAATGAAGCTGACACACCCAAAAGATAACGGGTACATAAAAGCAGTGGTTTTAGCAGAAAAAGTCTACCTTAAGGAGTAGTTACAAAAAATAGAACCCCTGAAACAAAAAGCTTTAAAGTAAAAAAGGGAGTTAAAAATTAGAAAAAAGAATGAAACAAAACAAACCAAAACATCTTGTATCTCAGTTCCCCATTGTAGGGAATAGAGGGTTTGAGAGCCTCAAATTAACCTTAAAGGTGTTGCAGGTGATGGCTAAGGCCACTTTAAATTGCTATGCAAACACATTATTGGGATATGTTTTTACAATGCCTGGCACAATGAGGTCGTACACTTGGCTAGTCCCTACACAACATAATAGCCATGATTAATGATACTCATACATCTCAGAAATTATGATTGGCTTTCTAACTTTTTGCTTCAATTAATTCATTTTTGCCATGATGAACAAAGCTAAATAAGTTCTGTATTTCTGTTTTCTTTCCAGAGAATTTGGGATCCTTTCTCTCCATTATCTTGATCTAAAATTAAAGTTAATGGAATATTACCATTGATTTCAGTGGATTTTTAATGAGGCTGCCTAAGCACTGTCCTGGAAATGATGCTTCTCCTTCTTTGCTTATGGAATAAACAACCATATAACATATTGTCTCTCCTGTAACATTACAATATAAAAGGGATAGTATTCTAAGAAGTACTAAGGACAAAAATTGGTATTGTACTCTTCAACTTTAAAAAGGGTAAAGAGTTACAGGTTCCTATTGCAGTCTGGCTCCTTTAGGCATTGCTAAATTTTGTAGCAAGACAAAAATTCCTTTTCTTAAGAAGTCTACAGGATTTCTTTATCACATGAACTAATAGTTGAGTATTTGCTGAATGATATGGCTTGATAAGAACTAATTAAGACTTGAGATCTATTTTGCCAAACAGCATACAAAAGCAGTTGCAGAAAGACTATTTCTTTCACTTTGGCTTACAGGCTAAAGATGAAAGACAGGAAAAGGTCTGGGAAAGACAATTACTGTTATTTTCTTTCTGGAAAAAAAAAAAAAATGAAGCAGTGTGAGAAATTAAGCAAATAGGAAATAAAACAACTCGCTACAGGCCAATGACAAAGCAAATAACCATAACCAGATCTGAAGTCCAAACCGTGGATAGAGTAACATACAGCATAGATTATATCATTTAATATAGATCACCTAGGAAGATCAAATAGGAAGAAAGAGAAGAAATAACAAACAAAATGACAACACAAAGGTTTGCAGACACTGAAAGAGTAGACTTTTCCTCCATATGAAGAGCAAGAATGTTTTTGGGGAAAACAGATTAAAGACATGGTGAATGCTGGGATCAACTGCTGGAAAAAAAGGGAAGTGGTTAATGATGCAAAATGGCTTGACAGGCAGGGCATAGGCCAAAATATTAAGGACTCAAAGGCAAGGATAATAAGATTATGTATGATTACATGTTGAACATGCAGCAAAGAAAGAGCCTAAGAGGGGAGGGGGAAGGACATGACCTTAACAAAACCAGCTGTTAAGAAGACTGTTAAGAAAGCATTTCCATAAACATGAGAGGTTTAGTAATTTGTGCTTGTAACAGAAAATATTCTAAAATCAGTGGAGTATATGTTTCCATACTACAATTCTCTAGATTTGGCCTGAATATAGACTGATTTATTTAATATCTTTGAAAGATCATCTGAGTATTTTATTTACCTTTATTTTAATAAGAAAATTAAATATTTTTATATTACAAATACAGATAGGTGGATTTAAAATTCTGCTTTTAATAAGCACTTAGACACTGGCTTTTTACAAGTACCTGTCAAAATACAATCTTGATGTCTAGGTACCTAAAAAGTTTTTAGTTCTTTAAATGCATCATGCAAGACTTAAAATCCCTGTTTGGGAATCCAAACTTTGGTATCCAGACATTTTCCCCTATGTTATTCTTTTCAATAACAAGAATTCAACATCACAATAACCTTGTGATAAGTGTTGCTAAGCAATCAAATTTCTGGCCTGTTCTAAAGTAATTTAAGTAAAATGACTAGCTGCCTGCTGCAAAGTTGTGAACATGCTTACTCCCAATTAATCTGCAAATTATCTAAGCAATTATCTAAAATATTTTTACACATTGTGTTTGTTGAATAAAAATTAAAATAAGAAGTAACTACATGTTTGTTTGGCATATAATATATAGAGTCAGATTCCCTAGTTTATGTAAGACAGCATCTGAAGTGAAGTAAAAGTAAATCATAATTGACACATAAAATCCTGGAAAAAAGTATTTAGTGACTTAATCTGTTAATATAAATTAAATAAGAGAATGCAGTTCGGGTTTGATAATAAGCAAATATGACAATTATCTGAATGCTTTGCAATGAAGACAGCATAACACGGAGTACTGAAAATTTATCCTGCACCTGTAGAAGCTGTAAAGCATGTTGGCATTGTCAAGCCGAACAGTTTGACTGAAGTGGTATGTGAGATATTTAAAAATCACCAGTCAAGATTCTTAAAAAGACAACAAGGAGGTCAGGTTTCCCAGACTCCTTTTACAATCTGTGACATTGTAGAGAGCAGAGGTAATCCACACAAACAGTTTAGTTTCTGTTCTTCATTGTTTCTTAGGTCTTTGCATTGAGTAAGCTGAGGATTTTGCCCTCAGGAAGCTAACATTCTCATAAGAGCCCAAGATCCAGATCTACATCTACACCTATCTCATCTATATAATCTATAACTACACCTGTACCCATACCCATATGCATATCCATATCCATAACTACATCTATATTATTTATAACAGTAGCCTGTGTCTTGTGTATACATGACAAGCTTCTGGTAGCAGGGGTGGCCTCTGTGAGAAGAGATCAAGAGCTGCCCCCATGTTAGACAGAGCTATTTTCAGCTAGCTCCAAAATGGACCCACCGCTGGCCAAAGCTGAGCCCATTGGTGGTGCTAGTGGCGCCTCTGTAATACTACAGAAAGGGTGGAAAACAGTGCACAGCAGCTGTGAGAGAAGAGTGAGAAAAATGTGACAGAAATGACTATGCAGACATCAAGGTCAGTGAAAAAGGAGGGAAAGGAGGGTGTCCAGGTGCTGGGCATGAGATTCCCCTTCAGACCATGGCGAAGAGCATGATGATGCAGGTTGCCCCCTTGAAATCCATGGAGGATCACACTGGAGAAGATATCCACACCGCAGCCTATGGAGGATCCCATGCTGCAGCAGGTGGATGTGCCCTGAAAGAAATTTCAGCCCATGGAGAGCCCATGCAGGAGCAGGCTTTCTGGCAGGAACTGTGTCCCATTGGGGACCCACATTGGAGCAGTCTTTTCCCGAAGGACTGTACACTATGGAGAAGATCCATACTGGAACAGTTCTTAAGAACTGCTGCCTGTGGGGAGGAGTTTGAGCAGTTCATGAAGGACTGTATCCCATGGGTGGAACCTCACGCTGGAGTGGAGGGAAGAGAGTGAAAAAGGGAAGGCAGAGAGGAAGCCTTATGGTCTGACTGCACCTCCCATTCTCCATCCCCCTGCACCACCTGGAGGAGAGGAGGTAGAAGCGGGATGAATAAAGGAGTGAAGCTGAGGCTGAGAAGAAAAGGGGACAGTCAGGGGAGAGCTGTTTTTCAATTTTATATTTGTTTTTCACTATCCTACTCTATTTTTAATTGGAAATAAATTAAAATAATCTTCCCCAAGTTGAGTCTGTTTTGTCCATGGAGATAATTGTGAGCAATCTCCACTCACGGTCTTTTTCATCTTATTTTCTCCCCACCTTGCTGTAGAAGGGAAGTGAGAGAGCAGCTGGATGGGCACCTGGTAGCCAGTCAAGTTTAACCCACCACAGCCTGGAAGGTATAAAGCTCCGTTATGTCAACTTAATTACCAAATATTAAGCATGGACACTATGTTGTCCTTCCACTGTGTTTGAGGCTTTCTAATACAAGCTACTCCGAACTTAGACAACTCAATACACATATATATCAGACTTATGGCTGTATATCCATGAATGTGTCACCATTTTCCTAGGCCTTTCTTCCAATACTACTGACACACTTGTTAAAACAGTTCAGAAAATTGCCATGAATTAGCTTTAGGCATTAGCAAACTGTATCTCTGAACAATCTGAACTTTTTTTTTTTTTTTTTTTTTTTACAAAACAGCGAGCCCTGAAATTTAATAACTACAATCCAAAACTCAAAAGAAGACATTTTCAAAATGGTGAGAAGGTTTTGATATCTATTATGTAAAGCTAACTATCAGTCAGAATTTAGAGGTCCCATACTGAATCAGACCTAGTGTAGTGGTGTTGGGTACAGGGAGTATAAGACAATTCAAAAGATCTTTAACTACTAGCTGTAGTAGTTAGTTGTTTTTCCCATAAAGCATTTTTTTTCTCTAGCAAAGAAGCAGTGACATAAGTGCAGAAATACAATAATGTAAACATTGTCCTAAGGAGAAACAGGACTGAAGTACAGGAAAAGGTACAGAAGTTTAAACTTCTCTTGATATTTTCAGTTTTGCAGGGGTCTGAATAACTCAGGTAAGTTTTGGATAAATGTGCAATTTGTTTTACATTCAATGTTGAGCTGAAATTATTGATTTCTCCTTAAGTCCTCTGGTATTTTCTCATTTATAATGCGGAGAAGAGCTTTTCATAAAGTAGGTAAAAATGGAGGCTTATCTTGAGTCTCAGATATTACTTTACATATAGCAACAGTGTAAGGAACCCACACTGAGGCTTTCCTGGACATAGAATAAAACAATGTATTTAACAATTTACTTATACAATACAAAGAATAGATGAATAATAGCTTAATATAGATATTGCATGGCAAATGTACTACGGCAGCATGAAATGTATGCAAATGATAATCATGTGCCTAAGGAACACAAATTTTAAAATATGAAGAATCAGAAGTGAATATAAATTTTAAATCAAGAGTGAAATTTGATTCAAAAAATCATTAATAGAAAAATCACCTATCAGGACACAAAATCTTTCATGACTTACTCAATTTCAATAACTAAAATGAAAGAAGAGCTTGGGCATATGCAGATGGGAGCTATGAATGGACAGTCCAGGAGAGAAAAGTGCTTTCTCAGGATGTCAGATCCCTATTCTGTTACCTCAGTTAATAATCCCATCTTAATCTAAATTAAGTAAATCTTATATCTTCTGCTAATTTGGCATTGAAAACTTTCCTCTAACCTTTTGCATCTGAAAAGACTAAACTCTTCTGTTACTCACGCTTTGGATAATTCTTGACCATCTAGATTTCTCTTGTGCAAGCTAATGCTAGAAATTGATTTAAATTATCTGTAATATTTATAAATTATGCTACATGCTAATTTACTTCCTACAGTCTTATTGTAGTCTCAAAATAAATATCATTTCCTATTCTGTATATTATGTGAAATAAATACTACAAATAAAACTATTTAAAAAGCAATGATTAAGCTATAAATCTACAGCAGTCTAGATTATTTATCCTTAAATCTAATTTATCTAAAGGGAGTTTCAGGAAGATAGTGCAACTTTGGAAATAAAAGTTTTGGAAGTCTTTATCTCCAGAAGTAAATCAAGCGGGAAGAAGATACACCCAGCAGAAAGCTTTCAAATTTCTTTGATTACATTTTTCATTTTAGAAGGTGACAAGATAGTCCTTCCTTTGGTATTTCCCTTTTCCATACATATTGTACGATGAGACATATATCAAGATATTTGTTATGCAATTTCAGAACTAAAATCAGGAATATGTTTGTTACTCTCATTCCTGCTTACAGCATACAGAGGAACTTTTTTCTAGGTTACATGAGACAAAACAGGATCTTTCCAGAATTAAGTTATCTCAAGACCTGAACTGGGTCTTGAGATGAACTCAAATGAAAATAAAAATTGATTGTTGTCTCCATTAGAAGACGAACACAACTACAAAATCAAATTAATTTCATTCCAAATTATCTTCTGAGAGTATGTGATAGAGTCACCCGTGGTCACACATGAGAGAATAAAATATGAGTAGTCCATGGAAAGTCAGCAATATAGTTCATAGAATCATAGAATGGTTCGGTTTGGAAGGGACCTTAAAGATCATGTAGTTCCAACCCCCCTGCCATGGGCAGGGACACCTCCCACTAGACCAGGTTGCTCAAAGCCCCATCCAGTTTGGTCTTGAACACTTCCAGGGATGGGGCATCCACAGCTTCCCTGGGCAACCTGTGCCAGTGTCTCACCACCCTCACAGTAAAGAATTTCTTCTTAATATCTAATCTAAATCTACCCTCTTTCAGTTTAAAACCATTAACTCTTTTCCTATCATTACACTCCCTGATGAAGAGTCCCTCCCCATCTTTCCTGTAGGCCCCCTTTAGGTACTGGGAGGCTGCTATAAGGTCTCCCCAGAGACTTCTCTTCTCCAGGTTGAACAACCCCAACTCTCTCAGACTGTCCTCATAGCATAGGTGCTCCAGCCCTCTGATCATCTTCGTGGCCCTCCTCTGGACCAATTCCAACAGGTCCATGTCCTTCTTGTGCTGAGGACTCCAGAGCTGAATGCAGTACTCCAGGTGGGGTCTCACCAGACTGGAGCAGAGGGGTAAAATCATCTCTCTCAACCTGCTGGCCACACTTCTTTTGATAGTTGTTATAACTATTGACAGCCTGTGAAAATTATCACTTCAGTCAGGGGACAGTGGGTATTTGAACAACTCAGTATTTTACTCATTAACATCGATCTTCTACATGAGGCAGTCTAGTGTTTTAACTGCTATCAGACCAAGCTGCTTAGGGTTGGAACCCTGTTCACCAAGCTGTCGTTCCCGTTGTTCATTCAGCAAGTGCTCCATGTTCAAAGCCAGAATGACACCCACACAAGTAAACAACCAAAGTGAATACATACAGGAGCTGGAAGGTTGTGTGTTTTTGTTGTTGTTGTTGTTTTATTTGATTTTTTTTTTTTTTTTTAAATACACAATTACCTTGGAGAAGTCCAGTGAATTTGTGAAGCAGCCAGGACTCTACAAGACAAGACAATTTATTCACAAATTCATAAATGTAATAAAAATAAGATGTAAACAAAATAAAAAAGCCCTGACTTCACTTCAATAAACTTCAGTTTGAAGTAAACATAAGATTGTATGCAAATTCTACATACTTTTTAATTTAGTGCTAATCTTTGAAGAAAGCTTTCAAATTAATGGAGAATAAGAAAGGGTTTAATACTCATTTTCAAAGCGTATTTTTCAGCTTGTCTGATTTAGGATGAACACATACATGTTAAGCTGTGATGACCCTAAAACACATGTTGTTGATTTTATTTGTTAATGTTAAATATGATGCTTCAACATTCTTCTTAGTGGTTGTACTAAATCTTGAGTGAAGTACAACTATTTAATTCAGAATAAATAATTAAGGAAAAGAAATTAAATATTTATTAACACAACACTGAATATAGTGGATTTGATAACACCACCAAGATGATTGCCAATTCTGCAAATATATGAAAGGATGAAAGGCAGACCACAGAATAAAAGTGGAAAAACCTCTACAAGAACTTAATTTGAGATATCAAGAATTCATTTGAAGAATTCATTTTTCTCTAAAACTAGGTAACCTAAAAAGGGAAAACATTGTCTGAAAGAAGCAATGGTATATATTTCTTCCTTCTGAAAGAATCAAAAAGGATAGAGCTTAATTCATATGACCATTAAATAGATAAAAATAAGAATACTAGATTCAAGAGAAAATAAAGAAATGGAAGCGGGTATGCAAAATCCATATCCATTCTACATGTTTACATGTCTACATGTAGCAAAGCAGGCAGCAATTCCTAATCTAAGAAAATTAATTCACTTTATTATCTAATAATGCAGTACACATAGTCATGCAAAAAATAAGAAGGAGGTCCTTTAGGAACACGATTGTCGAGGATGGAAGTGATGCACTTCACTTGTAGAGAGAAGCAGCAATACATTTATTGATATAAAAGAGGGATTTAACAAAGTTTGATGGTAAATGTGGCAGTGTTTTGACAAGATTTGAGATGATGAGGCACACTTGGTTATTTACTGCACAGAGGACAGGGTCAGACAGAGCTGTCAGGGAGACCGTCCTATTGAGTCACGAGGTTCAGAAAGGACCCCCTTCCTTTCTAAGCTCCTTCTCGGAGAGGAGTCTAGGGGCAGCTGGATCCAATCCTAGTCCCAGACTTGGTCAATGGTTTATGCTTAAAGGTTTATATATGCTTAATCAACCCTTTATATTACTTAGCTGAGATTTCAAACTTTAGCATGCTATTAGTCACCTACTGAGGATTTGTTGGAGCAAGGAATCTCTCAATCTTGAGAAGTAAATGTAACCTTGAGTGTCGTCACTGCTCAAGGAGAGATCCTGGGGTACAGCCCACTGCCGTTCAGGAGAGCCCAAAGGGCTCTTGGGTAGTTCACTATTTATGGAGGTAAGATGATTGACACACAGTCATATTTGCATATTGACCACAGTACCAGGATTGCTCAAGTTTAGCCCTTGGTGTTGTTATCTGTCTCACTGAAACCACATTGAGCTGGGTGCAGTCATCACAACCAGATGCACCCATTGTGACCACCATGGGTGGTTATTGCTTGGGCAGAATTACGAGAGATAAAGGTCAGGTTAGCACCTGGAGAGCAGGAGCACATCATCACAATGATTCATATCAAGAGTTAAATTATATGGCCTATCATGATGGGAAGAGCCAATAAACTACATCCTCTGCTAGCTACTAAGGGTAGATGTGGATAAAGGAGAGAGAGCAACTAAGCATTTGAAAGTATAATTCAGTAGTAGTAACTTGCAATGAAATCTACTCAATAATTTTTATGTTCAAAAAGCCTTCATTTGAAAAAAAAATTTTGTTGTTGAGAACAAACAGTTAAGTTTTCTTTTTTTCTATATTATATATAGTCCGTAATCACTCACTATACCTGAGCACTTCATCTATCCAGTCTTCCAGGCCTGAATTAGTGATAAGGGTACATTTTTCTATGCTCTACAATATGTCTGTAAGATCTATTATGTTTTATTATTTTCTCTGTACTTCTATTGGAACTATTAAAATGATCTTGAGAAAGTCACAACCCTGAAAATTGCCTCTGAAAATTACAGGATTTTATTATTCTTTGATGATCTCAAGTCCATACACACAACAGATTATTGTTGCCTACTCCTGCAATACTTAGCGATGAATTGCTATATAATAGAATTCAACAGTGAAATTAAAATATTAAGCTTTTGAATAAAACATAATAAATGGATTTAATATTGTTGCTTTTTGCAGAACTGACCTTCTGTATATCTTTGAATGAAATAAGTATGAGAGGTGGTTAGTGTTAAAAGGATGTTTTAACATAATTGTTTTCCAATGTACATTGAATTTGAATTGTTTTGAATTCATACTAAATTGCACATGTAACTGGAAATGTGATTTTAAGAGGTAAGATCGGTGAGAGAAAGGCATAAAGGGCTATCTGTGGATGTACAACAATATTAAAAAGCAATCTTCTAGTGAAAAAACAAAGTTGAACTAGTTCTTTCAACAGCATCTGACAATTTAGCAAATGCCACATTTAAAGTAATTTCATCTCTCGTCAGATATTTCACAACACTGATTAGATAATTAAACCCCTAGGGAGATACTTTACATCCTAGTTTTCAAAATTTCACTCTTTATGTAGCTCATTTACAGTACTAAGATATAAAAATTACTATTATTTTTATTATAAACAAACTTTTAAGGTTAAAAGTCATCCTTTACCTTTTTAGCATTACTTATTGAAATCTATCTGTATTCTTCAGCCTGTCTAAATATTCAGTGGTATATTGTGGGCTAACCTTGACTCAGAGACACCTGTAAGACTCATTGCATGTAGCATTTAGGTACAAGCCCTTTACCTCTACATGTATTCCAGGTTTCAGTACCTTTTAACAGTTTTCTTAGTAAAACGATCATAGTAGAACTATTCTGGAAACTAGTATAAAAGCTAAGGTTTCCTTTGTAATTTAATTGAAAATATTTCCTTGTCCTTATCTTTGCAGGTCCTGGTGTGCCTTTGCCTAATTTATGAGTATTGAGCAATTTCTCACTTGGATATATGTTCACTTTTGTCAACTTTTCTCTTTTATTACATATCAACTTTTGTGAAATAGCTGAAATAGCTGTTTTAATTTTTTTTGCAAACTTGACTGTTGTAAATTTACACTATTGATCCTGTTTGGAAATTTTGTGATTATGGTTTCTTAAGTATAGAACAAACTACTTTTGTCAAGTCCTTCTTACCTTTCATATTTTTCAGTTCCACATATGTGCATCCCCAAGGACTTTTGGACTTTATCTACACATCAACAAGTGATGATGAAAACTGTCACCACGTTTTACTTTCAAAGATTTCTCCCTAATACAAGTTCATGAGCCTCAGGTTTCTTGTCATAGTCAGTACATCCTTGGAATATTAATTACAATTTCAAAGGGTTATCTGAATGGAGTTTCTTACTTTATCAGGCTTTCTTTAGTATTTATGAATAGAGTATACTATTTTGTTAAGAAAAAAACCCAGACTTCTTAGGTAATTTACAAATTAATCTGTTCATTAATTTTATGGAACTATTTTAAATAAAGGCATTTGCTTTTCACAGGACCGGAGAATCATTATGGTCTGAAGTCACCTCTGGATATCACCTAGTCCAAACTTCTGCTTAGAGCAGGGTTACATAGATCATGTTGCTCAGGTCTGTATCCAGTTGAGTTTTGAGTATCATCCAAAGATGGAAACTTAACAGCCTCTCTGGGCAGCCTGAGTGTTTGACCACCCATCCACAAAGTCCTTATTACAGTATAAGCTAAATATCAGCAAATTCATCTGTCCACGAAATCTCATGAACTGGTTTATGCACATTTAAATCTAACATATAAAAGACTTATACTTAAAATTTAGTTATGGGCAAAAGAATTATGCCATATATGCAAATCCAGGAAATTGTTGTTAGTCTAATTAAAACCTTAATCATCCTATCAAAGAATTATTATTATCTTAGCAATACTAGCATTTCTTGTTACATACAGTTAAAATGAGATAAACTTTTAAGTTACTACCAATTTTTCTGGTGTTAAGCTTATCCCATTAAGGTTGCCAGCTTCACTCAATCCAGCAGACCAGTGTTTGCAGCCAGTCATTGGCATCCTGAGTCCTTGAGCAGGTGGAGTAAGAGGTTGAGATTGATGGTTTTGTTTTCCACATTAGGATGCTTGTGGTCATTTTTATATGTTTGCACACATTTTAAAACTTGTTTTTTCTTCGCTGGTCTGTAAGGCCATGTTACATACAGATTTACTACTATGATGTGTTTTATGCATTTTGGGTACTTTTTCTTTGTTCTCTTTGATATCACTAAAACTGATGCCACTAAGCTCCCAAGGGTGCTAATTTTTGATGATCAGTAACTGGATGACTGGTGAGAAACAGCAAAATCAGTTTGCCTCCCTGTCTTAAAAGCTCTTTGGCCACCAGCTGGACATTTAAAGTGAAATAACTAGCTAAGAAAAAAAGGCTTTTTCATTCTTTAGAGCCCTGGAGACTTTTCTCAGGTTTGTTTTGTGTTTCTTTTTTCCCCTGTTTGGACCTTCTACAGTTAAATAATTTAAAAGATTATTCCTATTAGTATCAATCTATTAGCAATTATTATTCCCACTACATGGTAAATTTAGTGAAGGGTACTGAAGAGCTTTCATACAAACTAGATGCTGAATTGCTAAGAAAATCAAGCATTAGTAAAAGATCTACTGAGTCAAACAGTAATATTCTAAAAGATGCTTTCTAATGATAACATCAGGTATAGAAACCACATGGGAAATACAAAGTTCCATTCAGCTTCCCCACAGCATTATTTCTAGAAGAAATGGCATTTGTAATAAAATAAATAAATAAATAATTACATCCTTCTTTTATAGGACAGGTAGCTACGTAATAGGACAGCCTACTACATAATTGGAAGAATTAAACTGTAGTGGCCATCTATAAATCATGATATGGAATTGCAGATGTTCATACTGATCCTTTATTGCCTTTATCTGAATACAAATATCTGTGTAAATTTATGAAACTTGTCTTGTGAAAGGAGTAAAATCAAGCTTATCAGGAATCAACAACAAAAGCTGACCTAGTCAATGTAACCCCTGGAACTGTGTCTTTGTAGTATCCCACTGATGACAGGTTTAAACAAAAATATGGAAGACTATTTTATGTGTCTAATTTGCGAGATTCAATGCATTACCCGTAAGTAGCTAGACTGTCTGACAAGAGCCATATGATTCCCTCGTGTGAAACAAAAGGACACTCACAGGAAAAGCAGGTGGTGATTGCCTTCAACTGGGGATTTGCATGCACCATAACTGATAAATCATTAAATAATGTGGATATTATTTGGTTTTAGGTCAATTGCTCCTATAGAATGTTTAGGTATTATTATGAAGGAGTAGATATTTTTTGTGATGTTTCTGACAAAGGAAAGGCAAAGTCAATAATAGCATCTCTTTTTTCTGGAAAAAACTCCTATTTTAACTCTTTGAGCAACAACACATGCAGAGGTCTGATTCTTTTTAAAACAGGCTTACTACGCATGAGAAGGGTTTGTTTGTGTGTCTCTGTGTGTATACCTATAAATGTATGTATTCTCAGCGCAGCTTATTTTACTGTCAATGTTTTGGCAAGGACAGCTAGCCAACACATAGCAACTGTCCTTCAGAGATCCTCCAAGAATGTCAGTGACTATGCCAACCCTTCAAGAATCATTTTTATTCAAGAATTTACTCAAGGTATGTCATGTTTAGAATGTGGACAATCATTAAAATAAATGGACTAAATATGAGTTGAGACATCAAAGTATTTTGAGCACAATTAGCTCCTTAGACTTTGCTGACTCACCTTAGTGTATTCTAAATAACCTAAAGTACACAGAATATGCAGAATGCAAGACCACTTAACTATCGTACCTTCTTTAAATAGAATGATGTTCCAGCAATACCTCATGAAATAAAACCTTTGCTCACGTGCTAAGAAAAACAGCCTTTCAAATCTAAGCATTTGCACCTTATGGAGGTCTCCTCTCAACGGTGCCCTCATCACAGGGGAATTAAAGCTGTGTGCAGCTATTAGAGTGAAGCCATAAATTTCTCAGTAGGTAATTTTCTTCCATGCACAGTGCTTATCTTATGTCTACATTATGAAAGTGATCCACTTCTTTCTCTGTTATGCAATAGAAGGGCTTTTTGCAACTTAAATAAATGTGTTACTTTATAGTTCATAAGCATTTATCCAAATATATTTTTTTCAATGTTCTGATGAATATTGGTTTTGGTAGGTTTTATGCATTAATGAACATAATTATTTATTGAAAACAGCCACAACTGACTGTAAGGCAGATGAAAACAAAGAAAAAAAAAAAAACATAATTCAGACTACTATAGGTAGTTTGCTCTTTTCTGTAGATTCGGAAATGTCATCTAGTACAAAGACTTCACAATACCTCTTGTCTATGTTCCCATTCCTTTGCTTCAACATAATTCTGATGTTAAACTTGTCAGGAAATGCACATATTTTTTCTACAGTTCAGGATTTTTGTATAATCCTAGTTTTTTCTCATTATTTTTCAATACAGTTAAAACTATATAACATCAAAAAAGTTAAAAAGCTATAATCCTTTTGTTTATTAATACTTCAGGTTTGAGTTGAAAAGAACAAATTCTTTAAGACACTTCATTCATTAACATGAATGAGAGACAACGCAGTGTAAAGCTACTAAATACGGCTTTGTTCCATTTTTCAACTTCTTAAATGAAAGGTACATAACTTCATACATAAAAGAAAAAAGAGTGAAAGAGTGTATAAATTATAAGACTGTCTTCTCAATCTCATATTATAGACTTCAAAACCCTCTGACTCTCTAAGGTCACTTGTGAAAATCCAGACTAAGGTTCCCTCTACCAGGACTGCTTTGCTACTGTCCCATTATTCTCTCTACACACAGATCTATTTTTCATATAGAGGTACTGTGCATATAATTTTAATATAAATGTACTGTGTAGCTGATTACTGCATGTACAATGCATCTAAAGAAATCCTCATATACTGGAATTACTTCCAAGTGGATTGTACAAGTCAGACTCTTGCTCAGAGTACAGAAGCAATAAGTCCAGCTGGGTTGTTGCAGGTTCAGAAGGACAGAACAGACATAAAAAGTTCGTGGACTTTGTTCATTTCTGGACAAGAAAAATGGGAAAAGCCCACACAAGATTTAATATACCTTATATATGAACCTTGGTCTATTTCATCAGCTACTCTAGGTGTGCCCAAACACTAGTGCTTCAAAAAAAAAAACAACAACAAAAAAAAGGCTAGAATACAGAGAACACTTTGCTGGGGGGAACAAAAACATATCTAGCCATCTGTGCATAATGAAAATAAGCACTCCTTTGGTAATGATTAAAACCTCAAAGTTCAAAATCTTTTTTTAAATGGAAATGAAAATTAAACATTTAAGGTGACACAAAAGTAACCTGGAAAAGGCCTCTGGAAATTTTGGTAATCCTTTCTATTTCATATTGTTTTAAATGAAGGACTTATGTGACTTATTTCCAGTTCAGTAAGGAATATTCTTATATGTATTCAGACCATTATGACTGTAGCACTGTTTCTGGGAGGATTACATGAAAACTAATTGCATCTATGCATTACATGCTGCAAAGGGTCATTCATTTTAGGGTTCTCAAATGAAAGACATCAGTAAATTTCTTCTGATTCTACTCTAGTCTAAACCAATCTAGAGCCAAACTCTAGTCTAAACCAATCTCAAGTAAAAATGATTTGGTAAATCTTGTTCTATCTGCAAGCAAAAGGATACCAATGACCACAATATTAGATTCTTAGAAAAACCTTTGGCCTAAAAGACATTAATTTATAAGTCTTTTGTACCCTACTGTAACACACTTGTACTCACCTCTCCTCTATGCAACATATGGACAAATACATTGCCAGCACAATCTAAAGCCTTGTTTGCAGTGGGCACATGCCATCACGACAGCTGTCAGTGCAAACTCCTGTGGTGGGAAATGCAAAAATGGTACTTGCAATTACTATGATTTCATGGAAGGATTCACTGCACTTCTGCAAAGTGTAAACAGGTCTTACTTTTAGTGTCCAACCCATGAGAATTGGTATGAATTCAAAAAAAATGAATGCAGTGACACATCCACCCCAGAGAAGAACACTGTCTGCTGTACTATGTGTAGACTGAGTGCATCTTAAAAGGTATCAGTTAGGAGCATCAAATTAATGTTCTTGAAGTAAACAGTATTCAGAACTATACAGTATATGCATGCATACATGATATTTTAATTTATCCCATGCATTATATTCTCATAAATGTAACTCTTTTTATGAAATCTATTATTTGCTCAATCTCCTTTGTGGAATCATTCTATGCACGCCCAACTGGTTCTCTTCTATATTTTAGTGTTGACATGATTTTAAACAAAAGAAGTCCTCCAATGCAAAAGCTAACCTCGATTTCCATGGTGAAAAATTCCTGTTAAAACAATACTGATGCAAGCTGCATGCGTTAACATTCTTCACAAGCCATATAAATGCAGAGTATAATTAGAACACAATTTATGGTTGTTACTAGAAGATGCAAATATTTACTTAGTTCACTATTACTATTTAATCTGATATCAAAAGTGGTAACAACGTACAACATAATCAGACAAGAAAAACATGTAAATAATAAGACTTGCCTGCAATAAATAATTTCTTTCATTTTTGAATCTACCAAATAAATGCTTAATAAAAATGGGTCTTTTCTTAGTACAGAAAGATCCTTTAAGGAATCATGAAGAAGAAATATTTAGCTAAAATATAAACTGCAACATAGGATGCCAATATTGTTGTTATGTAACCAGTTCATTAGTTGTATGAGAAAATAATACACACAACATACCTAATTTATTTTTTCAGATAAATATTGTATTTGGCACTCAAATTGGAAAACTTACTGATATACATAATAATGCTAGATAAACACTTAAAATAACTTGCAAAAGGGCACTGCTTCTTTAGTAGCCTTACTTGCAATGAAGAAGTACAGTGAGACAGGTTTGAATTTAATTTACCATGGCATGAAAACAGAATAAATCTACTGAAGTCAATATGGAATACCGCTGTAACACAATACCACATCAGGTGAGGACCATAGACCTAATGCTATGGAAGACCAGCACTCAACAAAGGGACTAGATAGAACTCATCCTTAATTTTTTTTAATTGTTAAATGCATAATAATGGATCTGTCGTGTCAGTCTAACAATGAAAAATGATATTGCTACCCAGAAAAATATAGTAATTTATAGCTAACAGAACAGCATGTAATGGACAAGTGGCAATCAAAGGACTACAAGAAATGCGAATATGCAAATTGAATATGCAAACTGCAGATTCTGTGCATGTCTTGTTTTCTTGCACATTTACCCATTCCATAAGCACAAAAAATTTGAAGATGCACTTATAAACATTTTTGGTGCATTAGTTGTATAACGCTGAGATTATCCTTTCTCACTTTGCTTCTTGCATCATTTTGATGAACACCTATTATATACAACATGGTCAAGTGACAATACTTGGAAATGACACCATCCAGTTCCCTGGACATATGGGGGGAGAGGGTGATATTATTAGACTGAGGAGAAAAAGAGAACAAAGAAGAAATTACTTCTGCAGAACTTTGTAATTAATCTACTGTCAGAGTTCTTCCCTGTGCAGTTAGAATGTGTGTGGGTGTAATCAGAACTATAGGATTAATAACAATGATACCTCTCTTGATACACTTCAAGGAGCAAACTGTTTCTGTGCAGTTAATGTCAAAATGTCTTTTCATTATTCTCCTCATTAGAAATCTAGTCTGGATAAAGACGCTTGACAACGCTGCTTGCCTTTTGCTGCTATAGAGATGACTATAAGTCATTTGATTTCAACTTTATTTTGTCATCTTTGCAAATCTTTCTAAAAAGATTGCGTGGGAAATATTTGAATCTTTTTACAGTCACTATTGCACATATGTGCAAATTTACTTTCCTCTAGCAAACATGGGATTTTTTTTTTGCATTTCTGCTTCAGTTAAATTCTGCTTCACTGCACAAAGAAAAGTGCTGCTTCCATTATTATTAACTAATTCATTTTCTCTGAAAGTGACTGCCAATTTTAGTTATGGAGAACATCCGGGGCATCTAATACTTTCAGTGTAACATACATTATTTTCTTCATAATATATATTGCATTTGGCTCTCTGGATTTGATGGTTTAATTTAAACTATGCAACTTGTAAAATTTTTTAAGCTTAAACTTCAGGCAAATCCAAACTCAGAGGACACTTATGAATACCCAGATATATTTCCCCTCTATTGCCTGATCTCCACATAAGGGAAGACAAGAGGCAACATGACAACAGGAGCCAGGGTACCACAACAAGCAAGTAGAGGTGGAATACATTAATTTATCTTTCAAGAAAAATGTAATAAAATTCAGTCAGGTGTTCATATTAGCAGCTCCTGGTTTTCTGGTATATACCTAATCTTATAATGCTTGAACCAATCTTTGCTCTCCTGTTGTTACACATTGATTAGCTTCATATCTGGCTATCTCAACTGAAACTCTTACAAAGAGAAGCTTGGTTCGTAGATGTGACAGTCAAACATTCACAGATCATAGAATCATAGAACCATAGTATCATAGAATGGTTTGGGTTGGAAGGGACCTTAAAGATCATCTTGTTCCAACTCCCCTTGCTCAAAGCCTCATCCAACTCGGCCTTGAACACTTCCAGGGATGGGGCATCCACAACTTCCCTGGGCAACCTGTGCCAGTGTCTCACCACCCTCACAGTAAAGAATTTCTTTCTAATATCTACTTTAAATCTCCCCTCTTTCAGTTTGCACTCCCTGATAAAGAGTCCCTCCCCATCTTTCCTGTAGGCCCCCGTTAGGTACTGGAAGGCTGCTCTAAGGTCTCCCCAGAGACTTCTCTTTTTCCAGGCTGAACAGCCCCAACTCTCTCAGACTGTCCTCATAGCATAGGTGCTCCAGCCCTCTGATCATTTTTGTGGCCCTCCTCTGGACCCGTTCCAACAGGTCCATGTCCTTCTTGTGCTGAGGTCTCCAGAACTGGACACAGTTATACAGGAGGGGTCTCACAAGAGCGGAGTAGAGGGGCAGAATCACCTCCCTCGACTTGCTGGCCATGTTTCTTTTGATGCAGCCCAGGATATGGTTGGCTTTCTGGGCTGCTAGCACACATTGCCAGCTCATGTTGAGCTTCTTGTCCATCAACACCCCCAAGTCCTTCTCCTCAGGGCTGTGTTCAATCCATTCTCCTCCCAGCCTGTGTTTGTTCTTGGGATTGCTGTGACACAGGTGCAGGACCTTGCACTTGACCTGGTTGAACTTCATGAGGTTTGCATGGGCCCACCTCTCAAGCCTGTCCAGGTCCCTCTGGATGGCATCCCATCCCTCCAGTGTGTTGACCATGCCACACAGCTTGGTGTCATTGGCAAACTTGCTGAGGGTGCACTCAATCCCCCTGTCCATGTCACCGACAAAGATGTGAAATAGTACCAGTCCCAGTACTGACCCCTGAGGAATGCGACGCATCACTTGTTGCCACTTGGACATCAAGCCACTGGCTGCAATCCTTTGAGTGTGGCCATCCAGCCAATTCCTTATCCACCGTGAAGTCCATCCATCAAATCCATGTCTTTACAATGTAGAGACCAGGATGTCATGCAGGACAGTGTCAAACACTTTGCATAAATCCAGGTAAATAATGTCTGTTGCTCTCCCCTTATCCACCAACACTTTAACCCCACCATAGAAGGCCACCATGTTTGTCAGGCATGATTTGTTCTTGGTGAAGCCACATTGGCTGTCACCAATCACGTCTTTATTTTCAATGTGCCTTAGCAGAGATTCTAGGAGAATCTCTGGAGTCCATGACCTTGCCAGGCACAGAAGTGAGGCTGACCAGTCTGTAGTTCCCCAGGTCTTCCTTTTTTCCTTTTTTAAAAATGGGAGTTGTGTTTCCCCTTTTCCAGTCAGTAGGAACTTCACTGAACTCCCACGACTTTTCAAATATAATGGAAAGAGGCGTAGCAACTTCATCTGTCAGGTCCCTCAGGACCCGTGGATGGATTTCATCAGATCCTGTGGACTTGTGTACCTTCAGGTTCCTTAGATGGTCTCGAACCTGATCTATAGTGGATGGTTCTTCACTCTCCCAGCCCCTGCCTTTGCATTCTGCCACTTGGTTTGGTGTGGTTAGAGCCCTTGCTGGTGAAGACCAAGGTGAAAAAGTCATTCAGAACCTCAGCTTTCTCCATATCCTGGGTGACCAGGTCTCCTATTTCCTTCCAGAGAGGGCCCATGTCTTCCTTAGTCTTCCCTTTATCTCTGACATATTATAAAAGTTTTTCATGTTGTCCTTGATGTCCCTGGCCAGTTTTAATTGTATCTGAGCTTTAGCTTACCTAATCTGGTTCCTGTCTGCTCGGACAGTTTCTTTGTATTCCTCCCAGTCTACCTGTCCTTGTTTCCACCCTCTGTAGGCCTCCTTTTTGATTTTGAACTTGTCCAGGAGTTCCTTGTTAATCGATGCAGGCCTCCTGGCATTTTTGCCTGACTTCTTCTTTCTTGGGATGCACCGCTCCTGAGCTTGGAGGAGGTGATCCTTGAATTCTTTCCCCACCGGTACTTTATCCCATGTCACCCTAACAAGCAGATCCTTCTAGAGGGCAAAGTCTGTTCTCCTGAAGTCCGGGGTAGTGAGCTTGCTGAGCATCTTCCTCGCTGCTTTAAGGATCTTGAACTCTGCCATTTCATGATCGCTGCAGCCAAGGTTATCCTTGAGCTTGACATTCACCACTAGCTCCTCCTTCTTGGTAAGGACAAGGTCCAGCATGGCTCCTCTCCTCATTGGCTCCTTTGTTATTTGGAGAAGAATGTTGTCATCAGCACATTCCAAGAACTTCCTGGATTTCTTGTGCCCACTGTGTTTTCCCTCCAACAGATATTGGAGTGGTTGAAGTTCCTCCATGAGGACCAAGATCTGTGAACACAATGCCACCCCTATCTGTCTATAGAGGACCTGATGTGCTTTGTTGTCCTAGTCAGGTGGCCCGTAGCAGATCCCCACTGTAACGTTACCTGCCCCTGCGTTCCCTTTAATCTTGACCCATAAAATCTCCATTGGATCTTCATCCATCCCCAGGTGGAGCTCCATGGACTCCAGCTATTCATTGACATAGAGGGCAACACCCCATCCTCATGTGCCCTGCCTGTCTTTCCTGAAGAGCCTGTATCCCTCCATTCCAATACTCTAGTCACAGGAGTTGTTCCACCACGTCTCTGTGATGCGAATGAGATCATAGCCCTAGAGGTGTGTGCACGTCTCTAACTCCTCTTGTTTGTTCCCCATGCTGTGTGTGTTTGCATAGAGGCACTTCAGCTGGACCCCCGATGAAGGTGACTTATGGGCTGGATCATCATTCTTGCCTTACAGAATTAATGAGAATCAAAGCAATCAAACAAAGAAAACACAGAACAGAACAAACCAAAACAAAACCCAAAACAAAAAAGAGAGACAGAGAGCTTTAGGTGGAGAGGAGTTTTCCTTACATTCAGATATAGACTTGCATCAGACTTTAAATTTTTTTTTACAGTGATGGAAAATACACTTTAAACCAATAACAAATAAATCATGCTGAGAATCCTTCTTAATTGTGCCATTCTAGGACTCTGAGCTCCAATAAAAGTAAGCATTTTAACATTTGTAGCAACATAATGAAATCTAACTATTTTTTGAAAATCTGCAGTGATAAATCCACAAAGTTTTAGAAGTACTGAGTAAACCTTAGAATACAGTACCTCAGTTAGATCAGTAACTCATGTACTGAGTTATTTTGGAAAGTGAAAATGAGAAGTCAAGGAGAGTTCAGACTACAGTTCATGCAGAGAGAAGCAAGCTAGCTATAGCAGGAACTAATAGTCCCTATAATATAGGGACTAATATATCTTGTCAAAGAAGAAACGAGCATTGACTTAGGTTGTTCACACATTCAGAAAATCAAAATTATTTCTCACAACTTGTAACATTTTCATTAATAATACTTTCTTTTTAAAATGAAACAAAACTAATTTGGATTAAATGCATAAGATTCATAAATCATCCCAGAAGGACAGCATGCTTGTCAAAAGAAAACCTTCTACTTTCCTATACTTCTGTTTGATCTGAAATACACTAAATTATTGGCATTTCTGTGGTATGTGTGATTTGCATATTTATGTAATATGTAATTACTTTATATTGCATATTATGAAAATATGCAAAATGTAGCATATTACAAAAATATAACGTAAATTTCTTTGATGTTCTGAATTATGACTGTTATTCTAACAAAGTCCATTTCAAACTGGGATTTTAGTACGTTTTATGGTCATTCATCCATGAATACCTGTCAGTTAGCAAACGTTAACAGGGTAGAGTGTACCTGCAGCAAATGCAGTCCGCCGCGCTGATGCATCTATAGTCCGCAGAGATTAACAGTCTCTTTGAGACAACTTCAAAGCAGTTTACCATAAAAAAGCTGCCAGTAGGTCATGATATTGCTGCTGATGTCTGACACGCTATGTTATTCCATGTTTGACCTTTCCTAACTGGAAATATTGGAACACACTTAGTGTCATGAAGTTCTAAGATTTCTTGATCTTGTGACCTGTTTTTCATGTGGGTAATTCTCAACACTAGTTCAGTGTCTGAATAGCTCTTACACTTATATAAACCTTGGAACATAATATTTTTTTGGTTGCCCAGGAAAATTCTACAGCTTCAAGGGGAATTCTCTGTCACAGAATAAAAAGGTTCGGTTGTCCTGTCTTCTTCCTCCTGTCAATGACCCACATACACATATATCTTGAAATTCACCTTCTGTAGGGCCTGGAAACCTTGTTTTATTTCCCTTCTTTATGATTGCTAGTTCATGTGTAAAGGTGTTTGAATATGTCCTGATAGAACTATTTTTTAGTGTGAATACTGGAAGCTGCTTCAACAGAACTGAGACATTTTCTTGAAGCCATTAAAAAAAAAATAAAAATCAGTCACATAAAACAAATTCATCATTTCGGAAGTGGGATCCTAATGAAATAAATCAAAAGGGAAATTTCGAAAGGCTATAACTTTCCTCTTACAGAAATCATACCTTTTTACTAAATCTTCTCATCAGTGTTAACAAGCAGATCTGCTGGAGTGTTTGAAAGATCAACGAAACTACTTGATTTTTTAAATTACTTTTATAAAATTATGAATCAATTTATATGCTGTCCTAGTGCATAGGTAGCATTCTACATGTTAAGTCAAATTAGTTGCGTATAGCAATTTTTACTGTTGAGATTTAAAATCTACTGGCTCCTAATTTCACGGGAGATAGCTACAAGTAAGTGCAAGACAAATGTTTCTATTATCTGAATGTCGTGGCATTCCCCAGTTGCTGTAGACATTGTGAATACTAAAATTTCTTGGTTCTATCTTATTCCTAATGAAACTCATAATTTGATTTCTACTAATATTAGATACTAAGTCACATTACAAGTGAGAACCATATCTTAATTAGTTCATCTAATGGCTCATGTTATCGTTGCTGAAGAAGAGAACAGATTCAGTGAGACTAAGAAATAACAGTTGCTTTCAGCTTGCAATATGTTGTATTCTTTTTTAGTAAGTGGACTAAAGTTTGATGAACTTTCATACAGTTTCTCAGCAGAACCTTCAAGGACAGCACACCTATCCACAAAGGAACTCCATTTTTATAAGTATCAAAGAAGATATTGAACAGTCTCTTTTTACACACTTTTTTCCTTTTGCATGATTTCTTGCCTCATTTGAATTTTAATGATTTTTTCAAATTTTATAGAATCACAGAATGCCTTAGGTTGCAAGGGACCTTAAAAATCATCTAGTTCCAACCCCCCTGCCATGGGCAGGGACACGTTCCACTAGGTCAGGTTGCTCAAAGCCCCATCCAACTTGGTCTTGAGCACTTCCAGGGATGGGGCATCCACAACTTCCCTGGACAACCTGTTCCACTGCCTCACCACCTTATGATGTAGTTGAAGTCATATGTCACAGAAGAACAAATTTCATGCCTAGGACAATTGCACTGACTTCCACAGCTTTCCAAAAGACATATGGCGTTGTGGTTTAATGCCAGCTGGCAATTAAGCACCACGCAGCTGCTTGCTCACTCTCCCTGGGTGGGATGGGAGAGAGAATCAGATGAGTAAAAGTGAGAAAACTCATAGGTTGAGGTAAAGACAGTTTAATAAGTAAAACAAAAGCCCCACATGCAAGCAAAGCAAAGCAAGGAATTCATCAACCGCTGTTCAGCCATCTCCAGGAAAGCAGGACTCCATCATGCAGAACGGTTACTTGGGAAGACAAAATGCCATAACTCCAAATGTCCCTCTCCTTCCTCCTTCTTCCTCCAGCTTTATGTGCTGAGCATGACGTCATACGGCATGAAATATTTCTTTGGTCAGTTCCATGTCTCCTCCCAACTTCTTGTGTCCTCCCAGCCTACTTGCTGGTGGGGCAGTATGAGGAGTGGAAAACGCCTTGACTGCTTAGCAACAAATAAAACACTAGTGTGTTATCAGCATCACTCTCATCCCAAATCCAAAACATAGCACTACAGCAGCTGCTAGTGAGAAAGTTAACTTCATCCCAGCCAAAACAGCAGCATCATATCATATCGTGTTGCTGCAAGGTCTTTTTCCTTCTTAGAACTTCACTCATCCTTTTCAATAAGCTGCATGATATCCTTCCCTTTTGATAGCTATTCCCATGCCTCTTCCTGATCCTCAATTGCTTGCAAATGTTTGCCCTGTATTAGAAAAAATTCTTATCACACCGGACAATATTATTCTCCTCATCAGATCAACTGCTAAAAGATAAGCTATAAAGAACTTGTACTGCTATGACAGAGTAGAATATGTCCATGAAATTGCAAACTCTCAAGGGGAAGTGAATGTGTTTAAATGATCTGCTAAGTCATTACTAAAGTGCATTACTGTAGTTTTAATTAATAAACAATTTCATTATTTGTATATAATACCTGTCTATCACACAGCCTTCTTGAAAAATCATGTTATGTTTCAGATCATGAAATGGGCATTCTTTTGGCATGCATATGGAAGTTTACTGACAAGCAATTAAGTTTTAATGTTAGAATAAATGAATTTTATTTCTGACTGTTTTGATTATAAAAATCATACTCCTGCAGAAAAAGCACATTAACAGAAAAAAATAAAGTTCAAAACCACTGTTGGCCGCAGCTGGCTAGGTTTTTACTTGGTTTATCAGAATTTTCATTGCATAATCACTGGCAGTGAAAAGACAAACTTAAGGTCAAATTAATTTGAACTTAATAATTTAGTTATTCCTCAGCTGCTTCTGCAAATCCTGGATCCCACTGTGAAAGTACATGGAAGTACTACTGGCCCTAAGAAAAGCTGCTTTATGGCATTTCTATATTATAAATATTAGAAATATTAGAAATACAACAGTTTATATCCTATCCTAACATATCATATCCTATCCAAACAATATGCAAGCTTTGGATCAGAATTTTCCACTTCTTTTGAAGTAAGTAGTGCATAGCTCTATTGAGTCCAACACAATATTCAAAAGGAGTGAAAACTCTGAATTCTGGTCTCTAGACTTATAACTTTCCACAGGAGCCAATAACAACTATTGTTATTTTTACAGTAATTGGCATTGTACTAATATTTCATGATAATGTTCATGACATTTATGAAAATATTATATAGCATGCCAAGAAAACTAAATAGTAAATCCTTTGAGACCACACAGAAATGGTTCATGTCAAACATCTTTTCTCTTCTCATGGGAGATATAAATCACGTATGCAGAGCAGAGAATACCTCCTCAATTTATTACTCCACTAAAAAGAAAATTATTCTCAGAGCTGTATCAGACACACAAAACAGGGAAACCCAGTCTTCTAACTTTTTCAAGTTAGAATCACAGTTTAACCACCACAAAAAATAAATTATTCAAAACAGAATTTCTAAAGTCACATTTGACAGATTGTTTATTTACTTAAGAGCCAAACTTCCGTGGGAAGTGGGATTCCGTCACTTAAACAAAGGCAGCTATTGACATTTGTGAAACATTAAAGCATCCAACTAACCTCCAGATGTTTCTGCACAAGGATGCAGGTCTCCAGGAATCTTGCACCATTACTGACAGTCTGATTCAGATATTTTGGTCATCCTTAGGTATCTAAAAATATGTCAGTTTCTTCTATGAGAAATAAATCAATGTCCGAGACAGCTAAATGAGGAGTAAAAATGGTCTGTTATTTATGTAACAGTAAATCAGTAAGTTTTTGTTCATACTGAATGACCTCAAAAAAGTCAGCTGCCAAGGGTCAGGGAATTAGTCTATATACCACCAAAAAAACATGTTTCTTCATTCTCTCTAACAAGCTTGGATTTGTCACATGTATACATTATTAGAAAGAGAAGGCATTTCTTGCCAGATCATATACATCCAATGCTCATCCAGTGCATTGGCATTGTTGCAGAAGAAGGAAATTTAGGATGCATGGGTGGGAAAAAGGAAAGTTTTATAATCTCCCTCGAAATCCATTCACCAAATAGTAACAATGCCCAGGATGAAGAAAGAGAAAGAGATGATCCTTAATTCAGTTTATCAAAATCAGGAGTCAGCAATCTCCTTACTGGAAAACGTTCCATCCCCCCATGACAATTAACTAGTAAGTATCTAACAGATAGCCATCATTTGCTTCTTCAAAAACAGTAAGCAAAGGAGTTATTAATAGACACAGAAGGTGTGAGTGCTTCAATGTATTAAATGACAAACAAAGCATAATTCATCTGATCCAGGAAGGAACTTCTTGATATCATTCTCTATGGTAAGTAGCATAGTCTTTTCTGTCCAGCAACGCCTTTGAAATGTAGGGTGAAGCAGCACAGGTCTTTTCTCCACTGGCTGCAGATAACGACACCATGAAATGCATACAGAAGCATATCACAGTAACCTTTGTTACAATTTGCACAGGGCAGCAAGAAGAAAGAATTTCTACCCTTCCTTATCCATGTAAGAACTAGAGATTATGTGGCCTTTAGTAAAAATAAGGAAGCTATTAAAAGCCTCCAGAGAAGTTATAATATTCATTATCATAAACTGATGGTCATGCCTCAATGCTCCTAAAATATGCTTCTGAACGAAAGATGGTGAAAGGTATTTTGGGACATCTTTCTTCCAGATTTGGGAAACAGTCTGAAACAGTATTGCAGTAAAAGAGCTCTCGGACAGTGAAGAAGTTGGAGAGAGAGAGATGAAAAAAAAAAACCACCCTCCTTTCACAGATTGAAAGCAGTGGAATGGACTTGGGGGCACAATGAGGTTCTTAGTACACTACCAAACCAGTATTTAAGATAGTCTTTGTCCAGTTTAGATCTCATGACTTGAAAAAAAGCACTCTGTAGAGTAGCGAGGAAGTCTTTTAATGTTTGAAAATGGGTGATCTTATCACAGGAAGAGAGTGGTAGCATTTGGCTCAGATTAGAAAGAACAGGAGGTAAACATATAGAAGAGCTGGAAATTATTTTGGTGGAAGGAATATGATATACTGTATATGGGCACTTCATATTTGCACAAACATACGCAGAGTTATGTTAACAAATGTCTGTCTATACCTTCCATCTTTTTTTACACCCACCGGATCTTTAAATTGAGACTTCTGTAAAGCAAAGGTCTCTCCTTTTTGCTACCTGGAGATTTCCTGGGTGTGAGGGAGAGATAATTGAATGTGAAATTGTATGGCTGCTGTATTTGTAGTTGAACACTGCACAAAATCAAATGTCTCATAAATTTTCACACAAAGTTAGAAAAATTGTCTAAGAATGTTCCTCTACAAAAATTATTTTAACTCAAAATTCTTTCGCATGGATAGCTCTCCTGATTTTTTCTCTGTTAACTTAGGCGGTGAAAAAAAGTTCCTTAAATTTACACCAATTTGATAAAACTATCTCATATAGTTCTGCCTTAGAAAACACAGAAAAGAAAGAAAAACTTGTGTTTGTTAACTAATTTACCTTTTTTATTTCAGTAAGGTCTGGAGCTGGCTGCATGAGCTCCATTTTCACCACACTGCACTGAAAGACTGTACCTGCAAAGTAATTTATCTTCAAGTAAATCAATAGGAAAGAACGATGAGAAGGAAAAATATTCCCATTTACAAATTTCTGCAGAGTGCAGGTCTGGACACATTGCACAGCTGGGCATCTCAGAGACTAACACCAATTTCATCTTGCTGAGAGCTTTGTGATTTTATTTCCAGTTAACAAATAAACATGAGCAAAAGAAGCGCACCTACATTCCTTCAAATGCCCTGTATGACAGCACTAACTTCACTGAAATCCACTAAATCATAGATGTGACTACTAGGCTTCAAAAATATACTGGGACAAACAAAACACAACCAAAATTTCCAACTTAGATTTCTCAGCCCCTTCATGTATTTCTGGTGAGTCTTGAGACACCTCCCATTAGTCTGATGCCATAGTTTAATAGTCCACAATAAAACTAGTCTTGAAAATCAGTTGCCACACTTACTGGAGATGGTATCAGTCCTCAAGGATGTGAATGTTCTCTGGCCCTTGAAGTTAACTTTATCAATAGAGTCACTTCTAGTACAGTGATGTTCGACTAAATTGGTCTGAAAAAAAATTAAAAATAATCCTTACCATTCAAGAGTGGTCTGAGGGATGGTGTTTTGCTGACTGTCATTCTAAAAATAAAATGTCACGTGATTGAAAGCCAGCACTGAATAAATTGTGGGTTGTGCCCTCTCTTTCTTTCTATCAGGAATATGCAGTAGGGAGGATGATCCATCCAAGCAAGGGTAGGGTATAATATGTCCCTGCAGTCTTCTCGCTGCACCCTTGTTTATATGGCCCAGAGCGCTGTTGGACTTCTCTGCAGCCAGGGCAGGCCTTCAAGTCCCTTCCCGAAGAGTTCCTCTGAGACAGGCAGACTCCAGCCTGTGTCCTTGCACCAGAGCTTCCAGCACAGGGGAAGCATTTGGCTGTTGTCTGTGATGAATTTCATTAGGTTTCTTCTGGCCCATTCCTCTGGCATTTCTAGGTCCTTGTGGATGGCAGTCCTGCCTGCAGGCCTATTATCTGTTTCCCCCAGTTTGGTGTTAGCTGCAAGCTTGGTGAACGTGCCCTCTATAATATTTGTCATTGACAAAGACATTGAACAGGAGAGGTCCCAGCATAGACCTGCTGTAGTACCCTACTTGTGAAAGACATGAGATAGAGTACAACCATTAACCACTACCCTCTGGGACCAATTATCCACCTAGTTTTTTACCCATTTGGTTGTCTAGTCTTCCAGACTGTAACAGCTCTGCTAAAGTAAAGGTAAATCACTGAAGGTAATGGATCACACAAGATTTACCCTTAGTAAATCCATGTTGACTGTTCCCAGTCACTTTTCTCTTCTGCACGTGTCCTGAAACGAGCTCCTAGACAACTTGCTCCATTATTTTCCCAAGAGCCGAAGTGAGGTTGACTGGCCTCCAAATCCTCAGATCATCTTTTTGACCTTTTTTTGAAGGGGGCAATGTTTGCCTTTCTCCATGCATTGAGGAGTCCCCTGATTTCCACAGCCTCTCAAAGATTATAGAGAGCATCCTTGGTAGCACACTAGATAGTTCTCTCTGCAGCCTTGTATGCAGTTTTACCCACCATGACTTGTGCAGTTTTACCCACCGTGACTTGTCTATGAGCATATACTAGAAAAAAACAAGCAATTGAACAGATAGAACAGAGAGAACAGCAACAGAGCATTAATAATCCACAGGATTATACTTTCAAACCCATTAGACTTGCATGTCATATAATTGATTTGTTTTCACATTTGACAGAAGAACCTCAGAAAAACTCAATGGGAAAATGATAGCAATGTGAGTCACATTTCTCTTTCATGATAACAAATCAGGAAAGTAGGTATGTTTGACAATTACTGCCTTCTATTTTCAGAAGAAGCTGCCAGAGGCAGGAATTAAACTTTCCTTCAGTCACCTAGGCACTACCCAGTTAAATCAGCCACTGATATAGAAATCCTGTGTGCTTGAAAAAGTACATGTTCTTAAAGAGTTGTGACACATGGCTTGTCCAGCTACTACCAACATGTGTGAAGGAGATGTTCAGATAGTATCATAACATATGTAACACAAACCCTTTTCTTCCTCTTTTTCTTTTTTCCATTTCCTTTTCCTATAGAAGGAAACAACAGGACAATTAATGAGCACTGATCATGCTGAATAATCATCATATGTTGGTTGACTACTGCATGACTGACTTTTTAAGGAAGAGAGGTAAAAGTGCACACTACTAAAGTAAGCTACCTCCTTTGCAACTCTTTTCTACTACATGACTGTGTTTTCTTTCTTGCTAAGACAAAGCTACTGAAAGCCGTCAGAATGCAACCAAAGTTTCAGTCCTGACACAACGATGTTCATCCTGTTTTGCCACCTTTTGTGAATACAGAGTACCAGCAGTGCTTCAGCAAAGTTACACCAGAGTTACATTGAGTCAACTTGGAATTTGGTTCCAGATCTTTGCTATTGACTCAGATCTAGTTAGATCAATGGATCAACCAGCCTGACTAGTCATCTGAGTGCCCAGTTTTTTCGACTCAAAAAACTTGTGTAGCTGAGAGGCAGAAAATCGGTTCCCCATGCCTCTCAGATCCAAAGGAAGGAGACACTCCAAGACAGTGCACAGCTTGGAGGTAAGATGCTTAGGTGGGCACAGAACTAGATCACAGCGTGACACCAGGATGTAAGTCTTACCAACCATGTTGCCACATTTCTTCACACAGGCAAGGATTTACGCAGCAGATTTTGTGCTGGTGTAGCCTCATTCTTAATCTTGTGTTGTAACAGTAGTTACATCTGACCTACATTTCCAACATCATACAAACCACTGCGATGAGCATTTGTGAGTAGTGACTTACTGTCTATGTCCAGCCTGTTGAAATTTCTTCTCTGCTGGGCTAAGCAGAGCTGTTGCAAAGGTTTAGTACTCTACGCACCTTGCCTCATCTGGATTTTTTTTTTTTTTTTTTTTTTGGAACAGATCTTTCAGAGGAAAACATCACAGTTCTTGTCAAAGGCATAAGAGAATTTGTGAGCATGCTAAAAAGTTATGCACCATAAGCATTCTTTGAGTGTTAAATCTAGAAGAAATTCCCCTGTGGCTTTCTCGTCCTTTGCCAAACCTTCTCTCATTGCAGGGATGTCTCATACAGTGCAATAGGCAATGTGCTAAGCTTTGGGACCATGGAGTGTGTGCTGGATACACAATACTACCCCAGGAGGAATTAATTCAATTTACCTTCATTTGAAGCTAATCACACTTTCATCTATTAGTTGCAGCACTGAGTACCTGCAGCTTACAGTTTTAATTAACAGCACTGTTATAGCTGCAACTGGGGGAATATCAAAAGTGCATATTCACAATTCAGTTGAACTTTATACCCTTCTTTAATTTTATAGGACACATCATCACCTTTAATTTTTATAGTACATAAATGGGATTCTATGTTTGCATCTTCACATAAATATAAAACACAGCAGGAATATAACTAGCAAAATAGGATTCACAAAATCAACCCTAAGGTTTTAGGTATGCCATAATACAAATTTAGTTGCAGTTGGCTACTCCAAAAGTGGTGTAAATTTAGTTCGAATATGACACAAAAGAATAACTTAAATTATTTCAGAAATTTCAGTATTTCCTCAGAAGGCTACCTCTTCTGAAGTAATCATTATTTCTCCTCTTAAGTCTGTCCTTCAACTACTCACCTCAAATTTTGCAGCAAAGAATATCACTGAGAAAAGTCAGAGTAAACAGGAGGAGTTCAGAAGAACACTCTGTTACAAAGTAAGGAAAGAATAAATTGTTCTGTTTCTATTCTATCCAGCAAATTAATTTTCCTTTGTTGTATAACTGAAATAACAGTTATACTGATGAAATGTAACGTGTGCTCATAATAAACAACTTCTGGTTATTGAAAAAGCTAAATTTTTATTTGTCATGTAATCAACTATGGATGATTACCTCTCAGAAACAAATATTACTGCTTGCATATTTAATGTATAAATATCTGTTATCATGAATTTTGAATATTTTTTCAAAATAATTTTTTGGAGTAATTAAGAAGAAAACTTAAAAATATTTGCTTTCAAATGAATGATGTAATAATACTCTAGGCAAAATATTCCATTGTGATACTCAAAAAAAAAAAAACCAGTAAGAGACCATTTCTGACCTCTGAATAACAAACAAACAATAATGCTTGTTAAGACAAGAGGGTAAGAAAAATCACTGAGCCGTTTGGTAATTAAACTAGTGAGAAAAGCTAGCAATTGATGTCAGAAAGTCGTCTTTGTGATATCATAAACACATTTAAATTCAGTCTTTCATTTTCACTGAGTTGGTCAAATACATTTTCTTCTATGGAAAAGTGAAAAAAACCCCAGACCTAATTTGTGAATTAAGATGTTAATAAATAAGAAAAAGAAGTCAAAGTTTTTTGGTGTGTGCTTATTGGGGAGCTACAGCTAACTCCTGTGTTATGTACATAGTCTTTGCATCACATTCTGGCAGTATTTTGAACCTATTTAAAATAAAATTAAAACAAAGTAAATTTTCTGTTTTCTTAGTGGTCAGGGCTGTGCATGCATGTATTTTTTGAAGCAGTGGGAGATGCTATAACCCATGAGAACTTTTTTTAGTGTTTAAGTGTTCTGCTAAACAGGAATCCCTTAATTAAATTTCTGCTTGCAGAAGGATGTAAAACTCATTTCTATTCAAGGGATTACAAAGGGCTGTAAATAGGTGTAAATACCAATCTTGTTTGCAAATCTAGCTTCTAATCCAAGTCCATCAGACATTCACGAGCAACCGATTTATTTCATCTAGGCTATCAGGCCATAGAAGTATTTGACAAGCATATGCTCCTTGATGACAAGCACTGGAACAGTGCTGACAGAGAACCACTATTAATGAGGTTAATTTTGCTGGGGCATATTTTTCTGGGAAAGCAACAACCAGAAAAGAGGAATTTATGAGGGCCATGCGATTTACATGGGTCACAAGTCAAAATATTGTAATATTGAAAAATTCATTCCAATATGTTAAGATGATATCAGAAGTACAACAGTTAAACTGCAAATGTATTATGACTTCCAGAAAGCTCAACAATTTTGTTCAGATTTGATTTTGCTGTTTTGTTTGTGAGTATCCATCTGTTGTCCTTTGTTATAGACAATTAACTCCAGAGATAGATTGGTGTTGGTCTACAAAAAGTCTTTCTGTTCTGTGTTTGTTCAGCGCCTTGACACAGGATTTAGGAATGTGACATAGATTACTAAGTGTTATGGCTATTCAGATGGTAAATATATTAAAAAAAAAAAAAAAGGCATTTCAAAATGTCAACAGATATCTCAGATCAGTCTTAAAATGGTACTACCACATAGCTATTCTCTGTCTGCAGAAGCCAAGTTCTGACAGGTGCCCCCAACAAACAGCTGTGTTGGTTTGACAAGTTACCAGACAGTAGACTGTTATTCTACATTGCTGGGGATTATTGCCACCCCCAAAAGATTAATATCTTCATGTGAATGGTGCCGAATCTTTTCCAGCCTAAATCAGGCAGTGTTAATGTCAACAATTTCAAGGGGCAGTTTGAGCAAATCCCTCCGATTGGTAGTTGCCCAAAGTGCTCTCCTTTCAGAGGTGTGGGGTAGTAGCCTCCTGCAGAGCAGTTGAAACAGGCTGCTTAGGCATCAGTATTTTAAGCAAATCAAGGACACAAGACAATCACTGTATATGTAGTTCAAATTGATGCAACTTAAATACAGGAAAAAAGTAGATTTACCTTTTAAGTTTGTGTACTCCCTTAAGGTAAACTGGTTTTCCCCTTGACCCTACCAGTAGTGTGACATTACTTCATCTCTGTTGAAATTTTTCAACACTTAGCCTCTGTCACTGATGTCCTTACCTAAACCTTGGTCATTCTTTTACACCTCTGTGAAACTGACTATAAAGTGGTGCCAGTGAGATATGCAGTATTTTAAACAAATAAATGACACGTGTATTAATGCCTTTCACTTCAAGGTGTGATCTTCCATACTTTTCTTTCACAACTGGCTTGTGAGGTCATTCCAGTTCTAGACAAAGTGATGGCACAAAAGATTATCTGATTAGGTGTTTGGTTTGTTTTGGTTTTTTTTTTTTTTTTTTCTGTAGCACATCAAGTAAGAAAACTCATGCATATAGAGTAAGTAGACTTTACTATCTTTCCTCATACCTCTGTCTTGACTTTTGAAAGACAGCTTTGTATCACAGGTAGTGATGAGAGGAAAAGTGCAGAGGAATCACAAGGCACCTGAAACTTTGATATTGTAGTTACTTATTGTTTCCTACTATATGTTTTACATTCAGGGAACCTGCATGGATTCTGCCTTGAATTTATAAATGTTATTAGGAGGTTTTGTCCAATTGGATTTAATCCTTGTGAATCCAGCTCAGAGAACCTAAATATAAAATATTCTCATGAAGTTAGGCACTCAGTGACTTCAGGCACTTTGTCCTAGAAAATTTAGGTACCTAACTGATAACACAAATGTATGAATTTTCTAATCAAAGATTCTACTCAGACGCTGTGTAACCTCACTTCATATGTATAGATTGAAACAGTTACTAATTTAGGAGACAGCTCCAATGACTTAAAACTGTATTATTTCATGTCATTTGCCACCACACAGTAGTGGGACAATATGCATTACCTATGATGGAAGGGTGTAATGGCTAGCAAGAAGTGATAAAAGTACACATTTTCTACAGGTGTCCCAAGTATTTATCAGAAAAGTTTACTGTCTCTGAGCCTGCTCAGAATTGATTCAGTATTTCCTGAAAAATCAAGCACATAAGTGGCCAGAAGGTTTTCAATGAAAACAAATTTTTACTTTAAATTGCCAGTTCTTCAATATCAAAATGGTTCATCCAAAACTGTTTGATTTCAATAAATTTTCCCACAAAGCAAGAAAGGGAATCCATGCAAATCCT
This sequence comes from Fratercula arctica, assembly GCA_947846985.1. Classification (NCBI taxonomy): domain Eukaryota; kingdom Metazoa; phylum Chordata; class Aves; order Charadriiformes; family Alcidae; genus Fratercula; species Fratercula arctica. The sequence goes on from CANTUZ010000002.1 coordinate 83,445,160, forward strand.
AAGTGAATTCTTGGTCAAATACATCACTGACATAGAATTAGTGTTTTCTGATTCTGCAGTTATGGAACAGTCAGATTCACTGAGGCTACTGGTTGGCTAGCCTGAAATGCAGACACACAGCCATAACTGGGATATAGTTCTCTGCTCTGCATATGGGCTCTGGGAACCTTTGATAATCCCATCTGAAATCACAGTTGCCTGGTCATTGAGACTCTCTGGAGGAGAACTGGAGTTTGGAGCCCAGAATTCCCAAGACAGGTGTTGTGACACCAGGTCCCAGAAGTCCCTAACAGCATTGCACTGAAACCTGACAGCCTTCTAACAAAACTGCTGATCTTTAAGTATGCTACACCTTAAGGGACCAACAACATTACTTAATGGTTAACCTAAGTGGTGATCCTCTTAAGAAAATGGCTTTTATAATTTGAATGTGGTTTTGTATAATTTGAATGAATTCCACAATTTTATAATTTGAATGAATGGCTTCTATAACTTGAATGAATGGCTTTTATAATTTGAATGAATTTTTACTGTGTCCAGTTCTGGGCTCCCTGGTTCAAGAAGGACAGGGAACTGCTGGAAAGGGTGCAGCAAAGGGCTACAGAGATGATTAGGGCGTTGGAACACCTCTTTTATGAAGAAAGGCTGAAGGATTTGGGTGGTTTTAGTCTGGAAAAAAAGACGACTGACGGGGGATCTTATAAACGCTTATAAATATTTAAAGGATGGGTGTCAGGAGGATGGGGCCAGTGGTGCCCCACAACACCACAAGGGGTAACGAGCACAAACTTGGACATAGGAAGTTCCACCTAAACATGAGGAGGAACTTCTTTACTTTGAGGGTGGCAGAACACTGGACCAGGCTGCCCAGAGAGGTGGTGGAGTCTCCGTCTCTGGAGACATTCAAAACCCGCCTGGACGCGTTCCTGTGCAACCTGCTCTGGGTGACCCTGTTGTGGCAGGGGGGTTGGACTAGATGATCTCCAGAGGTCCCTTCCAACCCTACCGTTCTGTGATTCTGTGAATTTTCACTGAATGTGGAGGCAGTCCTGTTCCACAAAATGGGATATTGCTAGAAGACCTTTTGATCTATCTTTACATGACACATCCAAAATTACACAGGAAGCTTGTATCAGAGAAAGAAATTGAACCAAGGATTCCTAGATAGTGGCTTAGCACCAAGCAAATTTTCCTCTCCATAAGGGTATAGTAATTTTTCTGGGGAAGGAAAAAAACATTCTTTTGCACCTTTTACACATGCATTTCTTCAAAGACTGTTTAGGAAGTGAATGAACAGGAAAATTTGTGCTTCACTACAACTTTATAATCTTCACAGATCAAAATTGCCTAATTTTGTGTAGTGTGTAAACACTGAAGTGTTTAAATATTTAAAAGACATGCTTTGCGATGCTAATTAAAATTCTGTATTATCCATGATTAAAGTGCTATTTCAGCTTTTCCACATTCTGGTAAGGGATGTTGTTGTGAAACCGTTTCTTTAAAGGAGATATGGTAAATTTTTCTGGTTTTATCTTTTCAGTCTTGTTCAAACAATGTTTTCACAGTATGTCAAATATATATTAGCAATAGATTAAAATCAGCCTCTAATATAGCATGTGGCTTACTCTAAATGAATACTACTTTACCTGACTCTTTTGCTTTTCATGTTATGTCTTTTCTGATTTTTCAGCATTTTAGTTATATGTGCTAAACCTCCCATATTATCAAACATGATGGAACACATTTTAGAGATAATATACAACTAATTACCCATCCATCTTGGGGACTTATATATTTACTTTTTCCTAAAACATACTGAAAATGTATTTGTCACCTTATCAAAGACCAAGAACCTGGTCCCCAGGCCAACTAGAATATATTGTCTTACATCCTCACTGTATATATAGTGCAGGACCTGGAGCAACCTGTCCTCTGAGTATAAGAGAAATCTGACCAGCCATCGTCAAATTGCATTTAAATGTTGTTGACACTATGCAAAGATATGTGTTTTGGGGATCCTGTGAACACAGTGGTTATGCAATCTGCCTGCATTTTGCAGCTGCTTTAATAAAATCCCGAATAATGAGTCAGTAATCTTTTCCATTTAAATATTACATTCCTTGTAGCAAGACTAAATTTGTGCATGCCTGTAAAAAAGATATTTATTTTTCTCATATAAAACTTCATGGATTAAAGAACTTTCTGCTCTGTACTAATGAATGTACAGTTAAGAAAGTGCACTGGCACAAGTATATCATAGCTAAAGTCTTTTATGCTGTTTCATTAGAAAATACTAATCTTCCCCGCTTTTCTTTGCTCTCTGATGTTATGCTCTCCCTCTCCCTATTTGTGGCCTTAGACAGGTGCAAGCACTGATGGGGCAATTTTAGAGATTCAAAGGACACTAGGAACGGAACAGATTCATGCTATGATATTTCTCTGCCATAAGTGCATAATTTGGGGCAACAATAGTACTTCTGCCCCAGCTTTACAGCCTCTCAAAAAATAAGGGAAAACTAGCACCTTGCTCTTGTGGCAAACAGTACCCATTAAGTGTGAGTCAACTCTCGGTTTTCCTGTGCTCTTTTATTGTTCTACTCTATTTCAAAAATGCAATTTTTCTCTCAGCTTCTTTATTCAAATCTCTTATGTGCAGAAGATAAACACAGTAGCACTCAAACCCTACATATTTGAAATAATCATATTTGGAGTGATTTTGAAGTGAGACACAATGGAGTCTATTAAGCCAAGTCTGAAAGCGTAAAGGCACTTATTTTGTTTTTATATGAAACCTATGTCTGTGATACAGTCATTGTTTACAAAATGATGCATTTCTACTCATAATTTTGTGTGGAATTGTTTTTACCATTTTGCTGTATTGATTAGATTTTTTTTTCAGAAAATATATGTGAAAAGGCAAAATCAGTTACCATTATTATATATTCAATACTCTGCACAGTTTGGGGGAGGGGGTTCTATTCATTTAAAGCTTCTTCGGGTAAAAGAAAAAAAAGCAATTCACAAAAGACAGACCTGTGGACAGAGCAGAGATTGTCACAAGCCCCTCTTTTTCTTCTGATTTAGATTCTGACTAAATAATTAAAAATCCTGTGTGTTTGAGGTTAGCTCCAAGAGAGCTTCTTTTACATAATGTTGCCATTTGATTAACCTACAACTTTAAAATATGATCTTACATTGTCTTTGTTTTGTATGCAATGAGTCAGAAAGATTTTTTTTTTTTTTGTCTAATATGAACCAAGGCAGTGTCAGTCCACAAGAAGGGTTTTGACCCATGTCTCACTGTTGAAAGTGATCTCACTCACAAGTTTGTGTGCTGAAATGGAAAGGCAAGCTCACAAGAAAAGCTGCTTGCTATATGCAAAAATTATATGGCTGCTGTTGAGTATCAAAGACTTCTAAAACAATAGGTGTCCAAAAATGATGTTAAAAGGATCTGTGGGTGCCTCTGTCAGCCTGTGATTCCTGCCATGGTCCCTAGTATCAATTTGCTGAGGCAGCTATTCATGATTTTTTGGCATACCTCTCTTCATCTGCAGCCTTCTAGCATCTCCGTTTCCTTATCCTCATGCTCAGGTAGGTGGTAGAAACGGTTTATAATGTGAAGGATTCATTTATAAGATAAGGTATTTCAGAAACCCAGCTGGATGATGCAGGAATCACGAGAAGCTACAGGCATTTAAAACCTGGCAGGAAAGACAAGAGGAAGAGAATAGCAGTGCTGGAGAAAGACTAGTAGAAATGACACTGATCTTGAGATCACCTCAATATCCCATCAGGAGCTTGTCAGATTCCCAGAGCTCTGACTGAGCTCTTTATAAAGATTGTGGCACCTCTATGGTGTGTGGTGTCTTTAGCCAACACAGATGCTTGTGGTGAAGACATACACTGCCAGTACAAGTGCAGTGATATGTAAGGGCCTTAATGTCGTTGTACTGCTGCTTCACGTGCCTGATCTGAGCTCGCAGACTTTGTACTGAAGAAACTGTTATAGCTGTGATTGCCCTTGATATAATCTTAAACTAAATAGCAGCATCTAAAAATAGTAATTTCTTTGGCTGAACAGCAGCTAGACCAGTAGATCAAATATTCAAAACAAGTGACTGTTGCTGTTCGAAAAAAAAGATTACACGTGTCTCACTGGCCAGTTGGAAGGATAAACTGGTGGAGGTTTGAAGCAGTGACTTAATCTTAACTTTTCTACTTATCCTTAGTGTATTATGTAACATAATAAATATATTTTTAAAAAAAATCAATTTTAAGAGAGTGAATAAGATACATAAAAGTAACTTAGCAAACTGTTAAACAGCTGCAGGCAGCATACATTCAATTTAGCTTTAGTTATGCTAGTAGGAAGTAACGTGACTGGAAAGCCTCAGACAATTCCAGACTAGTTAATTATCCATTTAATAGCTAAAAGAAAAATTGATTAGCAATAAAGACATAATTATTTCATATGAATTGATAACACTAAATAGACTGCAATAATTTTATATTAATGACAAGTGGAAAAAAAACCTTCTGCTGAAAGACAAAGTGATCTGGCACTAAATCTGTGTTCATACAAATACTCCAATCTTCAAGTTCCCTAAAAAAACTTTTTGAAACTTAGTCTTTAGATAAAGTAAGATTTCTTCCCTAATAGGTTTGCCAACTAAAAATAGTTCTGTCCCATTTCTTATTTCTATTGAATTGTTTTCCATTTATTTGCTGAATTGTGTGAAGGTGTAGAAATACTCTGCAGCTGTGTTTCCCTGTCCTGCTTTTATTTCTTATGCACATTAAATACTTGGATGTGCAATACACAGGATATTTATTAAACCTTCAGATGATACTAGGCAGAAACAGAATGAAATAACTTTGAAGCATAGGATTAGAATTGGAGAAATTACCAGAAGCATGCAGATTGCAATTCAGCAAGTTTGAGGACAAAAGTATCACAGTTATGAAGAAATGATACAAAAGCAAGGTGGGAAATGGCTTGGGTCAGCTGTTACACAGAAGATGTGGAGCCTACAGTGTTTCTCAAATTACACACAAGATAATATGTTATCTAGCAGAGAGAAACAAACTTTATATTAAGAGGAATTATCAGGCAAGTTGCAATGTAGAACCATGAAGAAATATTTCTAGCAATGGTAACGTCTCAGCTGAAGTGCTATTACCATGAGCCAGCACACACTTCTGTAAAAAATATAGGATGTTGAGAAAAAAGAATAATCAGAAGTCTGGGAAACTATATGTTTGAGATTAATTAGCTATAACTGAGGTTTGTTTAGTCTGGTGAAAAGCATATATGAAGGGAGATGTGATTAAAATATTGAAGATATAAATGACTGCAGTAAAAAGGGAAGGCAGTTTTCCATGCTTATTGTGGATACGACAAGAAGCAACAGGCTTACGCGATAGCAAGAGGACAAATTTGCTATTTTAAGGTTGTCTAAATTCCACCATGGATATGTTACAGAAGCTGTAGCTTGGAAAGTTTTAAGAGCTGGTCAGGCAAACACCTTTCAAGTATGGATTACATACAGCTACGCCTAATTTGAGATAGAATAATACTGTGTATGTCTTTTGAGATTCCTTTCAGCTCTATTGTTTGTAATTAGTAGTACATTAAAACTTTATGAACTTATATATATAAACTACCATATATAAGAATATAAAAATTCCATTAATTTTCAGACTTCATCTAGAAAAACAAAACACAACGTTAAGACATATTTTAAGATTAACCTTAAAATGTTTACCTATTTGATGACATTCCAATTCAAATCGAACAGAAAAGACTTTCATGATTATCTTTTTTTAATCACCTTCCAAAACAATTTTGCACCACAGACTGTTTTAGCCAGGCTGTTCTTTATCCATTCTTTACAGTTTACTATCTCAGTAATAGAAAATTACACTTTCTTGTATACCTTCACAGGAAACCACACAATCTCTTTTGTACATCTTTTGTACTAGCGTTTCTTCTGTGCTTCTCTAACAGACAATGTCACATCTCATACTGGTAGTTTGTTTTGTTCTGCTTTTTCACAGGTCTCTCTCATCATTACAGAAACATATCAGTTGTTTGTGTTCACGCCTACTTTCCCAGGAAACTGAACACAGTTCCTTTGTCATTTGCGTCACCTACCTAGCCTCTGCGCACAAGGATACTAATAACTTTCTCATTGCCATTCCTGCTTTTAACTTCTAGCGTTCTTCTGTCCACCACTCTGTCTCTTGCTGACCTTATTTTTCTGTTCCGATGCATGGTAAGCGTGCATTTCTTCAGTACAAAATATGATACATTCTTCAAAATTGCATTGCATGATTTTGACTTGAAGATGGTTTTAATGGAACATAACTACTTATTCCAATAGAATTATTTTCAATTTATGCTTTTGTAATTGAAAGAAGAATCAAATACTTTTTGATAGTTCATAGTTCATAGTATTTCTCTCTGATTGCTATACAAAATGTATGTGTCTTGTTAATTACATCAATTCTCATGATCTGTCAGGAAAAAATAATTTAAGAAACAATTGAAACTAAATAATTTCTTATAAATTTCAATACTTATTATTCTTAAATTGTCATCTTCTTCATAGTTTGTTTTTGGTTTTGTTTTTTTTTTTATCAATTTTCTTCAAATGACCCATTCTTTCTAGACAACATATGACATTGTTACTCTGTGGTATATGCAATTTTACCTAATTTGCTTTACTTCTACAGAACTCTAGTGCAAAAATATAATTCAGGTTTCCAACATGATCCATGGTATTGTATACTCAAAGTAATTTAAGGTGCAAGTGTTATGGACAATTTTTTTTTTTTCCTGTACATAATAATGTGCACAATAAATAATGTGTAAGAACTAACCATTCATTAGCAGAAGTGTCATTGATGAATTAATTTAGTAAAGTTTACTTAAAAATTTAAAACTGACCTGACTTGTCTGTCTTCTGAACTCTCCCATCACAATAATCTCTAATTTCCTAAGTGATACACCAAGCCCTCCTTCCCCTAGGCATATTCAGTTACTACAAGGGACTGTGCAATTTGTTCCTGATCTTCAGCAATTACCATGTCATCATGAGACACACTGTGCAATGGAAAGTGATTCATTATCATTGTTGCAATAGACCAACGTACGCAATATCCTGTCCTGGTTCTCTTTTGTCATTTTGGCAGGTCATACATCATATTCCTCACCTCAGATTTCATGGTTTCACCAAGACTTTAACATTGGTCTTTCACATCCAACTGATTATTTTAACTGCTGGAGTACTGAATGAATCTTTAATAATCTCTTCTGCTGCAGCTAATCTACTGTTTCATCAACAATTATCACTTGAACAAAGGAGGAAGACTACTCATTGTGTAAAACAATGACTTTTTACATCAAAGGATGAGATTCAAATTATTCAAGATCCAATGGAAATCTACACAAAGAGAAAAAGATTTCACAGCAGAGATTCATAACAAAGTACCTTGGTAATTAAGGCATTTATGTGTACTGTAGAAGATCTGCTAAAGCTCCATATTCAAATTACCCCTAAGGCAGAGAACAGAGCTCTGGTTTCTCAAATCCAGAGGATTTTACTGTTCGGTGGAGGATTAGTCTCTTCAGTGATTGCCAGCAAATTCTTGAAAGCCCTATTTATACATAGAACACACTAAGATTAAAGAGGACTATTAATATTTCAAGTGTACTTTAACCAATGGCTGGTAACAACCACAAGAGCAACAAAAAGGGGAATCCTAGGAAAAACAAATCACAGTCTATTTCTGGTTCCTTAGACTTCTGAGAACACAAATATATCAGCTGAAATCTAAGGACCTTCATTTCCATAGAAACAAGTCAGGAGAGGATTTTTACCAGATGGCAGTGTATGTTTTGTAAGATTGCAAGGGGCAAGGGGCAACAGGCATTCATATATTATAGGCAATGCAACTGTTTTGTAATTTTGTTGGAGTTCTTGCCTAAGCAGCATACTGAGGCTTGAGGTTCTCCTCAGTCGTTCACTAGTAAGATATTTCCACAAGGAGATTCACATAAAAGCCAAATCATTCTTTTCATCTTTCTCCACTGATTAGATAGGAAATTGACCTTTCTGTATTTCTGTAGTGACTGAGTTTCAGTAGGATGAATGAAGATCTTGGAGTCCCCATTTTTTTTTTTTTTGTTTTGATTCAGGTATGCTTGAACTAACACACAGTGAATAACACTGCCTCCCAGAAATGCAGTCTAGATGATCAAAACATATAAAGATTATAGAAATATATTTATGGCAGATGTTCCTGGCAGCACACATGGCATATGCATACAAAAAAAAAAAAAAAAAAAAGAAAAAAAGAGGGTTGTGGGTTTTTTTCAAATACCCAAAGTAACCTTAGGATATAAATACAGATAACCAAAAGGGGAACTATTATTCCACTGAGGGCTCATTGATGTTTACAAAACAAATTGAAACAAATTCTTTTATTTAGAACACTCCTAAAAATAGTGGGGGAGGGGCATTTTTAAGAGGTTGAAAACATGATATTTTCATACAACTTTCAAAATTGTTGGTGATATTTTTTATAAAGTAATTTTTCATACTTAATTGAGCACAGCAAGTTTTAACTAACTATGGAGGATGAAATACTTTTATGCCCCAAAAATATTTTACCTTCATGGAAGCAATTTAAGCATGTACAAATTGTATCCCTTAATATGGTGTTCTCTGAGTCTTGTTTGTGGCTACCTTTATTCGTTATGATGATCAGAAAGGTTCAAATTGATTTTGTAGAAAGCTAATTTTACTATTCATTTTTCAGAAGGATATTTCACAAAGTGTTTTACACAACAACTGTGAAATTGAATGAACACTTTTTGAATTTTGACAATTTTTATGCAGATAAGAGGAACGTGGCTGAAATTTTCACTTTTTTTTTTCTTTTTGTAATAGAATCATCTAAAAACTGAATTTGAAGTGCCATTGCCACACCTTATGCGAAATACATACATTATCTTATTTACATATGAATCTTTAACATCTTTTACATGACTCAAAGGACAAAACTTTCCTAAATGGTTATGTCTTGCCTAATGAACCCATACACAATGCACTACTAAATATTCTGCACAGAATGTTAAGGATCTTGGTGCTGCTTCAACAGACATGTTATTCCAAACCATGTCCAGAGAAGGGCAATGAAGCTGGTGAGGGGTCTGGAGAACAAATCTTTTGAGGAGCAGCTGAGGGAGCTGGGGCTGTTCAGCCTGGAGAAAAGGAGGGTGTGGGGAGATCTTATCACTCCCTACAACTACCTGAAAGGGAGGCTGTAGCGAGGTGGTGGTCGATCACTTCTCCCAAATAACAAGTGATAGGACAAGAGGAAATGGCCTCAAGTTGTGCCAGGGACTCAATATTAGGGATGGTCATTGAGAGAACTCAGTAAGTATCAATACAACTGGCAACTCCCCAGATAAATGACTACTCTTAGGCATGAGGCTTCTTTTAAAAGGGGCATGAGCTATTATCTTTTTAGAAAGTTTACTTAATGATCACTTAATAAGTAACCAAAAAAAGAAAATTAATTAGTCAATCAGAGTTGCATGTCCTTTCTTAGAATATTAATTAAGAACCTATTAATCAAATTCTTGTAGCACTTATTCTTAGGAATTACTGCTAAATAAGACATAAGAATGAATCAGATTTTTTTTTTTTTTTAAAATCGTTAGAGATATTTTTAGAATATTATAATAAGGAAGGGGTAAAATGTTCTGTTTGTATCTCTTTCTTTTTAAATCAAAGGTTCAATTTCCTTTATATTTCAATGAGCACAGATGCCTCACCGCTAGGAAAAAAAAAAAATATAAAAGAAAAGGTTTCAGGTGGCTTTAAAAGAAAGGAGAAAAACTTCTCACTTGTCACAAGAAATGTTCCTAAGGCTGTAAATCCTGCAGGAAAATGATACCAAAAGATATCACATCTTTCCACTTAGAACCATCAGTTGTCAAAAACCACACATTTCTGTAAATACGTTTAATCTTTATCTCAGGATGTGTTTTCCAAACACAATTCCTTCACACACACTACTTCAGAGCAACGAACAGCTGCCCAGCTCAGTTTAATACTGTAATGTCAGTTTACCTCTAGTCAATCATTATTTTTTAGAAAATTAAATCAGTGGAACAGTCTCAGTAGGAAGAATTAAGAACCAAAGCTGGTTTATAATTAATTAACTCTAGTTAATTATAATATAACTAAATACAAAAGGATTAATTGAAGAGAAAAAATAATAAAAATTAACAGTTCTACTAGTTCTGACAGGAAAGGCAAAACTGAAATTTTTTTATTTATGTGTTTATTTTTTGTTTGTTTATTTTCATTCATAGCATCTGCGTTCTCCTTATAACTTACTTGAGATGTCAAAGAAAAAAACAGGAAATGGAAAAGGAAACAGAAATGGAAATGGAAACGGAAATGCGGGGGGGGCAGAAAAATAAAAATTAAAAAAAAGGAGAAAAAGAAAAAATCAGGTTTTCCACAAGTAATCTAGAACTGCTGGTAGTTATACAGAATCAGAGCTACAAACCCCTTAAACGATATCATATCAGTCTGGGTTTTCACTTTATTATTTTGATTTACATTCATTTACTCAGCATAAAGATACCTTAATATTTCTCAATGTTTTTCCTACTGCACTGTGACATTGCTATTAACTTCTTTATTCCTCTGCTGTGTTTATAAGCAGGGAGGCAGAGTGACTCAAATTAACTCTTCCTGTCTCTCATTTATATTTTTCAAATATTAACTACTTCATAAGAAAACCATATTTTGTTTTGTTTGTATGATACAGTTTTTTTACTCTTTCAAATTTCATTATTCCTGTGCATATTAATAGCACTTCTGGTTATACTCCTTTCTTCAGACAGAAGAAATAAAAAGGGAGAGTTGTTCACCTCACATTACACTTTGATATCAGCTGTGTTTCATGTAAAAATCTTTCAGATGGATCCAGTCACACCAGCTTGCTCACTAGTCTGTTGCAATGCAACAAAGTTGGAAATTAGACACCCCATGGATTATTAGTAGTTCTCATGGCCTTGTAAATATTGATAATTACAAAACCATTGAGTGGATGCATCTCTGTTGCAAAAGATGCCATAGGAAGCACTGGAAGAGATTTTCCCCAATGAAAAAAAGAAAAAAGAAAGAAAGAAAGAAAAGAAAAGGAAAAACAAAGAATCCTACAGAGATTATGCTACCTTGCTGTGAAATCAAGGAATTTTGCTGAATAGCTCACTGCTTCCTGCAGGGAAATAATTTTGCAGAAATCTGTCAGGCACAGCCTGGTGTTGGATGATAAAGAAAATTAAAGACTGAGATTATGGTTATATCTGTCTTTCAAAGTGAAAATAAAAAGACATGGGTTGAATACTTTGATTTGAGCTTATGGTGTTCAAAAAAACAGGAAAACATGTCTCCACTAAGTCAAATAATGTCAGATAAAGCAGCCTCCCACACCAATAATACAGATTTTCATGAAGAAACTAAGCTGATCCCATCCATGATTGGGAATCAATGGCTGGAATTGTACCAGGTAACATTCTAGCCTCCTGTACTCACATTTCTGGCTTCGATGATGGGTGCAACCCATGGGTGCTTTTGAATTTGCATAGTGACCTAGTACTAAGGCACCATAGGCACTGTCAGTTCCCTGAGGCCAGGAATGCCAGGGGCTCCCCAGCATCCATGAGGGCAGGCAGGAGCTGGCAGTCAGCACCCATCCCACCACCCTAACCAGGAGCAGGGTAGTCGGGAGCCACTGGGTCAGGCACTGGGGACCTCCCCAGGCATTGGGCAGCTCTCTGTGGATGGGGATGGGCTGAGGCCAGGCTGAGACATGGGCTTGTGCGTGGGCCTGGCTTGCTGGGGCCCATGGCTGGGCATGGCAGGGCTGTGAGGAGCTGGAGATCGTCCCTGCTGCAGCTTCACTGGCGCAGGGACTGAAGGCCCTGGGGGTCTGACATGGGGTCCTGGACTGTTGGCAGCATGGGGGGAGCCCTGGAGGAGATTCAACAGCGACAGTCAGGGCTGATGGTGCTTCCAGGGACGTGATAGGAGGTAACTGAATCAGTCGACTTGGATATTCAGAACTTCTAAGGTTCCATATTTGCTTTTGTAGCAGGTACAAGTGCCCAGATTCTGGCAAGGGAAGCTGCAGGGTGGACCCCTGCGGTGTGCAGACAGGGCTACTCCATGCTGGACACTGTCGGTTCCAGACGGCTCCGACAGCTATTGAAAAAGACTAACAGGAACTGTTACTTTTGCAAAGGTGTTCATCATCTAATTTTTTGTAGGCCTATTCTAGTCTGTGAACCTTCTTAAATGAATAACAAAGATGTTCTAGGCAAACTTTAAGATTTCTGAAATTTTTGCAATATATCATCATGTATGTTAAAGACTATAACAACTTGTCCTAATTTGAGGTAAAACAGAACCAATTTTCTGATCAGTAATTTTACTTTGCAGCTAAGCCTCTTCTAACTGACTGAACTCCCTGAAATTATCAGAATATTGTTCAGACACTGTTCATTCCTGGAGAGGTAAGACCTGATTGTTTCTAATTTACGCCAAGAAATGGCATGCAGAGAGCCTCTTCCTTATACTTATTGCTATAACAACCGAGGTCAGCTAATTTTGTTATAAGCCCTGTCAGAGAGTTGGAAGCAGAAAAGCGTAGAGGAGTCCCACCTGCGGGGAGGAGCAGACAGGACAGGTGACCCAAAACTGACCAACAGGGTACTCCATCCCACCTGCATCATGCTCAGTACAAAAGCTGAGGGATGAAAGGGTCAGCCCGCCTTTCTTCAATGGCCAGCATCCAAGGAGGACTCTGTCTGTTCGTCTGCCTTTTATCCCAATCCATGCATTCCTGAACCCGGTTTCTGAACACAGTTCCCATCTGTCACTGAGTCCTGTCTAGGAATTCCCCAGTGCCTGCCAGTGACGTGATCATCATCCTGGGAGCTTGATACAGTTTTGTATATATTGTATATATTTAATTATTTTCTTTTTAATTTGATTTTTAATATTTCATTAGTTTAGTTTTTTTCTGAATTCCTAAGTCTCTTTCTTTCTCTCTTCCCCCTCTCCATTATGGGAGAGGTTGGGGAGAGCATCTGTCATTTGTTTCAGTGGCCAGTTCTGCCCAAACCATGATACAACTAACGCACAGTTTTTAAAAGGTGCTGATATTCATGTAGATGATACGACCCTTGGAGGGACTCTACAAGTTCATCTACACTTAAAGCAAAAATGTATTCAGGGGTTGCTACTACTTGTGACAATGAAATGGATTGGTGACATGAGAAAATAAAAGTAAATTAATGTAGAATAAAATTTATTTCACTTGCTTGAAATAAACAACTTGCAAAATGCCATTACGAATGTATGTGTGCTTCAACTTACAGCAATTAAAAAAATATATATTTAAAGGTCCTTTTACTGCTTACATATCTTACTTGTTCTAAACCACAGAATTCTATCTTTGCTTTACATATAGCCTAATTCAAACCCCTTTGCTATGAAAATAACTTGTACAAAGAATTGAAATGAGTATTCAAAGGCCTTGAAGCATAGAAGCTTAACCCATTTTAAAGCCAGTGGTACACTTTCCTTGGAGAACTGCACTTTCATTTCACTTATTTTAAAATGAATCACAGCTCCACGCTTACTATTAGTTCAAATGTAATTTCCATGAGATTTATAAAAAATTACTTCAGTAAAAACACTTATTTCAACACCAATTAAACTGCATGTTTCAAGAGGGAGAGTGATCTCAGTATCAAAAAGAAAAAGCAATGTTGAGGAAAAACTACTAAGGAATTTTTTATATACTGGTATGATTATCTGCCAAGAGTCCCTAAAAAAACACATTGCACAACTGTCTTTCAAGAATAAAATCTAAAAAAGCATAATGTCATAACATATTTCTTTCTATTCCATATCATGATATCTTTGTCAACTTCTATCAGATTAGCAAGCTGGAAATCACTACAGTACAAGTATTTTGGTGAGTAACAAATGAGTATCTTATGATAATAACTAGGATTGTTAGCACTGAGTTCCCACCTCTAGTTCCCTCCCCAGCATTTTAATTTTATTTGATGTTGTTGAGGATTTGAGGGGGAATTTGGGTAGGGAGCTACTATTTTCCTATACTTTGTTTCAGAGCAAGAGAAATTTTTTGAGACGTTTCAGCAAAACTGTCATAATAATTTTAAGTGTTAACATGATGAACTTTTCGTTTTATACTTTAACTGAAACATTTGCCTCTACATGATCATCTTTAAGGTCCCTTCCAACCTAAACCATTCTATAATTCTATGATACATAGCTCAAAAATGTCTCCAGTTCTTAGTAAATAACTATCGTCAAAGTTCATAGAAAACTGATTCTACAGCTATAAAGAATGCTTAGATAAAGTATCCAGGATTTGGGGACTCCTTACCTCATTGGTATTTCTGATCAAAGCTGAGTCTTCTAAGATATACTGAAATAATAACAACAATCATCATCATCGTTCCTTAATCTTTTTCTTTATTTTCTCTTTTTTTTTTTCTGCAAAAGAAAAATAAAAAAGATTATCTGTTCCTGGGACATTCAACCCCTGAGATAAGGAAGGACATTTCCCAAATTCTACAATACCTTCAGTCCTCTCTTCTCTCCACTGCAACCCAACGAACACCTTCCCACAACAAATCTAAGTTTCAAACTGGATCAACCACTGCATATCCATGTGTAGGTCAATAACAGAATACAGACTAACAGAATTATGAGACTTGTGAGCATTTGATAAGATGCTCACAGAAGTATCCTGAACCATTGCTTCATTTTCAGGTAGACCACTATCATAACAGACTTTCATAATTACATAAAACACGCTGGCTGAACCCAATAATAACCTAAACGAATAAAGGAACAAGATGATGTTCATTTAATCTTTTCTATGTAAATAGGCAGGAAGGAGAAAAATTATTTATATGGGAGTTGGAGACACAACAATATGGAGGTTCTTCCATAGATCTTTCATGGATAGCACTGTGAAACTAATTTAATAACACTCATAACCATCAGTATAATTTTTTATTTCCTTCTATTCATATAAAAAGAGTTACCAATTTCAGGTCCTGTCCTCTAATCATGTAAAATACACATCTCTGAAAAATTCAGAACAAAACCTACACACAAAACAAAATTATAAATATGAAACTGATTCATAGCAGTCATAGCAAAACATCTTATGTAATTACAGTAGCATCTAGACAGCAAAAAGGATTTTTTTCATGCATTATGACAACTGTATAGGACTGACAAAAAAAAATACTCAGGACTGTGCAGGGTAAAATAAAAAGGCACACAAATAGGACAAATAGACATAACTATAATGAATAGTTAATATGATGGGATATTTGTTTTATAATACCAAAGAAAGCCCCTCATATGCCAGAAACCTGCCGCATTGGGTATCATTCAAACTTACAGGATAAACTTTAACATTGCCCCAGAATTTGAACAGCCAAGCTGTCAGGGGAAGGAGAGGGTCCTCCATGTGGAGAGAGGAGTCAGGACCAAAGGATGTGTTGCAGTTCAAGACCAAATGACACTGTGGAGACTAAATGGATTTGAATACCAAAACCCTTCAGTCGCAGACATATGTACAGTTTTACAAATTACACGACTTCCATGTTCCTTAGCAGAGATGACATGGTCCAGGAGAAAAGTTGTGTGGGTTGGCATAGCTCTTACAGACATGGGCTGCAGAGTTCCATCCCAACCATGGTGTGTGCAATCATGAGTCCCTTGGAGTTCCTCTCCTGTTCCCTGGCTTCCCATGAGTGTTGCAGGGATGGTTCCAAATCCTAGGACAAGGTAATGGGGGCCCCCGCGTTCCCCCAATATCTTTCAGGCTCTTCCTTATTCTGGGTTCCCTCCACTGCCTCTCTCCTTGGAGTGTCTCTTAAATTTCTTTAGTTTCCCAAGTTATGGGATTGGGTAGAGAATATTTCCTTGATGACTAGTGTTTTCAACTTGTGCTGTTGTTTTCTCATGTGCTATTGCCATTGTTGGTACCATAGTCAAGGACACTTCCTGGCATGTTTGCACTTGAGGACCAGCAGGTTGTTTGCATAGTTCGGCTTTCTGGTTCCTCAAACACACAAAAACCATTCAAGGTTCGTTCTGGTATTTCGGAAAAAGTTTTGGTCACAATTTTTCTGTTCTGTTAAAACAAAACGTTAGTTAGAGCTCCCAGGCTTATGTTAATAGCTATGCTAACTTGGGTTTAATTCATGCAAATGGCTACACAATGCCCATGGGCTAGTAGGCCCCTGCCTTGCCCTCCGCTCCCCAGCTGAGCCTAGTCTCACTATGGCCAGCAGGCCCATCTGAGTGGGGCCAGGGCTGGAGATGTCCAGACGAGGCAGCAACAACAAGGCAGGTTCTGAGGCAGGACTGGTGGTTAGGGCAGCAGGTTGGAAAAGCAAGGTCCACAGTTGCAGCATGGCTCAGTTCAAGAGCAAGGCTGAGCACTTGAGCTTCCATACAGCTCCCATGAGATGAGAGCAGGATCTTTCTTCTCACAGCTCTTGACCAGCAGTCAAACTCAAGGTCCCACAGCTGCACCAGATCAGAACTAGCCTGAAGCACAGGCAACTAAATCCACAGTGAGGAACAGCTGCAGCGCCTGTTGGTACTCCCAGAGCCCTGTTGCTAACTTCACTGGGGAGGTAGAAAGAGGAAATCTATGCCATGGAGAGAGTTTCCCAAAGCTCACACAGGAGAACAGTAATAGACATAGGTATCCTGTGTCTAGTGACATATTTGGAGATACAGTTAATAAATCAAAGAGGATCACTCACTTCAGGAAACATAACATATAAAAGCAAAATAATTCAACACAAGATAGCAGGAAATACAGTTTTCCAGAATCAGTACTGAAGGAATTCCTATGGAGATGCTGGCGATGCTTTTAAAAGTCCACTAATGTTATACAAATGTTTGTAGCTCCTGTGGAAATGCAAATATTTTGTGAAAATGAAGTTGCATCTGAAATCAAAATGCTAGCTAATAATATGGGTGTTTTGTTTTGGTTTGGTTTGGTTTTTTAAAAGGAAATGCTTTTGTTGTTAATGCATATAAAGGTGGAAGACATTTGCCATGTGGTATCAGCACTGTAAAGCATTCAGTTCCCAGATGGGTGCTAGACAGGAATGTGGGCTATAAATAAAACCATCTTATCTTATTTTATTTTACATTTTCATCTGCCACTAGGACAAAACTTGTCTTATATTCTCTATATGCATAAAAATTTATAAGTAAATGGTAAGGATTCACTATAATAATGCAGTTGTTTTAACTGCAGAGATAAACATCTTTTATTGTGATGACATTATCTAGGTCCTTCCCTCACCTATACCACTATGGTGGAGGAATGAATCATCATAAAGCACAACGTACTATCCAGTAATTCAGATTTACCATGTGGAGTGTAAGACTGAAGGTCAACAGCTATGGCAGTATATAGGTATAAATTATTACTTAATAAATTCACATTTAGAAGAATCTTACTGTATGGCATAGGATAGGGAACATGGAAATAAAAAGGCCTTTATTGGCATAAATTAGAATGACCACATTTCTTTCATGTGAATGGATAATTCTGACCTTTTACAATATCTCTGAGAGCAGAGTGAAGCATTTTCTGCTCTAAATTATGATGACATGACTCTGAATTAACTTCAGAGATACCTCGATGGAGTAGCACAGTGTGCAGTATAATTTCTCCACCCTGAGCAATTTCTGAGGAAAGATAAAGACCAAGAAACAGGTAAAATATTCTGAACCATCTGAAATAGCTGCTGTGTACGTACTGATTGGCATTTTGGGCCCTTCTCTAGTGTACTCAAATGAAGTGAAAAGTAAAATGAGATCTTATATTGTTATATAAATAGGATGATTAAACCTGCTTGACTTGTGTGAATAGTTTCAATACAATAGTTTCAATTCATTTCATTATCTCCCATGTCCATATTGATATTATAGACAATAGAATCATATATTACATTATAACAATGACAGAAGAATATTTTATCTCGGGAAACTAAAGACTTTGGACCTCAGTAAAGATACAGAAAAAGTTTTGTGATGGTTGGTTAAGTTTACTAAAAAGATATTTTAATCAAAAAGTTAAACATAAAGGTACTCCAAAACTAGTGATCTCTACACCTTTGGAAACTGCTTATCATGTCAGTGTAGTCTCTGAGTTACTGCTAATAAGTAATACTTGGTGAGTTTTCTCAGTTTTCTCTGTAAGGAGAAGGACTTTTTCCCCTTGAATTGCAACTCTACTGTACAGAGTGGATTTTGACTTTTTTGTGATCTTTAAAAAACTAAATATATTCAATATTTTTTTTTGCCCAGAAGACAGCATTCATATCTGAACATGGCATCAGTAGGAAAAAAAAAAAAAAGCCAGTTATTCTCTACGTGTACTTTTTAATAAGTTGTATGAAAACTACATACTGATACTTGAAAGAGCATATAACACTAATAAAATATTTTTTTTTTCCTCTTTGGCATTCGTAATAACAAAAAACATTTGAGATTAATCAAATGACCAGCAGATACAATGTTGTTTTCTGATAATTTAATTCATTTTATCTTCTCCAGTTTTTCTGTGAAAGGTCAACAACTGTTAAAAGCTTCATCTCCACTGGAACTCCATTTATCGTGAAAAACTCCATATCGTGAAAAATGTCAGACAGACTTTACAACAGACATTTCCTGCATGTCTTCTAAGGTAAAGCAGTGTGTAATATGCACTTTGCAGCTTTACTTTTAAGCAATTATGCCCTCTTTGGTAAGTACACAGTCTGGAAGCATGTGTTGTTGAATAGCACTCCCGGGACTACAAGTAGGCACAAAGCAGACTGAAAACTGCTTCTCTTTTGAAAGACAGGGAAACACACACAACCAGAGGATACTACTAATGCTAAGGATAAAAAGAATGTATGCATGTATGCATGTGTATTTGGTTACAGCTCTTGGACTTCTACCTGTATGTAATTTATTTTTTTAATTGTGGATCAAAAAGCAAAATTTAAAATTTTTGGGTGGAGAATTTTTATCAAGTTTGTGATAATTCACCAGGTAGAACTATTCCAGATTCCAACATCACATTTTAAAGTAGCTATATATAGCTAAAAGGTAGTGATTCCATTGCTCAAAATTTATGAAAATCTTTAGTCTGTCAATTACAAATTCATATGGGAGGCCTTGAAAAAGCTTGTGGGAAATCCATCAGAAAGTCATCCTTTGTTTGGAAGTATGTGTCTAATAGTCTTTGCTGACAAAGCTTTCTTCTGTTTAACATAGTGTTGTCATCACTCAGGTTCTAGTCACAAAATAATTTCAAGTTACAGCACTCCTTTCAATCAGGGCAAACTACCATATCGATACATTCATCACAAGCAGTTGATTTCTCTTTATTACAGCATTCCTTCTAATGGCTTTCATCCTATCTGATGCAGCAAAGATACATCAAGAATTCTGCTCATCAAGATATTTCTTTAATTTTGTATTTCTTCTTCTCTGTTTTGTCATTGCCAAATTGTCAACCCATTAGTTTCCAGGTTTGGAACTTTGCTTACTGCCACAGGTCTGTCTAGCAGTTTTGTGCTCCCTTTCTGTACCTTCTTCCAGGTTCTTTTCTTCTGATTTTAATCAGAGATTTGAGGTACCTGCAATACTGGAAATGTTCTACTCCCATAATGTTAGGTGGCATTACTTGGTTGAGTAAAATCTCCTCAGAGGCATGTAGATGATCCACACAGCAGTAATGAAACCATACCATGTCCAGCAGAAGGCAGAATCTGTCTCCTCCCAGTGCTGACTTCAGTTTCACTTAATGTATCACATAGTTCTGAGGGAAGTATTAAGTGAGATAGTGCAAAGAAGAGCTTTTGTACCTGATTCAGAAAGTATACTTTCAGGACACGTATCTTACACAACATGAGGCAGCAAAAGCGAAAAAAAAACATAAAAGATATTCAATATAAATATGTTCTTTCTGTGTTCTTTCTTTTAATCAGGGCCAAATGCTGTCCTTTTTCGCTATGCACCAAAGAGGACCTTTAATGTTAAGCTTTCTTAAACCACACTGTTGAATTGTTTTGAGGGCACACCCTTGTGAGATTGGATAAAGTTTTTAAAACTATAAAAACTGATTATCTCAGTAAGAAATCTCAGGATTTATATTACAGATCCAATGGTGTGCCACAAGAGTGAGTTCAATCCAAATTTGCAACATCAATGATGTCAAAGTGATTTTAAGGGGACCATTATTCTTCTACTTTTTCTGTCTATTGCAGTCAGAGATTCCATTTTTCTGCTGCTCAGCAACTTCTTCAATCGTTATTAGGGAAGATGATATTATAAAGTACTAATTTTGGCCAGCTGAAAGATTTTCTTTTTAACAACTTCCAATTACTCTCTATTCTTCTCTCTAGCTATAGAAGATAATGTATTCATTTCCTTTCATCCCCAATGATATCAAGACTCTGTTTTTTAGTGCTTAACAGTTAGATTGGATCAAAGAAGTAAAAACGGTGGAGATCCATCAAATTGCTCAATCTATTTCCAAGCAAAATTATAATTTTTATGAACAATATAGAATCATAGAATAGTTTGGGTCATAAATGACCTTTAAAGATCATTTTGTCCAACCTCCTGCCATGGACAGGAACATCTTTCACTAGATCAGGTTGCTCAAAACCCCATTCAACCTGATGTTAAACACTTGAAATGATAGGACATCCACAACTTCTCTGAGCAATCTGTTCCAGTGTCTCACCACCTGTATTGTACAAAATATCTTACTTATATCCAATTTAAATCTACTGTCTTTCAGTTTAAAGCTTGTGTCTAATCACCTCCCTGTCTTTTTTATGTTTCAGCATGTCTTCCAGGAGGATCTGTTCCATGATGTTACTGGGCATGGAGGCAAGGCTGACTGGTTGGTAGTTCCCAGGATCCCCCTTTTTACCCTTTTTAAAAATGGGTGTGATGATATATTGATGCATATTTTCAAAAACCCCATCAAGAGGCATGAACAAAAACTTTAGCTGATCATAATACATTCATCATCAACCTTAAATATCTTTCTCTTGTTCTCAATTTTGAAATGTGTTTTTGGATACCAAATGAGGGTAATACATTTAGAAAACAAACAAAAAAATCACTTTAAGCATCTGGCTACAGAAAACATTCAATGACCAACTTCAATTATGTAAACTTAAATTCATTTACTTGATTTCCATTCATTTATTCAACTTTTTCCCAGCTTTTCTTTCATTATGTCTTTCATGCTTCTTCACTGTCCTGTAAGAATGGTATGATATGGGTTACTAGATATGCTCTTCATCTGTTTGAGACTTCTTTTAATAGTCATCATGTTTATAAATGCAGCTTTACTGCTTACTCTTAAAAGTCCCGTCAACAGAATAGCATTTGCATCATGGATCACATACTCTCCTTGAACTTTGAATGTAGAATAACTACTATACTTGGTGAAATCTATTTTAGATGCAAATGCTTGTCATAAAAAGTAATCCAGTGGACTACAAGAAAATCATGCCACTGTGCTCATAATTACACTATGACATTTGGAACTGAAAATCAGGAGTGGGTTGGTTTTAGCAAAAAAATCGATTGACATCCAAATATTTCAACACAAATTATTTAAATAGAATCACTGTTCTTCATAATAACCAAAACTAATGAGGTGTGCCTCAAAACACTAAGGTATTCACTGTTTTCACCATCTTCTAAAGTTTTACTTTTACAGTCAAAGGCTCATCACTGTTCAAAGTATGTCTGAGCATTTCAGCAACCTTGTTACTCATGATTTCTGATAACTGATACTATATTTATGACCTGCTCTTGAGAAGAATCCCTTTTCTTCCAGCCAGTTAGCTTACAGACATCATGCTCATGGCCAGCCTCCCCTAGCGTGGACTGATTATGCCAAAAAAGCACAGTAGACAGGGTAACAGTTGGGTCAGAATCCATTTTGCAGGACTGTGGGTCTATTCACACACACAGCGGACTTTCAGTCATGCCACAAAATCAAAATACCACACTTGTACTCTTCCCATACACATGTCATGTCAATATATCAATTGTTTGCATGGTCTTTGATATCGTAGGCCACTCTTTTGTTCTTGTAAGAAGCACTTTTGGAAGCCTGAAAACCTCTGCCGAGCTGTTCTGCCATGCCTGAAAAACTATCTGGGCAGATTCTTTCATTTATGGACTCTTACCTGCTGTCTGAGGATATGATATAGGTGTAAAATTATTTCTAGAAAGGTCCAAATCTGTTCAGGGTACACTCTTTAATAATTACTGTTTTCTTATAATATTCCCAAGGTAACTTTAGGGCTGTTGGACAGCACACTGTATTTCTGTTTTAAAGCATGATGCTAAGATTGTTTTTGTTTGTTTGTTTGCTTGTTTTTTATTTGCATGCACAGTAAAGAAGTTGTCATTGTGGAAGAATGTAAGGTGTATTAACCAAATGCTGGAGAAGACTGGGGCTATGCAGCTGAGTGAGATGTGGCTTGGTTCTGCCAGTACTGCCTATCAGAGTGCTTGCTGACGCAATCCAATCCATCAAACTGTTTTTAGCTTTTGCTTAGAGATAGGAAGGTATAGTTCCCCTCCAGAAGGCATCCTGGGAAAACTGTTCATATGAACAGTTTGGAAATGAATACTGAGGAGCAAAAGAGGGAGTGATGTAAACATAGAGACTTTTATTTACCATCTGATAATCATTTGCCATTACTATTATACTACTGTGTGTACTACTATACTGCTATGGTACTACTACCATTTGCATGCTTATTAATCTAAAACATCCTGAAATATTCACACAGATTTAAAACAGTGGTACTTACCTAAAATATCTATTGGGAGACAAACCAAGTCTGAGATACGTGAAGTACTATGGTTTGGAACTGTATTAGTGGACAATTGCTGACACATATAATGTCCAATATTACCTGTATAATTTACTCCAGTAAGGTGATCTCTGACAACGCATTACCTTCATATCTGGGCTTTTCATCAGACGTGATACCTAACAAAAATAAATACTTGCATGGAAAGGTATTTGTTACACTCTTAATTTCACCTCCACTGAAATGGAAAGCAGAATTAATTCCTGAATATATATTGTATTCTGCCTGGCCTCTAGCTCGAGGAGCGTCTGGGCCTTCCATGGATTCTCTGTTATATTCCACAGTCCTGTGCAATGCCTTGGTTATCTAGTGCTATTTTGTACTCCTAAATCAGAACTAAGCACTTATGCTCTGGCAGACAAAACACTCCGTAAAATGTTGAGATCTCTTGGTTTTTGGTTTTTTCTCATTATAATCTCAGAAGCAAGTAGAGTGCCGCAGAACTAATATTTGAAATTAAAAAGGCAGCCCACAAAAGGGAAACCTAAAAAAAAAAAAACAATAAAAAACCCAAACCCAAACTGCATAACAAAAAACAGAGGTGATAATATGTGCAAGAGTGATTAATTGTTTAAAAGGAGCATATTAGTTGTTTTGAAGGTACTGAATACCTGTGTCTCCATCTATCCTGAATGGTCTCCGTCTGCCAAGCTGTGTTTTTCAGAAGATGAATTTCTTGATGGCAGTGTTTTTACTCTCCCAACAGAGTGCAATGAGTTTCTGTGCATTGAACAATGTAAATTGCCTTCTCAGTTAAAGTACTTTCATGGAGAAAATCCATGCCTTTGATAATATCAGATGCACATAAACACACTAAACTGAAGTGGCCTTTAAAAATTATTTATTTTTTTTTAATGTGGAATTGTTCTTTAGAAAACAACAAAAAAGCTCTAACTAAAGAGCTTTGTCTCACAGGTGTATTTTCACTAATGTCAAAGTGCTTGGGTCAGGTCTTCTCGTAATGCGGCTGCTAAAACAAAAAGAGAGAGCAGAAATGCTACACACGCACGTGTGTATAGACATACACATATGCTTATTAGAATGAGGAAACCCTCTGGAATTCTTGAGATCACATGGCTCTACTGCAAAAACAACCTCTGGCCATTATGCATCTGCTATTGCCATTAAGAAAAACATACAATTACAATCTAAACTGGAAAACAGTGACTTTTCCATGTGTCTTCATTGTAAAAATATTTTGAGGGCAAATATCAATTTATTTTTAATGGAGACAATTCATGTGATGTCTTGCCTTTCTAGTCCAAACAATGGGAATGGTATATTTTATCCATCGTGTCCCTTCCCATGGCAGGGGGTTGGAACTAGATGATCTTTAAGGTCCCTTCCAACCCAAACCATTCCATGATTCTGTGATTCCATATACATAGTATTTAAATAGCTAGTGAATGTAGGGCTTATAAAAGCAAGACGTTATACAAGTTTACCATGTAAAATAGTAGAGTGAAATCATAGTTTTGGCACTGTAGCTATTTCAGTTCTATTAACATCACAGAATAAAGCATCCTGAGTGAACTGTACTGTGACAATTTACATGATTGTTTAGAGAGGTACACAAATGAGGAAAAATGGGACTGAATTCCATTACAAAATTTATATCTAAATCTAGAGACACAAAGAGCAATATCTATCCATCCTAGGCAGAAACTGCTGCATTCCTCACATTCTTACTTTTATCAAGAATTCTAGCACAACCTAGAATAAGAAAACTTCTCTGCTTAGTGGAATTTTTGCTCAATAGATGGGTTATGGATACAGTACGAGTCTAGATTTATATAAGTATTTGGTGACATTTTAGAAATTAAGGTCATTTGAAGAGTATTTGCTTTCAGGAAGCTGAAAGAGAGGATGTAGCCAAAATAAAAGTGCACAGCTGAAGACCCATCGATTTCAGAAGAGTTCAGATTTAAATTTTCGTGTTACCTAGAATATGGATGCTAAGAGGAAAAACATTGGAAAATGTGAGGTCTACCACCTAAGCAACAGCTATATCCTACAAAATGGTTGTCAAAATTGTATGTGTGGCTCTGGCATGTAAACATACCCCATAATAAATGACTAAAAAAATTTTAAAAACATAGTTGGCAAAACGTGGAGTAAAATATGCTGCTTATCATCATTGTGTATCAGACATATAGAAAAAAACCTGACAGATGAGTAAAATGCATACTGCAACTAATTAACATTCATCTAGAATGGTTTAGAAATTAATCATGCTGAATTTAGCTCTTTTAATGAAAGTAATAAGTTGGAAATGAAGACTGGCAGGTCATCTTCTAGGGGACTGTCTGTTAGCTCTTTGATTTTTTAGAAACCAATGAATGTTTGAGTGTTTTCATAGTTTGTTAAGTGGTAGTGAAGCACTATCAAGCATGGATATTATATTGTCATGTCATATTTTCTCTGTCTGCTGAGGTTCTTTCCTTTTTTGAATTTTTCCTCTCTAAACAAATCCACATTGTGTTTTGACTTTCTAGTCATTGGTCAGATAGAGCAAAGGTAGTGATGAGTGCACGCAAAAGAAGTGCATTATAGCAGGGATTGACAGTTTAAGTCCTCCTATTTTAAGTATTTTATTCCAACACAGCTGGGGAGAAGGTACTGGAAAATAAATCTCATGTTTTTTAGAGGTTTTGATGAATTACTAGCTAAATTCAGTGCAAGGTTACAATTTGGCACAATCTATGCCAAATAGTCTTCTTGTCAATTGGGGGCTTAATATATCTATTTTCATTCAAGTGATGAGAAGCAAAAAATTTTTGAAGAACTCAGTGATAAACTGCATTGTCAAATTCTTTTCACTATTACAATTGAACAGACATTCACAAATTGCACTATGGTAAACAAGTAAAGAATCAATACGTTGCTACCCTTCGTTATGATATCACAAATGGGAACACCAGTTGTACTACTTTATAACCAAATAACGAGCTATTAGAAAATGTGTGTTTAAAGACATGACCATGCCATAAAAGCATATGCAGGAATTATTCAACAAGGCTGATTTGGATTTGCCCTTGTTCTGGGCCCTCTGTAGTTATGTACAGATAAGTAAAATTAATGTAAAACAGGAACAGTGGTATTTAACCTCTGAGACATGAATGATGACATGCAGTTTGCTGCAGCAGAGAAACAGGACTTATTCTGAGGAAAAAGAACTGATCCACCACTGATTAAAAACCTGTGTACATACTCTGAGAGGTAGCAGGCTCATTTTAGTAAGCCTCTTCAGCTTGTTCGTTATGCAGACACCTTTGTTTCTTTCCCTAGTAACCATTACAGTTATGCATTGCTCTGCTCAGAAATACAGTACCTGCGTCAATGCAGATAAGCCAAGTTGAAAACTAAATGAAGTGAACTCACTTTTTGAAGATAAAGCACAGAGTTAACAGCACTGAAAACCAATATCAACAACATCAGAAATGATGGCAACAAAATATTCCACAGTTTCCTGAAGGTTCATCTAAACAGCTACCGTCTCAAGTCTGACGACACCTTCTTGTGAAATAGTACAAATGGGAACCTAATATAACAAAGAATGGAAACCCTACATTTAAGTCAACTATTTCTTCATCTAATCCAGTGACAACTAAACTCTTTTTAGCTTTTTGGGCCCAGTAGCATCAAAAGCTAAGTATCTCATAACCTTCCAAAAATCTTTGAAGTGATACAGTCATATTGCTACATTAACTGTTACACACCATAAATTGGAATTGTATGGTAATTTCTTAGAATAAGAAAGATATTCTGCAGGTAATATTTACAGATACTAGGTATGACAGTGTGCACAGAGCAGACAGGGTTCTGTCTGAGATCCCATGAATCGCTGACATTTTGCCAGTACTTTGCCAAGTCATAGACTTGAGTAAGGATTTGAAATCAGTCCCTGAGTAGCACAACCCACTGTGTCAAACTAGTTATTTTTAATGAGTTTATGTGTTTTGCATTATGCTAGACACTCCTTGTCATGCTATTGGATTCTTAATGCAATAGGAGAGAGGCTATTAATCTTAGTAATAAAATGTTTGAATACAGGATGTACAAAGTTACACGTAGCAGAAACCATACAGAAGTTAATGGGCCAGATATATCACTGGCTTAATTCCACTCAAATCACTGGAGATACGCCAGGCCTCAGTCTGAGTTAATGACTTTTGTACTATGCTAGTGAATTTCTGTCATACATATGACTTGGTATAATTTATTGTATTTGAAACAACAAATGGCATTCCCTGCCGAGTACACTATTGCTTATTGTCTCAAAGACATTGAGATTATATGGAAGTGCTTTTCATCCGTGTTCACAGTGACAAAGTGAATATCTGGTGAGTTAGAAAAGAGTATTGTTTATTGAACTATGAATTATGATGAATAGTAACCATTAGCCACATTGATTCTGTGAAAAACGGTAATCAAGATCATAGTTTTGTTAATAAAGTTTAAAAAACCAAACCACAGCACCAAAAAAAATCCTTAGAAAAATGGAGCATAACTTTGTAAGAAACACGGTCAGTTTATAAAGAATTAACGATCATATGCTCAACTTTTCCTGTTGCAAATAGTGATATATCATGGGAGAAATTTGCATTAAGTGAACATAGGAGCAAAGGAGTTAAGGAGCTCCTTTTGCTAAGGAGCAAAACTCCTGCTTAATTACTTAGTAAACAAGCATGAAAAAATTTCAAGTGGACTAAGCACTTAGTGAACAATCACCTTTTGTGATAAGAGCTCTCTAGACTCTTTAGAGAATAAGAGAAACTTTCCTGTCTATTCTGCTGGAGGAAGAAAATTATGTGATTGCTTTTTACCCAACTAAATTTTCAAATATTCCTTCTCTGGACAACCTGTTCCAGTGTCTCACCACCCTCATCGTAAAAATATCTTCCTTATATTCAATCTAAATCTACTCTCTTTCAACTCAAAGCCATTGCCCCTTGTCTTGTCACTACAGGTCCTGGTAAAAAGTCTTTGTCTTTCCTATGAGCCTCCTTTAAGTATTGAAAGGCCACAAAAAGGTCTCCCTGGAGCCTTCTCTTCTCCAGGTGAGCCTGACCGGTTGGTAGTTCCCAGGATCCTCCTTATTATCCTTTTTAAAAATGGGCACAATATTGCCTTTTGTCTAGTCACTGGGGACTTCACCTGATTGCCATGACTTTTCAAATATGATGTAGAGTCACTCAGCATGTTTTTAAGTATCCTGGAGTTTTGCACATCTCAGCACATGTATTCAAAAGATGCTCATGGAATTTGTCCTGAAAAAAACAAAATGTGGGAAGCATTGTTCTTTTTCCTTGTCTGTGATGTGGTATATTCGGTTACTAGTATTTTATCATAGATAAATTTTGTGAAAAAAGTTTTTATACATGAAAGGAATTCATAGAATAGTGTCCTCTTTATTGGCATGTTCATGGGCAGTGTCACCAAAAACGCAAACATGCTCATAAACAAAGTTACTTTTTCGCTTCACAGAACAAAACAATTATGTTTGCAAGAAATACAGCCAATGACCCTTTACTTTGTGAAGAGGCAACTGTTTTTTCAGCGCTGCCAATCTAAATCTGCTCACTAATGTTGCTTTCATGTATTTAATTACTAATTCAGCTCCACGTCATTTCACCTCTCTTTGAAATTAAATTTTATGGAATTTTTATGAATATATTTTTGTCTTTTAAAAAATAATAGTTATTTTCTGTTAACCTGTCCAGTAAGAAATAACATCTAAATTGAAAGTGCATTTCAGGGAAGATGCAGCTTCCATCAAGCATCAGATAGGACAATGCTAAATTACAGATAAAAATATGACCCAACAGTTGCAAGACAATCCATTATTGTCCTGGAGGTCCTTTACAAAGAGATTTTCAAAGGCACGAAACTGGTCAGTCTATTTTAATAAGGCCTATTGCACACTCACTCAGCTTTGTTTCAGGCAACTTAAACGCTACCCATTTTAATTTTATTGCATGTAACCAGCTTCATTACTCAAGGCGTCTTGTGGCACTCTGGGTTTCCTTTGAACTCCAGTATGTTACACAGCCATCTGCTTTTGCAGGAAATGTGTGAGTTAATGCGTTTTTGAAAAATAATTCTTACCCAGTGCAGATATTTGGCTATACCATCCCTCTCCCATCCATCAGTGACCCTCTGCAGTGTGGCACAAATTATTTCCCAGCTTCTCTTCATGCTAAAGATATTTGCAGATATCGCTCTCTTGGGAGTTTCCTTACATGGTACTTTAACTGGACTTTTTCCTTAAGAAAAAAACCAACAGCCTATGTTTGTTAGCATGCAGTATCATGCCACATATCACCATGCCTTCAGCATCACATGTGTCTTTGTAAAACAAGCAAAGGATTTATTCAGCAAGAATTAATGTCAGGGTCTTAACAGAAAGACTAAAGCCAAAGACTTATAAATATAAAAAGTAGTCTAATTATAAATAGATGTTTATTGAGGTACTGATCTTTTTCTGGTCAGAATTTAAACATGTAATTGACAGTCAGGGGTTCATGGTGACACGTGAATCCTGCTTTTTCTTGTGAACCTAGATAATAAGTGTGTTACTCTCCAGACTGGGTGGTCCTATTCATACAACTATTCATGGTCCTATTGAGGTTCTCCCTCCAATAAATTCTTAGTGTCCCTCTTTAATTCTAATCCCATCCATTTGCTTCCCACCTATACACATATAGGCATGGAGTTTCGTGCATTTCATGCTTCTGTTGTGTCCATGAATTTAGGCTTTGGACACAGATACAATTGCATTTAATAGTTCTTCTAGGAGTTAAATGAATTACATACTATAAGGTGATTTCTTCTGTCACCATTTAGTCGGAGACCTACTGTTTCAGTTTCAACCATCCCCTACAGTGAACTGCAACTGCAGTGCATTTATAATGGGTGTTACATAAATTAATATTATAAAGCTATTATCTGTTTTCTCTGGAGTGTCACCAGCTTCACAAAGAAAACACACATAGATCATTCCTGATCAGTTTCATAACGCGTTACCTAGCACATGATTACGAATCAGTGTTTCTTCTGTTGATGATTTCAATGTCATGGTGCCTTTCTCCTTGTTCTCCCTCAAATACTATGAAAACAAGAAAGCACATTACATTTATAAGAGATTTGAAGTAAAAGTTCCTGTTTTACTACTGCATGCAGCCTGAATTGCCCTGCTCCTGTATTTCAATTGAATCCAGTGGTCCTGAGAAATTGTAAGCTTGTCTTGTAGACAAGAAGTCATACATCTGTTCACAAAAGAGATTAAGACAAAAGGGAATGGTAGAATATTTTCAGCTTTGGCAATTCACCTGAGGTATTAGTGGAATCATCCTTAAAGAGCAGGTGATCATGCTAGCTTAGTTGTATTTAATCCCTCTGAGAGTCAGGATTTGGAAATATGCACATTCAAGTTCTTTCACTAAAGTCTGATCACAGACAGCAGACAGTTTCAGTTAGTAATGACCTGGCTTGGTTTTCAAACAAATTCTAGATAATAAAATCACTTCAAAACTACGTGGCAAACATATATATCTCAATACAGAGCTTAAGTCTATATTTAGAGTACTTATGTACATATGGAAACACTTATTAATTATTCAAAAACTTAACAGAAATTCCCATAAATTCCAAAATAATTCTATCTTTCATTTATCAATTTCTACAGTTCTTTGTCAATATTTATTAGACAGTTCTGGTGTCATTTGAAGAAACCTTAGAAAAACGGGCTTATTGTTCTTGATGTAATTGATGTAAGCAAGTAAGAAACAATTTGCAAGGATTTTCATTAATCTATATTACTATGGGTATTTACATTTTAGATTATAAACTTCAGGATCCCAAATTTCAAAAACTAACCTTGTCTAACCAAAAAATAACCAGTCTTTTGAAACCACCTCTATTTATAATCCATCTCCCTTGTTTTTTCTTCCACCCAGTAAATACTTGAAAATTATCTGCATGTCATGATTTCCTTCTTCACTGAATATAATTTTCTAAGTCAGATAATGTATGCACTATCCAATCTTACTTGTCCATAAAACTATCATAAACACATTTAAGCATCAACATATAAAAATGGCTTATCGAAAAATTAATGTCAAAGTAGTTTTGTGTTTAGTGCTAATGTCCTCACATACACTTAAAAAAAAGACTGAGCTCTCCCAGAAGGCTATAAACACACGGCGCTTTTCTGTTACATGAACACACAGACACACACATATATACAAGGCACAGATAGTAAGAGCTGTTGACTTCCATTCATTAATTTAAAAGTTGTTGGCTTCCAGTCATTAATTTAACAGCTGTATCAACTGCTTTCTCTAAAGTACTGTGTCCAGGATTTCCTTCTCAATTGAAAGGGCAGCAAAGGCTTAATTTCCTAATCATTGTGCCTTTTAGCTAAGCAAGCAAATCCTAGCATGATACAGTCTTTTATTTCAGGGACAAATAAGGTTACTTTTCATGATCATAGAATAAAACAATAGAAAACATGCATACATCGGTAAATCTCAGACAGTGCCATTAGTACCACTTTTATCTCTTACGTTGTATTCATACATTTTGTATTCTTAATATCACCAACAAGACTGGGAAGATTCCAAGTCTCTAGAAATGCAGGCTGCCACTTGCTTATCTTCTAACCAAACAGTCAACATACTAGCTTATTTGAGGAAAGGAAAAGGAAAAAAGAAAAAGAAAAAAGAAAAAGAAAAAGAAAAAGAAAAAGAAAAAGAAAAAGAAAAAGAAAAAGAAAAAGAAAAAGAAAAAGAAAAAGAAAAAGAA
Source organism: Fratercula arctica (assembly GCA_947846985.1). Classification (NCBI taxonomy): domain Eukaryota; kingdom Metazoa; phylum Chordata; class Aves; order Charadriiformes; family Alcidae; genus Fratercula; species Fratercula arctica. Next base: position 83,477,042 of record CANTUZ010000002.1, read on the forward strand.
AAAGAAAATGAAAAAGAAGAAAAAGAAAAAGAAAAGGAAAAAGAAGAAGAAAAAGAAAAAGAAAAAGAAAAAGAAAAAGAAAAAGAAAAAGAAAAAGAAGAAGAAAAAGAAAAAGAAAAAAAAAAAGAAAAAGAAAAAGAAAAGAAAATGAAAAAGAAAAGGAAAAAGAAAAAAAGAATAAAAATAAAAGAAAAAGAGAAGAGAAGAAGGGAAGGGAAGGGAAGGGAAGGGAAGGGAAGGGAAGGGAAGGGAAGGGAAGGGAAGGGAAGGGAAGGCAAGGCAAGGCAAGGCAAGGCAAGGCAAGGCAAGGCAAGGCAAGGCAAGGCAAGGGAAGGCAAGGGAAGGCAAGGGAAGGCAAGGGAAGGCAAGGGAAGGCAAGGGAAGGCAAGGGGGCACTGAGGCAAAAAAAGGCATTGAATGCTTCCATTTTTTCTTCATACCTATTAGTCAGATGACCATCTTCAACAAGTATCAGTCCAATATTTTCTTTAGACCTCCTCTTGCTATTAACATACTTTAAAAAGCCCTTCTTGTTTTCTAAAACAATACTGGTCAGTTTCAAATTTAATTGAGCTTTGGCCTTTCATGTCTTCGCCCTGTATAAACAAACCACAGCTCTGTACTCTTCCTGCAAAGCCTGACCTCTGATTTCAGAGATCATAGAGTTTCTTTTTTCCTCTTGAGTTCCAGGAGTAGTTTCCTGTTCAGCCAAGCTGGTCTTCTGTCTTCTGCTCCACTTGCTTGACTTAAAACACAGTGGAATTGCCTGCCTGCTCCTGTGTTTCTAAAAGGTGGTTCTTAAAGACTAACCATCACTCATGGACTCATAAGCCCTGAAAAGCAGATTCCCAGGTTACTCTGCTAAATAGCTCCTTGAATAGCTTAAAGCATGCTCTCCTGAAGTCCAGGATAGCAACTCTGCTGTCCTTTTTTCTTATTACAATGAAAACTTGTAACTCAACCATTTCATGATCACTGTGGCCAAGGCAACCATTTCATGATCACCATGGTCAAGGCAGCCACCTACCACTACATCCTTCACAAGTCCTTCTCTATTCACAAACAGCAGGTCTAGGAGGGCAGCTTTCCTAGTTGTCTCGCTGAGAACCTGTGACAAGAAGTTATATCCTACAAACTTCAAGAATTTACAAGACCTGCTTGTCATAGCAGTTTGATATTCCCAGTTGATGTCTGGGAAGTTGAAATCTCCCATAAGGACAAGGGCTACTGATCCCAAAATGTCTATAGTATAACTCATCTGTGCTTACATCTTGGATGGGCAATCAGTTGTAGACACTCACCACAGCATCTCCTTTGTTTTCCATCTCCCTAATCCTTACCCAGAGGCTCTCAACCACATCATCACTAACTGTAAGGGCTGTGCAATTAAACCTTTCCCTTACGTATAGCACAACACCTCCACCTCGTCTGTCCCACCTATCCCTCCCAAACAGACTGTAGTCTTCCATCCCAACACCTGTGGGACTCATTCCACCAAGTCTTGCTAGTACCAATGGTATCATAGCTCTGGGAGCTGACCAATGTTTCCAGTTCATCCTATTTGTTTCTCACACCATGTGTGTTGGTGTACAAGCATTTCAGATATGCTCCTGAGCCCTCCTTGCTCCCAGAAGCAGTGTAAATGTTCCCACTAGGATTGCCACCTTCTGGCGACGCCATGCCAACCTTTGGCTTACCTACTGCAATGCTGTTGGTATCCCCATCCCCCATCAGTTCTAGTTTAAAGCTCTCTCAATCAGCCCTACCAGCTTATGCCCACAGATCCATTTCCCCATTGGGACAAGTGGATCCCATCAGCCTCCAACACACCATGTCTCTCTTCCATGCTTTAAAAACCCCAAGTTTTTGTGGAGGGACCGGTCATGGAGCCAAGTATTGATATCCTGGTCTCACCTGTTTCTTCCAAAGTCTCCTCCCATTGCTGTGAGGAGTGAGGAAAATACTACCTGTGCTCTCAAATTTTTTATCATTCTTCACAGGGCTCTGAAATCTCTTTTAATTAACCTCAGACTTCTTGTTGCAATGTTATTTGTACCCACGTGAAAAAGCAGAAATGGATCTGAAGGTTGAACTTGGTCTTCAATCCTGTGGTGACATCCCTAATTCAGACTCCAGGGAGGCAGCAAACTTCCCTGAAAAGAGGGAATCACCAATGACCACAACTCACCATTGTTTCTTCTCAGCACTGATCTTAATGCAGATTTTGCTGTGAGAGGTTGGCCTCTCTGATCTTGGCAAGGCTGCTTGCGCAAGTTCCTCCTCTTTCTCATTATACACTTCATCTACTATACTGAGGCCCTCATACCTGTTCTGTAAGGGTATCTTAGAGGGCAACTTAGAAGGTAAGGAGGGGTTTCTCTTACCACTCCATGCTGTAATCTTCTTCTACCCCTCCTTATCCCTTGTGAAACTGCCTTCCTCCTGGCACAAAGTAGATCAAGGGCCTGCCTCTGTAGTGGCCAAGCAGAGCAGTTCATCAATCTGATTGCACCTCCTACAGTCTTGCTTGCAATCACTTTCCACCTCCAGGAATACCCCTTCACACGTCCCACAGCCAGAAACCTGGGTGGTCGCATGCTTGAAGAGGAGCTCTGTTTGTGTGGCTGCATTGGTTCTACCAGGTGCTAGAAGCTCAGGAGAAGCAGGGGCCACTGCTTTTTCTTGGGGGGTCACCATGCTGCCGCATGTCTTCCTGCTGTCACGTGCCTGCCCACTGGGAAATATATATGCCTGTCTATTGCAATGAGCTGGGTTGTTTGTTTTCACCTGCTTAAATCTCACACACTGCTGGGTGGAGGCTCTGCCCCTTGCTGTCTCTTCCAGTCAACGGGTCTGGGGTCAGTTGCTCGGGGAACATCCCATGTTCAGACAAACCTCTACTTGTCCGTGGGTATCCCTCCTCATGTGTCCTGCCACTGCTTGCAGGAAAAGTTAACGAGAAATTATAGGTTTTTCCCAAGAACAATTCAGAGCAGGAGCAGAGGTGATACGATCAACACTTTCCAGAAGAGGTTCTGTTATTCTTTTGAGATGGAAAGGAGTTGCACCCTTTGTAGAGCCATCTGCAAATCGATATCTAAAACTGGAAAGTTTGAACTCTCATTACTCTCAATGTGTTTTTTTTCTGCATCACAATACAAATCTATTCAATATCAACAAAGATTGTAGTGCGTTTAATTCATGCTTTTCTCAGTGATGAGCTATAAAGGCAAGCAAGCTACTAAGTAGAAGAATTCTTGTCCTCTTTTAATACATGTATAAAGAAATGATTGAAATGCATAGTGCAGAAAGGCACATGACTTTGGATCCATTTAGTAAACACACACAATCAATATAAACTTAGGTTTTCTATTGAGAATTAGCATTTGTTTGCCCGTCATACAACCATACATCTCAACCATACTTTTACTCAGATGGTGGCCACTCCTTATACCAACCAATTTGGGAAACTACCACTAAGTAATAATCAGCTTCTCTGATTGTCAACCTAGAGACACACGCCACTGTGAGAATTCATGTACCTTGCAGATAGCTTACAGTATGTCCTAAAAGAAAGAAAGAATAATCTGGAAAAAATAAAGGTGGGGTAAGGAGTATTTATAGCTAGCTACCAAAGCTTTTCAATATACTTCTTTTCCAGTTTGGACAAAAAAACCAACCAAACCAAACCAAACCAAACCAAACAAAAGAAACTAATAAAAAAGGGGATCTGTTATATGACCCAAACAGATTCTTAGACTGAGTCACTATTGAATTTCTGTTTTTTCTGGTTTTCTGTTTTGTTTTATATATTTAAAAAAAAAAAAAAAACCCACACACAAACAAAACAAAACAAAACAAACAAACAAACAAAACAAAACAAAAACAAACAAACAAACCAAACAAACAAACAAAACAAAACAAAACAAAACAAAAAAAAAAAAAAACCAAAAAACCCACAACATTTACTGTATTTTTTTAAAAGCAAAAATTGTTATCTGGTCAAAGGTAAGTCTACAGAGTGTTTTCAACATCCCAGCTGGTATATTTGTTTAAACACTGCATGTACTTATCCATAGCAGATGTTCAGTCATATTCAACCCTGTTGCAGAAAAAAAACTGTTAGCACATTAATGAGGAAATTCATTTGATCTATGGAAACATATAGCTATGTGTTTTGTTGTTGGGTTTTCTTCCAAATAGATGATATTGCCCTTTTTTTTTTGTGACAGTTTTCATTGAACAACTCCTAAATTCTCCATGGTTTTTTTAGGAGTACTCTAAGAAGAGAACAGCTGTGAAAGAGAGCTCTCCATTTCACAGAGGAACCATTTAGCCTCATTGGCAGAGTTCTGAAGGTTTAGTTTGCCGGTTAAATTTTATTACATGAGAAGACACTGTAACTTGAAGTGATAAAGTCTTTAAAATTCTGATTTCCTTTCAATTTTTAAAATTTATGGAAAAAAATGGAAGGTTTTCAACATCCAGCTGGATAAAGTCTCGAGCAGCCTGGTCTGAGTTCACCAGCTCTGAGAAGCAGGTTGGACTGTCTGGCCTCAAGTTCCTTTTCAGTCTATCTTTTTCACTGATTATTGGGTTACAAATGTTTAAAAAGTCATTCTTTCCTAACACTGAGAATTTTAAGAGTCTCCCAATGAATTACATTTTCTGGTAATTCCAAAATTTTAATTATTAAATGTGCTCAAGCTAGACTTATTTGGTATACAGCAAATATTTTTTTTTTAATAATAATAATAAAAAAAGTAGGCATAGTTGATTCTCATTTTACTTTGACAACATAATTTAGTCTAATTTAGTTCAATTTAGAACAATAGTGTGAACATTCTGGCATTATGCCATGAACCTGGAATGGCTTTAACTTCCTGTCAAGGCACTTTTTCTGACCCTTCAGTACAGTCATGTGTTTAATTAGTTAAGTTAAACACATGAACTACTCTTGTTCCTCACAATGCAAAAGCTTTTTATTGAATGAAAACCACCTGGAGTGGGAACTCTAACAGTTACAGAGGAACTGTAAAAGATTTATTGCTCTTTTTACCCCTTTAGGCAGTAACAATTCACATTCATCACATTTGCATAAAGTTTGCTGCTTGTTCATGAGTTTTTGTTCTAGTGCTTTTTCTCCAAAAAGACAGGACATTTTAAAGTAGTTGTCTTTGTGAAGAGACACATTCTGTATTTAAATAGCGCGGTATGATCTCACTGGCAGTTTAGAAAAAGAGAAGAAAAGTCTATGATGACCTTATACATAAGAGGAAGCAACACAAGGGAAAAAAAGAAGAGTTTTTTAAATAGCTAACGTGATCCAGGGTGCAGCTTACTTCATGATTCATGATGCTGGCTCCAAAGGGAATGCTTTCAGTAACTCAGCAGTTGCCTGTTCCTGAGTCCTTGGAAGTGTCAGAGATTGAAGTCATTGTGTGAGTTACCCTTGCAGGGTATCAAGGTACCACCAATGTCTTCAATGTTACCTTCATCTGGTAAATGGGTGAGAGCAACATGATCTTGCTGCCCTGCCCATAGGCCATCATGATTTGCAGAACATTTGACTTTTGCAGTCCCTCAATGCTGCTGTGATGCAACAGCTACTGTTCTTGAGGACAAGGTAAGCATTTGCTTTTCTGAATGACACATTCATCCTGCTGAGCTCAGATTTCATTACAGTGGTGGTCTGTGGCCCTTCACAGCTTGTGCCTGTGAGTGGCAGAGGCTCCCAGGTAGAAGATGGAAATCTTCTTTTACAGAAAAACAGTCTTTTCTTTATTGTACCTTTCATAATGGATCATACAGTTTTTCTCCAAAAGGAAAAGAATAGCAAATAAACACAAATAAACAAAGAAACAGAAATTTCAGGTGCTTTTGTCACTGAGTGAATTTTCTTCTGGTTTGATTTTGGTATGCAATATGCACATACTTCCTTCAGTAACAGTGCTTATTTTGTTTAACTCTCTCTATTGAAGAAGACCAGTAGGTAATACAATTAGTCTTTTATTACTGCAGTAAGTGGTGGCTTCTGGTAAGACTCTCTGGGTGATGTTGAAGTGCACAAAAAAGGTGGTAGGTACCTAACCTTCACCTTCACATTTCAGAACCTTTCTACTCTCATTGAAGTGTGTTGTACTACAGTACTGTTATAAAAGTTTAAGGAGGGAGGGAGGGCTGTAAAAGCTGAAGAAATATTATGGCTTTTTTCTAATGTGTATATACAAATATCACTAATTATATAATAGCAATAAAAACTTCACAGAACAACACAGTTAGTTCTCTTGAGGAATAAATGATCATCTGGACTTAATTAACTCTCCCAGAAAATTATACCCAGATAACAAGTAGTTTCATTATAAATAATACAGAAGTAGGAGCTAATTTGACTTTGTTGTAGCATACAGCATATTTGACTCAAAATCATGTTAATTACATAATAGGATATATTTTTCATTTGCTTAAAGACAGGTGCAACTTTTGGACATGCTTCTTCATTTGCTCCACATGTCTCTCAACTGAGGAACAATCCGTCATCTTCAAATTAAAGTCTATTACACATTAGTAGCTTTATCTGTGGATTAATTCTAGTTGCCAGGACTGTTGAGGACTATCAAAAAACAGAAATGATTGGATGACCACAGAAAAGATCTAACTTTTTGCATGGGCTGTTTTCTGTGTTTATTGGGCAAAGGTATGAAAATAATTTACTAAGCAGTCTGTTTTCTTCGTACCTTGTTGACACAGATGTTTGGGAAAAGACTGAAATTACCTGTGGACATAGAATCCCTGTGGCTCACTTGAACAAGGCAGTAATATTAACGCGAAACTTCTTTGTCTAAGAAGCATGGATAATTTTCTTCAGCACTACGACTGAAACGACACTTGAACTACTTTGCTCTCAACAACTGGTATATTTTTCAGCACTATTAAGAGAACCTTCTCAGTGTAAAAGTATAGTTATTCCATCCCCTGAAACTGGAGCCTACATATTTCCCTGGAAGTACCAGTTCTTGCACCACGCTGAGCAAGTTATCTCAGTACAACTATATGGATATTATAAGGCAAACTAAAGAGCTAATATTGGGAATCTCACCACTGCATGTAAACTCATCCCTGTCTTCCACTTTCATTCAAGACTGAAAAAGATGTCTTTGTGATAGTCAGCCACCCAGTATGACAATTTCAAAGACAACTTTAACAGGACTTCAAAACAATGACCATATGAGGAGGTGAGCTCTTCAGGTACTGTTTGTGATTGGTTCCATCTCACTTAAACTCTGGAAGATACCGTGGGCTTGCTCAACAAGTCTTTTTCCACCTCAGTTTTGTATTCAGTGTAACGAAAGCAAGAAGAGCCTGGCATACTGTGTGCACAAACTTGGAAATTCTGATTTTGCCTTATAAGGAGTAATGCTATTTTGTTATCTTACTGCAGTTCATACATTTGTTCTTTAGAGAAATATTCACCTATTCTCTAATACTCACATATTCATAGATGGCCCCATATTTTGTCCCCTATCATGTTAGGGCATATTTTTTCCAGCTGTTGACAGTTATTTTTTTTTTTTTTTATTTCTTGCCACTTATTAACTTTTCATCTCCTTAGTAGTTGGCTGTAAAATCGAACATCACAACACTGACCTCTTAGGTTACCATTAGCAGATCTGTTTACTTCCATTTCTTAAGAACTTTTTATACCACTAAAACCATTCAAAACCCCTTTGAATTATTTTGGCAATTCATTTCAGAAACTTTTGAATCCAAGGTAACAAGTGTTACCTTGTTAAACATTCTCCTTCTAAGTAATTTCCTTCTAAACATTCTCACCGCTGCTTCTTCACTGCTTCTGTTAAACCTCTTTTAACACTGGTTTTACAAAAATATTCCAGTTTTCCTATATATTTGCCTTTGTGTATTTTGTACTCCTTTTACTCATTGTTGTTCATTATTGGCCTGACTTGTAGTTAAATTCCTTTTTTGTAGTCACATCATAATTTCTACTTTTAATTCCTTCATAACCAACGCAGGCAGGCATTGTTTTTGCATTGTCACAACAGGTCCTTGGCCTCTCTCATGATTATATTATGGTCTCAAATTGAGACTTCCATTTTGACTGCAGAAGAGTCTTGATGAACTTTGCTTTTCAAATGATGCCCTATAATTATTTTTAAATTATCCTCTTTTTCTTTATACGTGGAGTTGTTCCTTTGGTCTTTTATGTTAACTTTACTTTTTCCAGTTTGTATCAGTATCTTCAGTAGTACCTGAGATTACTGGACATAATCCTGCATTTCTCAGATATTTTTTGATGCCCCTGAGAGTTAACTTGTTTCAACTGTTTCCTTATTGTGGAAATCTCTCTTTTCTCCTTAGTACTGTATTTAAGCAAGTCAGCCAATATGCAATAAATTCCCCATTTTTTTTTTTTTTTTTTTATTTCTTGGACAATCAACAGGTATATGATCAGTTTGATTAACAGCAAAGAAAGTACTGCATATCATTCTGTGAATATTGCTATGTGGAAGGATGGTGGTATAATATCATAACACTTAACTATCCATTGTGTTATGAAGATACGTTACTTTTTTCCTTACTATTACAATCTCCCAGGATATCTGCAATCATGACAGAGAAGCTAACTGCTTGCCACAGAATGTATCTTTTATTTCATTATCTATTTTTGGTGAGTACATATTCATGGATGAAGTTGATATTTTTGCAAATGCTTTTTATCCCTAGACAACAGATTGACTATCAGTGAATTCAGAACAACAATTGCCTACGATTTGACACACTTCTTCCAATATTTTTTTTTTCTTGATTGACATTTTCCCTACTATAAAATAGTGAGGTTTTGCTGTCTGTAAAAGACCCAGTTCCTGACCATTTTCTGTACTACTGCCATATGTAGAGAATGCTTTCTGGTTGTTCTACTCTATTCAGGAGCTAACTTGACTTAAAGGAGTGCAAAGTATTCAGTTTTTATAGTTTTCCAGAGTTTTCACATATTAGCATTTGTGTTTTTCCAAAGCTTAACAACTCTGCTTATTAAAAATTAAAGATGAATAATCCTATGATTCATTCTGCAGTCTTGGAAAATGGTAGATTTATCTTCAGATTTATCACTGAGCTTCAGAGTCCTCAGCTTAGGAAACCCTACTGGCTTAATATAAGTCTTGTGCTTGGTTGTTTTTCCAAAATAGAATAATGGGACAATGTAAGATCACTTCTGGAATGATATACTACTGGTGTCTTCAATGTCAAAACATCTGAATTTTATATCTCTAAGTGTTGTGCAGAAGACCTCAGTTAACCCACCCTTTATCATTCTTTCATACAGCAAGTTTACGTAACAGCTCTCTGATTCATTCATAAAACAGCAAATGTACAGACCCCATCTCCCACTGAAACAAAACTGAGTTATACCTCTGAATCACTGAATTATCACAGCATATTTTGTTTGTATGCATGGGTTTGTGATAGAACAGAATGGGGGAAAAAAAAAAAAGGCATTTGGAATACATAATCAAAATAAATTAGCCCATTATTTCAACTATGACCTATAAATTTTTAATCTACAAAATAGTTGACATTCCATTTCTAGCATTAGATACATCATTTCTAACCAAAGTTACACACAAAATTCATTCAGAACTACTGATTCAACCATCAACCTGCCAGAAAGCAACAAAAATTTAAGTGCTTCCATGGACTTTTAAGTATTTGACTACTTTCTAAAAATTTCACAAGATCTTTGAACTCAGTCTTCTTTCCTTCTTATTATTTATGATTGATTCAATGCCTAGAAAACATTTTCCCTTTCCTTTACCAAAATATTTACAGAATGGTTAAATAGCAAAATATGTCATATGCTATATATATGACTTGTGTCAAACATCTGACAATTGTTAATGTTGTAACTCATTTCGTGAAGGCATCTTTTTCCTAATACACTTGTAGAAGCACCTCTTGTTACCCTTCGTGTCCTTTGCCAGATTCAGCTTCAGATGGGGTTTGACTTTCTAAGCCTATCAGACTTTTAGAGTGACTTTTATAGTGACTTTACATTCCTTCTGTGTCACCAAATGCTTCTTCCAGCTTTTCTACACTTCCTTTTTTTCATATTTGATTATTTTCAGGAGCTCCATACAATCCTTGTGCCATCTTTGCTTGATTTTCTTTTTCTCAGGATGGACCATTCTTGAGCTTGGAGGAAGTAACTCTTGAAAATCAACTGTCTCTCCTGGACACCTCTTCTCTCCACAATTGTATTCCGTGAGATTCTTCCAAGCAGGTCCCCTAAGAGGCATAGGTCTACTCTTCTGAAGTTCAAGACTGTGATTCTACTTTTTGCCTTTGTTTCCTGACACCCACCCTGCCCTGTCCCAGGATTTTGAACTCCACCATCTCATAAGCACTGCAGCCAAGGCTGCCCCAACCTTCTGATTTCCCATCAGTACTTCCTTTCTGTAAGTATCAGGTCCAGAAGAGCACCTCTTATCATCTGCTCCTCAATCATCTATGCCAGGAAGTTGTCATCAAAGTACCCACCACAACACTACCTGTGTTGTTTTGCCCACTAATCCGGAGCTCTTAAGTGGCTCATCATCCAAACCAAGGTAGAGCTCTGTGCATTCCCACTACTCATTCACATAAAAGTGGATCCCCATCCTTGCTTTCCCAGACTGTCCTTCCTAAACAAAATATACTCACTCAATGCAGCACTCCAGTTGTGTGACCTACCCCACCACATCTCTTTCATCTCAAAGCAACCATAGCACGCAGATCTTCAGTCTCTTCTATTTGTTCCCCATGCTTCATGCCTTAGTGTGTGGTACTTCAGAAAGGAAACCAGTCATGTACCCATTTCCAACTCCTCCACCACATCAAAACTCTAAGATTCCTTGAGCTGCTACAGGACTATCTTAATCAAAATTCATTTGCAGATGTACAGATAAGACCATTATCTGTAAGATAGAGGAGCACCAATAGGAAAAGTTAACATATTTGGCCTGTTGAAGCATCTCTTCATTCCTCCCATCTCTACCCAAATGCTTTTGGAAACAGGGTTTGGTTTTTTTTTTTTTTCTTTTTCCCTAGAACAGGGCAGGATATTACCCCTGTGGATCTCCGAATGACCATTTGGTGAGAAGGTAGGTCATGTAGGTGGGGGTGCTAATGTTCAGCACTGTGAGCAGAAAATACTCTTTTTACCTCTTAACCCTCCATGAGAAAAAGAATGCAGGTTAATCGTAGGAATGATTGGATTCAAGTCCAAAGAGGAAAGGGGCCAATTTTAGCAAAACTGATTGCAAAGAGTAAATATTTTCTTTATAAAGTTATGAAAGGTGGTTTTTTCCCTCCAGATTTTTTCACAGTACATAAGCATTTTCCTCAGAACTATTTGAAATCTCCAAATATCTGACTTATTGTGGAGAGGGGAAAGGGAAAAAAAAAAATTTCTAAAAACAAAATAAAAAAAGAGCTATATCAAAGCCTGAGTGTGATCTGAAATTATGACAATTCAAACTAAGCTTTATTTCCTTAGTTTTTTTCCCCAAACTCCAGATTTAATTTAAACTTGTGTTTTCACAAAACTAACTTCATCGGTCATTTCCTCATAACTCTTTTTTTCTTTTCTGACTTAATTCCATATGCCTTTTTTTCCATTCATTGCTATCCTTCCTTGTACCTAATTTACACATGAAAATTCTTAAATACTTGCATTTATAAAAAATATTTACTCATTATTCAAAAGAATCCACCTGGGGAATATTTCACCTCTAACACATCACCTATTACTTTTTTTTTCTGAGGACTTTTATCATAGTCCATATATTCCAATCATCTCTACATCCTAACTGATTTGAGTGTCTTTGTGAGAAAGTTTGGTTTTTTTTTTGTAAAAATTATGCAGATTTAAACCAATAATTTATTATGCAGTACGAAGAGAAATAATAGACACAGTAATTTCTTCTTTACCCAAGCATAATTAGAATGTCTTACTGCAGTGCTGAAGAAATTCAGACTATTATGTGCCACAGTTAAAGCTTATTTATTTGGCAAAAAATCATACACCTGAAACCTTCCCTTAAAGTCAGTATATGTTGGGTGTGATAAAAATGTGTTGACAGATTATTGTCACATTTATTCTATAACATATAGAATATAGAATAAATCCTGTAGTTTACTTCCTCTGTTTGTAGAGTTTTATGTTCTCTGGCATGGCTAGCATAAATTTCCAGTCATTAGGGGCAAAAAGCTGATTATGCTTATCTGCAAAGTATCATGAGAGTCTGAATACAGGAAAAGGGTATGTTTTGGCAACTTTATTTGTACTAAGAACTTTTATTCTGTATGTTTCTCTGGAGCTGACAGAACTATTCAGGCGTACAGTATAATATAACCTGGTTGGAAAAATAGAAGAATGTAAAATAAAATTTTCATTTCTCAAAGTGGGACATATTTTGTACAGATATATTTCTATGTACTTTTACAAAGATTAAAAAAAAAAAGTGCACATTAAATATGTAAAATTATGTAGCTAAGATTCTTTGTCCTTCAAAGAAACAGCAAGCTCTTTACTGCAAGTACTCTTCCTTTCTTTATGGAGACCCGCGAAGGCTTATGGCTCATCATTATTGCCAATATAATGATGTTGTAAAAATAATATTGTATCCAGTAAGGAACCACATTTCACCATCCTCTCTCTAAGATCCACATATTCCTATCAACACCTATGTATTTATACAGCTACAATACACTTATGAATGTTCTGAATGAATTTTACAGACATTCACTGTTCAATTACATTTCTAACCAAAATATTTTTTTTTTCAATTTTGCTAAAATACATTATATGGTTTTATATTAAATTTTATCTCTTTGTTACAGTTACCATTTCAGTTCTTAGTATTAATTCTGTCAATGAGTAGACTATCTTAAAGAAAAAATGCAGACAAAGCAAACAGCAAGCTCTTCATAACCTTAAATGTAAACTGGTGCTCATTGACCAGCTATCCAATTTATCTTCACTGGTGCAATACATTGCTAATGACAACTTTATTTACTTTTTCTTGAATTTAGAAAGCTTCTGATTTAAATAAAGGTCATTTGTCTGATGCTGCAAACCACAATTCTGTGCATTACTTACAGTACTGTTGTGTGGGTCATTGCTGTTCACAGTGGCATGATTTATGAATGTACATTAAGCTTTAGTTTCTTCATTAGCTTCTCATTATTGTTTACTACTAGTTCTGGAATTTGTTATTCCCTACGTCATTGTTGCAACTTAGTATTTGCTCTGAGTTTGCTCTGAGTATGTTCTAACAGCATACTTCCGTCAACGAAGGTCTGTAATTTACTTCAACACTCTAGATAAGATATTCTACCAAGGTACTCTGGTAATAATTTCTAGCACTGCCTCTGGTGATGTTGTCTACCATTGACTTATAGATGCCATACGAGTATCACTTTTCTTTTCTCTAGACAACTAGTAACCATCTAACAGATCAAAATATTTCCTAGACTTTGCCATTATTGTTTTAATAAGTAACTCTAAGGTGCCTTTGAAAAAGGTTGGTCACTAGAACATGTGCTTTTTCTTTATTCATCCGCAGAAACAGCATTACAAATTAGTTTGAACTATACTGTTAATAAAACTATTTAAACATGTCTTGCAGTTCATTAGCAGGATTTCCTCAATCCCTGTTACCCTGTAACTGCCCAGAATATTATGTTATATGCTTACGTACATGTAGACCTTTGGCCATTAAGCACAACAAACTATTTTCTACAGGACAACTGCAATGATTTATAGAGGTATAGATTTTTTTTTAATTTTTTAGTTTTTCCCTCTTGGGCTGAAATAAATACCAGCAGGAGTTTATTTTACATATTTACTATTCTCATTATTTCTTTGGTAACTAAATCTGGATTTAGATTACTAATATGGCTAATATTTTACATCTGATCTTGAAACAATTTACAGGTATTTTTCTAATTTAGGTAAATTCATTTCATATAGACCATGCAAAACTGATAATAAGCTCTATTTGCAAGAGTTAGTGCAGGAATAGTGCTTGAGAATTTTTGCGTAAGAGTATCAAGTGCAGGACAGTTCAGTCTCAAACCTTACTTCCTGTCTTTTCCAAGGCAGATTTCCCAATGTGTTGTGAAAGTCAGAAGAAAATATTCTAAAATCAAAGTAGAAACATTAATATAAGGAGTAAGTGCAGGAAGACAACACACATCCTAACACACCCATCTACAAAGTACATTATGAAAACAACATTCTGAAATTTCATTTATAAGATGAATTTTAGTTTCAGCTAGTTCACACTGTAAAAACTGAAAGCAACAATGCAAGTCCTGCAGACTCACCTATAGATGAATTATTTAGTTGCTCAATGCCATGCACCTCAATGTTCACTTACTTTGTGAACCTTACCTCACTACTAGGACCATACTGTGGAATAATTACTAAAATGTCCAAAAATACAGCATTGTTCACAGATTAAGGAAAGGTATAAAATCAAAAGGCTTTTAAGGTAGAATACAGCCGCAGCTGGCATGCGAAGAATGCAACATCTGCGATTCCCTATACACTATTGCTTGCGAAGCTACATGGGGGATGGAATGGAATGTGACCATTCCATGGGCCTGCCCTGTGATGTATAGCAGATATGGGAACGAGATGGTACTATGAAAGAGGTAAGCTGCCTATTTGCCACCCTGAGCCAACATTTTGTCAAATTTTGATGAAATGCTCTCCTTTGTGCGAACTTTGCTCATTATAATGTCATTATAATACCAAAACACACCTCCATCCCGAAGACTACCCACCTCCAAGGTGCGACCACTCCTCCTTGAGTCTGCACCCTGAATTTTTCATAAACTATACCTTTAAATGTGAAGTGAGAGAATTTTACACCAATCATAATTGAAGTATTTATGACTAAAGTCGCTCAAACTCCACCTTGAAGGTAAAAAATAGTATAAAAATAGCCCCAAAAAGGGGAGATACCCAGGGAAGACACCATCATGAACAAGTTGAGGAGAACTCCATCACAGACTGCCTTTGACTTCTGGGACCAGTCGATGGGCTGAGACTTTCTTCCCCCCGATAAGGGCACCTGTGGGTAAGACTTAGACTATACCGAGCGCTTCCTTGGGAAACTTAGAAATCTCTCTAGAGAATCTCTTTCCTACACTTATAGCCAGGCTGTATTGTTTATAACTTTGTTGCACGTTTTGTATATTTAACAGTACTTTTATTTGCACGTGCTTTGCAGACAGTGTTTTTATCACCGGCAATCATAAGAACCTATATATCTGTTGTTAAAATAAAAACTGCACTGTTTAAGTAGCTAGTCGTTTTGGTTTCTTATTGAACATGACCAAAGACTCGAGACTGGCCGTGCTAGTTCATGAGCACGACTAGACGGAAGGTGCAGTCCACTATTAGTGTATCCAAATCGTTCCAGATTAATACATATTAAACATGACTGGACTGACAGCAGTGAATTGGGCATCACTCAGAATTTAAACCCAGCCGCACCTAGCCTCCCACCTCAGTGAGGAGTGTTAGAACACAAGGGGGTTTATCTTCTGCCAAAACCACTTTGCCCCTTTCTCGCAACACATACGCACAACAAAGAGCTTAGTTTAAAAAGGAGCAGCAACAGAACATGGGCTGGAAAGAACAGTTTTAAAATTCAGAAGTAAGTCTCAGAGCTGGCAGTTGGAAAAGCTATTCCTCACTACCTGAACAAAGTAAAGGTAGAAATTAATTTTTAAAAGTACTAGGAAATCAAAGCCACCATCATTTTAGACAGTACTTTTACTAATAATTGACCATGTTTACATTTATTAAAATGTCCCCTGTGGAAAAATGTCCATTCTGTTTATTTTAGAAACAAGTTTACCAGAGATCCAGGGGAGAGTCCAACTATGTTTTCCCTGTCCTCATTAACTCGTCAGCTATGTGATATCCACATTCATTGTGCCATACAGAGATGAGGGTCAAACCTGTCTTCCCTCAATTACATGGCATTTTAAAGGTTTTTAAAAAGGATGACGATAGTTTTATACTTGAGGAAACAAAGAGCTGTGAGTGCAGGCTGACCTGTGTGTCCTCACCTGGATTTTTGACAGTAATTTAAAGACTGTTTTTCAGCTTTCCTTAGAAAAGCATCCATCTATGATAAAACTGATGACAAGGCTTTTCAGGCAGAGTTGATGAAACAGGGTCTCACAGCAAGATAAGTGCAGCAGAAATTCTCCAGAAATTTCCCTGTTATACAAGAATCATGTACTAAGAGAGAAAAAAGAAACACTGCTCTCTCCAAATATCTTCTTCCTCACAAAAATACAACAAATTCCACTTTCTTCCTTAATTTTCAGAATAAATTAAACCTTATTTCTAATCTGAAGCACACAAGAGTAAATCTGATTCACTACTGAAGTCAGTACCACGGACCACTTGAAGTACTCTAAATTTCACTGTTATAAATTATGTCAACTCCTTTCTCTCTGACAATAAAATGGGCTATTCAAAATTAGTCGGCAAATTTGTGCCTCATTGAAATTATGTTTTAAAAAGCAGAGTAAATAAAATATATTTGTTCAAAGTACTCTGGTTTTGTTCAGAAAACTGACCTCCAATTGTTGTATATGAAAATCAAGGTTTTGACAATTATATTTCAGTAGAACATGTGGAGATAGGTTTACTATGGCTGAAAATCTTCAGAGGACACAATATGTATTCTATATTTGCAAAAAGTGAAGATATTTAATACAAAATTCATAGTTATTATAATGACATATATCTCTGTCTGTCTTGTACTGGGGAGCCAAGAACTGGATACAGTACTCCACAGGTGGTTTCACCAGTGATGAGTAGAAGGGAAGGATCACTTCCCTCCACCTGCTGGCAACAGTCTTCCTAATCCAGCCCAGGATAAAATTAATTGTAAAATATCAAGTCAAATAAAAATTTCCCTTCAGTGTTTTATATAAATTTACATAAAAATATTGTCATAAATAATTCCTTTTATTTTCTACTTGAAAAAAAATATTTTTGGCAGAAATTTTTCCAGGTAAAACCTGTTCAGCATCTTTAGAGACAGTAGACTAGAAGATGATAATTCAGTGTTAATACAGACAACAATTTTATGATAAAGAGAGATCAAAGGGCTGCATTTCATATATTCCCTTATGTGAAAGTTTGTTACATGATATGGAAATTTACATGCACACTTAGAGAATAGCTAAAATTGCAGAATATATTTTGCTGTTTTTCTAACATGGGATAATAGAAATGATCTCCTGAGATAATTTTTCATTAATAAAAGAGTTTATTTTTTCTTGATCCTTTAGATCTCTAGCACTACAAAGTATTAAAACTGGATCCATCAGACCAGACAGTATTAGTACTACTGAAAAATTTGGGTCAGTCCTGTGTAAAAGAATGAAGTATTGATTTATTTTAATCTTTTCCACTTCAGAGATCGGAGTTTATGAAATTCCTCCACCTCTTCATGAAGGAAGAAGGGGGCTGGAAAAATGCGCTGTCAAAATACATGTAAACAAATGTTAACAAAATACATGGTATTTAAGATAAACTACATGACAAAATATGACTGGCTAAAAGTAATGTCTTTTTGTTTTATCCCTTTACTGTTGCCTTCTTTACAGATTTTGGCAACTTATTATTAAGAAGAATACATTCTCTCTTCTTTTAATTTAAGTAATTTAAAGATAACATTAACACACACACCCTCCTCCCAAGACACAAATTCACAATAATGCTAGCATTGCTAATAGAATAATTAAAGATCAAGGTGGCTTGGCACCAGTTCAAGCATATCAACTCAATGAGAGAGAAAATCAGATTCAATAAGTCTGGCCCAGGTGTGATAAGATCCTTAGTGCCGAGCTTGGTGCAAAAAACCCACAGACAAGTAAGAAAAACAAATCATGCGCAAACACAGAAACCACCCAAATACCACCACAAAGTTAAAAAAAAACAACAAAACAAACAAAAAAACACCCTTAAGATCCTGATAATTAATAAAAGGCAGTAAATAACATTGCTGTAATAGGATTAAGAATCTGATGAAACTTACCAATGTTGCTTTTCAGAGGCTGCCCATTGGTTTCTTGAAAGCTCCCTGCCCTGCTCCAAAAAAGAGTACAGCACATAGAAGTTTTAGGGTTCTCACTGCACTCAAGGAACAGAAAACGTAACAAAGGTTACATCTGTCAGTTACCACAGAACATTTTTGCTATCACAGGCATAGCATATATTTATTCACATGAACTTTATTTTTCCTTACCTGCTATTTCCCTTCAACAAGACCTAAAAGGAACATTTCATTTGAAAATCACAATCAAGTCCTATTATATAACTCCACAGGCTTATAAGCCTGTCATTTTACCACATTATAATGAAGTTGTTTTATATTTTGCAGTGGCGGAGAGAATCAGAAGAGTAGAAGTTAAAAAAAACCCGTGGGTTGAGATAAAGAGAGTTTACTAGGTAGAGCAAAAGCTGTACACACAAGCAAAGCAAAATAACGAATTCATTCACTGCTTCCCGTCAGCAGGCAGGTGTTCAGCCGTGTCCAGAAAAGCAGGGCTCCATCACGCGTAACGGTTACTCGGGAAGACAAACCCCATCACTCCAAATGTCCCCGCTCTTTTTTCTTCTCCCCAGCTTTGTACACTGAGCATGACCTCATATGACATGGAATATCCCTTGGTCAGTTGGGGTCACCTGTCCCAGCTGTGTCTCCTTCCAACTGTTTGTACACTCCCAGCCTGCTCACTGGCAGGGCAGGGTGAGGAGCAGAAAAGGCCTTCACTGCTTAGCAACAACCAAAACCATCAGTGCGCTACCAATAGTATTCTCATCCCAAATCCAAAACATAGTACTACATCAGCTGCTACCAAGGAAGTCAACTTCATCACCGCCGAAACCATGACAGTATTGTTTATGTTATTAAGACGGAAAAATATTACTTTATTTTCATCTGACCATCCTTATGACATTTATTGCTTGCCTACAAGCTTCACCTCATTGTTTAAAGTAACAGATTACAATATATATTTTAAAGCATTTTCTTCTTTCTGAAAATCAGGCTTGAAGTTGTTGTTCGTTTTTTTTCTTTCCCCCCCCCCCATTTTTTTTCTCTCCCCCCCCCCCCCCCCCCCCCCTTCTTTTTTCCCTTGTAAAATGCACAGAATGAGAGTTTATCAAGGAAATTCTGACACAGCCTCTTTGGTATTGTCTGTATCTTAAGGTGTGTTGGCATATTACAGGAAGTCCACAGAAAAGACCTATGCTTGTCTATGTCTAGGCCTACCAGATAATAGGTTGCATAATGTGGAACAACCCCGATACTGATCAACTTGTCTGTCCTACAATGTATTATCCTTTTTCTGTAAAACAGACTAAAACTGAAGACTTCCAAAGCAGACACCCAAGGGGCCATCATTTCAACTCTCCTAACAGGAAAAATATATCATTACAGTTTTCTGTCTGGAAAATGAAAAAGGTATTTCTTGTAACAATGTAATTCCAACAGATTATTCCTAACTAATTCTCCCCGAGATGCTGTAGCTATAACTCTCCTACCAGAGGCTTTTGTGAAAAAAAGGTGGTTAAGTAGCAGAACAGTTCATTTATAACATGTGAAACTTACCTGTTACTGGGAAATCCTCAAATCACCTGTAAAATTGCCAGCGAAGGACTCCCTAATCCTTTTTTGACAGAGTCAAGGATCTGACCCATAAACTGTAAGAAGTCTGGCAAATGACATCTTGCTTCTAAAATAATTGGTGCTGTTTTAAAAATATGACTAGGGTTAGGTCTCACCTGATGGTCTTGTCTGCCTGCTTTACCTCTCCAGCTAAGCTTCATGGAATCTGAAAAATCACCTGTAGAGGTAAAATATGGTGTAATCTGCACAACGGAATTTTCTTCCTGATTACATCAGTTAGGGAGTGCCTTGTGTCCTGCAGCCTGTTCATACATTTACAATAATTAGTTAAACCTGTCTGTCCTACCTTTGGTTGATCTTGCTGTTAAACTAAAGCCTTACCCTTTGAATATAAACTCTACTGTTTGAATATAGTATTTTGCCTATTTGCCTTCTGTATTTTTGTGCATAATGAAGTATTATAAGCACAACCACAAAATTCCATGTTGCTAAAAAGAGAAGGAAGTAGTCTAATATTAAAGATTATAAAGAGGAAAAGAGGATCAGATTTTTGGAAGATGATTCATGTAGTGTTTCTGGCTCCAAATATCAACTAAAATGTATATATCTCATTTCAATTTCATCTCTCAATATAAGTTTTTGCATAACCAGTTCTCCTAGGAGACCTGTCCGTAGCAGCTGAGGCTGGCCTCACACTTATGGAGATGTGATATGAGGTTTGAGAGACACCTTGTCCATTAACACCTTGCAGAGGTGCATTTTGTATAACCACAGGGGGAAGAAAAATGACATATTTTGAGATCTTGTTTGTTCCTGCACTTAAAACCATTTCCAAAGGGAATGTAAAAGCCAGTACATATGGCACAAACGTAATTCTGGACAGAGATTGCATATGAATTACAACTCAGAGTCAACACTACCATCTGTCCAAAAAGTCCTTTCTGATCCCCTTGCTTCAAACGCAACAGAATACGAGAAAGCATGCAACACCATGAGAGAAACAGAACAAAGCAGCTGGCTCTTGTAGTAAAAGATAAAGTTAAAAAGAGGTACTTAATAATAAGCCTTCAGATCTAAACTCAAATTGTTCCTTGACAGCCTATCACCTAGTCATTGACTGAATTTCTTCCCCAACCCTCAGTCTAGCTTAATACTCTATAAAGACTGTCAAAGTTTTTGCTATGATGAGAAATTTTGGCTCAGCTTTCCCAAAGACAAACAAACAAATAAATAAATAAATAAATAAATAAATAAATAAATAAATACCCTGGAATACCTATGAACTAATTAAAAATATGTCCAGCTGGTAGGTTTGCTTTAGAACATCTTATTCCACAAATAACCAAAATGCAGTCAACTAGCTGCTGATGCCTTGAGGTGTAATTCTTTATCAAAAATGGCCAATTGTGATTTGTTGAACTAAACACTGTATTTTGATAAATATTAAATTATTTAAACATTTTAAATAGGAGAGAACTAGCTTGAATAAAATAAGGTCGATATTCTCCTGCTACTAACCTTTATTTTAACTCCAACCAAAGGACATTAAATAATCAATTGTCCTTAACATAAAGCCATTTAACAAGTTTTCTAACTTTTCAGTCACATGGGTGTCACACAGTCTGCCTTGATGTTGTTCCAATGGTTAGAATGAATTGGAATTCTGGTGTTTACGCTGTCTGAAATTATGTCCTGTGCACCTAAGAATGGCCTTACAAGTCAAAGCAAAGGTCTAGAGAAAACAGCAATGACCTAGAGCTGATGCCCAAAGGAGATTAATAAACAAGTAAGTATGTAGCGATACTTCTCCGAAATATAATCTTAATTCTCTAAAAGTTCATGGACTGGAAATCCCAGGTCTTGAAAGATGTCTACATTACTTGGCAGAACAAAATACCTTAACTAGTTTGGATACATTTCAAAATTTTGGGGTTGTCCTCTGTAGTTTCAGAGGCTTATCCATGAGGAGTTCGTCATCCACACTTCAAAGATTTTTCTCTCTGAAAAGTATCTGCATACAGAATTATTAAACCTTGTTCACAAGATACAGTTATTTAACTAACAGTTAAGGAATTTGGAGGAAGTATAAATACCACATTATTTGATTATATCAAGACCTTTAAAACAACTTTATTAGACCTTAAGCTACTTATTCAACTCTCTTCCTCACCAAGCATTAGTTCCAGTAATAGCCTAACCAGAAAAAGATATTCAGAAAATGAAAAATTCTTAGTTACTTAAACCTGTTGCTAGAAGTCTCATATGTGATCTAGGCAGGATGTAAGCAAGTGATCTACATATGTGATTCAAGCAGGATCGCATTTTAAATAAAATGTATGGATTGTTTATATTCATAATTATCCTGGACAATGCTAACATTTAAACACTTATAGCAGACTACGTTAAAGAAACAGAAGCTGTACTGCTTTTCAATTTATTGGAAATTTAAAAACACAATTAGATTTTTTAACAAACTAAATTTCTTATTTTTGTAAAGGCACTTTTACAGAGAAAAAAAAAGACTTGAATATTTGGTTCACAATTCCTTCCTTAAATAGACTGTTTCCATGGCTGTATTAGCATTTGCTTAGCTTAAATTTGTATCATATGTATTAAGGATAAAAATAGTATTTTTGTTGGTATTTTTTTGTTGACAAGAAAGATGGAAGAGTTGAAAGTAGCTTTTCAAATATTTTCTTAGAAAAGTATGAAAAACATCTCCTGCATTTCCAAATTGAAATTTTAAGTAGAAAAAAAATTCCCACATCTTCATATTCCATATGATTATTTTTAATTATTTTGCCAATATAGTGAAAACTCCTAAGTAAATCATAACAAGGCCACTACAAAACATATAAAACTGCAGACAACTATGAAGTATACTATTGTGACAAGTGCAGCTACATTAGATTTAAGGGAAGTGAGAACAGAACTGGAAGGAAAACCAAAAGAAATGGTCTCTTAATCTGAAATTTATAATTCAGTATCAATCCTATTTATAAACATCCCTTGGAAGCTGTCCACTCAGTGAACAAAGGAGGATATTCAGATTTTCTTTGTGTTTATATTAGACAGCTCAAATGATCAGCTATTTATTAACAAAGGTCATCTTAAGAATTTAAATTAGGGAGTAGGAACTTAGTAAGCAAGTCTATCACAAAAGCATTAAAAAAAAAAAAAATTAAACATGAAAAGGCATTGGAAAAGTGTTGAGACATGGCAGGATTCTACACAGGTTAGCCAAGGAAAGATAAAAATACCATTCCAGAGAAAGCCAACTGCATAAGAAAAGATCAGATACTTGAAGACTTCCCAGTCACCCCTACAAATTTTCTAGAGTTGATACTATTCTGCGTTCAGAATTATCAAAGGATTTGGGAGAAGCTAATTCTCTTGCTATAAAGAACACCTTGAGCTATGAGGATCCATGTCCTGACTTGATAGTACGAGAAGCAGTCCTAGAGCTTAAGGAAACGATGCCCCAACAAACAAGTGTCTTTCAAACTGCTGCCAAACACTGGCAAATGTGACTGAATTTCACACCTGCTTGAAAAATATCACTGAAAGAAGGCACACGTTGGCTGACTCTAAGCAAAGATGACACAAATGTCAAATTCTGTAAAACATGAAGAACTTTTCCTGATATACAGAGTGCTTCCAATGCTCATAGACCTCAGTATAACTTCCAGATGCCAAACTGCTCTCTAGGACAGGAATTACATGTCTGAATATAAAGCATGCAGTTAGCCATCTTCCTTCCCAGTGGGAAGTAATCTGTTAGTGGCACACATACATTTCAGAAGTATTATTGGAGGGTGCACAGTAAAACTGCAGGTACTCGAAGAAAGTAGTATATAAAAGAGAAATGCAGTGTGCTTTCTTGCAGATAAATCCAGAAGCAAGGTAAAATTGTCTCTCTTCTGCCAATGATTAACTGTGTGAGTATGAACACATTGCATTCATCACTACATCATATTCATTCCACTCTTTCCCACTGTCCCTAGATAGATTATTAGCTCTTAAGAAAAAGGAATGACAATTGTCATTTTAAGTCTTGAATAATGTTTTTTATTCATAGATTTCAATGTGCTTTATAAAAGGAGATGAAAGTCAACACTTGCGATATAAAGCAGGATGAAGTGGATTTGGAAAAAGTTGCACTTGGCACTAACAAGTCTCCTGATTCCAATGGAATGCTTTATCCACCAAGTAGGCAACGATACATCAGAACACTGGTTAGCATACAAGACTCCTATTCTTGATGGGGCTTCTAAAGGCAAATTGGTATAATCAAGAATAGATCATCAAAACATATAAATCAAGCAGTTAAAAACTCAAAGTGGCAGTCATTTACGGCCATATGCTGTGTCCAAAACTTGATGGGTAAGCATGTGTCCTGGTTTCAGCTGCGATAGAGTTACTTTTCTTTCTAGTGGCTGCTGTGTTTCAGATTTCATATGAAAGGAATGCTGATAATGCACATTGGTTCAGTTGCTGCCAGGTGATATTTATATTAGTCATGGACTTTTTTCCAGCTTCCCATAGAAGCTGAGAGGGAGCACAGGCAGAACAAGCTGGCTCACAGAATATTCCATACCACAGATGTCATGCTCAGTATACAAATGGGTGTTGGCTGAGGTGGGGCAGGGATCAGCAATCCCTGCTTGGGACTGGCCGGGCAATTGGGCACCAAGTGGTGAGGGTGACTGGTGTTGTATTACTTTATTTTGTGTATTCTTTTACCATTATTATTATTATAGTTCTGTTAAACTATCTTTATCTCAATCCATGAGTGGGATTCTTTCTTCCCCTTCCTTTTCTCCCTCTTCTTCCAACTCTTTTTGGGGCAGAGAGGGAGAACTGAGTGAGTGACTGCGTGGTCCTAGCTGCCAGCTGGGGTTAAACCACAAGAGCATGCAAAGACATTAGGATGCTGGCTGGAAATAAGAATCCATGTCTTGGTTAGTTGACCAATTATGTTGCCAGCCCATATAAATGATTTACGCTATGGGATCTGCAAAGTGCTCTGCGGAGTATCAGCATGTGACACTCTATTACAAAACTAACATTTAATTAGCTGCCTGGAACCTGACTGATGAATCAAGTATGGTCACACATTTAACATTAATCCAATATAAAAATCATGTATAATTTCAGTCAAGAAGATAACATAGCTATTATAAAACTTTTCTGCTTTAAACACAATTGAGACCATAGAATACATTCCTATTTTGCAACACTGTTTAACTATTCTTGTGTAACCATAGCATACATACTACAGAAATATATTTTTAAAATTAATTTTTGAAATTTTATTTCATTCCAGTGTCAAGAGTTTGACTAGATTACAGATGTGAAACAAAACTGCAGAATGATTTTTATTTTTGTATTCTAAAAGTGAGATTTATTTTTCTAAATTGTAAAATAAAACTTAAAATACAAAATCTCAATTCTTGTTATTACATTCCTTCATATACTTCTTAACTTCTCCTCCTTAGAGAACTCCCATAAAAATTAAGTTAGGAATAATTTAGATTTTAAGCTCTATACATACTTATATATATCTCCACTGAACTCACAAAAAAAAAAAAAAATCAAAAGAAAAAAGCACTCTGAAGACTTATAGTAATTTTTTTGCAGACTCAAGTGATTCAAATTGTTTCTTTAACTAAATAATCAAAGTATTAGATCACTATCTGATCTGAAAAGTTTGAGGTCCAGCAGTCACTAAAATGTGACCCTCCTGGAAATAGTCTAGAGGATACCAAATCCTAAGATATACCTCTACAGTTTGAAAGGATTTCAAACCCTCAGGTACACTCCTAACTGGAGGATTTAAATTTAATCAGGATGGTAGTGATCACGAGACATACTGTGTACTTTGTTTCTCTCCAAAAATTGAAATGTGCATTGCAGGATCAGACCATGCTTCGTATATTTGACTATAGCCCCTTCTACTACAAAACTTTCAGAAAAAAAGTGAATGACTGAATAAACAAACCAACAGAAATTCAAACCATATGAAATGCTCAATTGTAAACAGCTGGCATTTTTTATTGCCATTTTCATCCCACTTTCAGTTAAGATACTAAATATGGAATAAGATGATGAATTATTCTTCTCACTATGTTTTAATACATTAATCTGTTGTGAACTGACTTCTAAAATGGTCACATTTCAAATGAAAATTATATATTTCTATTTTTAAATTCTGTCACTAATAGTGATGTCAAAGATGTCTGTATAGGAAAAGAAATATTATCAAAATTAAAACTGAATTCTCAGTTTACACCATAGTTACATTTTCTCCATAATTTAGGAAAGCCAAATAATGAATGGCAAAGAGAGAAATAATGAATAGCAATTAAATGAGTTAATCCTGTTATCCAACAACTCTTACTCAACATGTTAATTAGAACTCTAAAAAACTGCCAAAGGAAGTAAGGAAGGAAGTAAATAATTGTCTACCTCCTCAGAGGTTTGGCAGGGCCCAATGAAGAACTTAATGGTGGAGAAATTAAGTCTAGTTACTGCATAGACGAACCCCAGGGATTCCTGTGTTTCCAGTGGAAGTGAAGTACCTTTTACCATTCAGTAACAGAAATACTCTTCCGTCAGATTTTGTGCAGAAAATTATCACCCCACACAGAGGGCACGCAGAGGCAGACGTAAGAAGTGGCATCATCCCTACAACCAGCTCTGCCTCCAATCCCAACCAGCAGATTTCAAAGGCTGAGAAGAGGATCCTTGCACAGTTGTGCCAGAGCTGGGAACTGGGAGGGACAGAGGCTCAGGGAAAGGACTGAAGTTAGGAGACGTAAAACAGACAATCTGGCAGTTGATTAATTAATGGGCAAATAAAGAAAATGGAAAGCAAAACTTCAGAGCAGGGATTTACATAGCAGACCTAAAAGAGGGTGTAGCCTTGTAGCCCAGTAACTCTGTCTGTTGCTGTTGCTTGCAACAGGCTTTGTTTTATTACATGCTTCTAGAGCCATCTGGGCTGGGCTGGCTCTGGCAGAAGATTTGTTTTATCCTGTAACAGCAATTGTCTAATAATCAGTTATCTAATATTTATCTGAGTAAATAAAAGCACTGCACCCTTTGCTTTGACACCTTGATATGACATTTTTCAAAAGTAAACATAAATTCCACAGCAATACCTCACTACTAAAAAATTAATATCTCCATATTTCATGTCTTTTTTTTTTTTTTTTTTTTTTTTCTCCTCATCAGCAGTCATGCCCTTGCTTTGCTGGAGGCACAGTCTTGTCAAGACACAAGAAAGCACCAAACCAAGAACTGCATAAATTTTTTAAGCATCCTCAGCAGCACTGACCCTTGGGCCTCTTGTGCACAGGGGAGAATAGTTTGGGTTTGTCCATAGCAAGTGAAAGTATCTAAATATGAATTCTGAAAGCTTTTTGATATATAAGTTGAAATGAAATACAATAAATGCTATTTCTAATTAGCTTAACACATTCAAAGACCACACAGTTCAACTAAGAATATTGTCAGCACCCTGTGAAGTAAAACAGAAACACTGAGGGCAAATGTTAGTGGTTAAGCGGTCGAGCATCTTTCTAAAGATCACTGCAGTCAGTGGCAAAGTTGAATCAAGAATCTTCTGGATCCTCCAGACTGCAATTGCTCTCAATTGGTTATATCAATGACTGTATGAATTCTGACAAAATGTTCATAATGTATTCCCATTTCCACTGTTTTATCAAGCAAATCAAGAGTTATGGGTCCACATTTATTAAGATTTAAAGCACTGCAATTCTTGATTAAAGGCAATTGCATTTATTTTTTTTTTTTTTTTAAATTGATGTGACAGCATAAAATATTAGGTTTCTATGCATGATCAAAAAATTAAACGTTAGACCTTGGTTCGGGTGTTGCAGTACTAAGTAAAGCTGCACATACACACCCTCAAAATTCTGATCATTAAACATTGAAACCTGCTTTATACACAATAATGAAATGGAATTTATTGAACTGTATAATCGGAATGATTGTCACTATTTGAATGTATAATTAGTTAGTATAAATACCACAGTTTTGGTCTAATTTACCTTAAGTCATTGTAAAGTCCTAAGACAATTAATTTTCTGAGGGACTTTTTATGTATAAATCATTGAGAGGTAATTTTGCGTACATTCTAATCAACAACTGAATCAGGCACAGTATGTAACTAGCAGAAGTTTCCATTTTACTCAGAGTTTTTTTGTGGGTTTTTTTTTTTCCGATTTACTCTGTATCTATTCAGATACTTTTTATTGATTCTTGCATCATTATTCTGAGGAGTCCATAAATGGCAGTAGATCTAATATAACAATTGTTCCACAATATTTTATTGCAGGTAGAATGATATATTAATTCATCTTATATTGTTTTTCCTCTGGTTTCTAATAATATTTTTCATTTCATTTATTTTTCATTTATTTCTGGTACGTGTGAGAAATAATTACCAGTGCACTGTTGGACTGACCACTCAAGAAAAACACAATTTCATAAATAGACACATCTCTCACTAAAATATTTCAGCTATTTCAACTACTTTGGATAGTTCAACTATAGATACAAGAATATCTGTGAGTGTGAGTATTTGTAAGTGCTTAACCTCTATTAATTATTGACACAATATGATTTTTTTCCCCAGATTTTTCTGAAGCTTGGGATTTCTGTTTTTGTCAAAGTATTGGTATTCTTTGGAAAAATAATTTTTCAATTACTAAAAAAGAACACCACTCCTGTGTCCATATGCATCCTTACCACCAATTATATGTATTCTTATTTAACTCAAGAGTATCTCTTCAAGAATATCTCTTCTAGAAGGCACGCTCTAGGAAGAAAAAGAGATTCTAAGAAATTCTATTTACTTTGATGTACTGTTGGTCACAAAATCATTTTGTCTTCCCCTGAGAAAACTTTGTAAGCTGTGCGTTTAACTATTTATTCATATTCCTATTCATTTTCTTATCTATTCATATTTATTCATTGAACTAAATCATTGCAGCATCCTATTTACAGCATCTAACCTTTTCCAATGGTAATAGGAAAACTATAAGTTTCCCCTCTTATTTGTTAATAGACTTCTTTGGCCCAGGGATAAAGAAAGATTTATTTACCAGGATAATGCATAGGAAAACTGCATAAATTAAAAATTATTTCTACAATGTTTTAAAAGACTTTAGATACGTAGAAATCCTATAGCAAGGCAACGACAACTGACTACTAAAACACAAATGAAAGCCAGAGATCATTGAATCTTTTCTATATTTTAATCAACTAATTTTGAAATATTTACTATAATTCTACAGAATAAATGAAATGAAGTTATTCCAAGAAAGACAGAGACAGGTCATCCAAGATAATCCATAAATAGAAATTATCTGTAGAAAATAGAAATTTTTATAATACTATGATCATAGAAAAAAGGCTATAAAATACAAAACTGTTGAGGGCAAGTTGGTCAGCCTGGAATAAAGATGTGGCCATTACTTGAACAGGTGGAAGATCATTGTTCTTACACCTACAGCCTTTCTTCCTTATCGTCTCATTTTTGCCTTGGGCACATGGTTCACCTCTTACAGTATCAGTAACTGTGTAATACTTGATTCTTTCATTAACCACTCAACTTTGTACATGTTTTGTCTTTTAGGATCAGCAATTGGTCTCTTTGTTTCTTTGGGCACTTCACATTCTCACAGCTGAATTCACCCTACCTTCTTCATTTTTAAATTTCCTAATAATAAAATATACAGTAAAGTGTAAATTGCTGTAGTTTCAACATTATGCCACCATCACACTTTTACTCCCACACTTATTATTTTTTTATTAAAACAACTATGAAAAAAAAAATAAATGATCAAGCTATGTTGCAGGTAGACAGACATGAGATGATCTTCTGCTATCAAGACTTATTCTGTGCTAGTGAGGATGCCACATGCACATATGCCACTTCATACCTAACCCATCAGTCTCACTGTTACTCTTAAAATACTTATTCTATATATCAGTGGTAGAGATGGATTGTCATTTCACACTTACTGTGTATCCATATTTTTCTATTTGTCCACTTAAACCCTAAGACAAAGAATATATCTTCTTTTTTTTTTTTTTTTTTTTTTTTTAATGGAATCTAAAGCATGACGGTGTGCTCTTACTCACAATTTCCATAAGAGTCTCTTAGGTGAATTCATCTGATTGACCACTATATTCCTGACATTATACTCCTAACTATGAAAAATAAAAAATAAGAATTCACAACACAGAACTAAGCAATGAAAATTTCATTAAATAAAATAATTTTAAACAGGAAATACAGTGTAATTTACACTAATGTTATAGTCCATGTAGAATCTGTGAATGGGTATACTTTACATTGGATCTTAAAGACTTGGAAGTCAGAATTAAACAGAAGACAAAAATGGCTGGAAATTTCAACTACTAAAATTTTATGATCAAAAATTAATTTCTGAATTGAAATTTTCCATTCTAAATTCATGCTTTTAACAAACGTTTCTATCAGTTTCTTTCAGAATAGCTTGATTTTACCATGACTAAAACATAAGCAGATCTGAACATCTAGTTTTAAAACCTCCAACAAGGCAAAGTGCATTTCCCTATTTCATTTTACCAAAGTTAATATCTTCATCATTAGTTAGAGTCTCATTTTCTTCTGAGCTGGGTTTATTGGAAGACTTTATTTGCCACTCTGCAAATAAGACTACACATTGATCTATTTGTATGATTAAACATGAAAGTCAAATAATTGAAGCTATTGTAAGCTTTGTCCAGTAACGAGGTTTAAGATAGATGGCATCAGTTGCAAGACTATAATTCCTATAAAATATTATGCCATTATGGAAAAAAAAAAAGTTGTCTTTGGAAAAATAAAAATAAAAATAAAAAAATCTCAAATTCTTACTACAATATTTTGACCAAAATATTTTTATATTTTAAAGTATCTTTCTGGCATTTGCAAAAAATACTAATATTTTTGAAAACTTTCATCCTAAGCTAGGATGAAAAGAAATGTAGAAATGTAAAAAAATCACGTAAGGATACTGGATATTACATTTTTGGTTTCATTCAGCTCTCATAAGAAATTTTTACGTAAAAGTATGGATTATCCAGACATCAAACCACTCTGAAGAAACAGATGTTTGGTGTTTTGCATATTTCTCATATCTGTACATAAGTGTCAGGCTGGTAGCTGCGAAAGACTCAGGAGTACTACTAGGTAAAATAGTGAAAACTTCTCTCTCTGTTTCAGACTTGTCTGTAAGGTGACAATATTGATGGCTTTGCTTTTTTGCTGATATAAATGCTGAATATAGGCTACTCTTCAGCCAGAGGATTCACCACAGACACAGAGAGGTAGCAAAACCACCTAGAGAAAAAAAAAAAAAAAGATATTGTTAGGTGTAAGAACCTCAGCATCAGAAGATAAACTGAGTTTTTTCAACCTTGTTTCTAGTAAATTTAGACATATAATATAATGCACTGAAAAATAAAAGTAATCTATGTTTTCTGAATAAAAGTATGGATTTTATTCAAACAATGATGTAAAAAAAAAAAAAAAAAATCCGTTCCATCCTTACAGAATCTTACTAAGAACTGACAAATAAAGAGAGTGCCGAATTTAAATGCAGTCAGTTTAAGATGGAAATTATGAGCTTTCTTCTGTTTGCTTTTGAGATATTTATCTCGGAGATGAATTATCAGTAATTGCTTCATATGAGGTATATACAGAGTGAAACTTAATTAGTAATTTAAATGTACATCAAATTGGAACATTTTGAATCCCAATTAAAATTAATGGCTGCAATTAATTCAGACTTATTAGTCACCAGCTTGTACCCAATTCCAGCTGCTGACATTTTCAAGTAAATGAGAAAGTGTTTGGTGAATCCATGTCATAAACAACACCATCAAAGGATGCTATCAGCTGTTTATTTGTCAGGAAGATGTTAAAACCTTTCCATCTGCCTTACAGTTGCCTTTATGAGGGATCTACCAATCACAGAAGCTGTCAGATCACCAACTATGTAATGTGGAAAAGGTTCCATTAGTCCTGAGACAAGTAGAGAGCGGCTTGAATCCACTTGTTGATTAAATTAATCTTTCTTATTAACATGTGAGGAAATAGAAATTCAGAGTTGTTTGTACATTTGTCTAGAGGAATAATAATTCAGGTGTATAAAAGTTACAACCATATTTTTGAGAGCACAGGATCTTACAATAGGTAATTTAAGAGTCATCCTTCTTTTGTCCTTATTCCAAGAGGCAATTTAGTCAGAGCTTTTGCACATATTTTTAGGCTGTGCATTCTAACCCAAAACTAACCCAAATACAAAAAAATGTGAAATTCTTATTTGTCTGGGGAAACAGTTCATTCAACTTCTGTTAACTCTCACCCTTGCTTTTACATGTGATTATTACACTACATTCATTTAAAAAACTGATGAAACCCAAAGCACAGAGAACATTTCAGCTGAGTCTTACACAAAACCCTTAGTACAGATACACTGTATCTATACTGATAGTATAAATAAAACAGTGTGTCTATGTATCACTAGATATACATAGATTTATCTATGTTGAAGTTCTCAGCTTCACTTGGTAGTAAGACGTATTTAGGTTGTGTTACACAACATGCTAAAATCTTGTAAACATGGCAAGCTAAAGCTATATCTTGCCACCATGGGGTATTGTCTCATGGTAGGTAAACACTAATACAAAGTTCTCATGTTAAAAATTACCTTTTTACCTCAGCCACTGACTAAAATATCTGCCTTCAGCTTACAAAATGACCTATGTAAAACAAATGACTCCAGGTTAAAATGACAGAGTGAAATGTTAATCTAGAAAACTTCTGTAGTATTAGATAGTAGATACATTCAGTGTGCACCAGGATAGGTGCTATAAATGTCTGTTAAGCATGGCACTAGAAAATAACACATTCTCTTCATCTTGGTGTTTTCAGATAGGCGTGAAACTGTGCTTGCCATTAGATAAGCCTTGTTTTTCTTTTCAACTGGCATAATAAAAAGCAGCAAAGCCTGTAAAATCTTTGGTATTTAGTACATTTTTTTCTGCATTTCCCTTGAAATAGATGGATATCAATATTTTATCAATAGGTAAAAAGTACCTTTTTACACAGAAGATAGCTAGGCTTATACATTTTATTTATTAAATGCAGTCTCCCAGAAAATCACTTTTCTGTCATAATTTCATTATATGTCACAACTAAAGTGACAAACTACTTCTCTGGGATTAGGGTGTGCTCAGAATCAGCACACTTAAGCCATACATTACAAGAAACTGAACCAGGGCAGAGTGCCTTTCAGTCCTGCAATCTATTAAAACTTGTTTTTTCCTGTGAGAGTCTCCTAAATTCTTTGTGGCCCCTTGCTCTCGAATTTACTTGCCTGCCACTTCACGTAAGCTCAGAGACACAAAATACCTGTGCTCTTCCCTAATACATGCACAAATCCACCTCTACCCCTGCTTGATGCTTACATACTTTTGTAACATGTGGATGCTTTCTAACTAGTGATAAGGTCAGTTGTTATTAAAAAAGCTATAACTCTATGAGATACAAATTCATGTAGCAGATCACATTGTGTTTCTGTATTGGATGCCTTTTCCCAGTTCCACAGTATGAAGAGATCAGAAAGCAATTTTACCTACCTTGAACTTGCAGATTAGCAAGGGAAATTTTCAAGTTTAGTGAGCCAGCTCAATGGCTCTCTCTTTAGATCTCTGTCTCTAGCACTTAGGTCAGAGTTTCCCCAAGGCACTTTTTCTGTTCCAAGCTATTCATGATGTACGATGTGAATAATTACATATGATGGCTACAGTGTGCCACTATATGATGCATAGTACTGTGATTCCTGTCGATTGTTATTCCTTGATTTATTTTCTGTTTGAAATTTTGCCCCAGTCCTTTCTTAATGTATTATTTAAAAAAAAAAAAAAAAAGAAAGAAAAAAAAGAAATCAGTAATTTTAGAAAGCTCTTCCTTAATTTGTCCCTTATCCATGTACAGATATTTTGAATCTCTTTCCTGTCATGTGACTTCTACATCACCGCTTTCAAGATAGTAATCTTCAAGCTGAAAACTGTTTTCAGAATTTCAATATTAAAAAAAATGAAACATTTTCACTATTTCAACATTGGTACTAGGAATAATGAAAACTACTTTTCCTTTATAGTTCTGAATCCTAAAGGCTCTGCTTTAGGAGCTAATTTGTTTTATAAGATAATAATGATTTAATTGTTTGCAGACACCTAAAGCAAATTTTAGTTTTCCAGATGGTTCATCTCCTATAGGCTGAGAAGTTATCCAGAGAGATTGTTATGGATAGACAGAGTAAACACTTGCCTAAAGCACCAGAATTGCAGAGACCTCAAAACGGTTACTGCTTCACTCCATCACTTCCAATGCCAAAGCCTGAAAAAGCAGGCATGGAAACACCATAAAAAGTAGTGGTCTCTCCCAGCAAACACGATCCTTCTGAGTAGTCTTTTTACTGAGTCTCCTCTCTCTCTGCCTTCTCCTTCCCTTCCTCTGGCAGAAATATTCTAATAATACTTGGACAGCAAAACTGAATTTTTCTGTACTGCCAAGAAGCTCTGAATCAACTCTGGTACTCCGCACTCTCATCCTCATGCATTGCATATAAACTCTAGGGAATGATGTTGAGGAATTCACTGAAAAATTAAAATCAAACAATTGGAGATAAATACAACACTACGATACAGGAGAACACAGTTTAATACTTTTAAAACAAGGATGAGACTGCATGATCTGAGAATTATGTTTTACCAAAATAAGATGAAATATATAGTTGCCACCAAACCAATTGGTTGTTCCTAGGAAGTACAGCCAGATATTTGCAACCAAACTCATTTAGAATTTGCCTTCAGTACAAAAAGAGAGTATGTTTGCAAGTTTGTTGGTGGTTTTTTTTTTGTTGTTGTTGTTTTTTTTTTTCCTGCAGTCTCTCTAAAACATGGATCCCAGTTTATAAAGGGACAGAAGAAACTTCTGTCATATGCGACTTCCTTAGCTGCTACATGACATTAGCCGCCACAGTAAAACTCCCTAACTCTGGCACTAAGAGTGCCAGATAGGCATTCTTTCAGATTGTACAGAACAGACAAGATGTTGAAACAAACCTGAGAAATAGCATGAGAAGTTCAGAAGGCAAGGAGATTTCTCAGTAAAAGGGTAGCTGCCTTGCCCCTTTTGAAGAAGTTACGTATGAGTCACTTCCACGTCAGGCCTGTGTGGAAGGTCTCAGCTATTTATAAAAGTACTAGTATCTTTCTTCAAAACATTCACTGCACTCTTTTGAAGGACCGCTTTCTCTGCTTTGTGCCTAACGGTATTAGTGTGCTTCGAAACGCTAAACCAATTTAATGGGAAGCATTTTTTCACGAAAATAAATGTCATTGTAACTTAGCTTATTTTAAATAAGCACTATACACTTATTGGGTATGTCCTATACCTGTTACTTCCCTTTCATTGACATAAGTCACCAAAGACAGGCTTAGAAACTAATATTTTCCCTCAGAAAATTACATGAATGGATGAAAGGAATACAGAAAGCATGTATGTATATGCATTTTAAGTGAGCTTCTGATCCAGCACTCCATGAAATCTCAGTATTATTCCAACTGGTCTGACTGAAGATTTGGTCAGATTTGGAGACAGTCTGAAGGACTGTTAGGAGTAGAACTGAAAATGCTGAATGCTCATCTAAAATTTAAAACAAAGACTATAATGGTCATAGTTATCTTAATTATCTTATTATCTTAACTATCTATAGTTATCTTAATTATCTTATTAAGAGAGAATAATCATGTGACAAAAAACCTGATAGATGCTTGACATCAGTTAGAGTGAAAATACAAACAAAATCATTTAGACCTTAGTCCCAGTCATCCTTTTGGAAGCATGAAATATTCCAGTTCACGCAGTAGTTAGCAGGAACTGAAGGTGCCTCGTGTATTCCAAGATCTGTGCAGCCCCACTGCAGATCACGGCCCTTGAAAGACAAATGTAAAATGAGGTGCAACTTTGAAAACACGGAGAGCTGAAAGGGTGAGAGGAGGGAATCATGTGAAGAACAAATCATCAATGTGATAGAGAGACCTGCCTGATGCACAGCCTCAGAAATGCAAAGGACTCCTGCATGTGATAATGAACTGTGAGTTTTCAATGTGAGATGACAGCAAAGGAAAGCCAGTGCTTTCCAATTCAGGGTTGAGTATGCAGAGATATCTCATGAGAAAACAGACAAGCAGCACTTGCCTCTGAGCATCTCTGGTGGAATAACACTTTGAATACAGGATTCAGTTCAAGAAACTACCTTCCAAATAAACATTTATAAACTGTAGGGAATTCAAACACAACCATGGATAAAATTAAAAAAAAAAAAAAAAAAAAGATGAAGGAACTGATTTATGATGAAGGAATAGAAAATTCCACATCTCTGGCTTGTCTCATGCCTGGAGTGAAACAAGAAATCAACAAGTATTTGAAGGATGCATACCCAAAGGACAAAAGTCTTATTTAAAAGAATGCAAGAAAGTGTAATAGGAAATAGTGTTGTTTGGATATTGAATAACAATAAAAAAAGTTGAAATGGTTATTTTAAAAATATCCCAAGTTATATTAAAGCAGCAATATTACTTTCCTGAGGGAAATTACAAGAACCTTTTGCTAAATAAAAAAAAATAACACAACCACTTCACTTTTTTATATCTAGCCTCGTAAAGTAAAGAAGGAAGACAGCTCCTGATGAGCTGGGCTAACAGACTTATTTTTCCTTTCTAGATTCTGATTTATTTTATATGATACTGGCTATGCATCTATTGTTATTGTATATTGTGGTATTTGCATGAATGCCCACTTTAATGTAATTTTTTAAATTTTTTTTGTTACCTTTCCTTAATTCATGTATCTCCATGATGAAGACAATTAAGTCAGTCAGTTCTGAATATTTAGGCAGTAATTCTATTGTAGCAATGTTTAGAATACAATTTGGGATTTATTGGCAACATTTGATTCTTCTTCAGAAATGGTATCCTCCAAAACTGATTTGCTGATTTTATTTTACATGGACATCAGAGCTCATGCCTCACTAGATATTATATCTTCACGAATGCTTGAAAAATTATCCTATTAACAAGCTTTATGTTCAACAGAGAAATCAGCCCTGCAAACCTGAGCAGTCATGCCATATGTATCTGAGTCTGAATACTCACACTACAATATAAGAAACTGTGCTAAAGAGAAAAACTACACTAAAATTTTATGCTTAATGAAAATTTTCCTATTTGTTTACGAATTTATTCTATAGACTATAATAGCTAGTAAACTTATAAGTAACTAACTAGGAAGAGCTAAGAAACCAGGCTCTAGATGGATTCAAGCATTTAGTGATAATGAATCTAAGTGCAGGTTCAGACCAAAAATGTCAGAAAGGGAAACATACACTGATGATAGTTCTCTTGCTTATAAATGTAATATTCAGCTCTCTTTTCTAGCTATGAGAGCCTTAAAGCTAAAAGAAAAAAAAAATTACATTGTGTTAATTCCTGTTTCTTTCAGATGTCAATATGATCAGTCGCAATCCTTTTTCAACACATTCATTTTACAAGTCAAATACATGGTTTATCTTCTGGAATGTGCTGAGTAAATGTCAAAAAATACAGTAGTTTCTTACAACAATAGTCAAATCAGAAGAAAAATAGATGGAGGGAGAAGGGTAGCAACTGAGGACTG
Organism: Fratercula arctica; assembly: GCA_947846985.1. Lineage (NCBI taxonomy): Eukaryota > Metazoa > Chordata > Aves > Charadriiformes > Alcidae > Fratercula > Fratercula arctica. The sequence continues at coordinate 83,514,578 of CANTUZ010000002.1, forward strand.
TTATGCCATGAGCTAATAGGACATGATGTGTCTCTGTTGTGTGGCTTGACACATGGTGTCCGACTTCCAACCATGAATGCAAAACCTAAGTATAACCTTTACATATGGTTTCTTGCTCTCGTTTGGCAGGTTGGACTCAACATGAGTAATATCACTTAAAACCTCTAAGGAACATGGTCTAACTCTTTTTTTCTAAGCAGTATTTGTTGCAAGAGAGGAAGTTCCTATTCTGCCTCCAGGTCTGGCTGAGCAGCAGAAAAACAAGCTGCCTGATTGCCTCATCCTGCCCTCAGGACACTGGGATAGAGTTTGGAGAACTGAGAGCATATGCTTTCCATGAGAAGAACTGAGTGGGTTTGGCATAAAAAGGCTTCTGTATCTAGCATGAAGACTGCTGACTGAGAAACACAGCAGAAGGAAGCCAGCAGCATGAGAACATGCTAAGGGGTGACCAACAGGACTAGAAATACAGACAAACCTGGAGAAATTAGAAAGCAAGAGAGTTTTCTGGGATCTAAAGATACTATTTATACTTTACTGAGCCAACAATAGTACTACTACAGAAAAGTGCTCGGTCTACAAGAACACTGTGAGCAGTCAGGGAAGTTTCCTTTTAAACTATTGTTTACCTCTTTTCCACCAAGTAGATACAAGTTTTCCTTAGTTAAAGAAGTTTGTAATTGTATTTTGTTTTCCAAGGAAATAAATCATTAGCAAGTAAATATTTTCTTTTTTTTATTTTCTTTTTTTTTTTTTTTTGGAGTTATGAGAGATGTCCTCTTTAAAGAATAGGGGCAGCAGCCTCCATCAGAGCTCAGGATAGTGTTAGGTTTAGAAGACATGAAAAAATACCAAATCCTGCTGATTCAGTACCTGCTAAATTTTATAACATCTTTTTCAGCTCACATATATTCTGGGCAGCTGTGGGCCATCTAACACAATTTTTTCTAACTGCCTCCCCCAGAACATACATCAAGTATTAATTTCTGATGTTTACAGCTCACTGACACTAAATTCACTATCTGGAATCGTGTCTGTGCTATCCTCCTTTCAACCATATACAGATGGAAAAGGAAGGGAGCATGGGACTCAAAAGCTCTAACACGGCAGTTAAGGATCTTTTAGTTGTCTCATAACAATGCTTGTAAACTAACTCCAAAAAATAATTGCTTCACTAAGTATAGCTTATTCTTAATAGTGAGTTCAACTGGAGTCAAAAGTATTTCAAAATATTTCGTAGTAGCAACTAGTCTCCTAGTAGCCAGCTTCAGGAAGGTAGAATTTTTTTTTTTTTTGTGACTTATCATCTTATTCTTGGTCTACAGAACCGTGAACTCAGTTTCCTGGATGAACAAAAGAGAATAGATAGCTTGCATTTACAAAGATTTTCTTTTCTTTTCTTTTCTTTTATTTTATTTTATTTTATTTTATTTTATTTGGAAGTATCCTATGAATATGGTTTAATTAAGTCTTCTGCACTCTTCTGTGCAGTAGTTAATTTTAACTTCATTTTACAGTTAGTAACTGTGGTTCAGATTAACAAGTGTCTTCCCCAAATGAAAACTAAATAAGGTAGTAAAATTTAAGAAATTTAATTGTAATTCCTTAACATTTAGTTATTAAGATTTCAACTGTATTACTTATATTATTTTTTATCTTTTATTAATATTATTTTATTTATTATTTATTATTATGGAAGTTTTATGAAGCTTGCAGTTACTCAGTAATACTTTAAATGTTCGATAGACTAAAATTCTAATTTAGTTCATATAACTCCAAAATACAGTTTTGCAATGCTGCAAACAAACTGAAAATACTGGAGTTCATCAAACTACTGAAAAACTTTGTTTTTTTTCCTTCTGAGTCATGATTGACTTCTCAGTGCTAGAATTTTTAGTTGAATTCCACTCTTTGAATAATTCTAGAAACAGCAAGATTATCACTCGTGTTTAATTAGTCTGAAGTTCAATGATACAATATGCAGTAACTGGGAGAAGGTAAATATTAGTAGAAAAGCCTTACTGGTGCTAGTTGAAGGTTTCTCCCAGTAGCTTTGTCAAAATGAAAGAAAGAAAATTTGTGTGCAAGTATCTGTTTTTGCACACATAAGAATATTTTAAAAGACAGGGAGAATACCATTAAAATTAAGTCTTAGCTATTGATAAATATCAGAACAAAGAAAACATGATTGCTATTTACAAAAGCTAGCTTTTCCTTTCATATTTAGTTCTGAATACATTAAGATGACAAATTTCTTTATTAAAAGCAAATACAGCTATGTTTCTTATAGTTTCCATATTTATGAAAATGCTCCTGGTACACTGTGGTATAAATTATATCTCAAAAAGAGAACAGTGATTTATTCAGAGAAGCAATAAAAACAGAATATGAGCTATACAGACTTCTCCTGGCTGGTCAGTACAAAGTAATTTCAAGTAATAAAATTGAAAATTAGACTTTCAGTTACTAGTAACTATTTGGGTGCATGTGTTTGTAGATGCTGAGCTGAAGACAAAGTAAAAAATCTTACCATTGAAAGGACAAGGTGCTGATTTTTTTCTGTAAATCAGACAAAGCAATGTCAAGGCAAAAAAAAAATGAGACTCCCCAGGCTGCTACTCATTTATGACATTTTTTGCAACCCAGAACACAGATTTCTTAAGAAAATGAAGTAGTAAATAGTTAACCTGTAAACTCTATTAGTATTTATTTCAGAGAAGAGCTATGTTTAATTGTATGTTCATTGTAGTAGTACAAATACAACAGTGAACGTGTCAGTCTTGACCCAGAATTGGTACTGAACAAAGCCTTTGATATTTTAGCTCAAAGAACACACTTTTCACATTTGGCTTCCATGAGTAATAAGGCAAGGTCCTGAATGGAAATCAGCTGCTGTACACCCATGTAAAAAGATTGACATGTGCCATTGCACTAGCAATTACATTTTAAAATCATTGTAATAGTAAGTGGAAATACATAACTTTCCTAGCAACTTACCCAATAGGTTAATAGGAAGTTCTTCCCATAATTATTATCAAAATATTTCTACCCAATTGGTATATCGCTGCGGAAGACTGTTACTATTTAGATGGATCTGGGGAATGTTGTCATCCAAGGCAGGCTATCTTTTCATCTTGTTATCCACCTCTTGTACTCTATTCACTTGTTCTCCCAAATCCTGCGCTACTTTGAACAGTTCATTGCCGACTGGTAGCATTGGCTCATGAGCAGCAAATGAACATTGAGAGTAACCATAAAGATATATTTTTCATACCACAGCTGCAAAGACATCGTTGCATGCAAGACAAAAGAAATTATCTTAACTTTGCAGATTTGGGTAATGGAAAACTTTGAAAGAGAAATTCAGGGGAAAGGAAAACCAGAAAATTATCTTGACAGATACATCTATTGAAATGAATGCAACAACTTTAAAAAAACCATAACATGAATGTTTGTCATACACGACACATTAAATAAGGGTGCAAAGACCAATATAATTTTTTCAGCACTTTTTTTTTTTTCCTTCTTCCCCGACATAACTTTTTAAAGGAAGTTTAGAGTAATTAAGAGGCATATGATTAAAAAATTCTACTAAAAGAAGCAGCTTTCTGAGTGTGCAATGTAATTTTATACATTTAAGTGTTAAGTCTTTGAACTGTAACAGGCACACTGAATACTAAAACCACTAATGCACTCCAGCAGAAATATCACAGTTGGAAAAGCAGCACTTATTTTAATAAAGAAGCATTGAAACAGAAGCAAGGTGCTAACTCAGCATTAAATATTTAATCATATTAAAAAAAAAAAAAGTTATAAGAAACAATTAAAAGGATTTAAGGAAGCAATTAGAAAAATGTCATTTCATCTGTGATAATTAAGTTTTTCTAAGTTTAAAATAGCAAGGTAACACTTCCCAATTTAGATTACAGCTTATTTGCATAGAAATTCAATTGGGAGGGGGAGGTTGTGATGTTCCCCATCTGAGTAAGCAGGAAACACTGATATAATTTGATAAAATGCACTAGAGGAAGAATGTGAGAAAAACAGAAATTAATCATCAGATTTCTCCAATTTCATATTTCATAGTTGTTTCAACTTTAGAATAGCCAGTTTGGTTAGATTAGTTCTGCAAAATCAAAATAATGCACTTCATTAGCCAAAATCAGAGCAACAATTTACAAAGTTCATGGGTTCATTTTTATAGTGAGTACGGTTGTAGCTTTGTACATGAAACTGACAAAGAGGTTCACAGTAGATAAAGAAGATAAAGATGTTCTGGACCATCCCCACTCTTGGAATTGTAACTGGAAGAGATTCTAAGAAAAGGAAAGGGAAAAGGGAAAGGCAGATGGGATAAGAATATTCTTTTACCCTCATGTCTTAAAGAGTACTGGTTGTTAGTAAGTATTGTTATTTGGTAAAAAAAAGAGTCCATGTATTCACAGATATAGGTCACTTCAGGCACTTCTTGTAGCAACACTTGGTTAAGCATCTCAGTGTCTCCTAATCAAGTAACAGTTGCTAACATTGCCTTATAGAAAGCTTTGTCAGTTTTGTATGCCTAAAGAATGGTGTAGTGCTTAGTGAAGTCACAAAACTCTACACACCTCTTATTGCATCACAAAACTCTACACGTAACTACTACAGAATTTTCCTGTTATTAAACAGAATGCAGTTTGTTTGTTGTCAGTTTCACAAAAAGTCTATTCACAGCCAGAGATCCACTGGAAGAAATGCTGCAAGGAAATGGCAGAATCCTGACACGCCCCACCACCGCCACCACACGAAAAACTTGTCTATGAGACATCCATAAGGAAAAAGCCATTCTAACACTCCAAACACCAAGGTTATGTAGTTTAGTCTACTGCTACTAATAGCAGTATCGCAGTGCGTATTGTAGCGCTAGAGCTGTGCTGGGGCTACATGAATTACTGAGCAGTTGAAAGCAGGAGAAATTGGCTGAAGTCTATAAATAGGTTAGAGCGGGGAGTAAAGGTTGAACTCAGCTTCCCAGTTCACTCATTTCCCTTTAACTATGAGGTCACAGTGTATTGTTACATGAGATCATCACAGTCCCTTTGTCTGGGGCTTTGAACCTGTTGGAAAAGGTATAAAAGGCTTAGAACAGAATGAGCTCTGAATCGACAGCAGAGAGAGACAAGTTTCCTGTCCTGCAGCCAGTTTCATTCTTTATTCAAAATGGAGCAACTTCAAGAGAGGTGCTATTTCGCTCGCTTCAGCCACCCTTTACCCTCACACACATTTTCCATCCCAGAAAAACATATTGCATGACTACTCAGTTTTTGTAGGCACCACTGTATAATTCTGCTGAAGTCTACATAGAAGTGGAGCACTAGCACTAGCTCTGCTGGACCACACAGATTCTAAATATTCCATCTAAAGCTGGCAAAACTGCATGCCAGCTGGAATGATACCTTAGGAAACTGGGGAACCATAAAAACCATAAGATCTTCTGTAGAAATACGGCATATATTGGGTCTAAAATCTTAGGAAAGTTGGGACAAAACTTTTTATTTGACTGGACCTGGACCACAGACCACCACCATTTGATAAACCCTGAACTACATATTCACAGAACTGTCTCTTTGAGTTGGAAGAGGTGGGAGTCCAGCAATATTGAGGTACAGGAAAAAAGGTAGATGACCATACCATCATCACATGCTTTTGCAGATTTTCCCATTCATTCCTCAGCACTTTCCATTTGAAAATACTTGATTAATTTGAGATCATAAGAAGTTCAGAGGAAATCAAGCTAGTACTTTTTTATAATCAAACACCTTTTTTTAGTAAAGTATGACTTAAATTATAATCAACTGTGCCTAGAGCAGGAATATAAGATGCCATCAAATACATCAAAACATAAAGAACTAAAAAATAGTTTCTTCTGTTGTTAAAGCCTGCACTTATATAACTGATCACTCTCCATTTTTGTGCCCTTTGTAAAGGGCTACACGTTCCTTTGAATTCCACAAAATCTAATACAGGGATATTGCAGTAAATAACAGTGTTTCAGAGTCAGAGTGACCACTCATGCTATAAACTCATTTTGTACTTGACATGGCCTCAGATAAATAGCATCTATGCATGCATCTCAACAATTCTCATACCACATCATAATTTTGCACATGGCCCATCAGTGTGTACTGCTTCTGGGCAGTAGTTAAGAAGATGAATTGTTTCTTTTCTTGCTACTACAAAGCATATGATAGCAAATGTTTGCAGTAAAAAGTTTTGTAAATTACTAGAATAATTAGCTGTAGTCAGAGTTGAATTTTGCAGCAAGCCACCTGAGAGTCATTATAAGAATAATAAAAAAAAAAACCCAAAACTTCCAAAACAAGAATACATCTGAAATTTATGAACCAGCAGACAAGAATAATTTATATTTTTAAATGTCCTTTAGTATCTTTTGTATCAGCAGCAACTTTCTTCTATGCTGTAGTAGAAATACCCAGGACTGTGTTAGAAAACTCCAAATACAAAATAATTAATTAAAAAGCTTTAAAACTGCCTGAGTGACACTAAAATATTAATAAAAAGAGAAGCTCATATTGCTTATTGTCACAGTTTGGGCTCTGCAACAGAAAGTTGGCTCTGCTCCACCCCAAACCAGGACACTTAGCCAAGAAAACTGTTCCTTGTTCAGCTGATTGGTTTGCCATTTGCACATTGTGGATGGGGATCATTCTTTGAGAATAGCTTGCAAGGGATGCAGTAAAACACTATGCAGAGGGAAAAGGAAGCACAACACAAATAAAGAACCACTACAGATTTTGCAAATCAGATGTCATAGCAGAACTTGTCCTTGATTGCCATTTCTTTTCTTCTGACAGATGTATTTCATGGCCATGGCATGATCAAATGTGACTTGGAAACTTCTTATTTTATACTGTTTCAGCTCTCAGATATCCTGTTTTCTTTTCTACAGTGTTTATTTTTTGCTGGTCTGGTATTTCAAATTTGAATGTTTCCTGAAAATTCCCTTCTTCTAGTGTTACATCAGTAGTATACACTGTCTTGACACACATACATGTTTTATGCTTTAAAAACATATGCTACAGCAGAACATATTCTACCAGTATCTCACAAACAGAGTAGCACTGTCACAGCTAAGCTCTTCCTCACACTACCTTCTTCCTACTTTCTAATAGGCAGATTTATTAGATAAATTTTCTTTTCTGGGACACGACTCCACTGAAAAGGGACTTAAGTGCCCCTTAACACCCCTTAACACAAGGGGTTAAGTGCCCCTCAGCTGAGGAGGGCACTGAATTCAGGTTCTCCATATACAAGCATCATCACAAGCATAAGAGCAATAAGCAACACCACTTGCTATTTTTTGTAAAAGGAGATACGCATATTTCTCCTCTCACTCTGAACACACTTTCTGGATTGGCCAGGGGGGAATGCCTACACAGAGGTTTCCATCTCAAAAAACCATATGGGTAGGATGCATTAAGCTGCTTAGTGCTACTAAGTTGGGAAAGATTTAGAAGAGAATTGCCTGTACTAGTAGAAAGTCACTGGCAAAAGTTAAAGTGCCTACAGGTATTAAATGCCTACAAAACCACAAAACCTTGTGGTTTTGAGGACTGTGTCTGATATTTGAACTAGGTGCCTGCATCCATCCTAAATCCTCTGTGGATTTCAGTATATACATTTAAGTATTACTGGTCATGACTTCCTCTTTCTGCTGCCTCTAAATGCAATCAGGTGAAGATCCCTCTAGTCCCTTGACAGCGTGCAACATCCCACTTATAGAACAATGGCATACCCATTTTGTTAGAAAATCATAATTTTATGTTAAAAAAAAGTTATTTCTACTATATGTTGAGATGTCCAGAAGCTGTCCTTACAAAAGTGTAGGTTTTCTTTGTGCATTTTACAGCTAAATTTTTAAGAAGCAGTTTTACTTTCTTTCCTGTTTTGATTAAATGGCCTATAACAGACATATGACAGATTTTCCTCCCTCTGTAGCTTTGTTATTTCACAGAGGCATCAAATTTTCCAGTTCTTAGTTATTAGTAATTTTAAAAGTGATAACAGTCTCCTTATAAGTCAGTTCCCCTTCTCACTTTTTCTTTATTCTCCTTGACTCTTTTTTTTTAATACTGTGACCTTCCTACACAGGTTAAAATTGGGTTTTAATATTTTAATAATATTATAATCATCATTTTCCCTCAAATCACTAACAAAAGCTGAAGTTAGTTTAGCTTTGGATGGGTAGGACATAAACTGTAAATGCAAAAAGAGAGTGCCTTATGTGGGAGAACAAGCAGGCTGGTTTTGAGAGATTATTAAAATGGATATTGTCTTATTTACGAAGACTTCCGTCATAATCCCCCATAGCCTCTACAGACACTGCATTTTCATATTGGGAGGTGAAAGAGGTGAGGCAGAAAAAAGCTTTTCTTATCTCTCTGTAGACTGCTGTTTTATTGAGAAAAAGCTGGTATTGGTTAAAAATAGCAGACATACTGCATTTCCTCAGGTGTAAGTGAAAACATGGTTTTGGTCCAGTAAATGCCTCAGCACTGAAAATTCGAACATTTGAGTGTAATTAATGAATAAAAGGACAATCAAATCACTATGATGAAGAAATCAGGACATTCTGCACAAATGTAGTTCTCTAAGAAAACCACTGATTTAGTTCATCTCATTTGGGCTTTGGAGAACATGGAAGAAATATTTTTAGGCTCATTAAACCCAAAAGATAAGGTTACTAATACCAGATAGTGTTTTTATTAAAGCAGGAATCAGTTTTAAATACATTCTTCTCATGTATCAGGAACTTCAATGCACCTTTACTGCCCTGATAAATATTAAATTGGGGCCATCAGAACCTGGCATAATCCTCTGAAATTCGGAAAGCTAACTGATAATGAAGTGAAAAAGAAAAATCACACAGTACCATCTGCTATGATCTTTGCTTAATATGGCAGATTACATTTTATGACCAGAAAAAGCTCTCCAAAATTTAAAATGTGACCTTCCAGTAATGCAGGCTTGTGTGAAAATAATGAATAGAAATAAGATGCTGCAGAGAAAGAAACTCCAAAATTAGATGCAAAGAAATAAAAAAGAAAAAGAAATAATGTGATACAATAAGAGGTGCCAGCATACAGTTTACAGTAACTGTCTACTTATCCTTTTAAATATATAAGATAAGTGGGTACAAAATAAATGAAATATCTGGATAATTGCTACCTGTGATGCAATAGATGCTTACACACTAAACATCATACCTCGAAAAAACAATTACGATGCTTTTTCTCGGGTATTAGGAGAAAAATATACAAAGACCGATTCCTTCATTGCTAAGATTTATCCAGACCTCCATCATAACAATTTTCTAATTACCTTTCATTTCTGAATGTGAGGAAAAAAGTTTTTGAAGAAAAAGCAGGTACCCCCCATCTTCCTTATGTTGCTAGTATCAAAAGAAATTGTGTATAAATCTGACAAAAATATTTCAGAATTCTTCTGTAACCCTCAAGAAGGGTCAGTGGATGATAACTGCAATCAATCAGTCAGTGTAAACCCTGCAGTGCCTACACACTGGATTTCAGTACAGTGCTGTCAGAAAGTCAGTGCTAACTTTGTGCAACTTTTCCACTAGGGACTCTCTCTAATCAACAGTGAGCCAAATACCAGCTTTTCAAATTTGTTCCCTTACATGAAAGCTCTCTGTGAGTTTATTTTTTAGAGGAGAATTGTCCATCACTTTCAGGAAAATATGCTTAACTTCTGCATTTTAAATTGGACATTGAAATTTAAGTTGGCATTTCCCTTTAAAAGTTCTCACATTTCCCTTGTCCACTGTATGTTAACTTCAAACTGGTAAGCATTTCCAAAATTTTTTGCGATATCTGTATAACCAAATTCAGTGGGAGACAACAGAGAGTGTGGACTTGAAAAGAGCACTGAAATGAGGAGGAAGATTTACAGGCGAGATAAAGGAGAAAAAAAGAGTCCTTAATGTATGGTTATGTGGAAGCTCTCATACTAATTTCATCTGTGCTCTGAGCCAGTGGGGCACAAGCCACTTCTGATTTGAATCATGCAGCTGCATTAGTAAAGGCAGATACGACGCTAGTAAGTCCACCTGAAAAACAAACTTTTCAGCATGGCCATTATTACATGCTTATATGTTCCTGTCACTGTGCAACTGGAGATTCAGGGAAATTGAACTGTTGAAAATCATACCTGTGGGATGAGAAATGGCTTTTGGCAGAGCAGACCAATCTGACCATCAGTTACAGCTGAACAAAAAGATCTCATTATAGAAATAAAGCTGGTGACTATCTGGCTTCTATCTGGCTTGGCTAACACAATTCAGCTCTGGAGTCAGGAAAGCAGGTATTTGCAGATGAGAAAAAACTGCTTATACTGCAAAAAATATCAATGATGTTCAAGATGTCACCAGCACTGTCAATCCCTGAACAGACAGACAGACATTGTTCTTTTGAAAATGATTAGCTAAAAAAATGTAGGGATGTGTTTAATTTACAGCTAATATGCGTGATGCATTTATAAAAATATATGCACATTTAAATGTGCATGTGACTACTGAAAGCACAGAATACTAATATTGAAACAATTCTAAGTACAAATTTAGTATCTAACTAGCTGTCACTGGCCATCACACAAACTATCTAAGTTTTTTTTCAGAACAAATATAACTTTAAAACACTAAGGAAGCTTTATTTACTCATTGTATAGCTTTCCTAAAGGCTGTGCAAAATCATGTCCTTTTTATTCACACTGCAATTTTAAATGTTTTTACATACTTCTGATACAGCTGCACAAAGATCATGAAGTTGAATATACCTTTAAAGATTCTAATTATTTTCCCACATTCCTGTATACTTATCGTTACAATGTGTAAACAGTGTACATCAATGTTTTTCCCAAACATATAATGCCATGTCTTTAACTAGAATAATATTATCTGTGACACAACACTTGAAGAAAAGATCAAATACAAGTTATATCACAAAGTATATACCCATTTTAAAATACCTGATGTTTTAATAAGATTCATAAACAAGGTAATGCTGAACACAGTACTACATTTGAGAGCTCAAATTTTGACCTGCCTTAAAATATACTCCCCTACAAAATTAAAAAAAAATGAAACTGCAACTGTTACAGCTGGAATTATGTTCAACTTGCTTTACTGGGGAAAAACAAACGCCCCAAACATAAATCCAAATTAAACTAACTGACTTTTAACTAATTTTTCAAGCAAACTTTGAATCAGCCTTTAAGTAATTGAATGAGTTAATATTATTTAGAGTTTGAATATTGGTATGATTTCTTTGAGACAGTTGTTAAAAAGCAACTTGTGATTTCTGTAATTTCAAATAATTCTTTTAACATAGCTATAGTTGTAACTAAACTATCATAGTCTTCTCATCAAATAAGTTTTAAAACCTTAAAACCTTAATTTTAATTAAGGATACTTTTAGCTTAGGATATTTACAAGTTATTTATAGACAAAATAGCCAGATACATACAGGTGGGGATATTTTTGATTGTCTCAGACAATGAGAATATAATAGAAACAGTTTTAGGAGGAACAATTTTAATTTACACACACTAGTGTACAAACTAGTAAACGGCATGGCAATATAGAAGTATGAGGTGTTTTTAGGTTTGGTAAAATATTATATATAGTGCACCAATACATGTTCTAACTCAAATTTCTAGCCCCCATCAGTCACCACCACTAAACCTGCACAGTGGAGATCAGAATTTGTGCTTTCATATATGTCAGTAGAAATTAATATTATTTTCTAATTTTATTTGAGCATTTTATTTTAGATGTTTTGTTCATTCCGTATTCTAGATTCACGGACAAAAAAGTTTGCCACACAAAGATCCCTATATTACTTTCAGTTTCTAAAACATACTGTGACTTTAAAAATGGACTAACTTCCTGTAATGCTTACTTTAGCAGTAAAGACAGCAGAGACTGAGTATTGCAGAAGCCAAACACTGAATGAAAGGTCTTCAAGAAAAGGCAAAGGCGAAGTTAGGATCGCAGCTCCCATTAGGAGTTAATGAAATAGGTTACCAGGAGAATTATCAGGATTGCTTTCTTGGCAATTGCAAAAAAACATTTGCTGGTCCTATTTGCAGATGAATGCCTGCTGGCAGGAAATGTATTGGTTATTTTTTGACATTTTTTCTTCTCAGATGCAGTTGCACAGAGCAGATTGACAGGTCAGAACTAGGCCACATATTGCTTTCTTTCAAAGGAGGAGAGAGTGTGTATGCGTGCCTGTGCAAGACAGAAATTTTCTGGGAGGAGTTAAATACTAATCCAGTATAATGAAAAAAATTACTGAGTATTATTTCTTCATTATGGTACAGTACTATCACCTTTCATTCTCTGGAATTGTTTCCTCTGCAAAAAGCCCAAGTAGGCTATATGTCTCATCGGGTCACTGCAGAGAATTTTAATAATCTTCTAACAGCACTCAGAATTTAGCCTTGCCTTCTCTGTAATGTTTTGGGGGTCACTTTTACCTCTATTTTTATTTCCTTCCACTTGGAACACGGAGAAACTGATTTCATTTCAAGAAGGTGCTAATTAAAACATAGCTATTTATTGAAGTTGGAAAACTTTGCACCCAGAAACTAGACCCCATGAAGCCACTTTTTGAACATCTTTGTCACTGGCCCATGTGAACAGAAGGCCTAACATCAACAGCCATTACAAGGAAAAAAAAAAAATGAAAAAGTGTAAAGCTGTAGTATTTACTATTTTCTAGCACTTTACTTGTGCTAGTTCTCATTGACGGCATGCCTTTGGACACACGGACAAATAAATCTTGAACTTCATATTGCTGTAGTAAAGATACGCTGTCACCACAGCCACAAAACAATATTGCATCATCTTTTATTCTTTAATAAAAAAAAGCTATGTGGCTCTATATGAAGAACCAAATGAAACAGCTGGTAGATACGAAACACAGTACATGGTCATTACTTTCTTAATATGAGCCATGAACAACAGTAGGAAGGAAAAAATACTTTCCTAAACTTTTGGCATTCTTATAGTCCAATTAAACTAAAACACTACTATGAAAACCAAAGAAAAATAAACTTCTGGGAGGATGTAAAACAAACAAAAAAAAACCTTTTATCAATTGAAACTAGAACTGGGACTACAGTTCTGTGCAAGCTGTGACTTTATAATGTATTAAACATATCATGCTAGCAGAAAACATTAATTAGAGCTGAACAAAAAGATAACAATGAATAATTTAGTCAATGAACTTAGCATCTTCTTCAGCTTGCAGCGTGACTGTGAAAACATAATGATTTCTTCTGTTATATTTTAGCATTTAAAAATTCTGAACAATTAAAATTATTCTCTGTAAGGCAACTGTTAAAAATTATTATACTTCACATTGAAAGAAAAAACTTTTCTTACAAATAATATGGCACCTTGAATAGGTGAACCACACAACATAGCAGGTTTTGCAAACAGGTGCGTTGAACAGAGGTAAGAATGCTGGAAAATTCTCCCTAAATTCATAAGGTCTTTACGTCTGCATGATAACAGTCTTGAAAATCTACGAATTCTTGAAGTCATTGGGCAGGGAAGCAAAGTATCAGGAAAACTTCAGACTGTCTGTTCTCTGCCCGTAAAGCAAAATGGTGACACTGAGCTTGTGTAATACAACTAGAATTTATTTGCAATATCTAGAAAGTAAGCAGCAGGTACGTCACATAATATAAAGTTTACAATTATGAACATTCTTATGAGTTACTAAAGTTTGATTCTCTTGTTTTTTCACGGTGTGAGAAAATTAGTATAGGATTGTGACACTGAAGAAATAAGTTAATTTAATTCATAAATTCAGAAGAGAGACAATGTAAATAATCTATTCTACGGTGACCATATGAATTATTTTCACATTAATAAAAATTTTAAAAAAGCACCCCAACCCTTAATGTCTTGCAAATTTCTCATTTGAGTTATCTTTTAACCAGAGTGATTATGACTCATTTTACAATTTCAAAGTTTAGTCAGTTAGAAGGGGCCCAGCTAAAAAGTAAAATTACAAAACAGAGAATTGGTTCTGTTTTACCTCAAACTAGGACATACGTACCAGATGATACATACAATAACTTAAAAGGATTATAAACAAATAAGTACAAAACAATAAGCAAGAATAATTAGACTAATATGCTCAATTTTTTTACTGAGCTTATTAAACCCCAAATATTACAGTGATCAAATTGCCACCTAAATTAATATTAAATTAATGACAACAATGAAATCAATAAAAAATATTCAAAATAAAATCCCACAAAACCAATATAAGAAAGAATGAATGTTCTGGGAGAACTTAAGGAATAACCTATTTCTTCTCATTCTAAAGCTGGTATTTGCATCATTACTGAAAACTTTTAAGACCACTGTAAAGTTCCAAACTTTGATTCATCAGTAGCATTCTGAGATTGTGAGCATAAAAGAGGTAATATTGTTAAGCTGTAATCAAAAGATGAGAGATTTAATTTTTCATAGAGAATTCCTGCCCGAATGCACCCTGTCTTATACAGCAGAACAAAATGATGGATATAATGCTGTGACAGCAACTATGTAAAGGTTTCAGTCAAAATTTTACTGTATTTTATTAATTTTTTGTAACCTTATTTCTAAACATTGTAATTGCTGCTTACCATTCACATTCATAGAACATTTAATGCAGCACTTTTGCTCAAATCTTGCCTGGATAGTAAGCTACAGAGGCTGCTACAAAACCAAAAAACAACCACATGGGGCAGAATTTTTCTACTGGTTTTAGCTGGGATGGAGTTAATTTTCTTCATAGCAGCTGGTGTGGTGCTGTGGACCGGAACAATGTTGATAACACACCAATGTTTTAGCTATTGCTGACTGGTGTTTGCACAGTGACAAGGCTTTCTGTTTCTCACACTGCCTCTGGGTGGGGACACATCCAGGATAGGTGACCCCAACTGACCAAAGGGATATTCCATACTGTATGGTATCTTGCTGAGCAATAAAAGCTGGGGAAAAGAAGGAGGAATGGGGGACATTCATGGTTATGACATTTGTCTTCTCAAGTAACTGTTATGTATGATGAAGCCATGTTTTCCAGGAAAGTGGCTGGACATTATCCTGCTGATGGCAAGTAGTGAATTAATTCCTTGTTTTGCTTTGCTCGTGAGTGCAGCTTTGCTTTACCTAATAAACTGTCTTTATCTCTACTGACAAATTTTACTGACGGTTTTACACTTCTGATTCTCTTCCTCATCCCACTCTGAGCAAGCAGCTGTGTGATGCTTAACTCCCTACTAGCGTTAGCCCAGAACACCTTTATACACAGCTTGCCTGTCTGTCAAAATGTGTGGTGAGCAGTTTAAGAGCTGCTGCATGGGCTCACTACCAAACTGCAAGTGAAGTTTAAGACTGATAATGCCAACTGCTGTAAGCATAGAGAGAAATTTCTCTCTCAGGCAGCACACGGTTTGTTTAGAGGGCTGCAAGCCATGAGGTGGTGCATGGCAGTGAACATTCACATTTTACTCAACAAAAATATTCTAGGTTTAGGTAAGTTGTCAAATTCAACAACATACCAGAAAATAATGAAATACAGGAATAAAAGTGATAATTAAAACTTCTCTTCCTTCAGTCTCACTGGTGTTTCATTAGCTCCCCCTCAACTCCTTTACATACCAAATGCCTTTCAACACAGTCTTAGCACAATGGCGACAATTAAAACATTCACAGTTGAAACTTTTGAACACAATATATTTCAACTCACAGTAGTGCGCTAATTAATTTAATGACTTAGAGAGCTTTTTTTCCATTAAACTATTTAAAGGTTGTCCCCACGTGAGAAACACATAAAACAGAGAAACACTGGAATTCACTCCAAATGTACATTCACTCCAAATGTACAAATTGGAATTTGTATATTTCTGGAGATCTGTAACCATGAATCTTGTCAATTACCTGGAATTCAATTCTGGAGTGTGAGACTCTGGTGAGTCTTTCATGCATGTGTAAAATTCCCATCTTCTGCAGACTAGACAACTCATCGCCTTTTTCACCTTTTATTTCAGAACGATTTAGGTGCTCTCGATAATGCAAGCATGAGTGTCCTAGTTTGAGGCAAAACAGAACCAATTTTCTGTTCAGTACTTTTACTTACAAGTCTGCTTTATGGTATCAATTGCTTTGTCCTTGCAATCGCATTTGTGGCTTTAGAAATATTGAATAGAATGAAAATATTTTGATTAAGGTAACCCAGTTTGTCTCACAGTGGACAAGTATTGGCCATAAATAAAAGAGGAATAAAGCTTCATGACAACAATTATTTTTTTACCACAGTTACATGATTTTCCAATGCTGAAAACAATGTGCATGGGCTTTTTGTAAAGAACTTGTCTCATCTTCCCTGCTGATATAATTGACGTAAGAATCACATGTATTACAAATACTTCATGACTTACCAGTGCTTTTCACTTATGCATCCTTTTCTTGTCATTTGCTTAAACTGCTTTTAGTATTTCTCATGGTAACATAAGCCATTTTCCAACAAACAACAGAGAAGATAAAGGAAACTTTAACATCTAATGTTTTCTGACTCTCACAGGGAGCTCTCATTTTCATACTATATGAAGAGATTCTACTCACAGTTAAGCAATTGCAGTGCTGTAGGCATAACTCACATTTTACTGCACAAAGAGGATTAACAAACAACATAAAAGAAACCTCCACCCAGATTTCTTTAGGTGTTCTATTTTACACGATTGGATTATTAATGATTTCTTTATTTAACAAAGTGTAAGAAAAATCCTGTCAGCAGAAATTGCATCCTAGATATTTGTTCACTGCCTCTAAATTTGTACAACCAGCTGAAGCAAAGTAGGCAGTAACTCACTTTGTAAAGTACATGAACATTCTCAGAAATAAAGCCATCAATAACGCTGACAAGATTCAGAAATATAACTAATTACCACTGCAGGAAGAGAAAGGTTTTTTTATAATAGAACTTCCATTTTGAATCCAAAGACCTGGACAAAGACCGTGAGATAGATACTGTTCATCCTCACTGATATACCTGCTTAAAAAAGATTAAAAGGTGGATATTCTACTCAAACCTAAAGTGGTACGGGTTACATGACATCCAAGAAAACTTCAGAAAGCTGTTTTTCAGTATCAATGAATTACCTGATAGAAAGATAGTGAAAACTTAGAAAGAATAAGCAACTTCAAAAGAGTTTGAAGATGGAACAAGGTGGGATATTTTTAAAATTCTAGCCTTTGTTGCAAAATACTAATTTGAATGTTATGGCACATAACTTTTTTCCAAGCTATTTACTATGACTTTTATTGATGTTGTAAATGCTTTTTTCAAAATGTATTTATACATGTGTGTTTACACCGACATTGTTTATTTGAGATACATGTCTTAGCTTCACTTTTTGTGCACGTGATTCCTGGATTTTTAAAAGTTACAAGACTCTAATTTATTTGTATATTGGCAGATTCTAAAAATCCTGGCAAAAATGTTTCTGAAATTCCTAAGTGATATATATTATAAATATGGCATATATCTCAAAAATATTTGATGAAATTATTTCCATTGGAATATCTTACAGTCTCGACACCAAAAACCAAAGGGTGAAAGAAGTGTTACAAACAATACGTTCTGCTCAAAGTCTTGACAGTGTAAAACCTGACATATGTCAGTTTCTTCCCAGAAAAGACTACACAGAAATACAATAGGTGAATAGCATAAGGAACTAAAGGAAGATCACACAGCTCTAAATATCTCAAAAGCTTCAGCCTGGAAGATGACAGTCTTTTAAAATGGTTTGTTTCTGGATTTATTCTTAATTCTTCAAGTCTGAAGTTATTTTTAAAGCATCTTCACTGTAATTTTATACTTCATATTTTGAAAAATAAAAAGAATTTATAAATTATGTTCTTATGGAAAGGTGAAAAAAGCAGTGTATCACATTTTCAAATATCTCCACATAACATAATTGTACAAAGTGCTGTCTAACTTTATTCCACATGAACCAACACAATGCTTTATTTGCCCAGTCATAAAAATCTGAACTGTATCTCTCTTTCATGAATATTTACGTTATTGGATATGAATGGTAATTCAGAACATGGTGGACCCAATGCAGTAAGTTTATCCCTTGCTAATAGTTCTCTAGAAATTCGATTACTGCTGAGCCAGAGATTTACCCTGAGAATTTAGTAAGTTTTACTTGAATAGTGGGCTATACAGTCAAATCTACAGTTTTACTTTTTTCAATTTGCTTTTAATGTTCTCAATTTTTTTCTTTACTTACTGAAACTTCATCTTGTTTCAAACAAATATTTTTGGTTATTTTTAGCTTTAAATATTGAACTTAAATAAATTCTGTGTTAGGAATTTGCAGTTTAAAGAAATAGTGTCATATCCGAAAAAAATAAAGTTTTCTTTTATTAATGAAAGAGAAAATTTGAAGTACACAATTGTTTTTAGTCAGTGATTTTATTGTGAATATGAATATTTGTATTCCAGATCAAAGGTTGGTTTTAAATATCTCAATTCTTAGTATTTTCAGTAGTCCGATCTCCTGAGAAAATAAAGATACTATGAAAATACATAAAGTTTGCTCAGATAAACCAGCCCCCTTCTGTAAAATTAATTGTCTCTGAGGAGAAAGAAAAAAACCACTATTTCTGTTCCCAAATGTTATACCTTATCTAACAGCTTATCTCCTATTATTCTCCAGGTAAAATTCATGATATCCTACTACTTCTTCTTAAAGAACAATGATTATATTCCAGCTCCTAATCCTCTTTTCCACTGCTGGAAATCTTCTCAAGTCTCCTAGTGAGCTCTAGTCTGCTCAGCTTGCCACTTTGGCAGGAGTGGAAGCAGTAGCGGTGGTAGCATCAACTGGAGGAGTAGTTTAGGCTTGTTTATATCCCAGTTAGCAATAACACCACATACCAGTTCTGCTATATGTGCTACAGTATTTTCCCTCATTCATGTAAAATAGAAAGCTTGTATCACATTAGGTTACATTCCATTTCATTTTCTACTGTAAAACTTTCTGTTTCATAGATAACACTCTGTTCAGATGATGGTTTTATTCGGAATGAACATATTAGTTGGACAGAACAGCACAATATAATGGTATTTTTTTAAGAAACCTCGGACATGTGCTTTAAGATGTAAGTTATATTGGAGTATATCACAATACACCGTATATAGGTATGTATTTTATACAGAATCCCTGTATGAAATTGAATGTCCATTGAATGAAAGAAGGCTGAGGTAGTCCACAGTTTCCTGCCTGCTGAAGGAGTACCTTGGGGGGCAAGAGCAGAATGACTTTATAACTTACGTGATGTCTACTCTCGCCTTACATTATTGTCGCATTGCATCAATGTCTACAAAACTGAAAAGAGGAAAATGCTTTCAAGCTTGTAACTATCATAAAAATAATCCACTGATTTGTAAGGACAGATAACTAAATATTGTCATACCAGAAATTAGCAGTATGAGACTTTTGTTCTTATTCTCTTAGTTCCTTTGTTAATATCCGTTGGATTTTTTTCTCACTCTTACAGAGTCCAATTAATTGATATCTGCTGAAATAATGGGAAAATACACATTATATGTCTTACACACACATGTTATAAATACTCCAAGTCTGTGTGGAGTTTAATAAAGGTTTATTAGATAAGGAAGCAAAAGCAGCGCTGGGCGGCCGGGGAGTCGCAGCTCCACCGAGGCTCGCAAATTACCAACCCCTAACGTTTCCCTTTTATAGGTTATCTTATCTTTCCGCGTAGTGACCAACTCTTCCAAGCAGCAATACAAAGCAAATTTCGAGCTTACACATAATTGTATTGGTTACATTTTACAACTTGTACTAGATACAGGACGCGCCTCGGCCTCATGCTGGATCGCACAAGGCCTCCGGTCTCCATGGCAATTTGGCCCTTGCAGCTCCGGTAGATTAGTTACATCAACCTTATTGGTCGAGACGTGTAGGCATTCCTGCATGACAGTATCTTCTTTGTCCTTTCAATTGTGAGGGCGGTAAACTTAACAATGTTACAAAGCCCATCTTTTAAATACTATCAGCAAATTCCTTCATATACTTATTACACACATATTATCATTACACTACATATGAGGTACCAAATATACAGTATAAGTGCAGAATCATCCATCAAATGAAGATATGATTTCCTTTTTTCTGAACATCATTACAGCAGATACTTTTCTGTAGAAATATCATATATTGTTATGCATTAAGGGATGTACAAGTGACCATCATCATCTCTGGGGCCTGGGGATTCCTCTGCCCGGACACTGGAGCCATCCCAACGCACCCAAACACCTGGAGGCCTCCGTCCCAGGCAGACAAATGTGGCTGCTGCTTTCCTGTTTGCAGGTTTGATCAGCAGCGGGGCTGAGTATGTATCCCAGAGACACACGTTCAAACACACCACATTGGGTAGAGATGTCATGGCGCAGGTGCAGCATTAGGGTAGGCCCCTGTGGCGCCGGGCCGGGGCTGCCCCGTGCCGGACACAGCCGGTTCCAGCCGGCTCCAACGGCCCCAGCGCAGGGCACAGCTGAGCCCCTCAGCCACGGGCGGGCGCCGCGGGGAAAGCCTATGTCAGAAAGGGCAAAACGCTGCCCGGCAGCCAGGGCTGAGGGAAACCGGGTGAGAAACAGCCCTGCGAGCCCCGAGGGGAGAGCGGCAGGAGGGGAGGAGGGGCTCCGGGCGCCCCCGCAGAGATGCCCCTGCGGCCCCGGCAGAGCCCCCGCCGGGGCAGGGCTTTCCCTGCAGCCCCTGGGAAGGGCCCGGCCTGGAGCAGGGAAACGGGTGAGGAGGCGGGAGCGGCAGAGAGGAGCTGCCGTGGACTGACCACAGACCCACATTCTCCATTCCTCTGTGCTGCTTTGTGGGGGAGTCAGGAGTGAGGGACTGATGTTTCTCATTATCAAGCCTATTTTAATTGTCAGTAAGTTAAATTAATTTTCCCCAGGTCGAGTCTGTTTTGCCCATGATATGGTAATTGATAAGTGATCTCCCTGTCTTTATCTTGGCCCACAAGCTTTTTCATCTTACCTTCTCCCCCTGTCCTATTTAGAAGTGGGAATGAGAGAGTGGCTGGGTGGGCATTTGGCAGACAGCCAAGGTCAACCCACCACACACATACACAAGCACAGAAGAGGTGGACACAGCCAGTGACACAGACTGCCGCAGAGCAGGCACTGCCTTCAACCCCCCCTGCCTAGAAGACTCACTTGAAACACAAACAGAGACAGCAGAGTCCCCTCCTGCTCTTCAGCTGGCAGAAACAGAAGACCATTAGTGCAGGCACACGCATGGCACTAGGTTCACAAGCACACAAACACTCACAGATTGCCCAAGTACTGTTACGTCCCTCAGCTTGTGTGATACCCCTGCCTGGACCCCAGCCTCCACAGGATGTCCCCTACTCTCCGGATGGTCCAGCTTGGTGCTCGCTGCAGAGAGAGACATGCACTCACTCACTTGTCTCACAGGCACCTCATGCTTGTGGGTCCCACCAAATACCAGCACAGACCTTTGCCTGCCTGATACCCTGGCCCAAACCCAGGACTTCCTACTTGCTGTTTGGTCCAGCTTGAAGTTGGTTAGTGAACACACATGCACACCCCACGCACACCAGGACTGGGAAAGACACAGACACTCACCCCCCCGGCATCTGGCACCAGGCAAACAGGCTGTGACCTGCAGTCCCCCTCCAGCCACTAGTGCTGTGCCCCTCACTTGCCTCACTGACACTTGTCCCTCCCAGTAGCTGCTAAAAAACAGCCACAGGAACATACACTGTGACTGAAGGCAGAGACCTTTTCTTGTTCCTGTCACTGGTGCTGAGATTCCACTTGCTCCTGTAGCTGTCACCACAGGCCAGGGGCACCTATACCACCGGTCTGTCTCCAACTGCTGGCCCCAAATCCACTCACACTGGTCCCACCAGTAGCTGGCACCTAGTCATTGCAACACACACTCATGAGAGTGAGATTACACAGAGAGATAGGTAAGAAAGGATTTAATAAGAAATAGGACAGACTGCGGTGATCAGGTACAGGGCTCAGACAGGCAACTATACTGACTGACACCATTTTATACCCTACTGGCCCCTTTTACACCCCTTTCTGTGTATTCCCCATCTTTGTTCTTTGTCATAATCCTTCACTAAGTTTTGCATGGTCCCACAGATGTGCCTCAAATGTTGAAAATCCTCATGTTCCTCTTGCTTCCCCCTTCTTATCAGTTACAAAGTCCAGATGGCCCTCTCCAAACCTGCGTCTGGATTTTCTTAATGGCGTTATCGGTTTGTGACTGGAGACTTTTAGTCTTTGACAATGTCTCTTTTATCCTGTGTCTACCAGGCTTGTGTCTTGATGTGGTTTTGGTTATCACCTCCCTCTTTACTTATTATTACCTTTTGCACTGAAAAGGTCCTTGATTGGGTAACCTTAATGAAGAAGGTGGTCTCACCTTCCACTTAGCCTTACATCATGTTCTTCATCCTATGATCAAAATACTAAAAGTTGTATAGATTTATTTTTTCTTTCATTTTTTTAGAGCCTTGCTTTGCATTCTGTTCAGACATTGCTGTGAACATGACTTGTTACAGAAGGGTAGCTTGATAAATGACCCTTAAATATGATGTTTAATCAATATTCATACTTACATATCGATTGGAGAAGCCTTTTGAAGGGATTACACTCTCAAACGGTCTGCCAGCTGTTGACTGTGCATAGGTTAAGTAGATTTAGTCATATGTTTTTAAACACATGCGTACATATCTGTATGAACACCCACACCAAAATCTTTCAAGGCAATTCTATAGTAGAGGGCACGTTAACTTCAGAGGTGTGCTATTGGCACAAATTGGCAATGGATTGGCAACAAAAGGCAGAGAGCAGTTTGAAAGAGGTTAGCTGACATCCAGGAAGAATGACTGAGTAAAAAACCTTATTTTGACAAAAGTTGATTTCTTAAAATAAAGAAGAGGCCTAAATTTAGGTAAACAAGAATGAGTCCCAAAGATGGCCACCTGAACACCTAAAATTCTAAGAGCTTGAAATACCTCAAAACAGAGGCATGAATAGGCTGATCTAGGCCAATTTCTAATACATGAAAATGTAAGTGTTATACAGTGCTGAGGGCTTATCTTAATAGAGAGAACTTTTCAAAATTCTATACAGAACTTTTGACAACATAACACCTTTAAAGAGGTTCTGGATATATTCTAAAAAAAAAAAAAAAAAAAAAAAGACATTAATTCTGTTAACTTTAGAATATTTGCAAATGCAAGAAGTGTACCAAAATTTGACATTCTATTGGTGTGTCTTCACGATTCAGTAAGTCATTTATTTTACTTAATATCATTAGGAAAAAGTTTAGGGATTTTTGTTTGTTTGTTTTATTTTTTATTTTTATTAATTTCCATGAAATTCTGTCTGAGAAGCATACTTACAAATCACAAGAAAACAGACCTGTTCTGAAATAAAATTTGAGTGACTACAGATTTTAGTAAAGTATCTTTGGATTTTTAGATGGCAGATTCTGCAAACATATAAAAAATAACTAGCCTCTGGTAAAAAAGACAGTTTACCATTCTAAAGCAAATAACTTTGGAATTTGATTTTAACAATTTTTTCAAATTCTTAAACCAGAACATTTACTGTAGCAGATTCATTTGCAGCAGTACTTTCTGGCAACTCAGCAAAAACTAGCTAATCCAAAGTATTTCAAATAATTTTCTGTCTTCTCTATAAATTTTACAAACACCAAGTTCAGACTGAATGAAATTCCCAAAGACAAATTGCCAAACACTGCAAACTACAGGTCAAATTTAGATTTCATTTTCACCAGGGTAATGACACAATAGCATTACTGATTTAAAAATAAATAAATCCAAATATTCTAAAACAGTCTTTGTTTTATATTCTGTGCACCTTGGGAATCTCATCATTTGCCATACATTTCTTTGTATCTTTGGTTAGATACCTGGTTGGCAAAGAAGACAGAATTTATGGGACATTTTCTATTCTGTCACAAAGTTGTTTTTTAAAAGGAGTCTCAAGAAGGTAAATCTGAAGTGTATTTTTTATAAAGAAAGAACTTTAATTACAAAAGACTAGTAATAAGAAACTTCTGTCACCACAGATGAAAAGTAACACAGGAATATTTCATAGAGAAATATTATTTTTTGCTTTGTGTATCATTCATGAAAGAATAAATGAGAACAAGAGTCCTGAGCAGAGGACCTTGCAAGCCCTCTTGCAAGTGGAAGCAAGAGGCTGATAATTGTGAGTGAAACCACAAATCCAGGCAAGGAGCCTGAAGGGGAGCCATCAGTGAAAATGTAAGGTGTACAAAATTCTTTACAGCTTGCTTTAGGTTTCAGCAAGATGAAAAAAAAAAAAAAAATCCTAGAGCTTTCTTATGTAAAAATCCAAATCAAGTTATGGAAATGGTCAAATGGAATTGTAAAATACGTTCTCTTTCCTTGGTGCATCCATGAAGAGAGTAAAAAGCACAAGCCTAGGTACAAACCTAATATACACAAAAATGCACACTGACAGGTGCCTATTAAATGCAGAAGAACACTGACTTTTTTTTTCCCAGGACAACTGACTAAAAAATTATTTTTGTTTCTTAAATAGGCAACTGAGCAGAAGAAAGAAAAATAACAACTGCAATGCAGTTTTATCAAAGAATGACAGATTACCAAATTGGAATATAGCATTTAAATTTGTAAAATTAATTACAACATTATCTGTTTTTCCAAGTGGTCACAAGGCAATATGTAGATTGATAGTGACTAGAAATACATATTAAATATGATTACTTTTATTTAACAATGTTCAACAGCTTTTCTGATCAATAACACTGCTTTGAAAGTACTGCCAAAAATGCTGTGCAATTCAGAATGAGATTTTGTTCCATTAATGCAATTTAGTAGCAACATTAAATTTCCTAGTAAACCTCATTGCAGGCATCCAACCTATGCTTTTGCTTCAAGGAAGAAATCATACCTTTCCATATTTTAGGTTGCAGATATTTTTTTTTCAGTTTAGGATAGTGGCATATATCAACAAGAATAGCATGAATGGCTTGAATTGTTTGACCTCTTGTTAACCTCAACATCAGGGCTTCAAGGTCAACTTCATTTGCCACATACTTATATAAGTTTCTATTAAAAATTTAAATAGACTAGAAGAATTCACCCCTTACCTGCTAGGATGCAGTTTGAGTTAGAGTCAGATATTCTGGTTTCTCTGAAGTTGCAAACACCTTTTATTAGTAGGATGGAAAACACCTCTCAAAAATTTGGCTGTTGTAAAGGAGAAGCCTCACGGGGGACTGAGCCAGGAATCAGTCTGGCAAGTGTCAGAGTATAAATGAAGTCTTTTTCTTCATTTTTAGATTTTTAGATTGTTGTTTAAATGGCCTACAATAATTTTAAAGGCATACATTAGCATTTATATAGCAACTTCTAAGAGGATCTCAAAAAATCTGGTGGAAGGTTCCAGTAACACCTCTGGAAGGAATTATTACTTCCTGACTTCAGGTAAGCTTGCAAAGAAGGATAACTAACGTAAAGAGACTAGATATTCTCTTGATTCTCTTTTTTTCTTATTCCACTCAAGAAATGCTATCAGAATTCAGATTCACAAATCATATCTGAAATCACCATTTTTTCCTTTTCCTCTGACTATAACTAAATAGCCTCCAGAGCTCTGTAATGCTAGATGTTAATTATGTGCTGCAATGCAGTACATACTCTGAAAAGCAACATCGCCTTTGTCATTTGTGACTGATTACACAATTCTGCCTGTGTTTGAAAGAAGTTATTTCCTGGAATTTGCTTTGCAATTCGGTTCATGTGTCTGCTCATTAGTCTCCTTCAAGCTGCTTCATTTTGCATACTTTATCACACAGACCACAGAAATGAAACTCTAGGAAAAATGCTCACTGAATGTGAACTCACTTGGTGAACCCTGCAGTACTCCCATCCAGTGCAATACTCTCTGTCCTGCAACAAGTTTTTCCTAGGCAGCAGCTGCTCTGAAGCAGTGAGTACTGTATGCTGTGTCACGTTCTATGAGCATCACATACCTCTTTTTAACCTCAGAATGAATTGGGTTTTTTGTCATTCCTTCAACAGACATCAGTCTACCAGCACTACACCTCAATGTACACCGCTGCTTCGAGCACTTGCAGTGAGTTTAGCAAGATAATTTTTCAAGCATAGCTATCAAAGGTAACTGATACTCTGTCCATAAGTAACTGTGCATGTGGTTTACCTCTGCGCTGAGTCTCCAGCTCTTGTGCATTAATCGTTTCAAGTCTAGTGATTGTTTTATACCTGTTTACTCTTTCGGGCTTATCTTTGCAAGAAAAACCCAGAGGCATTATTTGAACTGAAAGGTTAGTTTTCCCACCATGAAACCCAATGATGAGCTCTTTGAGATTACATACACCATACCAAACTACCACTCTTTGTACCTCATTAGTATAACGAGCTGAAGCTAAACAGCTGCCAGGCGCTGACAGATGATGAAGTTAGAGGACCAAGGTGGGATTACTTGCACTAACAGAAGCACTAAAAAATTTAGTTCAGGATTTTTGCTAAGAAAACAGCAGATACACAATTCAGGAATACAATTCAGAGAAATAATTCCATGCTAACATAGAGACCTCTTCACAAGATAGGATGAGTTGCTCTCTCTAGAAATATTGTTTTCACTCCATTACAGGAAAGGTAGTGGTGGCAGCTCAGGGTAGGTTGTAGACACTTAATTTAAGGAAAATGAATCTACTTATGAAACCAAGGTCTAAAACTAGTCTTATAGGGCTAAAACTAGTCTCATAAGTGGAGTTCTTCTCTTGGGGACTGGACAGCAAGCTTCTTGACTAATGATCAAAATCTTCAATTACCTCTATTTTGAAGGCTAGATTTAAACCACTCACTGTTGCTCAAAATGTTTTCTTCCACCTACTCCTCTTTGAATAATTAATATGTTTAAAACAAAGAAAACTAAACAGAAAGGTTTGACTTCTTACACAAATGCAGCTGTAACCTTAGCAACTACAGTTAACAATTTAGCAATATCTCACGCTACCTGTTTACTCAAAAATACATTCTACTTTGCAACGGTGACTTCTAGATTCTTTCTGTTTTGTAAGGTATTTGGTTTGTTTGTTCTGAGGATTAATTATAAATGCCACCCCTAATACAGAAGACAAATATTGTATCTATTTGCAGTATTATTATCTACTTAGCTATGTTATCAACTTCACCTATTTTAATAAAGTTCTCCGTGGCTCCTGGGAGATAAATTCTCATACTAATATTTTATACAAATAAACGAGGTACCAAAAAAATATGGATGGTTAGTGTTTACTGTTAGGGCACAAGCTACTCAGCAGCAGAATTTCTGCAAAGTTTGAAGCAACATTCAATACTTGTGATCAAATCTTGACATTGAACAAAAAACTCAGGGTGCTTTCTCATTCTCTTTCCACTGATGGGTTTACTGTGTGGTCCACAGCAACAAGCAGCTGAAACCAAACTTCACAGTTATTCTAAGCAGACTTATTCCTAATTAAGCGTGAACTGAACATGAACTCATCATTGGCCTGCAGTCTACAATTGTGAAAGAAATTGTGAAAGAAAAAATGTCTTCTTTATATCTATTCTAAATCTACCCTCTTTTAGTTTAAAAGCATTACCCCTTGTCCTATCACAACAGGCCCTGCTAAAAAGTTTCCCCATCTTTCTTATAAGCCCCCCTTAAGTACTGAAAGGCTGCAAAAAGTCTCCCTGGAGCCTTCTCTTCTCCAGGCTGAACAACTCCAACTCTCTCAGCCTTTCTTCATAGGAAAGGTGTTCCATCCCTCTGATCATTTCTGTGTCCCTCCTCTGGACCTGCTCCAACAGGTCCATGTCTTTCCTGTGCTGAGGGCTCCAGAACTGGACACAGTACTACAGGTGGTGTCTCACTGGAGCAAAGTAGAGGGGCAGAATCACGTCCTTTGACCTGTTGGCCACACTTCTTTTCATGCAGCCCAGGATACAGTTGACTTTCTGGGCCATGAGCAAACATTGCTGGCTCACGTCCAGATTTTCATCCACAAGTAACCCCAAATCCTTCTCAGCAGGACTGGTCTCAATCCCTTCATCCCCCAGCCTGTATTGATACGAGGGGTTGCTCTGACCCAGGTGCAGGACCCTGCACTTGGCCTTGTTGAACTTCATGAGGTTCACATGTGTCCACTTCTCAAGCTTGTCAAGGTCCCCCTGGATGGCATCCCATCCCTCAGGCATGTCAACTGCACCACTCAGCTTGATATCATCTGCAAAACTTGCTGAGGGCACACTCGATCCCACTGTCTGTGTCATTGATGAAGATATGCCATACTCGACATGTGTCTGCCAAAGCTCTCAGGTCCCTTCCCACAGACCTGCTCCCAGACAGGCAGCCACCAACCTGTGTCCCTGCACTGGTGCCCCACAGGGGCAGCACTTTGCATTTGTCACCTGCAAGCTTGATAAGTGTGCCCTCTCTGACATCCTCCAAGTCATTGATAAAGTCATTAAACAGAACAGATCATTGTTGTCCTCCACTTGTCACAAGCATAAGTTGAGTGCCACCCTATTTATCACTACCCTCTGAGGTAAATCATCTATGCAGTCTTTTACCCCTTTTACTGCCTTGCTATCCAGACTATACAGTGGAAATTTAGATTAAAAAATAAAATAAAATAGTGGGACCTGGTGTTGAAAGCCCAGTTAAAGTAAAGGTGAATGATACTCACTGCTCTTCCCTCACCCACATACCTGCATACTCTGCCCCTGAAGCCAGGTACACATCACAGTTTCTGTAGACTGATGAAACACTCATCACAATCTTCTACTCGTGTCAAATATGGTCAGTTTGAAGTTCAGACAGTGTTTGCAAAATCTGTGGTAGAGAACAGGCAAATTTCCAGCTCACCATGCAGCACTGAAGTAGATGAGGTCTTAAAATAAAGAACAAAGTGTTTCACCTGTAGCTTCGTAGCCCAGTAAGTCTGTGGGGGTTTTGTTAGTTGGTTTGTTTTATTGGTTTGTTTAGTTGTTTTTCGGTTTGTTTTTTTTTTTTTTTTTTTTTTTTTTTGCCATTGTTTGTAACAAGACACAAGCTTTGTGTTAGGCTAACACAAGGCCTCAGGACATGTCAGCCTTTGTCCAGACTTCTCTGTGCCTGTCGAGAGATTTGTTTTAGGCTATAAGAACAGTTATTTGATGACCAATTCATAGAATCATAGAATCATAGAATCATAGAACCATAGGGTTGGAAGGGACCTCTGGAGATCATCTAGTCCAACCCCCCTGCCAGAGCAGGGTCACCTAGAGCAGGTTACACAGGAACACGTCCAGACGGGTTTTGAATGTCTCCAGAGATGGAGACTCCACCACCTCTCTGGGCAGCCTGTTCCAGTGCTCTGCCACCCTCATGGTAAAGAAGTTCCTCCTCATGTTTAGGTGGAACTTCTTGTGCTCAAGTTTGTGCCCATTGCCTCTTGTCCTGTCCCCGGGCACTACTGAAAAGAGCCTGGTCCCATCCTCCTGACACCCACCCTTTAAGTATTTATAAGTGTTGATAAGATCCCCCCTCAGCCGTCTTTTTTCCAGACTGAAGAGACCCAAATCCCTCAGCCTTTCCTCATAAGAGAGGTGTTCCAGTCCCCTAATCATCTTGGTAGCCCTCTGCTGCACCCTTTCCAGCAGTTCCCTGTCCTTCTGGAACCGGGGAGCCCAGAACTGGACACAGTACTCCAGGTGTGGCCTCACCAAGGCAGAGTAGAGGGGCAGGATGACCTCCCTTGACCTGCTGGCCACACTCTTTTTGATGCACCCCAGGATGCCATTGGCCTTCTTGGCCACAAGGGCACATTGCTGGCTCATGGTCATCCTGTTTTAGCTTTTGTTTAGATTTGTACAGTTGGGTGATGTCAGGCCTATTTGATGTCAGGAGCTACTCTGTGAAGAACCAGCTGTCTATGATGCTGATAAAATGCAGCATGGAAGAAAACCAGCATGACATGACAGTAGAGGCCCTGAATTTACAGGCACGGAGTGATACTGGTGACTGTGATGCTATAAACAATTCACTAGTAGCTAATCAATGGTCAAAGGAAGGCACCCTTGAGAGCTTTTTAACACTGGTTTCACATGTAAAACACATCACAGATGGTGAATTTGGATATAATGTGGACTCGCACACCAATGAAGAAAGACCAAGGCATACTATGTTAGCAAACATAAAAATGCCCTTATGCCATAAACATGTCCTACAGTGAGAAGCATCATCATACTCCTCTCAGCAAAGGACTTAAGAATCATGAAGGCTTTCACCTAAGCGGGATGAGCATGACACCAGAGAAAAGGAAATTCACTAGAAACTTCATGTACATCTCTTAACTTTATATAATTTGAAGTTCCAATGTTAATATCACTGTAACTAAACTAATAATAATTCTTTGATTACACAGGTAAGGCTTTAACTCTACCAACAATAAGTTATTTGGTTTGCATCGGTACAAACGTTTTTGGTTCCCAAGATTTTGAGTATAAAAAGCTGAGGAGAATTCAATCAATCTATTTTATGACTTGGATGCAATGAATTGGTAACACTTGTTTTTATTTCCCCCAAAAATATCCTTTCCAGCAGAATATACTTTTTCTCTTTTTAACTGACAAAACTCTACACACAACTATGTCTGTAATAGCATAGGGTTCCATTCAAATGCAAGACAAGAAGGGAGAACTAAAACTCCTGGTTTTTGTCTCAATTACTGGGAAGCAGAATGCTACATTTTGTCTATAGTTGTGAATAGGATCAGCTTGAGAAAAAAGATAAAGAAGAATGAAATGCATCCTTTCTTTAGCTCTTAGATTATTATACTTTTCTATTTTTCTCCTCATTTTAATCTAGAGTACATCTGCTGCTTAAGAATTAGATTCAAAATAGATCTCTGGCATATCCAAAAAAACAAGCTGAAACGATAAACCAAATTATCCAAAGCTTTGTGGAAAATATACTGACCTCTGAGAAAGAGGACTGTTGACTTCTTTGTGCAACTCATTAAATAATAGGACCCATTCTAATTTAGAGTCTGTAGGCAAGATGATAAGAAACAGCAGCTCTTGTAGTTTTCATTCATGCTGGATATCAGAGGAATGTGCAGGCTAATGTTAATGGAGGATAACTGTCCTGCACAACCAATGAAAGCTATAGATTCTAATCACCAAACAAAGTAGCTGGATATGAAGCTATTTCTATTAATGCTGAAGCATTCTTCATT
The DNA here is from genome assembly GCA_947846985.1 of Fratercula arctica. Lineage (NCBI taxonomy): Eukaryota > Metazoa > Chordata > Aves > Charadriiformes > Alcidae > Fratercula > Fratercula arctica. The sequence continues at coordinate 83,546,033 of CANTUZ010000002.1, forward strand.
AGACAGGCGTAACCCCATTAAACCAGAATATTTTTTGCTTGTGTTCAAATCTTTTCTGCAGCACTGGCTACAGTTTCACCAGTCAAAAGAGAACAGCCATTGAGCCGTTGCAAAATTCATAATCCATTGATACAAAAAAATAAAACTATAATGTATGCAGTCAATATGTAACTGCATAATTTGTTTTTAATTGGTTTAGAAGTCTGATTAAAATTTTATTTCATGAAGGATACTTAAAGATATATTTCAAAATACACTTGCTTTTCTTATCCTTTAATTTGTCCTACATGTCCCTGTCAAAAATAAATTTTCCCCAGTGTGTGTGCATATGCCCACTTCAGTTAGTGATAAATCAAAATGGTGTCTTTAAGAACAGATAAATTGTATTTTCATTGTAAGTTAGGCACATGAACTGCATAGAGTGAGTAGCTTTACTTTTACACACATGTGAATCTAGTCACCAAGAGCTTTTCTATAAGTTTCAGTAGGAGAATATATTCTTCCATATTCTTTACAAAAATATGAGATCTGTTTGCATATCACATAAACTGTTGTGTTTTGCACCATGATCTCCTTCATTCAGATTTTTATACCGCTCTCTATAAGCACTTTTAGATGAAGGCTCCTTCTAGTCTCTTCCTTTTTATTCTACCCTTTCATGAAATTAGTGAGGTGAACTTGACAAGACATATGCACGCAACACATGCATACAAGCTGTGAATCAGAGAATATCCCCCCTGAGGAAATTTGCCATTGGCTGCAAATTGTAATGAAGGTAAACCATACTCAAAAGGAGAGAGAGAAAACTTGCAGCATTCTCTGAAAGTTTTTTAGCCTGTTGAAACTTTAAATATAGATTGATAAAAGCATAATTTCTCTGAAGTCTGTGATTGAAAATTGAGATGGTATCTAAGGGAAAAAAAGGAAAACAAAAAAAAAAAAAACAAAATTAAGGCAGTAGGAGAGGGAAAGGATGGAATGAAAGAGAATGAGAGGAGCGCTAACGAGAGAGTGTATGAGGTTGGAGCGCTAACAAGAGAGTGTATGAGGTTGGAAGAAGATGTGAAATGACAAGAACAAGACAGAGATTGGAATACAAGATCAGAGGTTTGCAGGGGCAGAGGAAAGATTAAATAAACCACAAAAATGTGACATCAATAAGAACGTGTAATTTGAGACAGAATGTCATGTGAATATCTGAAGAGAAAATTTTAAGGAATAATAAAGAAATAAAGATTAGTATTGAGAAGGGGTTGAGAAAGGGTGGGGAGAGTTAAATGTCATCTTGTTTTTAGTGAAATAAATAAATACATAAATAAAAATGGTAGAAATGGCCAGAAATGAGAATGGTATAGGGACAGAAAATGCTTATTTAAGAAAATGTGTGGCAAATAAAAAGAAATAGAAAAGAAAATGGTTTATAAAGCTCCTTAATCTTACTTCATTTTTCCCACTTCCTCAAAACATTTTGATGTAATTGTTACAGGTAACGAATTATAACTGTAGTGGGGATTTACGCCAGGCAATGTCCTTGTTGCAGTTGAATGTGCATTTATAAAAGTCACCCATAGAAGTAAGTAATGTTCTATTTCATTTCCTTATTTACAGCATGGGAAAGACTGGACTTCTTCCATTTGTATATAAAAAAATAACGGAAAAAAGATCCTTTTACAGCACAGGAAAGACTGAACTTCTTCCATTTATATATATAAAAAAAAATAATGGAAAAAAGATCCTTGCTGGTTCTGATCAGTCAGCATTTAAAAATGAATCATTAATTCTGTCAGCCTTCTTAGCAGCCTAGATTATGTTGCAGAGCTGCAGATGACATTGGGTTTTGGGTTAGAGTGGACTCCTTATAATGCTAGGCTGCCATGAGGAACATTAAATGGGTTATTAGGCCAGTATATCCCTCTCTAGCACAGATGCAAACCTGAAAGACTTTGGTCCCTGTTTTCTGACAACTGAATGAGACAGTCCTTTTTTTACCCATTCCAGCCATGTCCTTTCTCAGTTACTGATGCTTACCTGCCAATTTCACAGACCCTTCTTCTTCATTCATACCAACTTCCTCAGGTTTTGTTTTTTCTGTAGAGCTACCTGAGCATAGTGTAAGGTTTCATATTCACCATCTACTGCTTAGCAAATGATAGCAATAGCCCTGAGTTCTAGGAAACTTGTAACGCCTGGGAGAAGTTATGTTTACTCCATGCTTGCAATCCTCCCCAGGGAAATTGGTCAGTGAGGGTGATAGGTGATGATAAGTCAATGGAAGAGGACTGAATCATAGAGTTGAAATCCCAGACTATACCACAGAAAGGATGTGTGGATGGACTCAGGCACATCCACAGAAGCAAAGACCTCCAGTTTCCACCTTCTCTGGGAGGGAGAGGACAAAGCAGGACTTGGTACCAAAAAATATTAGTTAAGCAGAAGCATTTGATATCTCACCCATACACAAACTGCTCCAAAAGAATAGGGTCAAGAATTCACACATAAGAGAAGAGAATGAGGCTCCAACTGGCACTGTTTCTCCTTTTTCATACCATCAACTATGCTATCACTCGTACACCATGTTATTTCCAGCTTCCTTACAGTGCCTCTGGATTTTGTTCTCTCTCCAGTTAAGCGTCTGACCCTTCTCCCTTCCCCTATTACACATCACCATTTATCTCCTCCCACAAGTCCCCACTACTGTTACCATTTTCATACTTATCATTAAACTCATGCCTACAGTGCAAGTTCATTTTTTTTTCTAAATACTTTCAATTTTGTTCACAAGAAGTAGTAGCAGATTCTCAATGGGTTAAGTGTACAGAAGCTAAGATCATTTCGGGTAAATTTACTTTCTGCTAGGTTATACATTTATGCTGTGAGAACTGAAGCTATTTGATAACCAAAAAGTTAATTGCCACTGAAGCTATCTTACATCATCTACATACATTTATATTCACAGAAGATATCTTTCTTACACATCTTCTTCTGATCTTTATTAAATACAATTTTAATCTTTAAAATCCTTGACCAATGTACCAGTAATAATTGGCCTAACACAGAACCACTATGAAGGAGGAAGAGAAAAAAGTCTCGTTGACACGCAACATTTTTCAGCAAGCCATTGAATAAGAGCTTTGAGCCATGCTGAGTATGAAATCTGTAGTTAAGGTTGATTAGTCTTCAGAATGTAAGACGCCCTTATAATGTCAATAAATCAGAACAAAATTTCACACAAGAGAGTGACTAACAGTATTTCGCTGTCACATTAAAGTGCAAAGACATCTAAAAGCATAGCCACAAGGCTGAGATTCTAATTAGTTATGAAGGTGGTAAAATTAATGTAAATCATGTTTGCCCTTTCAAGCTAAACAATTAAAACTGGCAATAGCATTAGCATTCTCATTAAATTCTGGATAAACAAAAATCACCCAAACTCCTGTAGAAACCTGACCAGAAAACAAACTACAGTTATCAATACCAGTAAGGGAACTAGGAAAGAAGGAAATCTCAATGATTGTAAAGAAAATTCTTCTAGATGGTATATTTTTTAGAGATGGCCTCGAGGTCAGAAAAATCAACTGAGAAAGAAAAAATATAGTAGATGAAACTTCTCATACGATAAACATTCTTAAATATGACTGAACCTTGGAAAAAATCAAAAATAAATCTTCATTGAAAATAATGGGTTTCTTGTCCTACCCAATTCTTATATCCTGAAAACTTATGCAGTATCTTTTATTTAATGCCTTATGTAAAATATAAAATGCTATTTAGCTGTTGTAGGGCTGAATTTTTAATCATACCCCAAAATATCTTCCTTTAAAATGTTAAAACTAAGCTGGGAAGTTATTGTCATGTCATCAGGACTTACGCAACTCAAATTGCAATGAAGTTATTGTACCTGCATTAATAAACCAAATGTGTTGATAAGTGACAACTGTCTCAATGACAGTGGAATGATAATTTATTTATGCAAGTTCCAGGCCAGAGCTGGCCTTGGACTGGTCATTTAGGGTGTAGGTAAAAGCTCAGATTTACCTACCTACCTGTACATTCACCCAAAGAAAATTCTCCAAAATCGTTCAATGATTCACTTCTGTTACATTTTCATGGAGTTTTAATTCTGTGTGATAAAATATGTTCTCAGTATAAACATGAACTAAACCTATGTATAAATACATGGTGGAAGACTGCTCAGAAAATGTCTTTGCACTAACATGTCACGTAGCAGTGAGATATGCTAAGATCCTGAGTGATTTTAAATTCCTCAGTTGAAAGCAAATCAACTACCAAAGCAGGTTAACCCAAGAAAGGCATCTACTGCCTTCTTTTGTGCATTTAAAAAACAACGAACCAAACAAAAAAAATGAAGATTTTCCTAAGGCACTCAAGTTTCTGTTCTGAGCCAGTGATATATTAGCTCTTTGCTTTGTCAAGTACAGTTTTACTACGGAAAAAGGGAGGGAGTTCAGCTTTTGAACAATTCACAAAAGGATTTCCTTCCAGACCTCAAAATGTTTCACTTATCTATATCAAATGATAGTATGTTTACAAAAATACCTGTTTTAATCACTCCAAAGCCTCCTGTGGACTTTCCATGGAAGTTCACAGCAGGTATAGAATAAAGTGAGAAGAAATATTCCCCAAACAATTTCAAAAGTGAAGTATTAATAGGTCTTTTTGTGTTATGGTATTGAAATGCATAATAAAAAATGCAAAGATTTTATTACCATTCCCTTGCAATGGTCTGTATTACTTTTACACGTAAAGCATACTGAGTTGCATGACTTGTGCAGACTTAGACAGAAATCATAGTGATATCCATTACCGTAGTGCAGCTATAGTTTATTTTTTTTAGTTTAGTTTATTATTAGTTTATTATTATAGTTTATTTGCTATAGTATATTTCATTTCATCTTATAATTCTGATCCACTCCTTGAATTTAATCCACTTCCCTTAAATTGGTATTTCTTTCTAAAAAGAGGATGGAGTTCAGGCTTGTGTGTATGTAGCACATACGTATGTGCTATTTATGAAACTATAGAATCAGAGAAATAAATCAAATGTCAAAAATCTTTTTCTCTGCACTTTAGAATTTCATACTGAAAATTACAGAAAACTAACTTCGAACCAGAGAAGACAAAAAAAGGTTAATAGGTTAAATGTTTGCTTTTGTGAGGGGTACATAATAAATCTACAGAAAAGCAAGCTCGCTTTAAAACCTGCGTTATGATCCAATATTCGGCTTGGTGAGATTAAAAATCACACAAACTGATGTTTGTAAAATAAATATGAAAATTTCCTACCCCAAAGCAATTTAATAAAAAACATGCCTGCTTATCTATCCACTTCCCATAGTACTCATGTTTGACGATTATAATCATACTGGAAAACACACAGAAAACTCAAAAATAACACCTTTACATTTTTATTTTTTGTAATGAATAGAGGCTACTGTATAGAAAAATGCCCACCAAAGAAAAGGTAAGATGGACTCAGTCAGGATACACTCTTCAGCAATCAACACAAACATCCTCACAAACCCATTGATGTGCAAGTTGCTCCAAACTAATTGCAAGGCGTACGTTGTCCTTGGTTAATGGGAGTGTTCGAGAAAATGCAGGGTAGCTAGGGCTACTGAAGGGAACTGAAATCTGAAGGAAGCCATGCTTCAATAATTCTGACGTCCAAGAAATAATTTGTTCTGTGCAAGTCATCTAAGTGAATCAAATTGTCTTTGACTTTTTCTTCTCTGGTATTTTAATGAGACCTGTAGCAGCATACATCTATGCAACATACACAAATACATACATGATCCTTTTTTGGCGTTCTGGGTTTCAAAATGTTGCTGAGATGCAAGGGCACAGGTGTTTTACCAAGTAGCAACAATTAAAAATTAAAACTTTAACTCAAAACTATCAGCACAAAACTTTTTGTCTAAGTTTAGAGAAAAATGGAAGCATTAAGGTTGTGTTGGGAGAAGAGGAAAAGAAAACCATAACAACTGATTAATTATATATATGTTATACAGAGAAAATGTATATATTATATATACTGTACACTCTGCATATATGTATATTTTACACTCTGTATGTATAATATACATGTATTTTTTTAATATATATCTATATATACCATACAGAGTGGCAGGACCTAAAGAACAAATCCAAATGCACTTCTTTCCTAGTAGCAGATGATTTTATTCTATGGAAAAAGGCATACCAAAGATGCATGATATATTTTAAAGTCAAGAAAGGGTGTTTATTGTATGATTTCTTTTTTGTATCTCACCCAACCTAAAAAGGTAATCAACTGCCCAGAATGATTACCTACTCATAGTCCCTGTCTAGTAGCTCCACTTTTTTTTGTTGGGCTTTAATTCCTATCATAGCACAGCATCAAAGCTAGTATAGCAACACGTCCCTTAGATTAGAGCAGATGTTTGTATTAGAGGCCTATACTGGAAATTTGTATGTTTTTATATGTATGTTCTTACACTGAAAATCACAGATACTTGACCATTATTGATGTCAGTTTCATACCCCTTCTTTCATTCACTTTAACATCATTCATGGATTACATGTCCTTAGAGGAAGTATAAAAGGAATTACAGATCTTTAAAATCTCTAACGGCATGATGGAGCTCTATTTCTTTATCGAAAAAGTGTATTGGATCAGAAGATCAGAAATACACAGTTAGAGTTTCATGTGAAATAAGCACCTTGTGGATAACATCAGAAGAAACGAAACTTATTCACTTCAGAGCTACCAGACACAACTTCACTGTTCTATACACTTTATACTCAGGAGCTATACTGATTTCAGGTGATCTATAACTGCATGTGTTAATTTGCTACACATTTGTATTTTCTGTATCATTATACTTTTAGTAAAAGTAAATGATCTTTAAAATTATGACTTGCATAATTATATAAAGTTAATTCAGACAAAGGTATTCAAAATCATAATCTTTCTGCATAGTCATAAAAGCCAATTTCTCAATAAAATATGGTCTTGAGATATAAAAATTTTGAATGATATGAAGAAATACGGGCATTAGTGTCAAAAATGTTTCAGTTATTTTGAGAAATTATATTAAAAGAGAGAAAGAGAGACAAAGAATGACATAGAAACACAAAAAAAATTACAGTAATATATCTTGAAAAACTTCAGCCAGAACAAAATCATTCCAAACTTCGACACTTTGTAAATGAAAAATAAATCGCAATTGTTTCAATGGCGGTAGGATTACATAAATAAAGATGACAATAGATTATCTGAAGTATCTAAATGGAGGTGGAAAAAATCAGTGAGAAAGATGCAGAAGATCTCTGCTTGCGAAGCATAAGGTACGTGAATGTTCTGTTTTAATTTACAGTTATATGTGTGTCTGTTGGATTCCTCTAAAGACTTCAAAAGAGACCCTTGAGGCAATCTCATGGTTAGCGTGCAAGGCCCTGCTGGAGGAAAATCCTCTTATTTCCCACCAATCTTTTCACCTGGTATAAAAGATTGAAACAGTTGAGAATGTGTCCCAAGTGCCAAAAATGTAAAAAAAAAAAAAAAACAAAAAAAACCCCCAAAACCAAAACAAAACAAAACAAAAAAACCCAACAAAACAAAACAAAACCAACCAACCAAACAACAACAACAACAAAAAAAAACACTACAAAAAAACAGTTAAGAAAACTCGGAGAACTACTCCCGATGATAACAAAAATTCCTTTTAAAAACAAAATAACCCAAACTTTTGGGTTACGCTTCAAAACAAGCATAAGCAAGTCACAGCAAATGACACAAAAAATCATGCCTGGTGTGCATCGCTCCCTCCTCACATCCTGATGAGGCAGCATCAGTTATGTTTAATAGGACTTCTGGATGCTTTTCTAGCTTGTTCTTAAGATGACTAGTGGTGGACATGCCAGTGCACCTTCCCCAGGCATTTCCAGTGTTTCAATAATATTTCTTTTTCTAATACCTTACTTGACTTGACTATGCTGCAGCAGAAGTCCATTATTTCCTGTTTCTAGCTATTGCAGATAAGGGGAACAGACTATTTTCTGCCCTTTTGCAATAGCCTTTTACATGCTTGAAGACTGTTGCATCCCCTCTGTTGTCTTTTTAGTTTTGTAACACATTTAATACTTTCTCTTGTTCTGTCAAGCCCTGATTCTTTTTACTGAGCTCATTGGACATTTTCCAAGGAAAGTCCAAATCCCTACTTTCTCAAAAGGCAGTGCCCACAACTTGCTACAATGTTTCCAGGAAAGCCCTACTAACCCTGAGCAGACCAAAAGACAATGTACTCAGCAGTAACCATCGCCCTTTGATGTGTATAGCCCACATGCACAGTCAAGTCAGGATCATGGGGGAGAGCTGCAAGGGGGAAACTTTGTAGGCCTTTCTGAAGAGAAAAAGCGTAGAAGGTCTGTACCTACAGGCTCTTTTTTTCATAGAAGCATTATTTCAAATTTCTTGTAGAGTGTCCTTCTGTTTAGTTTTATCCTAATACAGTCTTTGTATACCTCTTCCAATACTGCTGACATCCATTCTCCTCCCTGTGAGATTTTGGCTTTCTGATACTTTTGTAGATAACTGTTCCTCAAGGCATTGTTCCCTTTTCTTCATCTGTGCAGCTAATTATTCCAGTCTGCAGTACTTTTGCACTTGTGTCTCTCAAAATTCAACGTGTTCACAGAATGATGGGGGTTGGAAAGAATCTCTGGAGTTTAGGCCATTTCCCAAATTATCCAGATCACTTTGAATCACCCATATCACAGCTTTCTCCAGGTTTGTTTCAACTTCAAACTTAGTAAGCATATTTTATATTTAATTTATATTTCACCCTGGCCATTAATAACAATAATAAAGAATACTATGTGTCCAGAGTGATGGTCTTCTTTGAAAGTTAATTTGACATAGCCTTCTCTCTTGACAGCAAATCCTATTAACTCTCTGGAAATGTTTCTTTCCAACAAGTGTTGCATCTGTGCTGTAATGCCAATCAATAGAAAATGTCCTTTCTTTAAGAATGTCATTTCAGACACTTTCAGAAGCACTATTTAAGGTCAAGAGTTGTGATACCTGCTGCTTTTTTCCTCTCCACAAGGCTTTTTAACTGGTAACAAGATGTTTTTGGCAAATCCATGTCAGCAGTTACTTGCTTATTACTTTTCAAGTTCTTACAAATAGTTTCACTATTTTACCATATTTCAAGGAGTTTTAATTTAACAGATTGTCTTGTAATTCATTGAGTTTTATTTCTGTTACATCCCTTTTTTTCTTTTTTTTTCTTTTTTTTTTTTCTTTTTTTTTTCTTCTAAGGTAAGCAATGCATTTACATGTTTTTAACTGACAGCATGTAATTTCCTTGTGTTTCTGAAAATAACTACTGCTATTAGGCAATGTGAAGACCTGTGACTGATTTCACACTTTTTAAGTTTTATATCATGTTTTTCCTCCTAGTCTACTCTGAGAGTCTCTCTCTTTTTTACTAGTATTACTTATGTTAGCTGCTAAACATAGCTGATCTTTTTGGACATCACTGATGAAAAGAAAATGATTTGGCATTCTAGGTGTTTTCTGTTTCAAGTTTTTCCTTACACTGAGATTTTCCTTGAAAATCTTTTTGCTGAAAAAGTACAATGATACAGGTACATTGCAACACAGTGTCTTGCTTTCCTTGATATCTTCTTGCAAGTTGCATCACATTTTATAGTCCAGCCTTTCTGATTTTGTCTTTATGAGAACTACACTATTCTTTTCTGTTTAGTTGTGGTTTTTTCTTTGTATTACAAATTGTTTATCTTTATTTATCAGCTTTATTATATGTAAACTACAAGCTTGCGATTCACCAGTGCTGATCTTTCACACTTACCCTTCATTTGTATTAGAATAATTTGCTTTCAATTCCCTCTGTCAGCTTTCCTAAATTCCTTTCTACTTTAGAACAGCCCACATATATTGCAAGTTTATTATTTTTCACCAATAAAACAACAGTTTTCAAAACCCTTTTAATTCTTACTTAGGGAAATTTCTGCAATTTCAGTGGGTCTATCTTTCTCTACAGTCCAGATCTCAAACCTCATCCTTAGTATAAAGCAGCAAGGAACCTCTAGAGGCCATCTGATCCCACCTGCCACTTAGAATTGAGCTAGGTTTGATGCTTATAAAACATAGTCCTTTAAAACACTACTCAATTCATGCAAGTTTTCTGCTGTGGTAATTTAAAACATGATCTTGAATTAAAATATACAGCTCAAAACCTTCTCTTGCAAGATAGAATAGGAGACTGACATCATAAATATTGACTCCTAGAAGTTAATTAAAATCCCAAGTAACTATGTTTTAATATTCATCATAGGTTTGTCAGCACTAACCAGGTCCCCCTTGTGCCCGAAACTCTCAGTTAAACTATTCTCTTGCTTGTAGCAAGGCTACAGTTTTCAGTGAAAAGGACAAGCGAGGTGCTAAATAGTTGTTTCCAACATCTTCACTGCTGCAGAAAATCAGTCTTGACAATCTTTGGATGGGCTTCTGCTTGCAGAAAAAGGTAAACGAACAAGCACTGCAAAGCTACTCTCAAGATGGAGAATGAATTTCAAGTGCAGACAGAGGTCACTCTGCAGCATGGATGACTGCTGCATGCCTGTAAATGCCCCAAAGTGTCTTATACCGTTAATACATCTTTAAGCATCTCAGTGCAATGGACATGCCTACACAGACTGCTTTTGGGCTGCTTACAACACTAGTGTCGGGCTGCTTACAACACACAAATGAGAGGCAAAAGATCTGATTGCAGCTCCTAGATTCTTCCCATTCCCTTTCCCCCTGCCTGTGACTAGTTGGTAAGAGCTATTTTGATATATTCAGAGAGCAAATCTGTATTTTTAAGTTTCACATTGTATTAGTGAGAATAGCTAGTTTATCTTGTTGCCTTAACAACTTGCATTTTATTTGAATTCCACCTTTTTTTCCTAAGAAAATAGGGTTCTGACTAGCACCTGTCTTGTTATTTTTGAAGCTACTGGTTGACTGCAATTGTTTTTACTGGATACTGAAATTGATGAAGTTCCTACAAGTACCAGGAGAACTGGAAAATGGATAGAAGAGAAAAAATAACCCCAAAGCTTCTGGTTGAAAGGAAGCCATAACTAAGCTTTTTATCCATGGTGAGAGGAAGAAACCAACTACATAACCAGAAGTTGCGTAGGATCTGAGTAATCAACATAGGTATATACAGCTGATGGTAACACGTGGGCCTCCCCTGGCATATGTCAGAGGATGCAGAGGAGAGCTGGGGCCACTGCAGTGCTAATGGGTGTTAGGGACATGCAAGGGTTGAGAGTGCTGTAGTGATGGGAGAATAAGAGATAGGAATGTACAAATCCATACAGAGCTGGGCTTCCTACTTCTGCCACTCACAAATGAGCTGGGTGTTTGTCACCATTTAGAAGCATTGAGACAATGCTGCTAAATATAACTAGTCATCATTTTGCAGCATGGAGAAAATGCTGCTAGATGTAAATAAACCAGATTTTATCGTTGCTGACACATCACCACCATTAGAATTAAATAACCCACTATCCATATTCTGTTTTCTGATGGTGAGACATACATGGAGAGAATTTACTTCAAATTTTAAAATGAAAAATGAAACCCAAAAGGATTTTACACAGGGGTCCCTGACAAAAAAAACCCAACATGTTCAATAGCACAGGCTACTGTGATGGATTTTATCTGCCTTGCAAATTATGTTTTGAAGACAGTTTCTAATACATAGATACTACTGGTCTGTGTGATTTACATAATACCTTGTCCAAGTAATTTGTATGAGTAAATCCTGTACTAACTATGTAGTCCTAACGTTCAGTGGTGGAATCTCTGCTAGAAAACTGAGAACAAAGGCTGGAGAGAGCACATGCTGTCATGATACATTCAAACTTGAAATCAAAGGCTGAAGAACAAATTCAGTTAACTAACAATATAACCGAATTGCTCTTCAAATCAGTGGCGTGGTTCTTATCAAAAAGGGAAATGGGTGCTTTGACCTGCGGTATTCAGAAGCAATGCTGCTATGCTAACAGTAGAAATACATACAATTTGTCTTATAAAAATTGCTGTTTCTGGCTTTGTTGAAAAAGTGCTTTTTGTTCAGTTATGCCTAAGCTCTAAACTGATTCAGGTAATATGAGGGCAAGATTACATTATCTATACAAAGTTTCTAGACCAAAGATTCCCAAGTAGGAAGACAGCGGCACAACAGAAAGGAAATAGTACTGAACTTCTGCCATAGCTGTGCACACCTCAGTTAACCTTTAACTCAGGCGACTGTGCTGTGCCTTGAGATCTCTGGAGAGTGTCGGGCTCATAGCAGTGGCTCTGTGAAGGCCCTGCAACAGTCACTGTGCCCTTTACCTCAATTTCTTCAGTTTAACAGAAAAAAAGCTTAGATTGTATCTTATCTGATTACTATCACCTTGTGCTAATGTAAAATAAAACTGATTCTTCACAGAAATTCACTGTTTTAACAATTTTATCTGAGTGGCAGCATGAAATTTGCAGCTAGAAAAGAAATAGAAAAATGCCTAAATTCTTCCAATGTATCACTAGGTCTGTTTACCGAAAACCAAAAACCAAATAAACAAAAAAAAACAAGTGCAAAAGCCAAAACAAAAAAAAAAAATAAATCAAAATCCTGTGGGTTATTACTAAGCATTTGAAAACTTTACCAGTTATAGACTACTGACTTCTCTGTGTGCTACAAATTACAATAAAAATTATGTTACCAGTTTATAAGTGAAACATGCCAATAATCTCAAGAGAGACTTAGCTTCAAAAAAGATTGTGAACAACAATTCTCATTCATGCAGGTAAAGTAAGAGCCAGAGTACCATCAGCCTTTGAACTAGATGGGGTAGAATACACACACTGCAGTTCGGAAAAATAATGTGTTTCTTCAGGCTCAACCTTTAGAGTGATCTGGAGATCTGTTGCAAAACAGAACTTAGCAAACACAAAAAAAAATGTGTAGGAATACTCCACTGCACCCTGCTTGTCACTTTTGCTTTGTTCCCTTCCCTAAGGAAGTGTTCACTGCCTTCTGCTTGGCAGAAAGTTGTACACCCCAGCCTAGCAGACAGTGAAAGCAGTTTATCCGTGATTTTACACAAACTTACCAAAAGAAACCCCAAAACCAAACAAAACCCAAACAACCAAAACAAAGGAGAAAACAGACTAAGAAAGATTTTTTCCATATGAATCATATTCAGTCAAGTATAAATGGTATCCGAGTGCTCTGTTACATAGACCTCTCTCCACACTCCCTTTTAGCAGGTAACAATACTTTTCTCTCTTCGGTTTCAAGTTCTTCACTGTTGTACTCCCGCTTCTCCTGTTGACCACTGAGCAACTGGAGAGTTAGCATGTTTGTAACAGCACTCAGTAATTTTTCCAGTTTCCTTCATTTCTGTTACATCTACAAACAGACCTTTCTTCATCTATTGATAACTTCTGTATCTACTGACACATTCCTCCTAACTGCAGCAGTTATGAAATATGGAACACAATGTTTCTTGTTCTCAGTTTGTCCTGGTCCTTTGATTATTTCTATTTTAAACTGCTTTAGAGATGAGTTTTCTCTTTCACTTATGTCTCATTAATCTCTAGAATATTGCTCTCGTTACATGTCTGTTGATGCTGTCACAAACACTATTCTTTTCCAGAGATAACGTATTGTTGTATTTCTCTTGCCGTTGGGATTCCAGTCCCTTTGGTTCTAGAAATCATTACTGTTTTTTAATACACAAAAAAAGTGGTATCTTCCCCTAGAAATCATTAACTTCCATTAATCATGAAAACTTGTTAACTCTCCCTAGAAGCCACCATAGATATATGATGACATAAATGACAAAAGGGATATATACGGTGTCGTACATGCAATATGCAATATACAATTTGTGTATATCTATATATATGCAATATATACTAGAAGACAACTGCTAGGATTCAGTTATTCATACTGATAAGTTAATTCTCAACAATGTTAGACAAATGAAGAACTAAAGTGAAAGATCTAAACTGCAATGCTACTATGGAAAGTAAAGATTTAGCAGACGAAGGCAAAAAGGTTTCTAAATTTGGACAATAATTCAAAACATGTAATTGAATGACTAAAATAAAGATCAAAACTACCCAACAAGGAAAACTGAAGAACAGCTCTCTGAATTCCATGAAACCGTTGCTTTGGAACCATACCTTTATCTAAGGGAAATAGATGCTTACATTAATGGCTTTAGGTATAACTTGCAAAAAGTTTCTACTATGTCAGCTAACTGAATTATGAGGCATTTCAAATATAGTAAAATAAGGGGGAAATGTATTTACTTGAAATTACAGTTGGATAAAAGCCTAAAAATGGATATGATGCTCAACTCTTCGGTTACTTGTGTGACATCACTTCAGTAACACAAATTTTATTCCAATTTAAAGTCATATGGAATGTTAGAATAACTCCTTGTGTACTTGAATAAATAAATAAATAAATAAACCTCTTTATGTCCGAAGTCTAATATTGGTCTACTTTTAATTAATCAACTATGCATCCTCATCATAAGCTAAAAATAACCTAATCTTCTGTAAGAGAATCATTACTAAAAATGTTGTTACATATATTGCCTTTTGCTCATGCAGAACAGAGTCAACTTTAAAGGATGACAGAATAAACAATTAGGATGGTTTGTATCATTCCAATTAATCATAGATTACTTTTTAATGGTCAAATAAATTTACTGTCTTTTAAATGATTATCACAGCTTTCAGGGAAAAAGAAGTGCCAGGGTCTAAGAAATTCCTTGCTTCATTCTATGTGCTTTGTGTCAGTCTCAGAATGGTTATGCCATTAGCTCTTTAGGTTGTGGAGGAAGGAGCTGGTCATTTCATAATTAATGATAAGCTCCCATCTAAAGGCTCAAGGCCTATTGAATTTGTCAGTGCAGAAACACTTAAGAAAGCTGATCTGAAGTAACTTTTAAAGTGGATTAATTAAAATTAATTAAAGGCCTGTATTGATCCTTTTATTCAAATTTTCGATGGCTTTAATTCAATGTAGTCAACTTCAGCCTTCAAAGTGAATTAAACTAAATTAAATTAGGGACACTTTAATTCTCAATATGTGTCTACATTGGGATTAATGCATTCTAACTTTACACAGGACTACAGGAACTGCAAAAAAACCTTACAGTGAATTACCGGCTTCATAACAGCTGCCCATGCTCACATCTTTTCTCCATAGAAAATTAAATTTAAGGTAACCTTCTTGCCTTGCAATGAGATGGGGCAAACTGATCATTTACTCATATCTTACTTTGACGTGTTGAGTGTGTCCTTTTTTCCACACCCAATTGATTTGAACAAGATTTCTTGAGCATCCAAGACAAACACTTTTTTGATGGAATTAAGTCTGAAAGAGCTCAATAAGAAACTGCCTTCCAAATCCATAACAATAAGGTTATTTTGGAACTTTTTTTTTTTTTTTGGTGATCCTAATATTTCTTACATGAACAGATCATTTTTTTACAAAAGATTTTAAAATAATTTAGTCTCAAAAAAACAGTTTTGATGGAAAATTGTTAATTACTCCTGAGCATGGCAATAACAATGCTTGTTCTCCTTTCTGAGCAATGAATGAAAAGATGGACTTGTTTTGTAGAGATATTGCTCTGTTAGGGAAGAAATATGCGATCTGAAAATATCTTTAAGTGTTTCCACTTATTGAAGAAAACAGCTAACTTAAGAGTTGCTGATTTTTTATACATAGTTTTGGGAGTTTTATATATTAGGTTTTGATATATATATATATATAGTTATAGTTATATAGTTGTATATATAGTTATATATAACTCTCTATATAGTTATATAATAGGTTTATATATTTTATAAAATAAACATTGTTTAATCATCAGTGGTATTGAACGAACACTGAAAGCTTACATACATACAGCTGACATGAGACTTGCCCTATCAAAATATCTACATTCTCTAAGCTATAAGATGCCGTTTATATATCTATTTATTAGATGCACATGATTAAGAGTAGGCTTAAAACATATAACTATTTGTGGTATTAATTCACAGGTTACTGCAGCTTTTCCACTGCTTCTTACTTTTGTGCAAGCCCTTCAAGTTTGTAGAAAAAGTTTATCAAACAGATGTGTTCAGCTAAAAATTGACCTTCTCTTTCAAACATATTGTTGTCTTTTAATTTCTTCCATATAATTATGCTTTGCTGCTGTCCATTACCTCTACGTATGAATTAAGTTTGGCCTCATAGTGGCTGATTATGTGAATAAAGTTGTCATGCACAGTAATAGAATGATTTTCCTGTGAATAATATTTGGTCAGACAGTTGATTTGGTCAGACAGTTTTAGGCCTCTGAATAGAAGCTGTCCTTTGCAGCGTCAGAATGACAGTCAAGAAATGTATCTTATATGTGACAAATGTAGACTCTGCATTTCAGCCAAAGATTTTGTTTAGATGTAAGAAGTTCATTGCTGTAAAATGTTATCTTTCTATGCGTTTATTTGTCTGTGAAACATAAGAAATGAAATGACGATTTTTAATAAACCAGATTATGTTAAAGTATAAACTAGGCATAAAAAATAGGACAGCAATATTTGCTTTTCAGTACTTCGCGTAGCATAATGAATTACTGAAATATGATGTTCAAAAAACAGTTCCTGCATTTCTCCAATAGCTTTGTTTTTATGATATTACAAGTAATTTCATGCAAAACAAAAGCAAAACATAATACAAAGAAACTAATGTAGCAGCCACTGTCATGGCTTACACACTACATTGGGAATTTCCAGAGTTCGGAGAAAGACTAGCTGTATCTCAGACTAAACAACCAATAGTTTGTTATGGTTTTTGAAAATGAATTTGGAGTGGAGAACTGAAATGTCATCTGAAAGTAATAGCGTTTAAGGTGACAGCATTTAAATTTGAGAGGGTGCCAATACTGCTGGAATGTAATAAATATTGCACTACATTAAAATACAAAATAAAATGCCTTTTGCTTTTTTTATGGAAAGATCTGTTTATCACTAGAAGGACAGAACCTAATTCCACCAAATAGTACAATCAAGAGACTACATGAAATTATTTAGGGAATGGTAAACCACCACTTCTGACAAACTACTGAAATAGATGTGTTTTGTGATGCAAATTCAATAAGCTTTAACATGATTTTAGCAGTTGTACTTTTTCTTCTGGCCTGAGGAAATAAACAAAACAAGCCTCAGCTTCCACTGAGAGAAAAAAGCCTTACTTTACTACGGAATTGAATTACTTCATTGGCTAGGAAACGGATTTTCAAATTAAGGTATGTCAGTGTCCTTTCAGATCTATAAACACAGCAGAGGATGTTAATGAAAACCTAGATCAAGCTAGAGCTTGCATTATTATCTTTTTCTTCCATCTCTGAGTTTTAACAGCTACTCTCAGCATTACTAGCAGATGGCACGTGAGAGCATGATCAAAAGTCAAGCACCACTAACTTATTTGAATCAGAGTCCTCTAGCAGTTTTCAACCATTTTCAGCTTGAGAACCTTTACAAAAACTCACACTGCTGTACGGAAGACATAAACATTTTGAGATCCACTAGAGGAACTGCACACGGACCCCAAAGGGTCTACAGGCTGCAGCTTGACAAAAACAGATCAAAGAATGGGGTTAGAGTGCCGGATGAGCCAGGTGTCATAAAGGAGTTTTCAGTTAAGCCATGTCCTGCCTAACAAGTATTTGAAATCACTGAAGGAAATAATCTGTCGGATATAAGGCTGAACGGGGATTTTATAGAAGAAAAGCTCTCTTCCTTATCAGCTTAGAGAATAAAGGTAAGCAAAGCCAGCCTGGTCATTTGGAGGCTTTAGTTGACTATGTATCCAGAGCAGTACTCAACTGATCCTAAAGCTGAAGGAGGAAAATTACAAGGTTTTGTACGCTTGGGTGTTTTTGTTTTTGTTTTTTAAATATTTCTTAAGAACGGTAAGCATCACAACAACTTTGCAAATCCTGTGTTCTGTATTTTCACTGATGTGCAACTCTTCATGGGGTGTTAGAACAACACGCAATCCCTCTGGCTGAGATGCAGTGCTGACTGCTTTGCGGGAATGCCTGCAGGTGAATCTGAGTTGTCCTGAGCACTACTAATTTTAAGCTTTCAAAAATCACAGGCTACTATTCACCTCCTTTTCATGACATTTCTAATCAGATAATTCTCTTGAGGTTTTTATTTATTTTTTTTTTTCTGCCTGCTTGTTATTGATGTTTTGGGATTCGTGTATGCCCTTCCCTCTCTTATTAAAGCATTAAAAATAATGTTTTATTTTTATATATATTTTTATATAAAGCTACTAAAACCAAAAACATATGCAGATTTTCTCATGTAATTACTGAGTTAAGGGACCCATTGGGTTTTAAAAAAGTACCAATACAGAAAGGAAGTAAAAACTGCTAATATCCTGTTCAAGAACTTCAATATTTTCTAGTTTTGTAATACTTCTTTTGGTTTTTTTATCACTGGAGGACAGATAAATTGTCATAATTTGACAAAAATTAGTAAAACAGTTTAATATGTTCTGGTTTCTGATAAAGACACTGGATTTATCACTTAACTATTTGTCAAGTTTGTGCTCATTTTTTCAGAACAATTTCTGTGGTTTACTTTCACAAACAAGTTAATTTCTCTCTTTACAAAGAAATTTTATATTTCATTTTATTTTATTTTATTTTATTTTATTTTATTTTATTTTATTTTATTTTATTTTATTTTTTTAATTTTGCTTTATTTTCCAGCAAAAATCTGTGTGGAACATTGTACCTTATCTTGTCCTTTAAGTAGTGTAATGGTATTCAAAAAAAATTGCTAAATCCAAAATCTGAACGAGAGGCTTTATTTAATGTGTTTTCTGTAATGTCTTTATCATTTTTAAATCTCAAAAACAATTGTTCTGGTTTCAGCTGGGATAGAGCTAATTTTCTTTCTGGTGGTTGCTGTGTTTTCAGATTTGGTGTGAAAGGAATGTCAATAATGCATATTGGTTTAGTTGTTGCTAGGTGATGTTTATACTATTCAAGTTTCCCATAGAAGCTGAGGAGCATAGACAGAACAATGGAATGGCCAATAGAATATTCTGTACCGTAGGCATCATGTTTGGTATATAAATGGGGGTTGGCCAGGGGACGGGGATCCCCAATCACTGCTCGGGAAGGGCTCTTTTCCCTGTCCTTCTCAGGGGGAAGGGGCAGAACTGAATAAGCAGTTGTGTGGTCCTAACTGCTGGCTAGAGTTAAACCATAACACCAATTTAATTTTCTGACAGCTGATTTTTACTATCTTCTAGTACTTCTACTATGTAAGTATTGTTTCTGTTTAAACAGAGGGAACTACTAACTGCAATTTTGTTGGAGGACAGTTTCGCTTTTTATTTTTCTTACTTATTACATTTCATCAGCTCAAATTAATGAAATGGAGGGAAATATTAACAGCAATTTTGTTGGAGGACAGTTTTGCATTTTATTTTTCTTAATTATTACATTTCATCAGCTCAAATTAATGAATTTCTGGATATATCTTGAGTATACTTCACTTGGAATCTTTTTCCAGGTGTTTTCCTCCAAATTTCAGCTGGTTCTTATAAGTTTTCATATTGCACTCTTCGGAATGTGAAAAGGAATAAGGACCTTAGAATTGCCCTTTCTGCCATGTGTATGAGCATTCCACTTCCAAGAGCTGCAGAAGTTCCCCCCTTTCCAGCTCTGATGCTACAATTACTGATGGTGTCCTCAACCAAGAGAAAGTGACAGTGAAAACAATCACATGAGATGAGGTCTAAATTAATGTCTAACACCCAACATCTGTTCTGTTGTCTGTTCTCACTCTCATTCATGTCTGCTTTTGACTATTCATACTAATGGTAACTATAGAGTTTCTGACAAAGCAAGTAATTCTACTATGTGAATCACGTTAATATGTTAATATATTTATGCTTTCTGTAAATTGTGATTATCCTATGTTTTTTTTTTTTAACTACCCCTTAAGCAATTCCTTTTTATCCTGTTGCTGTCAAAAAGTCTTCAAATTGTAAGTAAGTAGAAAAGAAAGTAAATAATGATTTACCTAGTTCAAAAAAATGTCTTATCAGAAGAGTGCAGGGAAAATTATTAGTCTTCATTTATTAAATATTGGATTTACCTCACCTAGTCCTGGAGAAAATTTCAAGTTTATAATCTGTTTTTAATCTGAAAAACACCTGAGAAATAACCAGTCTGTCATCCTGGTCAGGTGGCCTGTAGCAGACCCCCACTGTAAGGTCACCTGCCCCTGTGTTGCCTTTAATCTTGACCCATAAACTCTCCATTGGATCTTCATCCATCCCCAGGTGGAGCTGCATGCACTCCAGCTGTTCATTGACATAAAGGGCAACACCCCGCCTTGTCTCCCCAGCCTGTCCTTCCTGAAGAGTCTGTATCCCTCCATTCCAACACTCCAATCATAAAAGCCATCCCACCACGTCCCTGTGATGCCAATAAGGTCATAGCCCTGAAGGCATGCCCACATCTCCAACTTCTTTGCTTGTTTCCCATGCTGCGTGCATCTGCGTAAAGGCACTTCAGGTGGGCGCCCGATGAAGCTGACTCACTGGCTGGAGTGGCTGCATTTCCTTCATACTGGTCTTCAGTATATAGAATCCCTCTATATGCTGCTTCATTGTATTGAATTTCTTCATATAATACTACTAAAGCTACCTAATTTCAGAAGTTTCAGAAATTTAGAGGTAGCTAAAGGCTTGGGGTTTTTTTGATGTTGCTAGTGGATGTTTCTTTTTTTCCTTTGTGATTCTACAGTTATTGTAGACACTTGAAGATACTAGTTATTTCGTCACATTCGTATATGATGCTTGGAAGACATGAAGTCCAAAAGTATTTTCTTGTTATTGTCTCAAACTTAGAGATTTGCCTTCGTAACTGAAGGAAACTGCAAAGATTAAGGTCTCCAAAGGAATTGGTGTTTCTGTACATTATGGCACTATCCCTTTATGTTTCATGGTCTCTCCATCTTGCAGGAAATATGCAAGCTTTATGCCACTTCATAGGAAAGAGCCAGAACATTTTAATAGAGCATGTTACATGTTGTTTTAGACATGAAAAGTCTTATACTAAGTAATTAATGTACTTAATTACTGTACTGTAATGTAATTAAGTAATTAATGATATTTTAGTCACGGTTTGAGGAGTTTTAACTCCATATAATCAGCCTCATGACAACTAAGGAACATGATTTTTGAGGTAGAATAAACCAAATAAGCTCAAGCATTACTTTTATTTTCCAGAACCTTTATTCTCTGTAACACACAATATACAAAGATGTGTTTAAAAATCCTTATTTCTTTGGATTTCAGTTTGTTTACATAATAGTAATAAATTAATGAAGGATTTATGTCATACAATATTCTAAAAAAGTATTATGAGACTGCTCCAGGCTACCATGTAGCCCATTACATTGTATAATCCTTATGTTATTAATTTTTATCTTCTTTTGTCCCAGTCCACTTCTCAAAGACTGACCGATATAAATCCCCACACTGCATGTTATGGAAATATGTACAGTTACAGATGACAAATTAATACTCTAGATCACAGATCTTAATGTAGCATGTACAGCTTCCTTGATAAATAATGCTGTATTCATGTATCACTTTTCCATTCTCCGGGTACAAAATTATGAAGTTAATTCTTTGCCTTCTATTTCTATACCATCAGTTTTCATTACCACTTCTTTATAACACTAATTATGTTTGCTAAGCATGACCTCTCTTTTAAGCTATACTGCTATGTTTGAGTGTTACCTTTTCAAGTGTTCTCTTTAATCAAATGTTCCAGAGCAATTCCCTTTGCAAAGAAGGTGTATTTCAAGCTACGTTCTCTTTTTTGACTGTTTTATAAAATATTTGCTTCTCTTTTCTTCTTCCCTGTTTTCATGAAAAGTTGAATATAACTACCATGCTATATTATCTGTTAGTATTTTTCCAATTCAGTAGCACAGTGACCTTCCCTTCCCTTCCCTTCCCTTCCCTTCCCTTCCCTTCCCTTCCCTTCCCTTCCCTTCCCTTCCCTTCCCTTCCCTTCCCTTCCCTTCCCTTCCCTTCCCTTCCCTTCCCTTCCCTTCCCTTCCCTTCCCTTCCCTTCCCTTCCCTTCCCTTCCCTTCCCTTCCCTTCCCTTCCCTTCCCTTCCCCTCCCCTCCCCTCCCTTCCCTTCCCTTCCCTTCCCTTCCCTTCCCTTCCCTTCCCTTCCCTTCCCTTCCCTTCCCTTCCCTTCCCCTTTTTATTTGTATCTACCATTTGAGATTTAAAAGATGCGCTCAGTATATTTACACTTGCAAACATGAATCACGTGAAATAAATGAGTGTTACACTATAAAGTATGTTAATACTCATCAGGATTCCTTTATGTTGTTCTTCCTTAATGCTACAAAAATTTCTACTCTCAGTAATTTCGCTCTTTTTTTTTGAAAGCTTTGTGAAAAGCGGACCTCCTGGTCTGTTCTGAATGCCAGATGAAAGAATAACAATGCTTTCCATGGTGAGGGATTGAAGTTTAAAATACTCCTTCAGTAGCTTCCAGTACACAACACATCATGGGAATGCAAGCTTAAAAAATAACGCATTTGGTAAAAATTGTTATAGTACCTGGGGAAAGACCATGACCACAAACGGTTTAAGATGGGGTTTTCACTCACTCTCATCAGTTGCCCAGTAGTGCTGATTTCAAAATTCATGGTATAGTTCCACTGACTCTAATAGAAATATTCACGAGAAGGTATTGCTGAATATCTGATAAATAACATTTTTTCTGTTTAACACCAGCACCTTCAGACACCCAGATAATGGATGAATAAGTAGCACAAGGCTTGCAGGACAGTTTTAATGTTTAATCTGTGGAAAATATAATTGCAGAGGAAAAAATCTCCTTCTTTCACTTTGAAATTCAAAGTATGGACCACACAGGTTTTATTACAGTTACTCAATTTCACAAAAGATAATTTAACTGTGAAATATGCTAGAGACTGGAAAAAAAGGGCTATAGCATCTTAGCTAAGTGCAAGTGACCATACATACTCGGAGATATTTTTATTTGGAGTTGGGCTAAAAAGTTGTCTTCATATCTTTCCCCACTGTGAAAGTGTCACAAACCATACACAGATCTCTTCTGTGAGAATAAGTGGATTAGCTTCTTCCTCTTTCTTCTGATTATCTTCTTAATCTATAAGCACTATATTACCTTTATTTATCTTAGACAAGTTCGTGCTATCTGAGGAATTATTGTTCCGTAATCTTTGCAAAAACAAGGTACATCTTTTCAATGGATGAACTACCATAGTTCTGACAGAAAATCTCCATTCCATGCACTGTGAATCTACCACAATCTGTGTATCATTACTAAGCACCTCACGTAAGGTGTGCAAGAGTGTTCCCACAGATTTCCATGAATAGCAGATGAAGGTGAAAATATTAATAACACTGGTCTACAAAAATACAACGGGGAGAGCAGCAAAAGCGAATTCCATCTGAAGCACTGCTGCTCAGCAACAGTTCTCATAGAAGAAACAAGTGCCTCTCTCAGAAGAGAAAGACATAATGCTTAAGCAGAGATCCTACTGCACCAGAGCAGACTATACAGGGGCTGCCAGAAGCACTCAAAAGAGTTTTTAGGCCTGAAAAAAAAAAAAAAAAAAGAAGAGCATAACAGCAGTAGTTGAAATTTTGCAGAGTAAGGAAGCTGGTTTGTCTATATTATTTTAAACCATCTTTTTGTAGTGAAACAATGAAAATCTTTGGTGCTTTGTTAGAGTCCTGTGATGGTACTGTGTGCTAGCATACGGTACCCTAAAATGACATCTTTGATAGTGTAAAAATACCAGAAGTAATATTGTTATTATTTTCAGTTGAATCTAGTATTACTACCTTCCTTTCTCAGCTTTTAATAGCATTTGTTGGCAGATAAAAATTTCTGAATCTCGAACACAATCTGTATCCCTCTGATGAGCTCAGCAGCTTGTTGGGACTGTGTCACTTTCTACTTTGTTTTGTTTGGCAACAACCCAAATTATCTACTTGAAAAGAACCGTTCAGCAAGGCTTTTTTATCCCAGGTTTTCTCTCAAAAGCAATAGCAATAAAAAGTCTCAACAGAACTACCGGAAACTGGACTTGTTCCAGAGAAATTAAATCAGATAGAGATATTCCAGAGACATTAATAAAAAATAATTAAAAAAAAAAACCCACAAAAATAAAAAAAAAAAAACACCAAAAAAACCAAAAACAACCCAAACCTCAAGTAGGAAGGGATTTCTTAAGTACTAATTAAGATTTCTCACAGAATAACTTGCAATCTCTCAGATTTACCACAGCATTTGAGATACTACAAAACAGTCAAGGGTCTTGTCCTCATCATGTGCATCAAAATATACAGTAGGAAATTCTCACAAGTGATCTGATAACAGCTAAACCATTTAATTTTCTTCTGCAAGCTCCTTCATGTTTTACAATAGGTTTTTGGCTTGTTGTTCTTTTTTTCAATGCTTTTGCCACAGATGACCTCAAAATCTTAGTAACCTCTAGCCTCAAGGATCCCCTGAAGCTCGCACCTTCCTGATCAAAAGATGAACTTACACTCCAGAAGTATCTCGACATTTCACAGCCCCATTACATACTCAATGTGGGAGCTCCAAGTTTCAAAGAACTTAATGAATAAAGTTCAATGATCAAGGACAACTAAGCATTAAATTGGTCAACATGACAAAGAAAGCTCCTGGAAGACTGAAGTGAATTGAGCTGAAATGTTTCCATTTACAAACTAATGCATGTAGAAAAGTTCTTGCCTCAAAATTTGAAGAAAGAAAATCATAGTCAGCTTAATGATGCAAGATAATAATGAAATTCAGGAAAGTGAATGGAGATTAATTGGTTGTTGGAAAGGAGAGAAGGACTATTTTGGTCATTTCGATCATGATAATAATTTTTGCCTTTGAGGTACGTTGTTTCTACACCAAAATATTTGCTATTATACAACTTCAGAATTAAATATCCAAATATTAAACCATGAACTAAGTAGTAAACCCTAAGAGAACTATATGCATGCTTAATGTTTTACAAAAATAAATAATCATCATGCTAATACAAAAGTAATTTTAAAAGATCTTAATCTGCCACTCTTTCATATGCTAATCCTGTCTTCCTACATACCCTAAAAGTAGTAATAGAAACCCGTAGCCATTTTTATTAAAACTATACTAGTTTAACTATGAAATTGAAGTCTTAACTAAAGACTTCAGCCTTCTTTGTATGGGCCCTGTTCAATTTTTTTTCTCATTTTAAGTTTCAAAATCTTGTTTCATCCCCACTCCCTAAGGCAAAAATAAAATTGGTTAGCCTGAGAAATTGTTTAAGCCTTTAATTCAAATTTAAATCATTGGTTGATCCCAAGACCAGTGACAGTTGAAATTAAAAAAAACTGTGTAAGTTCTGTTCAATAAAAAGTTGGATAAAGAAAGATCATCTTTCATAGCCTGCAAGTCCCTGTAGTCTAAAAAGGAACTAAGGTAGCATTTCCCAACTTTGACAAAATGTGGATATACCAACACAGAAAGTGTTACACATAGCAGCCATAATACCTTTGCAAAGGAAAACAGGAGGTATGTGTTGGCGTAGACATTTCCTGTGGCATTGAGTCCCTCTTGATCTTACCGATGTGCACTCCAGGACTGCCCTGAGCAGTGACATTAATCAGTGAGGAAGGTACTGGCTGTTCATACATGTATTCGGTGTCCTTACCACAACATCCACTTAAAGGCTGACAAGGTGATCGATGCTTGTGAGCACAGACAAACAGTAGCAAGGCCTCATAATCGGCAAACAGTGTTTATGTGGACTTTGATTGATAAGCACTGGTTTACTAAGAGGAAGAAGGGAAGTTAGAGGACTGCAGAATCTAAGAAACTCTAATATATACACCACACAGACCCATGAATCTCCATCCTTTAGATCTCCGTATATATACCACACAGACACAAGAATCTCCATCCTTTATTAGAATCCCCATCCCTTATTAGATGGGGGCAATAACATGGTGACAAAGGAAGAGGAGAAGGCTGAGGTACTTAATGCCTTCTTTGCCTCAGTCTTTAGTAGTAGAATCAGTTTTTCCCTGAGTACCCAGCCCCCTGAGCTGGTGGATAGGGGTGGAGAGCAAAATAAAGCCCCTGTAATCCAAAGGGAGATGGTGAGGGTACTGCTCCAGCACCTAGACATACACAAGTCTATGGGGCCGGATGAGATCCACCCAAGGGTACTGAGGCAGCAGACAGAAGTGCTCACCAAGCCACTTTCCATCATTTACCTGGTAAATCGGGGAGGTCCCAGTTGACTTGAGACCAGCAAATGTGACGCCTATCCACAAGAAGGGCCTGAAGGAGGATCCAAGGAACTACAGGTCTGACAGTCTGACCTCAGTGCCTGGGAAGGTCATGGAACAGATCATCCTGAGTGCCATTATGTGGCACATGAAGGACAACCAGGTGATCAGGCCCTGTCAGCATGGGTTCATGAAAGTCAGGTCCTGCTTGACTAACCTGATCTCCTTCTATGAAAAAATGACCACTTGGTGGATGAGGGAAAGGCTGTGGATATTTAGTAAAGCCTGAACTTTAGTAAAGCCTTTGACACGGTTTCCCACAGCATTCTGCGGGAGAGACTAAAGGTGATTGTGATCCATTCTTGAACAGATGTTTTAATCTTATGAAATAATGAAAAAATCATGTAGTAGATGCAGTCCCACAACAAACAGTCTTGGCGCAGACTCAGTACACCTGAGCACAAATATCTGATGCTAGGGTATTGCCAAATAATATTTGTCAAATTACTAGTATGCTTCCAAACCAGATAGCATATATTATTGCTCAACGAGCTGTGTTTGAACAATGTTCAGCAAGTCCACTGATCTTAAGTGGCTGCAGTTTAATTTCCCAGCTGCTGGTGCCTCCAACATCTTTAATATATTTCATTCACATTAGTATCTCCTTCTAACTCACATCCCAGATAATAATTTGAGGATGCTTTACATGATCTCAGCAAAAATCTGGAATTACATAGAATTTCAAATAATTCTTAGATTGGAACAAACTTTCAAAAATGCACTTTTCTGGAATAAATTCACAAAGAGAACATTTCCTGTGATTTCCTATTTCATTAGTTACAAAAGAATCTAGGGTTTCCCTAGCTTCATCTGACCTGGAAGAATACTGTATTGTGACATGTAAGGCACATGGCTGTTAAATCTCATTCACACCCACATATCCTTATTTCAAGAAATAATACACTTACCAGTTTTCCCTTCTTTTGTGTAATTACAGATTGCATACAATCTAATATTTCTGATTTGATATGAACAGAAATATGAACTGCATGGATTATTTTTTAATACAGCATTTACAGACATAATTTCATACAATGACTTAAGTGGAAACTCTATTTGCACCTTGTTTGGCATTGATATCTATTATCACTTCCATGAGACTTGTGGTTACCTGAATTCTGTCTACTGGCTTTACTGTTTCATGGCAATGGTGAGACAAAGTAGAAGTGTGTACTAATGTTACTGCATTCTTTAACACCCCTGAGGAGATGAGAGAGGCTAATTTTCAAATTTAATGGGAACTAAGGTGATAGAATTGCATTTGCAAGTTTTATTTCAAGACCACCAATGTTAGAAGTTGGAAGAAACACCAGTACTAGAAAAGTTACACTGCTCTCTTGCAGAACTGTGGTACACTTAAAATGAATTATTCATCACCCTAATCTCAAAAGACAAGGGGGGGACGGGGGGAAATGGGACAGAGGGATGGATGAGACATGATTGGAAAGCAAGGCAGTCCATCTTCATTCAAAAGAGGTAGTATCAGAGACTTCTATTTTACTTCATTGCCTCTTATCCAGACCCTGGGAAGGAAAGTTACATAGGTCCCTTGAAAAAATCCCATTCAAAACCTAAGACAAACAGCTACTTTCTCAGTAATTGGGAGGTACTAACTGGACAGTATGACCATATCTGCAAAATCCCAGACTTAGGCTGGGCAGTGAATGAAGAGCAGAGACCATCCTTATCTGAATGCAAGAGGGACACAACAGTGCAGGCACAACAATCTCACATTGCTGAGAAGCAAATGCTGCACTAGTGTTTTTTCAGAAGAGGAGACTAAGTATCATTTTTTTCCTCCTTTCTCCTTCTGTTCTTTCTCTTACTGTTGCTATATTGGCACCAATTTTCATTTATTTTCCACAACTTATAGCTGGGCACCACACGTGTCAAAGGTGACAGTGTGTGGCTCAAAAAGTATTAGAAATATATTAAACTGATTTCTTTATATTTGCTAATATATTTGATTATTTCTTTTTTTGTCTTTCATTAAGGAATAAATGTACAACTTTAATTCACCAGCACATGCAAGTACTGGGAAGCTACACAAGTCAGAAACACACATTCACAGAAAGACATAAGAGTGTCAGCAAAGACATTAAACCAACAGAGATGGAACTCAAATCAATAAACTTTGATAATAAGTAGTCATCCCAATGTCTCTCTATTTATTTCTGTTAACATCAGTAGCATTACATCAGTTTTCACTGGCTGGCGATATATTCTTGGCAATTTCACAGAGTGCTACTTACAAACTGACCTTCTTTTCACCAAGTCAAATGGAAACGAGTACTCAATATAAAATATGAAGAGACTCTGCAGAGGACTCTGGCTAATTTATTGCCCTAGCATATATTCTTTTGTTAGTTACTACCAGCTGATTTTTTTTCATGCCAGCATAATTTTAGTTCTCTTTTATGTGTATTCTTCTTCACTCTGACATTTATGACAACTGATCAGTTTTCATTTGACCTTACATTAAAATCTAAGACCTAAATTAAGGTTCTAAAAATAGACAGATCATCATTTAATGACTGTATATGGAACACGTCAACCTCATTTGCTAACATGTTTGGGTTTTTTTCCTTCAGTTATACTCTCAAATTAGTCTATGTGAATATAAACGTTAGTAGATTGGCAGTTCTGGGAGCTGCCAGCCAAATTTCTTTCTTAGCTTAGTCATCAGAGGTGACTGTATCCATATCTACCAGGTTTCAGAAGACCAGAAAACAATCTAACATCACCCAATTATGTGCTGTGATTTTCTTTTCCCAAAGCATGGCAATCTGGGTGTTTGGGGTTTAAATGACTGTCATTTTAGGAAGCGATGACTGATTTATAAAAAACAAGTGACTGAGCAGCAGTAAAGAACTCTGATTGCACCTATTTATAGAGAAAGAGATGACTGGAAGAACAGTAGCATCAGAGTTGTGGAGGAGACATATTTCTTTGCCCTAGCTATCAGTTGCACTGCTAGAATAGTAAGAAACCAAAACCAGACTAACATCCAAACACAATAGTTGCTCTACAAATGCACAGGTAACATAGTTCCTTAACCAAAAAGTGTATGATTGCAAGATAGAATAAGCACAAAGAAACAAAAGTAAAAGAGTTTGGTGTTATTGTTGTGGGTTTTTTTTTTCTTTTTTCTTTTTTTTTTTTTTTTTTGCTGAAGTTAAACAATTAAACTTTGCAAACCCCTAAGAACAGTTTGAAAGACTTATTGACATGTGTGCAGATGGAGCCAACGCTATTCTGCCTCTACAGTGGATTAAATGGACTTGCTAAAAGGGAGGACTTATTTTTTTGTGGACAACATCGTTCCAATTTCACTGAAAGGCTTTTGGATCTCAAGTGTCTCCTGCCAAGAGAGCATAAAGAACAGACAGGGATGTTCTCCCTTATCTGAGCCTGATTTCTTCAGTCTCACTGAAAGTTAATGGCACTTTGTGTTTACACAGCTATAGTAAAATAGCTACTGGGCTCTTCTCTTACCTTTCTCAAGAAATTGCATTGTTGAAAACAGCTCAAATACCAAGATATTTTGCATCGATGTTTAGTTACATTCTTTCATTGTGCCCATAGAAATGGAAATGAAAATCTCAATCACTGAAATAACTTTCTCACAAGCAGAAAAAAAGTATTCTCAAACACATTTTCTGCAACCAGTATTTTGGGAGTTGACTATAACAATACTGTCTATGAGGAAAAAAAGAGATTCCCTATGCGAAAAGAAGACAAGAATTAAGGAGATATTCATATGGCTAACACTGTTTTTCTTAACAGGCACCTCCATTAATGCTAATACCAGGGGTCATATTTGTCAGGAGTAAGTCAGACATAGGTAGCCTTTTACTCCAGCACTGTAGCTCTAGGACCAGGCTTCCTCAGAATACTAACAATGAGAAATGCAGACAGCCTTAAATTCACCAGACGTCACAGGATGGGTGGAAGAGGGAAAATGGATACACACATTGGGCTGAATACTGTGTCTATAAATCATTTCAACAGATAACAGACAGAAAGACTTCAGAAGTGATGTACTTCAGTGGCACTTAATCCACTACAACAACATTACACATACAGCTTTCTGGTGACAGCTGCTGCTTAGCAACAACCCTGCTATCTCCCTTGCTCCCAAAAGAAGAGTAGAGGCATGATAGGAATACAACTCAGAGAACAAGACTGTTTGCAGTTATAGCACGAGTATATTCTCAGCAGACCACACAAGGCTTAATTTACTTGAGTTTGTGTTTGAGCAAAAGTGAATGTCTGCATGTGTGTTAATTCTCACACCTATACTGACCTCCTACATAGCAGGGGCATCACCATTTGAACACTTTTTTCGTCCTGCATCAGGTAATACGTGAGCTGAAAAGAATCTGGTGTAAAAATTTACTGTCTTGTAATTTCTTTGGCCTCCCTCTTTGCCTGTCTTGAAGAGGATGTGACGTTTGCCTTTTTCCAGCCATCATAAACCTCCCTTCATTACTGTAACCTTTAAGCAGCGGCGGCCTCACATATCAACCTTGGTGAGCTTTCTCAGCACCACATTTGCTCCCACAGGTGCATGTTCAATTTGCCTGTCTCTTTCTGCTGCTGCTCTGGGGAGTGTTTCATTCCCTCAGCCTCTGACACAAGGCTCAGTGACCCAGCAGGCCTGAGAGTACCCCTTTCCAGTAAAAATGGAGGCAAATAAATCATTCAGCATCTCAACATTTTCCATTTCCTTGCCATTAGGTCCCTTGCCTCATGAGCAGAGGATGCAGGGTTTTAGTTTTTTGGTTGTTTGGGTTTTTTTTGGTTTTGTTTGTTTGCTTGTTTGGGTTTTTTTTTTTTGTTTGTTTGTTTGTTTGGGGGTTTTTTGCCAATGCACTGGGCCATAAAATAGGTAAGGTACCCAAGACTGGCGCTCAGTGGCTCCTGAGGAATCTTATTAACCCTTACTGGGCTGTTAAGCAACAAATGGTCCCATGTTAACTCATGAACTTTTAGCAAAGTAAAGTGTGATCTGGAACAACTAATGACGAAGACAGAACTGTGTTATTTCTATTATTCACCCATCCATTCCAGACCAGGAAAAGAAAACTAGACTTCTTGGCATGTGAAAGGAAAGCGTACTTGCTTCACACTTCAAGACTTCAGCCACTTCTACAAAGAACAGGAAGGGTATTCTACTTCCCATCATCTAAATTTAAAATTGTCATTTTGACTTATTCAAAGGGGTAGGGAAAGATCAGAGAAAGGACTCCTCATCTTCTTATGAAGCACAAAGTGTTTGGCCCAGCTGGATGAAGGACAACCAGATGACATTCAGGTGCTCTGATGTCTGAAATAAGTTTGAGACATAAGACTTAGTAATACCTTTCACACTGTCCTGCTCAAGCAGAACATGATCAGTAGCTTTGAGGTCAGGTAAGAATTTTTTTCTGGCTTAAACCTAAACCAGTCTAAACCATAGAGATTTTTTACTTTCTACTGAAAGATCATGCTGGAGCTTCCCAGTATTTTTATTTGGGTCTGTCTCATTTAACCTATTTCTTCCTCTTGCCAACACCGGTGACATCTCTGTCCTTCCTCTGCTCCGTCTGTGGTCAAAAGTACTTAGGTTTCTGAAATGCTCCAAAACAACCTAATCTGGCTTCATTCTAACCTGCTTGCCAGCATTGCTTCAAGTTGACAAAACACATCTCTAACATTGTAGGGTGAACTGTGTTTTTTATCATCAGTAGGGGGCCACATTCACAGCTATTATATACTGCTGAACTCTCCCTGGGACTGAGTTTCTGCACAAGAGGGAATAGACTGAATAATGTCAAAAAGTAACTGGAAGATATGTGTGCTGAGCAAGTGGCAAATGGAAGATGCCAAGCTAGCTAGGAGGGTGGGTACATGTCAGTGAGAGCACTATCATCTTGAAGTAGCAGAGAAACAAGAAATTGGGCTTAGGATCCAGACATGTGTAACCAAAAAATAACAGTAAGGACAGCAGGAAGCAAATATTACTTTATTTTGCTGGCAGGAAAGCAAATTCTGGAAAGTACTCAATTCCCCGTCAAAGAGCAATTCGACACACAGTTCACTAAAGCTGCTTCTTACTAAATAATGTCAAAAGAATATAGCTCTTAAAAGGAGTTCATCAGGCAAGAGACACTTTTTCAAGACAATGTTTACTTCTGAGTGTTTTCTGAATCACATACAAAGCCACCTCTTCAACCTGAATAGAAAATGCCTATTCACGCTCCGCATTAGCCTGCTGGCTCTCACCCCTCCCTTAGTGCTGAGACATTCCTGGAGTAGGAATGAGACACCTGTCCTGAAGTAAACTCATACTGAGGCATCCGTCATATCTAATTATCTAAGCAAATGAAAACCAGCATAAATCCAAAAAGGAAATATTAGGTAACTTAAAAATAAGTCTGAAATACAGGTAGAAATTGAACCTAGGATGTCTTAAGTCAGATCCCAATATGTAAGCAAAAGTCCATCCCTTTCCCCTTTTACTGTAATGAAATAAAACGACAACATGTACTAAGGAACATATTATACACATGCCTCATATAATACACCCGGCATTAATTCTTCTTTGCAAGCAGTGTACGTTTGCTGTGAAAGGTATCATGGGAAAGAAAAACTCAGGGTTTGGAATATGAGTTTGGTATTATAGTCAGGGGAGAGATTAATTTTTGCTTATATCTTCTCATCTGCAAAACAGCACAGACAAATTATTAGTATGCATGATGCCTTTTCAACAGCTTTGTACTCTAAAATACTTATTCTTGAAGAACACTGAAGCCCTATACCGATGTATACTCACTGTTTGTTAATGAAATAAGTTTGACAGGCTTCTTGTCCATGAGCCACAACATAAATAATTAATGTATTTAACATTACAATGTGAAGCACTACAGAGCAAGGATAAGGTCTGGGAAGAATCATCAAGATTCTTAAAATCTCTCTGCCCACACAGGACTTAAAACACAGAACCATAAAATGGTTTAGGTTGGAAGGGACCTCTAATGTTCATAGAATTATAGAATCATTTAGTTTGGAAAAGACCCTTAAGATCATTGAGTCCAACCATTAACCTGACAGTACCAAGTCCACCACTAAACCATGTCCCTAAGTGCCACATCTACATATCTTTTAAATACCGCCATGGATGATGACTCAGCTACTTCCCTGTGCAGCTTGTTCCAATGCTTGACAACCCTTTCCGTGAAGAAATTCTTCCTAATATCCAATCTAAACCTGCCCTGGCGGGGCTGTTGCCTCTCATCCTATCGCTTGTTACTTGGGAAAAGAGACTGACACCCACCTCGCTATAACCTCCTTTCAGGTATTTGTAGAGATTGATAAGGTCTACCCTCAGCCTCTTTTCATCCAGGCCAAACAACCCCAGTTCCTTCTGCCGCTCTTTACAAGACTTGTTCTCTAGACCCTTCACCAGCTTCATTGCCCTTCTCTGGACATGCTTCAGAATCTCAATGTCTTTCTTGTAGCGAGGGGCCCAAAACCGAACACAATATTCAAGGTGGGGCCTCACCAGTGACAAATACAGGAGAATGATCACTTCCCTAGTCCTGCTGGCCACACTATTAAGCCACACTATTATACAAGCCAACATGATATTGGCCTTCTTGACCACCTGGTCACACTGCCAGTTGTTGAGAAACATCCCCAGGTCCTTTTCCACCAGGCAGCTTTCCAAACCTGTAGCGCTGCATGGGGTTGTTGTGACCCAAGTGCAGGACTCAGCACTTGGCTTCGTTGAACCTCATACCATTGGCCTTGGCCCATTGATCCAGCCTGTCCAGATCCCTCTCCAGAGCCTTCCTACCCTCAAGCGGATCAACACTCCCACCCAACTTGGTGTCATCTGCAAACTTACTCAGGGTGCACTTGATCCTTTCATCCAGAACACTGATAAAGATAATAAAACTGGCCCAATACTGAGCCCTGGACTTGTGATCAGATACCACCTGGATTTAACTCCATTCACCACAACTCTTCAGGCTCAACTATCCAGACAGTTTTTTACCCAGCGAAGAGAACACCCATCCAAGCCATGAGCAGCCGGTTTCTCCAGGAGAATGCTGTGGGAAATGGTGTCAAAGGCTTTACTAAAGTCCAGGTAAACCTGGATAGCCTTTCCCTCATCCACTAAGCAGGTGTTCTCATTTCAGCTGGGATAGAGTTAATTTTTTTTCCTAGTAGCTGCTGTGTTTTGGACTTAGTATGAAAACAGTGTTGATAACACCTATTGTTTTAGTTGTTGCTAAGTAATGCTTAAGTCAAGGGCTTTTTCAGCTCACCATAGAAGCTGAGAGGCAGCATAGCCAGGACAAGCTGGCCAAAGGAATATTTCATATCATAGACGTCGTGCTCAGTATATAAATGAGGATTGGCTAGGGGCAGCAATGTGCTGCAATTGCTGCTAGGGATGGGCTGGGCAATTGATCAACAGGTGGTGAGCAACTGTATTCCATTACTGCTTTTGTATATTCTTTTACCATTATTATTTTTTTCTTCCATTAATATTCTATTAAACTGTCTTTATCTCAACTCACAAGTGGTTTTTTTGGGTTTGGTATTTTTTTTTTTTCCCCTTTTCTCCCTCTTTTCTCTATCCTACTGAGGGGAAGGAACAGGACAGGGGGAGTAAGTGAATGGCTGTGTGGTCCTAGCTGCTGGCTGAGGTTAAACCATGACAGCGGGTCATCTTTTTATAGAAGGAAATCAGGTTAGTCAAGCAGGACCTAGCTTTCATAAACCCATGTTGACTGGACCTGATCACCTGGTTGTCCCGTATGTGCCATGTGGTGGCACTCAAGATGATCTGCTCCATAACGTTCCCCAGCACCAAGGTCAGATTAACAAGCCTGCAGTTCCCCATCCAGTTCCAACCCCCCCACCATGAGCAGGGACATCTTTCACTAGATCAGGTTGCTTAAAGCCCCATCCAACTTGACCTTGAACACTTCCAAAAGTGGGGCATCCACAGCTTCTCTGGGCAATCTTGTCCAGTGTCTCACCACCCTCAGAGTGAAAAAATTCTTCCTTATATTCAATCTAAATCTACCCTCTTTCAATTTAAAACCATCACCCTTTGCCCTATCACTACAGGCCTTGGTAAAAAGTCCCTCTCTCTCTTTCTTATAAGCCCCCTTTAGAGTATTGAAAGGCCACAATGAGGTGCCCCTGGACCTTCATCTTCTCCAGGCTGAACAACGCCAGGTTTCTCAGCCTGTCTTCATAGAACCTTGCTCCAGTTGCCTGGTAATTTTTGTGGCCTTCCTCTGTACCTGCTCTAACACGTCCATGTCTTTCTTGTGCTGGGGGCCCCAGAGCTGGATGCAGTACTCCAGATGGGGTCTCACAGGAGTGGAGGAGAGGGGCAGCATCACATCCCTCAACCTGCAGACTACACTTCTTTTTATGCAGCCCAGGATACAGTTGACTTTTTGAGCTGCAAGTGAACATTGCCAGCTGATGCTGAATTTTTCATCTATCAATAACCTCAAGTCCTTCTCTGTAGAGCTGCTCTCAATCCATTGATCACCCAGATTATATTGATATTGCAGATTTCCCTGACCCAGGTTCAGGACCTTGAAATTGGCCTTTTGAACATCATGAGATTCACATAGGCCAAATTTTAAGCCTGTCAAGGTCCCTCTGGATGGCATCCCTTCCCTCTAGTGTATCAACTGTACCACCCAGTTTTGTGTCATCCACAAATCATAAATAATGTTAATTTGCTGCCATCTTCCTTCTACACTCTTCTTTTCTAATAAATCTCAATATAAGGGGAATTATTATAACCAGCAGAAAAAGAAGCTCCATGGCACTCACAATATAATACCTTCTAGTCCTTGATCACTTGACAACTAATTGTCTTTGCTTCTGGGAGGAAGAATTATATGAAAGAATTGTTTGAGGTAAAGTTGAGTAAAATATCACTGCAATCCAGAATGATTGTCATTTTCTTGCATGTATAACCTTTTCTAAAAAAAAAATTGTATGCACCAGCTTTATTAGAATTAAAATAGGTGGAT
The DNA here is from genome assembly GCA_947846985.1 of Fratercula arctica. Lineage (NCBI taxonomy): Eukaryota > Metazoa > Chordata > Aves > Charadriiformes > Alcidae > Fratercula > Fratercula arctica. Next base: position 83,582,620 of record CANTUZ010000002.1, read on the forward strand.
AAATCAGTTTCTTTATTATAGATCACCTACCATTGAGAAAGACCTCGCAAAAGTTTATAGATTTTGTTACTAAGTTTCTTGTGTGAACAAGAAACTCTCTCTCAAAGTCTACATGTAAAAAAGTAGGTGATAACATTACTCTTTCCTCTCTTCTTCAAGTATCTCGGCTAGTATAGAACATCTTATTCTGGAGCAGCTTCTTCTGAGTCATAAAACTGTCAGATCCTGTGATCTGAACCACCAACACGCAAATACAGTAATATTATTTTTATTATTTTTACACTATCAAATCTGTTATAACGACCATTATGTCTAGAATGTGACAACGCAAACAGAATGTATTTTAATTGTATAGACAAAAATATGGTGGCTTTTATTTTTACCATGCTCACTCTGTTTTGTCTCCTGCTTATTTCATGAACTGAAAATATTTAAAAAAAATAAAGCGATACATTTTAAAGACAGTTTGGGCTCCAAGAGAAGGTATTTTAAAAAAGTAATTTACTGCTTCATGGATGTTGTATTGTTTCATTAATTAACAAAAGATATAGCAAAGCTATACATATAATTTCCTTAAGCCCCTGTTGCTTCATTTTTTCTCTTTAATGTTAAAAGAGATAAGATGAAATAGCTTTTAATAAATCAGAGGCTAGCAAAAGAAAAGATTATTAATCATTTAGGAATAGTATCCTGTAGATTTTAGGATATGTTTTTTATTTGAAGTGCAACCTTTATTATTTAGGGTTGAAAAATAATGTGAATAAATAGATGCAGGTGGCTGCGGCTTTAATATCAAAACATGGTTAATTTGGTTCAAATTTGTATAAAATATTTTAACTTACAGAAAAAGATCTGTATGGTGAAAGTATTTAAAGGCCCTTTTGTTAAAACTTTCTAAGGAATCTAAATATAGAAATAAACAATTATTGCACTGACAGCTGAGATGATATAGGAAGGAAAAGCAGTTTAAGTCCCTTAAGAATGATAAACACAGCCGCAGTGGAAACAATGTGAGGAATGAGCTAGATATGTGGCACTATATTGATATATTAATAATATTGGGTGGTAACAAACACCTTCAGTTATTAGGCAAGAATGAGTTCATGATTGCATTTGTTTCGCTATATAATAAATAATAAAAAATAAGCTCTCATGTCAATGAGATCTTTCTTAGTATTACTTTCTTTACATACAGCATTTATTAATAATTTGATCCAGAGTGACACTTAGGCCAGACCACTCAAAACCAGTGAAAACGTCAGAGTAATTTATTTATTTATTTATTTATTTATTTGTCTGTTTGCTTATTTCAAGCCTGAATATTGTGTTTAATTACAAAAGTACATGAATTTTCCTACCTATGTATCCACTCAGGCTCATGAGGTAAACACAGAGCCTTCTTGCAGACAATCAGTCCTCTTGCAGAACTCGGTACAATGGTCTAGTTTTGGTACTAGAATAGGAAACATGAGAGGGCGTTCCAATGCTGCCTCTATAAGTTTTTGGTGAGCCTCTTAAAGACTAGGTTTTTAGATTAAATAATTACATAAAACTTTCCATTTAATATGAAACAAAGAATGGAGCAATGAAATAGAAAAACATGTTTTTTCTAGAGAAAAATCTAAAAATCCAGAATCCTAAAAGTTCAAACTCAGACAAGTTAAAGGGATAGGATGAAAGAAAAGAAAGCTACATCAGTGATCTTTTTGCAAAGAAATAAATGAACCATCCTTTCATTATTTGCTAGCCAATTTCCCGTCTTTTTCTGCCTGGCTAATTACTTACGAGCAACTGTGATTTTAGTATTGTTGCTCCTTGAACTGAGAAGTTAGACAGTATTTGAGACCTTGCTGAAATAGTTTATATTATAAACAAGATGATATTAAGAGTGGGTATAGTCTCTTTGGACTCTTTCTTTGCAAGAAGGAGTTTAGGGGAATAAGGGAGAGTGAGGTAAAGGAAGCATGGAGCAGTGATTCCCTGAATACTAACAAACACTAAACAGAGGCGTCTTCAGGTTTCCTGTTCAGAAATCCCCAGGCTTACTACTGTATAATCCTCTGTACTCAGAAAATCTTCTTCTCCTCATGGTGATGCTCACACCTGTATATCCTGGCTTTCTGATGGAATATATTGCTTCTAACATTAGCTCTTAGGCTTTAAGTTAAAATTAACCAGTATCTATTTTACCTAATAACAGCTTAGTATGAAGTCCGTAAACTTCCATTAGAGAAAACAATGTCTTTGTGGCAACTCAATGTAAGCTTCCAGATTATGGAACGAGGTTCACAGGAAAAAATCCACTTGTCCTTTTGCTCTACACCTGCCAGGAAGAGGGCTAGAAGATGATAATGTAATTAGCCAGCAAAGCATTTATATGTTCAAACCCATAAACTACCAGAGATAAAGCTTTTATTGCTGCTGATATTTTCAGTGACACAAAAATGTCTAATTGTCCTTCTTCTTTATAACCTGGAAATACGTGATTGGTAATACTTCTTGTCTTTAACAAGGTACTAATGTACCTCCATATCCGAGATCCGCTGGATAAGAGCTACTAGAAATTCCAATATAAGGCATAAAAACAAGCAAGCAGTAAGTATTCATGCTCTGGCGATTAGCCGTGCTTCCCCATAACGTTCTGTGCACTTGCTGAAGGCAGATTGGCAGCAGAGGTTCCAGTGGAGCAAGGCGTTACTGCTCGGGGACCGAAGAAATTTGCAGAGGAAAATATTGGCTATACTTTAAAGATCAGAAGTGCCCCACAGCTATTCTGTACCCTTACAGATAAGAGCCTTCCCTCTCCATCTGCCGCTTCATCTACTCAATACCCACCAATTAATGTACACAATATGATCATAACTTGTTTCCCACAGAAGCAGTGTATCTTGTTTTCTTAGTCAATACAGTTTATGGGACATCTCCAAGACATGGCTAGGAAGAACAGGAATTCAGGTTGTATCCCATGGTTAGACTGACCTGAGGCTAGAAATCTTTTGTACACAATAGTTTTTCACATGAAGTCAATTTCTGAAATCATCTTTTTTGGCAAAAAAAGGCATCGAGCTTTTAGATATCAAAAAGTTTGACATCACAACTCACCTCTTTCTTTTTTCTTATGTCTTTCTGTTACATCCTATGGGATTTTATCACTGAAAAGGTTTGGATTTAATCATATCACAATACAATGAAGCAGTGAGAGATTTCTTTCCTTTATCATCACCCTATTATTACTTGGACCACTAGAAAACAGGAATGTGCATAATTACAAAGCAGGTTTCTGGTAAGGGAGGAGAGAACAAGTTATGTATAAACAGACTGATGTTAAAAAAGAAATTTTAGTTCGAGAAATTGCCTAATGTGATATGAGAATTAAAAGAGGAAAGAAAAAAAAATTAAAAGCCAAGTTTACATCTCTTCAATTAGCAAATAAGGGAGAAAGAGTATACAATGTCCACCCTACATAATTAAATGCTGGGCAGGTATTGAATTAGTTCATGGTCGTCCTCAAGCAGCTGAATTGAAAAGAGGGAGTGAGGGGCACAAGGGAAGAGAGAAAAAAACAGAAGCTTCTTGATAAACATGCTGCTTCCTGGTAGCTGACTGGAGTGGATCCCTTGTTTGCCACCCTAAATCTCACTCTGAATTTATGTTTGAGTTTACAGGAGTTATATGCATCAATCTAATAATTTTAATGATATGGTTTTGATGTTCTTCCCAAATTTGACTGTTGTTGAGACTAAGTTGCCGGGGGGAGGAAAACCTCAATCCATCGCACTCCTACCAGTATGATGCCAATGCCAACAACAGATGCCCAGAGCCTGGAGAAGGATCACTGGTCAGCAGAAGAGAACCTGGAGTGCAGCGAAAACAAATTCCAGCCGCTCCAGCCAGTAAGTCAGCTTCATCAGTGGCCCAACTTAATGCCTCTATACAAATGGATGTAGCATGGGGTATAAACAAGACAAGTTAGAGACATGCACACACCTCCAGGGCTATGATCTTATTAGCATCACAGAGTCATGGTGGGATGGTTCCTGTGACTGGAGTGTTGGAATGGAATGATACAGGCTCTTCAGGGAAGACAGGCAGGGGAGATGAGGAGGAGGTGTCGCCCTCTGTGTCAATGACCAGCTGGAGTGCATGCAGCTCCATCTGGGGATGGGTGATGAGCCATCCAAGAGCTTATGGGTCAGGATTAAAGGGAGGGCAGGGACAGGTGGTGTTACAGTGGGGGTCTGCTACAGACAACTTCTGCTAGAAAGACCGAGCTGCCCCCGTTTGAGGTAAAACAGAACAAATTTTCTGTTCAGTAATTTTACTTTTTAGCTAAGCCTCTTGTAACTAACTAAACTCTGAAATTAACAGCATATTGTTGAGACACTGTTCGTTCTCAGAGTGATAAAACCTGATTATTTTTAATTTATGCCAAGGAATGGTAAGCAGAGAAGCTCTTGCTTATACTTATTGCTATAACAACCAAGGTCAGATAACTTTGTTATTTGCCCCATTTGGAGAGTCAGAAGCAGAAAAACGTAGAAGGGGTTCACAACATGTGACCTCAAACTGACCAACAGGGTATTCCCATCCCACCTGCATCATGCTCAGTATAAAAGCTGAGGGATCAAAGGTTCAGCACTCTTTTTCTTCAATGGCTGGCATCTGAGGAGGACCCTGTCTGTTCGTCTGCCTTTGATCCTGATCCAAGCATTCCTGACTCCAGATCCAGAATGCAGCTCCCATCTGTTGCTGAGTCCAGTCTGGAACGTTCCCTGTGCCTGCTGGTAATGCGATCATCATCCTGGGAGCTTGATACAGTTTTGTATATATTGTATATATTTCATTATATATATATGTATTTCTTATTTCATTAATTTATTAATATTTTCGTTAAAGTAGTTTAGTGTTTTTCTAAACTCATAAATCTCTTTATATCTTTCTCTCTCCTCTCTTTGGAGAGAGAGGTGAGGGGAGCATCTGTGGCTTGCTTCAGTGGTCAGTTCAGCCCAAACCACGACAGATTTATTGGAACCCAATGTGGGGCTCGACCAGGCCTCTGACAAGTTGCCTGAATAGTTTGAATTCCAGCTTGCCTAGAGATTAAAACAGGCAACTTGCATCATGTTGGTTTTGGACAGACTATTGTATCGTTTCTTTATAGGGATTTGTTTAAAGTTAGTTGATACAGCATTGTTTAACTTGCCTTATGTTTTGTATAATTTATTTGCTCTTGGTGTTTGGATGTGATGGTTCAAAACTGCTGCTCTGGTGTTGTGCTAGTGCATCGGCCCAAACCATGACAACCATGACACAAGCAGATGAGGCCCTCTATAGACAGATAGGAGCAGCCTCATGTCCACAAGCTCTGGTCCTCATGGGGGACTTCAATCACCCCAATATCTGTTGGAGGGACAACACAGCAGGGCATAAGCAATCCAGGAGGATCCTGGAATGCGTTGATGATTATGTCTTCCTCCAAGTGATAGAGGAGACAATGTGGAGAGATGTTATGCTGGACCTTGTTCTCAACAACATTGAGGGGCTGGTGGGGAATGTGAATCTCAAGAGCAGCCTTGGCTGCAGTGACCATGAGATGCTGGAGTTCAAGATCTCTAGGGCAGTGAGGAGGGCGCACAGCAAGCTCGCTACCCTGGACGCCAGGAGAGAAGACTGGCCTCTTCAGGGATCTGTGTGGTAGAGTATAATGGGATAAAGCCTTGAAGGGAAGAGGAGCCCAGGGAACCTGGTTAATATCCAATGATCACCTCCTCGAAGATCAGGAGCAATGCATCCCAAACAAGAGGAAGTTAGGCAAAAAACGCCAGGAGGCCTGAATGGATGAATAAGGAGCTCCTGGACAAACTCAAACTCAAAAAAGAAGCCTAAAGGGGAGGATGGAAACAAGGACAGGTAGGCTGGGAGGAATATAGAAAAATTGTCTGAGCAGCCAGGGATTGAGTTAGGAAAGCTAAAGGCCAGACAGGGTTAAATTTGGCCAGGGATGTCAAGGGCAACAAGAAAAGCTTCTACAGGTACATTGGTGATAAAAGGAAGACTAGGGAAAATGCAGGTCCCTTCTGGAACGAAACAGGAGACCTGCTTACCCAGATGGAGAAAACTGAAATACACAATGACTTTTTTGTCTCATTCTTCACTTCACTTCACTTCACTTCACTTCACTTCACTTCACTTCACTTCACTTCACTTCACTCTAGCCACACCTTCCAAGTCACAGAAGGCAAGGGAAGGGAGTGGGAGAATGAGAAACCACCCTCTGTAGGAGAAGGCCAGGTTCGAGACCATTTAAGGAACCTGGAGTTACACAAGTCCATGAGACCTAATGAGATCCATCTGTGGGTCCTCAGGGAACTGGTGGATGAAGTTGCTAAGCCACTATCCATCATATTTGAGAAGTTGTGGCAGTCTGGTGAAGTTCCAGCTGACTAGAAAAGGGGAAACATAACCCCCATTTTTAAAAAGGGAAAAAAAGAAGACCTGGCGAACTACAGAGGAACTACTGACTGGTCAGCCAGTCTCACCTCTGTGCCTGGCAAGATCATGGAGCAGATCCTCCTGGGAACTCTACTAAGCCACATGGTAAAAAAGGAGGTGTTTGGTGACAGCCAACGTGGCTTCACTAAAGACAAATCATGCCTAACAAATTTGGTGGCCTTCTATGATGGGGTGGAAGTGTTGGTGAATAAGGGAAGAGCAACTGATATCATCTATCTGGACTTGTGTAATGCATTTGACATGTCCCGTATGACATCCGTGTCTCTAAATTGGAGAGACGTGGATTTGATGGATGGGCCTAAATTGGAGAGACGTGGATTTGATGGATGGGCCAATCGGTGGATAAGGAATTGACTGGATGGTCACACTCCAAGAATTGCTGTCAATGGCTTGATTTTAGTTGATGAGAAGCTCAACATGAGCTGGCAATATGTGCTTGCAGCTCAGAAAACGAATATCCTGGGTTGCATCAAAAGAAGTGTGGCCAGCAGGTTGAGGGAGGTGATTCTCCCCTTCTACTCTGCTCTCATGAGACCCCACCCAGAGTACTGTGTCCAGCTCTGGAGCCCCCAACGTAAGAAGGACATGGACCTGTTGGAGTGAGTTGAGAGGAGGGTCACAAAGATGATCAGAGGGCTGGAGCACCTCTCCTATGAAGACAGGCTGAGAGGGTTGGGGTTGTTTAGCCTGGAGAATGGAAGGCTACGGGGACACCTTATAGCGGCCTTCCAATACCTAAAGGAGGCTTATTCAATATGAACTGACTCAATACCTACAGGAAAGATGGGGAGGGGTTCTTTATCAGGGAGTGTAGGGATACGACGAGAGGTAATGGTTTTCAACTGAAAGAGAATAGGCTTAGATTAGATATAAGGAAGAAATTTTTCACTCTGAGGATGGTGAGACACTGGAAAAGATTGCTCAGAGAGGTTGTAGGTGCCCTATCCCTACAGGTGTTCAAGGCCAGGCTGGATGGGTCTTTGAGCAACCTGGTCCCGTGGGAGGTGTCCCTGCCCATGGCAGGGGGTTGAAACTAGATGGTATTTAAGGTCCCTTGCAACCCAAACCGTTCTATGACTCTATGATTTTAAGTGTCTACTTGAAGAGAAGTTGTCTTCTTCACGTAGTATAATAGCATTTTTCAGCTGTTATGCCACCTGTCCAGCTGGCTGCTTTCAAAGCTGTGTTTCTAAAACCTTACATATATACAGGGCTCTATCATCACATCAGTTTGAAAACACATGATCAGAGAGCAAGCACACATAAGAGTTTTAAGGACACTCTCACACACACTTTGTATTTATACACACACAGATGACAACCAAACACACGCATAGGCATGCATTATAACTATGCTTTTCCAAACCCATGCAAAAAATGAGGTCCCATTATTTTGTACATCTGGCACATGCATTGTCCCTCATGAATAAATACACTATCATCCAAAAATCCAAGTGTCACATCATATGCTATCTATGCTTTTTTATTTTAACGAATAAAAATGAATAGCTATTGTCGTTACAAAAGATTTATAATTTAAATACTGGCTATGTTTGTCTAGCCATTAGTAAAGATGACAATGCAAACATCATTTTTTTATTTATTTGTTTTAAATGCAAGAACTATACTTTCCACAGATTTTCAGATTTTACAGCTGCATAAAGGAAGAACTTCAGATATTTTATCTTTTTTTATTATGAAATGTAATTTTCAGCACAACTGCTTGGCATTCTAGCAATGAAGAATGCTAATCCTATCAAAAAGAAAGAGAGAAAGGAATGAATTAGGAACATTGAAAATAATATGTGCTGTGCCCTCTAAAATAATTTTTAGGCAATTTATAAGTCACTGTGTTGGCCATTCTAAGAAGCGCATAATGGCATAATGTGGAGAGCTCACTTTGTACATATTTATTTGTAAACTTCAGACAAATGACAACTAATGGAAAAGAATAGTGCATTTCCCCACAAAACAAAAAACACCCCCCAAAAACCACAACAGTAACTTATTAACCAGGAATTTAAAAAGTTTGCTACATAGTGGTACATCACTGATGGGCTTGTTGCAGAGTTTAATTCCTTTCTATCAACTTTTATGCTGCCTGTAATTGACAAGAATAGCTGGCACATTTTATTTAATCATATTGTATGACGTCAGTCTTCTGTAAAAGTTATACGGAAAAAAAAGCTCAATGGACAAGACATGCACAGGCTCACTATTTATACACAATACTTTCCAGTACCCTCTTGTCCTCACTCCTAATAAAGCATAATCCTTAACCTTCTCCTTGACAGCTTTTAAATGTAAAACTTCTAGCTTCACGTCAAGGCTATCAGTCAGCCTTAAAATTCCACCGCTCATCATAAACTATATGAATGGCTATGTTCTCATTTCTTATGTCAACAGAAACCTTCCCTTGAATCTCAAGCCTTGAACCAAATCTGAGATCAACATTTCTTTTGCTTCTTATGTCCACTATCCCTTAATCATTTCTCTAGTTGATGGGCTTCTTGACATGGATTTGATGGTAATATCTGTAATATAGCAGGCAAAGGTATTCCTTCTAAAAATGTCTCCTGTTCTGATCATCAGCATTAAACAAGATTCTCCAAAATAAATCCCTGCTGTCCACGTTAAAATCACAACTTGCATACCCTTACATTCCTAAGAAAATATAACATTATTATTTAAAATGTCCAAGTATGAATGCACATTTGACATATAGTTATTAATTTCAGCCTCAGCTGAAATGTGATCCTGCTTCTCTTCTTATGGCATAGACTATTCCTGGGAAGCTCTGTATACCCTTAAAAACTTTCCTTTATTGACTGGATTCTATGATTAGTGAATTCTTTCTAAGGTATTAATGAAGCTTCTGCTAGTACTTCACATATGTGAAATTCCATGGAGGTCAGAAGTCATTGTAGCAATTTGCCATTAATTTAAGAGGACTGGGCCTATCTTATATAATAAAAACTAATGAATAATAAACAATAACAAAACTAACAGAAGTTTCACGAGGACAGATAGGAAGAAAGATGCCCATTCCCACTGGTCTCACCATGCCAAATTCCAATCTAAATCCAATATCCAAAAATTTGCACAGAAATATAAGACAAGTAAGAAAAGACTGCTCCTTGGACCAGTTCTTGTAGTTGCACAGTTTGATTTAGTGACCTCGTTCAGCAGAAAGATGTTGAGAATTACTACTGGGGGGACCAAGCTAAGATGAGCAACTGAGTTGCCTTTCACACACTTTAATCACCCACATTTGATGCTGCTTGCAGTATGGCAGATGGTACTGTCATTTAGTCTTCATTTACTGTCTGACAATTTACACAGGCAAAAATACATTTCAGAAAGCTTTTAGTTTATTAATCACAGTAGAAGCAGCTCTTAAACTTCCTGTGATATAACCATGTTGATTCAAGCATTCCAAAAACAAAGAGACTCATCTTTTCAGCAGCAGAGCCAGAGAACACAGACATTGAAAATGATTCAGCTATACTCAGAAAAAGGGAAATTTATCGTGAGACACGAATATCAACTAAAAAAAAAAAAAAGAAAAAAAAAAAAGAAAAAAAAAGGCAAGACTGCATGTATCCGGTCCTTTATGTGTAACCAGCCTAGAGTATATTCAGCCTATTGCCTCAGCTGTGCAGGAGACTTGGAACTAGAACAGGCTCAAAAATAGCAAATCTAAATCTGAACTATATCATTCAAGAAAGTTCTCCTAGTTCTGCTTACAACAAAAGTCACCATTCTTCAACTTGAGTTTAAGTGAAATACATCCACTTGCTGCTTTGCTAGAGGATTCCAATTTGTTCTCTGGGGATTTTTGATTTCTAATTTCCTTCTATGTAAAACGGCGTAAAATAATAAAAGGGAAAGAAACATTACTGGAATAAAAGGACAATATGCTGCACAGAACAAATATATTACTGTTCACTTTTTTATGTTGCAAAAGTAAGTTTTATTTCTGTTATATCTCATCTCAGCTGTGTATTGGTGTGCGACTTTTCTATTTTATGCCTCTGACTCTTTCTTGTAAAAAGAGTGCTTGCAACAGCCAACCAACCTGCATGACAAGAAAAAAAAAAAATTCCAATGAACCCGTACAGAAGTACAAATCACAAAGTCAGTCAAACAAATGATTTTTTCACATTATCATTCAGAGTCAAATACAATAGTACTATACTGGGAATATAAAATAATAATAAAAAAAAAATTTGTAGCAACAGCAAGAAAGAACCATTCATTGTCATCATCCACCTGGCAGAACTATGTCACATGCCAAGATCAACAAGCAGAATTATCATATGGACTAAAATAAGAGAGATTATTATCAACTATTGGAAGAGTTCAGTAAATCTGTATTCCTACAGCGTGAGCAAGACAATTATTTTTGTATGCAATTGATTAGGGCTTCAGAGATTTGAATCTGAATTATTCCTGTATGTAGTTTTATAGGGCATGAGAATTACTTATTTCAGTCCACTGTGACACCTGCTCAATTTTTTTTCCCTAGAATAAAAGCCAGACCTTTATAGATTTTCTTATCCTACACATTCTAAAAGAAATATTCAAGTCTAATCACCTTTGCGTTTTGTAAAGATAGCATACGATATAAAACTACAGACTTAACTCCATCTCTGTCACTTCTCATAAGAAAGGAACATTGTTATGTGATTTTGATGATGAATCCCATTAATTAAAATACGATGTGACAAAAATATAAAACACAAACCAAAAATTCCAGTTCTAGTTTATTAAAAAAAAAAAAAAAAAAAAAGAAGCTATATTTAAATACCTACTTCTCTTAACTGAACATGGGAAAGCACACTAGTCATACACAAAGGGTCTTTTTTCATTTTCTCAGTTTAGCTTTTCAAAATTTAGAGTGCATTTAACTTGAGGGGAAAAAAAAGAAGTCTACATTTCTATTCCATTTGGAGTTGAATCATTTCGTACAGGCTGTTCTCACTCAGAACTAAAACCTGGTGATACTTATTTTGCAAGAATATTAGAACTCATCCACACTAAAAACATAAGCTTAGGGATCCAGGTACCCACTAGCCATGTTTAATTGGCATTAGCTATGTCTAACTAACATTTGGCCACAGACAAGAATAGTTTTTTTACTTTTCACGTACTTAGGCTTTTCAGATTTTACAGAGAACTCTCCAAAACATTGTTTCCAAAATATATATTTATTTTGAAGTGCTACTAAGTGTTTCTGGGAAAACAATTTAATGTACATAACTGACCAGTCAGCTGGAGGGAAAATACAATGTCTTTCTGGACATCTTGAAAAGATGGAGTGAATTGCACCTCACTTCACTTAAATGTTTAAAATTTAGTCTAAATCAGATTGTCCCAGTGCTTTCTTTACAGACACCTGAGGGAAAACCTTTCTCCAGAAGGTTTCATCTTATGTATCATAGATGCTTAGAATAAGATGAATCATGCACAGAAACAGATCCATTTCTCTCCATTGAAAACAAAGGGAGCCAAAGACAACTCATTTAGACTTAAGACAACTGAATTTAGAAACCTATATTTGGTGACCATGTCTCATTTCTCCCTGTTATCAATTTTTCTAACTATAGAAATGGGATTGATAAAAATTTCCAGCTTACATTTCAAGACCATGCTTCGATTTATTGCATTTATTTTCATTAAAAATTGAAAGTTTTAAGGCTAATCACAGGAGAAAAGTTCTTCTGTTCCTAGTGCTTAAAGAAAACAGAAAAATGATGCATGCCATCATCACCACACCCAGCTTCAAATTGGCCTATTCATTATACCCGAGACAATTTAACCTTCATATGTCAAATCTACTCCATTCCCTCTCTTTCGCATCTCAGACTTTGCCTCTACTCCTGTGTCTTTATGCATTTGTCCTCCCTCTCCCCAAACCTGCAGTATGGAGCAGGCAGCACTGCAGTTCCCTCTCTCTGTTTTTGAGACACTTGTGGAAGGGAAGAAATCAAGGTAAAGAGAAGCTTATCTATCTGTTTCAAATGAGACAACTTGGTTAAAAAAAGAGGGCTGCTGAGAGGACTTGTCTCTTTCTTCGCTCTTTCTGTTTTATGTAAAGACCTCCTGAGAAAAAGAGAAGAGCTTTCCTGCTTCTTCCAGTAGTCGTGCCTGATTGCTTTCCCCATTTGCAGGTCGGCCTAGGGAGACCATCGATCATAGTGGTTTTCTCCTCTAATATAATACATCAGCAACCTCATCACACTTGCTGGAAATTTTATTTTCCAATGTATAAGCAGTGGTGTATTAGCATAATTTTCTTACTCTGTTACAAAGGAATATTTTCCATTTTGATTTACTACACCCACAGCAACAAGGGAAAAAGAATGCTCCTGTGAGAAAACCAGAAAGTTACTGGCTACTGGCAAAAGTGAATGAAATTCTGAGGTTATGAGGTTAGAAGGTTGCAATAATTTTAAACTATTCCCTTCTCCCAAGTCTTGCTCTAGCAGTGAAGTGGGGTTTGTGTCAGGGAAGCTCTAAACACTTGTATTTGTGAAAAGTTTAAGGAAAGAAAATCCAGACATTTTTGAGTTGCTTGACATCATTATCATATGTGAGAAAAATTCAGATCCTGTATGTTGGGAGAAGTGCCTCAAATTACTGTGGCATTTGCTTTTTATTGCATACAGAAGCAATAGTACAATTAAACATAAAGTACCATTTCAAATAATTAGTTGTGAGAAATATTCATTGACAATTTCAGCAACTTTGTCACAGACAAGTACTCAAGGAAATTTCCCCGACACTTGATGGTCTCTAAAATGAGTGACTTAATATAAGTGATCTCTGCTCATTTGTCTGGATGCCTGACATACAGGTGAATTATTACACCAGTTACTTGGAGAATTCTTCTATAAATGAAAATTCCTTGAAAATGCTTAAGAAAACAGTAAACTAGTTAACATAGAAACAAAATTATATGAAGTTATTTGGAAACATGCCAAAGAAGTGTACATTCAATGTCAAGAAAAATTGTACACATACTTTGCATGAAACTGCTATTGACTAGTTTTTGAGGAGATACAACATGAATGATATGACATTATGTCACTCCAGTAGATGAGTAAAGAATAAATAGAAATATATACCCTGAAGAGTGGATTCTGAAACTAGAGGTAGTGAACCCATCCAAATGTCATTAGTCAGTGAAAAAAAAATAATAAAATTACTATTACTAAAACATGGCAACATTAATCTTAATCATGTTCTTCTCCACTCTAATCTAGTCTGCATGGTCCCAGTGACAGATACAATAATTATCTTGGATGAGGGAGAGTGGGAGAGTCAGATTTCTCCTTGCCTTTTCATTTCACTAAACCTGTTTTTTCATGGTGAAAGGGATTGTACAGGGATGATCTGTCATATCACAGTGGACTGAAATTGATGTGAAATCTCTGTTCTGACCATTGCTAGCTGAATCCCAGCATGGCTTGAGACTGGAGAGTCAGTACTGTAGCAGTTGTGTCCCTGACAACCAGAGGGCTCGAAAACGACCAACTACTCACTGGCATCAGGAGGCCACTACACCAGAAATGGTTTAGTACCAAAGCCAAGAGCTTTCTGCTTCACAGTTTCATTGCCAGCTTTTCTCCATTATATTTGCAAAACATAGCTATTTTATGTTCAGTTATTGCTGTACTATTTATTCATCATTCCATTACATGCTATTTCACTTTCTTCCCTCCTTTCTGCCTTGAGTTTCTCCTCTCTTCTGCTGCACTGGCAGCTATGCCTTTAATAATTCAGCTTAAAAGACACAGTCTTAGCCTCATACCGTGAAAATTTTGTTGTCTTGTTCCAGGTGACTGCAAACAGCAGAGAGCAAAGCAGATCTCTTGCAAGAACTTGAAGCACCGGGTGTTCACTGAAAGCGGAATGATGCTAGGACTATAAAAGAAGAAAGAAAATACCAAATTGGAGAACAGAGATGTTAAAGGTCTCAGAAGAATAGCAACCCCCTCCAATACCCCCAAAAAACCCACCCCACAAAAACAACACCCCCCCCACCCCCCCCACCCCCCCCAAGAAAAACCCACAAAAAAAAATAAGGACTATTTATGTTACATATTACTCTCTTATTATGATTCATAGGTACCAAACACGGAATCAGTGATAAGCTGCCTTCTCAGACACTTGTGGTGTATTTAGCTGGATGACCTCCAAAGGTTCCTTCCAACGTCAACCATTCTGGGATTTCCCCATCTCTCTGTGCCATTCCGGAAAAAGAGGTAGAGGAATTAGGTAGAGGAATTAGAAATTAAGAAGTGAAGCTGAGCATAGGGGGAAAAAATGGAGGGTGGGAAGGTGTTTTAGTTTTTATCTTTGTTTTGCACCACCCTCCTCTATTTTAGTTGGCAACAAATTAAATTAATTTTCCTCAAGTCGAGTCTGTTTTGCCTTTGACAGTAATTGGTAAGTGATCTCCCTGTCTTTATCTTGCCCCAGGAGCTTTTTTCATCCTGTTTTCTGCCCCCTGTCCCTCCGAGGAGGGGGTGTGAGCAATCGGCTGGGAGGGCATTTGGCTATTAGCCAGGGCTAACCCATCACACGAAAAAAGCCCATGCCAGTGCTCAGTACACAGGAAAAGATGAAAGGTACTGAGTTCCATCAGTCTGAAATACTTCAAAGAAATGAGCAATGTTGCTGCTCTAATAAAGACATCAATAAGAGCATTGGTAGCTCAGATGAACCTCCTGCAGATGCAATGCACAACACTGCAATGCAAAATAACTTCATTGGCATTCTATAGCACAAATGGACTTAGATTTTAAATTGTAAAGCAGACCCCAAATTAATCTGTTTCAACACAATGTTATTAAAAAAATTCACAAGTTATTTTGGTGTATGGAGTAGCATTCTTTCTTTGTCCCTCTTTTCTGCCTCTCCTGGGTTCCTTCCAGCTCTAATCACCAGCTCTTGCTTTCTGCAGCTATGAAGTTGTACCTTCTCTTTTCTTAAAATGTATAATCCCATATTTGAAACAGTCCAAAACTGGACACCTTAGATAAATGCTTTTCTTGCTCTTGTTACTACTCCACAAGTTAAAAGGTTACCGAATCTAGCCATTCTGGCAATGCCTATGAATCAATACTTACTAGAAAAGAAATAATAAGTATTACCATAAACAAACAAACAAAAAAAAACCCAAACCCAAAAAGCCTAAACCCGAACACCACATTTATTTTCATGGTAGAGCCTCTGGTCTCATTGGAATGTAAATGAGGAAGCTGCTGAGAATATCTGCTGAGGACATAGGTCTTCCTCTAACATATAGAAGAGACCTGAAAAAGCCTACCCATGTTTAATGTCTAGGGTTTAATGGGTTTAAATGTCTAGGCTGATTCTCCACCCTTAAGAAACCGAAGAATAAAAAAGATGAGGCTCATTTCCCTGGAAGAAGACCCTTGTCTGTTTCTGGATTTGGAAGAAAGTCATTGGAAACACATATCAGTCACTGTTCAGGAAAAAAAGATGGAAAAATGAAACGGGAACATGCCTAGAACACAGAGCCAGGTGGCAGCTGAACTCTCCGAAGTCACAGCCTCCTGTTTCCTGCAGAAATGATACATAACAGAGGACAGTAGAAAATGCAGTAAACATAGAAAACCAGGAAGAGATATGGCAAAACATAGAAAAAGAAAACATAGCTTCCTCATTTAACTTATGAATAGTTAATTATCTACTGGCTGAAGCTCACATTTGTCTATTCCTGTGCAACTTTTTAAGTTGAGGACTTTTTAAGAGACACAGTGAAGTGTACTAATTTTTTGGACTAAACCACTGTTAGAATCTTTATTATTATAAGCAGAGACCGCTATTCATATATTTTGAAATTTTCTGCACTGCAAAAAGTATCTGACATAAAAATTTCAGATTGTTCTGTTAAGGTCTTAAGAATAATACCTTAGGAATTAGAGTTAATCATATCTTTCTATATAATATATTGTATATATATGGTTATTTAATCTATTTTATACTTATTACATAACTAAATATAGTATCATATGTAATTAATATGTAATTTATAATTTTTACACTATTATATAATATGCAATAACTATATGGATTATTATATTATACATGCTATAATGAATATACCTTTTTTAAGACATGAAAAATATATTTGTCCTAGCTCTGATCCAAAGACAAACCACACTTCTCTTGAAGTCATGAAGGATTTTTACTACTTTTTAGCTAATGAACTCAGAGCAATAAAACCAATCTATAAACATTGGTCTGTAAAAACAAAATGACAGGGTAGTGCTACACTGTGGATTTCCTGAAATGCAGACACCGTGACAGTGATTTCTATACGGGATAACATCTGCGTGTAATAAATAAAATCTGCATGGAAAACATGAAGAAGTAGTTGTAAACAAGAAGCAGCAGACAGACAAGGCTTTATTAATAGAGTGATCAAAGTCAGTAACTGCCTACCGCTTGCTTGTTCTTTTGGCAGTGTTGGAAAAAAAAGGCATTTATACTTCTCAGTCATAAGCAGGATTACACACAGAGCATGAGAATTTATATAGAGTTTTTCACCCTCGTAAAAACTGCTCAAAATCTTGAAGGAACAATATTAATAGTGGAGCTCTACTTCAGTACTTGTTTTTGACACAAAGTACTGAAAAACAAAATGGGGGAAATAATTTCCTTGTAACTGGTGAATTCAATTGCACCTTTTACTGAGGTTGTATTTACTTTAATTAACAGCGCACAAGACTGCAACATTTTGTTCAGTGAACATTTGTATAAACTAGAAGATTACATTAGAACTGGTAACGGATTTTTAGTACAGGAATATAAGGAATATAATACAGTTACATGGGTGCATCTGTACAATCGCAGTACATTAAACATCCATTGTTTTATTTGATAAGTAGGAGCTCAGATGCTAAAATGAAAATGTGGTCGTGAGAGAGTGTTTAATTAAGACACGCTTTTACATCAGTTAAAGACATCAAATGGCTATGCACATGCTTACAAAATGCTTTGTGAAGAACAATTTGCTTCCTTGTGATTTGGCTTTATGAAGCGCCCTCTACCATTACATATACTATAGAGTATATGTAATAAAAAAAAATTTAAAAAAAAAAACAACAAAAAAACCCAACCAAATTTTCTTCCAGAAGTATTGGTATTATAATCTCACAACTGAATGCTGTTTAACCAAGAGAACAGTGCAACCTGTGACACATCACATAGAAGCTTATCAGCTACAGAAAGGCTGGATCAGATTCACCAAAGCAAATACATGTGATCACAAGCTGTGTGTTTCTGGTCCTTGCGTGAGTTCAGAAGTGGCAACATTGGATTTACTGCCCCAATCCATCAGATAGAATGAGATCTAGTTTCTGAAGATTATTTGTGCTATGTACTCTCCGCAATATGAAGTTTTGATGACATGAAACTCAGCTATGGCAGATGTGAGAAGTTCATGCAATGCTTATTCTGGAAAACATGCTTTTATATACAGAGATAAGCTTATCAGTGAGGCAGTTCATTGGTTTAATGTATATCACTGGGAAGCTGGTATAAACCACATTAGCAGAGTGACATTTATTGGTATATGCCAGGTCTGTCTAATGGTATTAACCAACACATGAAGGATAGCACAGCCTCAGCAAAAGCAGTGCTGTACATAGACCTCAGTATGGGAGTAAAGCATGGCCAATTTCAAAATGTCCTGTACATTGTGGTAACTTGCATATTGTTTGCAAATCTACTTTTTGAAAGTCTGGAAGGCAATGCCTTATTACCAGTTTTTACAAGTGGAGAGTAAAATTACGAAGCCTCAGGAAGAAATGCTACCACCATCTAAAAAGGAAAAGACAGGCCATAAATCAATTTCCTTACACACACACACACACCCCCACTAAAGAAGGAAATCCATATGCATCTGAAAAGAAACACTTGATCTACAGCAGCACAGATGAATGGTCCTTAAATTACAATGTATATCTACATATAGCAAATGTCAGTAAAGACCCTGAATGCTCTCTGCATTTTGGTACTTTAAAACATCATTAAATGAATAATCAACTTTTTCTTCACTGTTCTGACCCTGTTCAGTGGTTCCACAGAAGAAAACCACCAGCAGCTCCATGAGATTTCACTGAGTGATCAACAGATCTTCTGTCCCTTGCACATACTTTGAACTCCCTTTTGTTGTCATGCTCTTCTTCATCCCACATAATTTGCACTGTTTGATAGACCAAGTGCTAGTACTACTAAAGAATAGCTTGCCTTTCAGATTCCATCTGATTTAACATCATCCTTTCCTTCTGGGTGGGGAGAGAACAGCAATAACATGGAGAGACAGTTTATCATGTCTCAGATCATGCACAAAATTATTTTGGAGGTTGCCTAACAGTCAGTAAAATGTGTTGTCAGGGAGAAAGATTAATAAAAGCTCTGACAACCCAGTTTGTTCTTATCAATTTGGAATGTTCAGAGTATTGCTTTACTTCAAAGGGACTATTACAAATTTGTAAAATTGTTAGTCAGTTTTTGGCAAAAATATCCAAGTGCCAGAAATCCAAAACCAGATTCTGGAAATCTACCAGCACGTTCAGGAAAGTAAGGACTTTCAGCACATTTCAGTTCTTATGCAATTTCAGTTCTTATTGCAGCAGTAATATAAGCTTCTATGTCATAGGTGCCAAAAGATTATTCTTGTTTTTAAAGGAATGCTGTATTTTTATGGGCCACCATTTTTGAGATGAGAAGTAAGGCACTTAAAGATCACAAGGGCCAGTATAATATTTCATTTTGAAAGGGTAGAGAAGTTAGAAATTTTCAACAAATTTTACTCCTGTTATCTGCCTTTTACCTAACAAATTTCCACTGCACGTCCAGTAGAGGTTTCTGCCCCGCCTTAAGTTGTACAGCTTCATACTGAAAATACACGCAAAGTAATACCCTAGACCTGGGCATTCCCTAGGTTAAACAATGCAGAAGACAAGTTTTTAACTGTAGACAACTACTAATTTCATTTTCTCCTCTGATGACGGTATATAAATTTCTGACAATACAAGTTCAGCACGGGAAGAGTAGTGACATGCTCCTTATTCCCCGCTTCTTATGCAGGAGAGCTGCCACCCTACCTTACTCCAGATCAGATCATGTTCCAGTGCGAAAAAAGAGACGACATACCACCTCAGGCTAGCCAGTTCCCATTGACTGTTTCTTACAACTGATACTGCCTTGGTAAGCAAAGAAGAGAGAAAATGAATGATGGGTGGGTCAAGGACTGCTGTATCCCTGACTGTCATTCCCTTTCCGAGAAGGATATTGACAAAGGGCACACGCATGCCACAGCTTATCCTGGAGGCTTAGACTCCAGACATCCAGCCTGTGGTCCTGTTCAGAATACGTATAGCTCTCTTAAAACTTCTGAAACTCTGGTGCACATAGTGTTTGTGTGCAGACATGTGTATGAGGAGGAGGAGGAGGGCAGACTGGTGAAGACTCCAACTTTGCTTCAGTAAAGATTCAGGGTACAACTCATACCTGCAGCAAGCATCACTGGATACTTGTGAAAAACTTTTTCTGGTGAAAGAGGACTGCGCCAGATGACCTTCCAAAGTTGTTTGGATTTTTTTTCCCTGGGGCTCTACAATTGTTTGGGTTTTTTCACTAACGATTTTAATAAAAAGCCTAGGTTATTTAGAAATGGCAACTAAATAGTTGTACCAGTTAAGGAAGGGTCTGCAAGGACAAAGCATAGGAAAAGTAATCTGTTTTTAAGAAATTTAGTATATTGAAATGCAGTACAGATTAAGGAGAAGCATTTCATGCATCTCTGATGCATGAAATTCAGAAAGCAGATATATCTGAACATTTTTAAATATAACATTGTTACTTTGGCATAATAGCAAACATGGCTGATGTGCTATTTATTTATTGATACAGCCCATTCTAATGAGTTTCAAAATGACTGCTGTTAGATAAAATTTCAGAGGAGTGAATTATTTAATGTTCCTAAATGGCATACTTGACTACCTATCACATTTTGCAGTAAAACATCCAAAGGAAAATATACTACCCAATTATATCAGAACCAGCAGATGAGAGAGAAGCCCTTATTTGATTAAAAAACATTAAATCCATGATGATAGAAACTGTATATCAAACAGCAATATCATGAAAAAGAATAATTATCTGAGCATTAAAATCATCAAGTTTTAATATCGATAATGGTAACAAGAGCAATATGAATGATGGGAAGGCTTCTCTTGTGGCTGAGATGCTGAGCACAAACACAGCGGGAACTGAATGCTTCTTAGATATATGCAGCTCAGCTGCAAGACACGCCAGGACTGACATTCATGGCCGTACAATTATGATCAGATCCTGTAACTATTATGAGGGGACCTGAATGATATTGCACAGGAGGGTTTAAGTAACAAAGACTTTTAACAGTTCTGATTCCCTGTTAAAACACAAATACATAAACAGCTTGGTTGCTGCAGCCACTTCTTAGCAACAGAAATCAAAGAGAATAATGGGCTAAAAAGACAGGGTAGTAAACTCACCAGCAACAGCTACAGCATGAAAAGCTTGTCAGCAGGGTAGATGAGATTTTTATTGTGAGCATCTCCTGTCAAATATGGGGAACCGTCGCCTAGACATGCAGGGAAAATGTTATGCAGTATGCACAAAAATGAATCAATGTTGGCTCAAAAAGCAGAAAGCTTAATTTGTTCAGTGTCAACAGAGATGGTTGGGTGCAAGAAGACTCAGGAAACAGTGGAAAACGTGGAAATATCTAAATGCTCTGTTAAGAAATGAGGAAAATAAAGGGGAATGTGGGGGAAAGGGGAGGGACGTGGCCAGAATTCAGATGAGCCGAGAGCAGAATGGGTGAAGGAAGCAGGGACAGGACTTGAATTATGAGATCAGCTCTGATAGAACAATCTGATTGTCCAGTGCTTACAGAGACATTCAGATGTCCATGGAGCTTCATAACATCACCTCCCGTATTTGTTCTTTCAGTATTCCCACTCCTGCTTCACTGACTCACTGATTTTCAGTGAATGATATAGTGATATGGTTAAAGGAAATCTTTATTAATCAACATGATCCACAGACGTACAGGTAAGAGCAAGTCTTCAGTGCAAGTTTTCAGATGGGTTTTCTGGCTACCTCTGCTCAACTTTCTCCCTGTGTTGAGAAGTGGCAGACAATTCTAGTTTATTCTTGAGTTCATAAGGCGTTTTATTTAACTGGCACAACTGTATATCCAGACACAGCACAGAATGCAAGTATATCTGGCTGTAGGCTGACACTGAGATCTATATATTCTCATCAGATTTCTATCATGTTTTATTTTTTTTTAGTTTGGCCTTGTTTTTTTCAAATCCTAACATTCTAAAAATCTCTGTTGTTTCTTTGGAGCCCCAGATCTTACTTTCAACTGTACTGTCTCTTTTCAAACGTGTTTAGTATACTGAAATACCAAACCATCTAGGACAGTGAATGCTCAGCCATAATTGTAATAAAAATTAGACATATACCAGAAATAAAGACAGTGTAAAACCTTGTACTTTTTTAGATAAAGGCAGGAAAGTTCAATGAATCCATTAAAAGATAATGGAAAGAGTATTTGCAGTGGAAAGCTATGGTGAGACTACTGCTATCTTACATGACTGTTTTACTCCTTTCCCTCCCCACTGGGATCAGATTGAAACCAGGAAGCACTTGGTACAGTCAGCATTAATTACAGGCAACTGGTTTTGTTTGTACAACTACATGTCCCATAGTTCACAAGCGAAAAGACAGGGGGAAAGAGGAAGGAAGGAAGGAAGGAAGGAAGGAAGGAAGGAAGGAAGGAAGGAAGGAAGGAAGGAAGGAAGGAAGGAAGGAAGGAAGGAAGGAAGGAAGGAAGGAAGGAAGGAAGGAAGGGAGGGAGGGAGGAAGGAAGGGAGGGAGGAAGGAAGGGAGGGAGGGAAGACAATAAGACAGTTACATTCAAAGAGCCCAGGAGACTTCCTGAGGCAATCCAGCTTACACAGTCCTTTACTCCATTCCATCAGCATGTGGTCACTCCTATGCTGAAGCTTAAATGCAGTGAGTAGCACCATACTTCTTGGCAGATGCAATTTGTATGAATGGTATTGCTTGTGCTTTAAAATACTCTTGCATATGGTATGGTATGGTACATACATATGGTACGGTACATACTAGGACTGAAGTATCTTATCCACCGTCACTGGACTGTTACGCATCATGTCTCCCGATGGTCTAAACCCAGCTCACATTCCCTATCAGTGGGTGAACAATCCAACGCTTGGTGAATTCTGCTTCACAATGATAGGAAGAGCTGACATCGAAGGATCAAAAAGCGACATCGCTATGAACGCTTGGCCGCCACAAGCCAGTTATCCCTGTCGTAACTTTTCTGACACCTCCTGCTTAAAACCCCAAAAGCCAGAAGGATCTTGAGGCCCTGCTTTCACGGTCTGTATTCGTACTGAAAATCATGTAGTTTCGTCAGAAAGAAAATATACATAAAGATGCCACACAGAATCAGTAATAGCAAACAAAATGAATCTGTGTCCTTTCTAATACACTTGTACTATTTCTTTGTGATGGAAAGAGAAAGCATTTGTCAGCAGGTGAGATAAAAACAACGTCAGATACCAAATATTCCGGATTTAGACAGGTACCTACACATACATAGATCAGAAAGGACATATCCCCCTGTAATTCAACCTAGCTGCACAAGTTCTGTCCCTCATTCCTCTCTTGTCTTGTTTTAAACCGTCAGATTCTGGTCACAGCTACAACAGGATACCAGAAGTGACGAAGCCAGTAAGCTGACACCGGGTATCTGTGACTATCAGTGTTTACCTTGAGGATACTTGCCCTGATCCTCAATGGAAAACTCACTGCCAGGTCATACTAGGTGAATGCACTGAAGTGTTTTGCCTCCTCCAGTGCTCTCAGTACTGAGAGCAGAAGTAGTTTGCTAGGATTATTTGGGCCAACCTCAGACAACCAATTTCATACCACTGCAGAAGCCTCAGAGATCAGTGAAATTATTTTTGTCCTACTTTTCTAATTGTGGCTGTCAGTGCTAGGAAGTCCACAGACATGTGCTGTGGGTGAGGAATGTGTCACTGAGACCCTAAAGAGCTAGAAGGTGGCAAGTGTAGGAATGATAGGGCAGGACTGAGCATACGTTAATACAGAAAAATAAGAGCATCCCATATCACTGCTTGGTCTCTAATAATTAAAAACATAAAAGAAATTGTCTGTATGTGTAAGAGTTCTGCCAGAAGGTAGCTACATGACTGACAGCAGGAAGGACCACAGTAAGATTTTAGGAGTCTCTTATTAATGCTAGCTGCAATCATCATGAAAGGATATGCTCAGATCTTGGTGATGGAGACGCATGAGATTATGTTCTTAATCCTATCATCAAGTACAACAGGAAGTAATCAGAGATCTAGTTACTGTATTAAAAATTGTTTCATAGCCACATACAAAGGTTAAACTGTGAAGTCCTTCCAATGACTTTCAGTCTTCTGTGTGCTAAAACTGCCACCTGGTCTGATAGCTAAAAACATGGGATTCATATACCTTTCAGAAGTGTAAAAAGGTCATTCAGGGGGAAAAAAAAAAAAAAAAGGAAATTAGAAATGCAGTCCTTTTTGGAGGGACATTTTTGTTCTTGGTATTTACCTTGCTCTGTCTTATATTACTAAGAGGGTAAATGAAAATAAAGGTATTATTTTTCTCCTATACATAGTAGAAAATCTTTAGTACTAATGAGACTTGTCAGATTGACAGCCTGGGAGAATAACTTCTGTACTGATAAATCCAGAGAATGAATATTATATTAGGAGTGATAATGCAAGCTCCCTTAGACTAGCCCATCTATGTGTCTCAGTCTTGACCTGAAGGGGACTACCTCCAGAGACAGAAGAAGTTCAGTCTCATTAAGCATGTAACTCTCAGCCTTTTTGTTAGAACTGCCAATCATGGTTATCAAAGTAATAGTGATGCCACTCAGGGGTCACTGAGAACAGCATTATTAACAGAATTCAGATAAAGTAAGCTGCAAAATTGAGATTACAAATAACTTCGTTTTATTTTCTATCTCCCAAACGTTTAAACAGTATTTACCTTTCTGTGGTGTTGTTCACTCCCCATGTTACTACTGCTCTAACAAAAATTCTCTAGTAAAAAGAGAGTAATTAGCTAGATAGTTGGTTTGGAAAATGAGGTTTTAGTATTCCAGGATTCCTGCATCTTTAAAATATGCTCCAGCAAGACTGATTTATAAAATCACTTTGAGAAACTAGCTGACCTCTATTCAAGCTCAAATGTTAAAGCTATCCAGGCTTCCCAATGCTATTTTTGCTATTGAAAGTTGCTCCAGAATGTCACCACTCTTATAGCAAGGAAATGCCAAACATTTGGGCAAAGCAATTGCCAGTTTGCTCCTGTATCTTACCATCACCAAGCTTCAGGTTCAGCAACACTAGCTCTCATTTCCCTGTCGTATTTTTAGTTAGATTTGTATGGCAGTATACATAAGCCCTGTTACCACAGCCTTTGTCATAAGATATTCTACTAGTCAGAAATTATACAGAAAGAACTAAAATTTGTTCTACTCTAAAACAAAAAGCAAAACTCATCTTCTAAACAATAGCCAAGCTACAGTAATGTCATTCTGAACAGAGAAACCAATCACTCAGTCACTTAGATATAAAATGTGCTATGTAGGAAAAATAGAGTAATAGCATAACAAAAAAATACTTGCTTATCTCCAAAACTACTGCAAAGAAGAAAATAATTCTGTGCTGTGATAACATGATTTAAGCCACAACACTCAGAAGAATTTAATAAATGGAAGTATCCCTCTTCCTCTAATGCTTGTGTCTAGTAATCACTATTGTGTTCTCATGACTGAGACCAAGCTGATTTAGAATACAGACAGCTTGACACATCTCCTTGAAAAACTGTCTGTTTTGTGGTGTTTTTTTGCTCATAGCCAGTAAAATTTTATAAAATCACTCCCAAGGACCATGGTTCACTTGCTCCCAAGTTAATGAATTCAAGGAGAAAGGCCCTGAACCAGAAATCGATTCTTAATCAGAATCTAAAATGATTTTTGAAATCTCAGGATAATTTTCAGTACTCTTTTTTGTTATCATTTCTTCCTGAATTCTTTTTATTTATAGTGCATTCATGATTCATTGTTCTCCTGCACATCAACAGTTAGGACAAGCTTTTTCTTAGAGGCTTGAGAACTGATCTGAAAGGAGCGCTAGAGAAAGTCAAAGTGTCATAGAAGTGTTTCATGCTTCAGCTATCCCAGTATTTCTACATGAGTTGAGAGCAACTTCCAACGTTACACATGTGAATCAAATTCAGTTTTAACCTGTCTCTCTAAACTATCTAGACCAAACTACAAAAACGTCTGCACTATACTCCTTAGCTTTTGTTAATATTAATTATTAATATGGAAGCTAGCTTTAACATATTAAATAACAGCAATAAAGCTGAAACCACAGCATTCAATGTAAGTCAATCACTAGGCTATTTAATGAGATTTTTGGTACATTTTGATGCCTATACTATGTCAGAGGTGCAGCTGGACTGCTACTGATGTCCGAGCTAACACATACAAAAGCCATGCCCAAGTTAATGGAAATTTGTTGATTTTTTTTCAGTTCATCAGTTATACGTAAAACTTTCCTATATATCCTTTACGTAGTTAAAAATATATGTTGGACTCTCTAAAGGTCAAAAGGAAGCAAATAAAAGATGGCAAATCAATATGAACAAGAGCAATGACTGAGAGAGAGAAGTCTAAGTCAAATGAGGGAAGAGATTTCTCCACCATTTTTAACAGACAAGAGGATGAAATGTAACCTGCTGTTCAAAAGGGTTGGAAGCACAAAAACTTCCAAAAAGACTGAGTTTTCTCCAGCTGATGAAGATATAACGCCATGACAATAACTAACAACAAAGACAATAGGAAATAATTTTTTTTAGAGACTGCACAAAAACAGCTTATGGAGAAATAACTCACTGGCTCATTTCCCTCTTTTTTTTAAACACAGGTAGTCCCTATTACTTACTAATGATATGTTTCTATTCATCTTCTTTTAGCATAAAAGGAAAACCTTAAAACACCTAATACCTGGTGTTTGTCCATAGCTTGAACACTTGGAAGATTGACTGGAAGCTGTAATCAAGTGTCACCTTAAAGCTTTAAGATAGGAGAAAAATGAGAACACTCACTTTAAGCATGAAAGAACAAATAGAAAAATTCAGGAGAAGATCTTAAGAACCAAACTTAGCTATTCTTCTCTAATGTGATGGCAAGGCAAGATGATATGTGAATAAGTTAGTCATGGAGACCAGATCAGAAAAAATGAAATGGAGAGAGACTGGACTTCAGTATGTACTTGTTTTCTGGCTGGGAGAATGTATGAGGACCTCTGAGAACTAAATAAAACATGAACAAGGATGGTTGTGATATAAGGAAAAAAATTACTGCTGGTATTACTTATACATCAAATTTTAGGCTTTTTTCCAGCTGACACCTTCTTGATTTTTCTGATACATTCAGAGTGTAAATAAGGATGCAAAGAAGAGCACCAACAAATGGATAGATGAACAGACAGACAAAAGAAAATACCTACGTGCCATTGAATTGGCACTGAAATCAGTAGAGCTACATTGATTTATATGTGTTACGAATCTGGGTCCAGGTTATTACACAGAACAGTCATAAGAACGAAGTAAGGACCACTGGCAGACTATAGCCACAGACATAATGCCAAGGTATGGGGGAAAAAAAAGAGAGAAAGTAGCGAGCTATAGTTGCACTGAAAAAGTCTCATAGGAGGCTTGGTATAGCTATAGTACACCTTATTTTTTCCAACTGCATAAGTTGTTGTTTGTTTTTTTTTCAAACTGACCATTCATATTGGGAAGGATGGGCAAACTAAAACAATCTACAATAAAAGACATTTCAAGATGTATTTCAAATTGGTTTAATTGGTAAGTACATTTTCTAAGTAAAAAAAAAAAAAAAGTGTTTGAGAAGATTGTGAGAAAATAAGACATGCTGATAATCTACCTTTATACCTTCACCTAAAAATAGTTTTCAGAAGAAGCCAGATACCT
The DNA here is from genome assembly GCA_947846985.1 of Fratercula arctica. Lineage (NCBI taxonomy): Eukaryota > Metazoa > Chordata > Aves > Charadriiformes > Alcidae > Fratercula > Fratercula arctica. The sequence continues at coordinate 83,610,325 of CANTUZ010000002.1, forward strand.
TGAAAAAGAAAAAACCCTAGTTTTCATACATTTTTTGCTGTTTGGAGAATGACTCCTATGAAATTATTTAAATCACTTTCCTGAATCCGTTTTTTTCCAAAGATTTCACAAAAACAAAATTAGTCCCACAATAAAATCTGCAGTATTGCGGGACAATGGAGTAAACAGGAGACAGAAACAACCTTATTTTGTTTTGGCATGTGATTTTAGTTTTTAATCCACAATACATTTTTTATGATAAAATATGATATATGATGAAAGAAAAGTAGAACTAGATGTGCAAAAGAGTTTAACAAAAAATAATCAAAGCTACTCCAAGCTGTCAATTTTTTCTGTTGTTCACCTACAAGGAAAAAAAACCTCCAACAATCCAAGCTGAAAATAAATCATGGGGATTCAAAGGAACAGAAAATCACCTACTTAAGCTGCCAAAAACAGTGCTGGGGGAAAAACAAATAAATAAACCAAGTGCAAATCCAAAAGTCTGAAATTTTCCCCCATTAGAAGTAGGGAGTAATAGAGATTTGATTACAAGTCCTCATGAGAACAAGGCAGTTAAAGTAAATAGCTACATTAGACCTTAAAAGCTCTGACATGAGTTGATCTATAGCCTTTAGCGAGTCCTTCTCTCCACAGTTTTTCACATCAAATGATGTTCCTAACATGTTATGTCCATCCCATCTATTAACCTAATCTTTTCCAGATAACTGGAAAAGAGCCAATTTAAAAATTATCAATGCTCGTTTTATTTGGCCATTATGAGCAGTAACTTCTACTAACGTGTTATATTATTTTTTTCAGTGCTGTCTTAAGTGGCAATCACAGCAATCTTTACTGCATAAAGCCTATGCTTTCTCATAAAAAGCTTGTTGAATAATACAGGGAAAATAAGGACGTTAACACTTTTTATTGGCTAAGAATTCAATGAAAGTTTCAAGAGATCATCTGTATTTTATTTTTTAAGAATGTTTACAAAATCGTGAATTTCAAGTGTTGCTGTCATTCAAAATTGAGAGATATCACACTACTAGGATATTTGAGAAAGCAAGATTAGGTACTAAATCTAAACCAAGTAAACAGGTGAAGCTATTAGATCACAACAGACTAAGGTTACAAACAGACATTGCAAACCTATCACTTCCCTTTCTATTTTTCTAACTGCATCTGAAATACGTTGCCATTCATGGTTCTCTTTGAGACATGAAAACTATAGATATATTTGGGATTGGAACTGCTGCATAACAGTACCCGGTGCTGCTTCTGTACAGTAAAAAGAGAGGAGAAGAAACAATTAGAAAGGTGGCATAAAAAAAAAAAAAAAAAAAACAGGTCTGGGCAGAAAATAAAATTAAAAAAAAAAAAAAAAAAGAAGTGATTCTTTGAACCAAACAAATCTTCACAGAAACTGTCTGAAATATACTGACAAGCTGCTAATGACTGAGAACAGATTCTAAATATTATTAAGCTGTGACAAATATTAAATTATTTCACTGTTGAGAAGTTGCATCTTATTTCTATCCTTGATGTCCAGTAAGTGATATTTTTTGCGTCCAAGAACATCCCAAGCTCTTTATCTCCTAGCTTGATCAACCTACCACCCAAACTTAGCTCTTCAGCCATAAACATTAAGCAGTCGAGTTTGATTTGGCTGAGATGACTGATCTTCTGGTCTCTTCACTGTTTTCCCTTATTTCAGTTATTCTTGTGGCTACCCTATTGTGGGCATCAGACATGGACTGCATCATTTGTGATTGACCAGGAGTAGAGAACATTCTGTTTGACTCTACTTAGTGTTTCAAAAGTTATTAAAAATCAATCTTAATGAATTGCAGATCTTTTTCTAATCATAAAGATCTTTAAATGGTTGTGGATAGAAATTATCTTGGTGTCCTATTTTTTTTATGTTTAAATATAATCATTGTTGTTGAACTTTCTGAAATATTGTTGAAAGAGAAAGCATTTCATTATCCCTCATTATGACTGTCCTCTGGTTTCCTCAAAATAAAAATTTATTGAAAAATCCTACCCCTTCTTGACTGTATTATTCAACTTACTCAAAAAGTTAATCTACAGCAGTGTTAAGATTTTTTTTCAAACAACTTTTTTATCAAATTGGTTAACAGCTAACAACAAATTGAAAAAAAAGCTAATAGCAATTTTAACAACTTAATAGTTAAGTGCCCTCATAATTTGTCCCTCTGCATTGTTCTGATCTTTTTATCACTGTTGCACAGTTCTCATTCATTTTGATTACTATATTTAACTGCTGCTTTGACTTTTCCTCCAAATCTTCCTGGTTTGGGGGGATTGGGGACGGGAGGAGCGAGGCATTTAACCGCTCTTTTTTTTGTGCCTCAGACTGCAGGTGTTTGGTACCTACTAAGAAAATATTCTTTAAAAAGGTACCATTACTCCTCACACTTTCAGATTCTACAGATTTGCCCATAATGATTTTCAGTTCTGCAGAACTAGAACTCTTTCAATAAACTCATAGTCATAAAGAACCAATGGACAGAGAAGCATAGTGAATTTTTAGTACTGAACAGGGAAAATAAACAAGAAGATAGATTTGCAGACCTAAAAGAATCTTAATCCCTTTTCTACCCCTTCAAAAACATTCTGAGCTCAAACAGAAAACACGGAAAAAAAGGAACAGATTACTAGGGGTGATCTCTTACTACTTTTAAATGCTGTCATGCCTGGTAAGTGGCAAGATCTCTCCTTCAGTTCAGCATTTGGTACACAGAAAAGAAGGGAGGAAGTAAGAAAAAAATCCCTCATATTTAAGGCTAGATAAAATTTAGTCTATTTTGACAAAAGTCACGCCCTACACAAAACTTGACATTGTGCTACACTGAGACGCTACTGATGTTAAGACATGATTTTGAAAATCCCCTTTATTCCAGATAAGCTAGATCTGGAATAAATGGATAGAGTGTTTTGTTTACTTGTTTTCTCCTGGGAGCAAAGGGTGCTGGATTGCGCATATAAGAGAGGCTCCAGTTTTGATACAGATTTAGCAGAGCATTAAAGCATAGGCTTGTCCATTTTCTGTGTGGTTCTTGAGCGTACAGAGAGGAAATTTTCGAAAAGGACCCTATAGTTTTACCTTCTTCTTCTCAAATACATAGAAGAAAATCCTCTTGAAAAATAACTAGCAATGAGTATTTCCTCAGGGCAAGCACGTTAATATATTCCTGATCATTTTTATTCTTAATAAGACTGTACTCGGATTCAGTCATTCATACTTTTGGAGACTGTATTTCTTTTATGTGTTTTGTCATAGTGTGTCAAAACTATTCTTACTTAGAATGCTATGATGTATTAGAAAACACAGAAAGATATCTTAAACCCTGAGACCCAGAGATTTTAAATGGACCGCTGTAGTTCAGTTGAAAGGCACCAAAATGTATGTTTCATTTCAAAAAGTATGAAAAGCATTTGGACCAATGAATGTGCTAATTCATTATAGAAACCCTACAAGATGACACAAAATAAACCGGAAGGATTCTATTCCATCTTGATGTGGCTATGATCTGCCCTCTACATTTATATTGTAATTTGTGGTACTCTGGGGATTTGGTTTGTCTGCAATTGGTCTGGAAAGCACAAGAATATACACATCTATGTGTCTATGCCTCTGTAAATATTTGGAGAAACTTTACCCTTAGGAGGTCACAGTATGTGGCTTGCCATTCTGAAAAAAAATACAAGCTTTAAAGGCAAACCATCAGTTGAAGAGGATTCCATTAGACGTAGGACAGAGATGAGCCAAAGACAAGACCTGAATGCAAATAAATTCTCACTTTGGAAGGGTGAAGATAGTCTCTTTTGGGCGTTCACAGCTTCTTACCATTGCTTTATTGTGCAGAGGCTGACCCTAGCCTTCGTCACTGGTGTGAGGAGGAAATGCGGGAAGGAAAAAGCAGAGAGAGACCCAACAGAATAGACTGTGATCTGCAAGAAGGCAGAGAAATGCCAGGAAGCTGGTAACCAGCATTTCTGTCACAAATTAAAAAATAATGTCCAGGGAGACACTCAGCAATGAAGCATCACAAAGACATGCCCCAGCAGTGGTTGTGAGCATGCAGGTGGTAAAAGCAGGATGGCTGCCATAACTACACCTTCCTGCTTCTGGGGCTAGAGGTAGAAACTCATTCAAAATGAGACTGGCATTTTCAATGCAGTACTGTGTAGCACAGAATACACACGTGCTAGATGAAGGGCTTGCAAACAGCACAGTTCACTCAGAGCTGCCTTAATTATCATTGCTGGCATTGAATTCTGCATATTGTTATTTCCCACAGTATTCAGGATTTTATAGAAATATTTAATTGAAGACAGAATCTAGAGACTAACTCAGTACCTTTGACATGGAAAAAAACTTTCAAGTTCCTCACTTTAACTTCCTTGACCTTTGACTATTACCTTTGTAAGGACTCATGATTGCCCATATCTAATACATGTTTTTATCCCTACTCCCTTCCTAAGGCTTTTAAAATCATTTGGATTTTTCCATTCACGCTGTGATAAAGAAAAAATGATGTTAAAATAGTGCTGCAGTATCACTGTGGCTGTATACACAACAGAGTACCAAATTAATTCACAGCTTCTATAACGTTTGATCACCCAAGGGGAGAGATACATGAAGAAATCAGTACTATCTAAAAGCAATTTCTGAAGCAATTTCTTCTGCAGAGATTGTCATGTAAGAGACAATGAATTTGATAAACATCAACACATTATCATTGGACCATTCAGGATATAAGTATGAATAAAGCTTTGAATTAGAGATGGATCAGAAGAGAACACTAGAAATCTGTGTAGAGAAGAATATAAGAGATGGCTAGCAGAGATATTGGACAGGAACAAGTGTGCTACGTTGTGCAACATCAAATATTTCTATGAAACCATTGGTGCAAGACAACAAAAAAAGTCCACCTCAAAATCACATCATGACAGTTTTATTCCTCTGTGACAGAACTAATAGAACAGAACATTTATTTAACCTAAATTATTTTGTTTTCTGAACAGCAAAATCAGTGCATTAAAAATTCTGAACTGTCAAAAAGTGCTATATTGTGTAAAGCAACAAATGGCATCATTATTATTTGCATTATATTCTAGTAGTAAAAAAATAGATGCAAAGAATCTCTGCATCCATATGGTGCATTAATTTTCTAGATGGGGAAGTGTCATGCTTTTGGCTGGGATGGAGCTGACTTTCTTGCTGGCAGCTGGTGTGGTGCTATGTTTTTGATTTGGGATGGGAATAGTGTTGATGGCACACTGATGTTTTTAGTTGTAGCTAAGCAGTAAAGGTCTTTTCTGCACCTCACACTGCCCTGCTAGTGAGTAGGCCAGGAGTGCACAAAATCTGAGAGGAGACACAGCCAGGAGGCAGCTGACCCCAACTGACCAAAGGGATATTCCATATCATATGATGCCATGCTCGGTATATAAATCTGGGGGAAGAAGAAGAAGTCTTCCTAAGTTAGGCGCGATGGAGCCCTGCTTTCCTGGAGATGGCTGAACACCTGCCTGCCAACGGAAGTAGTGAATGAATTCCTTGTTTTGCTTTGCTTGTGTGTGCAGCTTTTGCTTTATTTATTAAACTGTCTTTATCTCAACCCACGAGGGTTTTTTTTCCCCTTCCTTTTCTCCTTCTTGTGCCTACCAGGGAATGCCAGAGGGGAGGTGGGGAGGAGTCGGGTAGTGTGGGTGTGGGTGGTGAGAGAGCGGCTACATGGTCATAGTTGCCAGCTGGGGTTAAACCACAACATGAAGTGAAGAACAAAAAGTTAGGTTTCAAAAAATACAAGAGCAAATTGAAGGATAATCTTTAATTTAAGTGATGATTAATAGGAACAAGTTCCAACAGATATTCATAGGGAGTTTAGACAGTTCAAAGGAGAAAAAAAAACACCACAGAATCCCCACCTGAAAATGTAGGTGCTTTAAAAGCCACTGCTGCCTCTATGTGCTTTAATTATGTAAGCAACTAAAGCTGCAATACTGGATATATTGAAGACGATGTTACTTTGGTTGTTCTGAGCATATTAGGCACAAGTAAAATCATTCAAAATGCACAAAACAGGCCTCCACTTATCTAAGTCCCCCACAGGGCCCTATTTAGAGAATGTATTTGGAGCAAAATTAGTGTATAAAGACAACATTGATTTTGGCATTATACATAAGGAAAGCAGCCCCCATCATTTCAAAGCACAGCAAAAGAAGAGAAACAAAGAACAGAGAATATAACTCTGTGGTCCACTGATGACAGCATCTCTTCTGTAAAAGGGAAAATTTGTTTGTTTCAGGGAGTGTTTACACATCTTGCACTTATCAGCCACTGGATAAAATGCAATATAAGTAAACAAGTACTGGAATGCAGCACTGGAATCTAGGACTTTTGCTGAGTGAATGCCCTGAAAAAAGCATCACTTGGTCACAAAATTTATTTCGGGACCATCAGTCTCATATTCTTAATAGAGCAGCAAAGTAAGACCACCTTTGCTTCAAGACTTGATTTTAGTAAGGTGATAAGTGCTACTGGAGAAGAAGGAAGATGAGGATTTTATATGGCAAAGAATACTTTTTTCTAATTTTCTGGGACAAATGTGACAACAACTAAATTATTATATAATAAAGTGGGTATCAGCAATAATCATCATGACTGCCATCTTTTTCTTCTTCACGTACAAAGCCCTTACCCTGGTGGTCTGCTTAAAGACATACATAGGTGTTAGTCGGTTAAATTATATGTCTATATAGAGATTAGAAATACATTAAACATGATTGTTACTTTTTAAAACAAGTAAAGAAATTAACAACTCAACAAGCAACTCAGAGTCCATAGGGACTGAAATTCTGAGCTTAAATGGGAACGGTACAATACTGTCAATTCTTTACTCCCCACCTGAAAAGGACAGCAATTCCTACTGCAGGGAGATCAAAGAGACTGGAATAATAACAAAGAAACCTTAATTATCCTATTTAGACTGAGGAAATATTATCATAAACATAGCCAGAAGATCAGAGTATTAGATAATAGCAATACCTTTTTTTTAGGTATTGAGATCAGATGAAATCCTCGATTTGGTCTTGGGTGACATGCAATATCTGACTCAACACCTTTAAGAGGTGCTATGAAAATGGCCATAATGGAGACTCAACATGACTTTCATAAAAGGAAGTCACCCTTACAGACCTACTAGAATTCTCTGAACAGGCCAACAGCTGCAGGAACAAGGATCATCCATTTCACACAGTCTACCTGGATTTCTAAAAAGCCTTCACAAGTTGCTCACCAAAGGTTTTGAAGGGAACAAAACAGCCCTCTGATAAAAGGAATGTCACTGCACAGATAAATAATTGGTTATGAGGTAGGGAAGCAAAGTTCAGGAGTGAAGGAGGGACACTGGGGAATTTTTACTTGTGTTTGTTCTGCTTAACAGTTGGGAAACAGAGTGAGGAATGGAGTGACAAAATTTTCTACTAAAATGAAGTTTTTCAGAATAGAAAGAATGAGAACGGGACTGAACAACTCAAGATGAGAGACTTAGGAACTGAATGACTAGACGATAAAACCTCAAGTAAAAGTCATCATATATGAATAAATTTCCATGTGGGAAAAAAAATAAGTATTTACTTCACACAGAAAAAGAAAACTCTGTGACCATCTTGGAAATGTGATTTTATTATTAGAATACTATGAGCTCTGTGAGAAATGTTCAGGACTGTTCAAAAAAACCCCAAATCAAATGCTAGGAATTATTTCAAAAGGCAGAGGGAAAAAACATAATATAATTATGCCTTATAATAAATCCCTAGTTCACCTGCCTCTTGAATACTTCAAGCAGCTTGGTTCCCTCCCAAAAATTGTGCAATAGAACTAGGAGAAGTTCAGAGAGGTTCAGGGCGATAAGGATTATCAAAGGTATGGAATATTTTCTCACCAGGAATGGCTAAGTGGGCTGTACTTTTCAGCCTGGAAAAGAGATGGCAGAGGGCAGAGTGACTAGCAATCATAAAGAGACAATAGATGTCAGACAATAATTGGGTTTCTCTCTATCATCTAATTGTAGAATTTACTATATAAACACAGTAAGATCCAAATTGAAGAGAAATAAAAGGAGGTGATTCTTCAGGCATACATGGATGAGCCACAGAACTTCTGGGCACAAGACTTTCAGAGTGTCAACAGTTTATCTGGGTTTAGGAACAGTCTGGATCAGTTAATGAATGCAGTGAGAGTTAATTTAAGAACCCTTAACTCAGAAATGTGGATGTGGATTTAACAACATATTTGTCTGCCCATGTGAAGAATTTGTATATATAGAAATCATAGAATGGTTCGGGTTGGAAGGGATCTTAAAGATCAATTAGTTCCAACCCCCCTGCCATGGGCAGGGACACCTCCCACTGGACCAGGCTGCTCAAAGCTCCATCCAGCCTGGCCTTTAACGCTTCCAGGGATGGGGCATCCACAACTTCCCTGGGCAACCTGTTCCAGTGTCTCACCACCCTCACAGTAAAGAATTTCTTCCTAATATCCAATCTAAATCTCCCCTCTTGCAGTTTGAAACTGTTACCCCTCGTCCTATTATTACAATCCCCGATAAAGAGTCCCTCCTCATCTTCCCTGTAAGCCCCCTTTAGGTACTGGAAGGCTGCTATAAGGTGTCCGCGGAGTCTTCTCTTCTCCAGGCTTATATGGTGAGAAAAGTGTTGAGAAGAAGCAAGTGGAAGGGGGAAAACCTAGATACATGTTCTGGAATGAGCTACAATTCCTTGCAAAGAACTCACATGCCTAGAAGCAGCAACATGTAAATAGCTCCTAAAAGGCCGAGAGCTAAGCCTACCTCTTTCATCCCTTGTTAACATTTCCTCAGGAAAGCATTTCCATTCTTCCTTTTGCTTCATCAATTTCAAAAGTTGCACACATGTACAATCCATCAGATGGCCCAGAAAACCTGTCAATCAGTATCATCCCCACATACTATTCTAAATTTTGAACAAGAAACAGAACTTTACATCTCCATGTTCAACCTTCTTTAAAATTCTTGCTATTCTCATTTTACCAGACCAGAAAAGGAATTAACTGCCTTTCTGAGAAAGTCAGCTATTTTGCTCCTTAAAAAAAAAAAAAAAAAAAGAGGGTAAGCACAGGGGAATGGACAACATCCAGTCCTAAAGGATCAATGATGGGGTTGGAGGTTTATCATCTTTGGCCAAGGACTCTTCAACTTACTCTATACTGATTGCTCATTATTCTATACTGATTTCTGTACAAAATATTTACTCAGAAACAATTCTACCAAATTTTCACAAATGTATTTCAGCCATGACATAACTGCCAGCCTAAAATGTATGTGCAGCTATGAACTGCATAGTCTTAGAATCATGCTTCAGTACAAGATAGTTCACCTTGTAAACTCCCACTTTTTCCTTTGCTTTTGGATTATTTTTATGTCTTTGTCAGACTTGGAAGATCCTAATACATAACCTGTAGCTGCATTATTGAAGGACTTAAAAAGAAACAAAAAAAAACAAAAAAAAAAATAAGATGAGAATTTATTTAACTCATATCAGCGACTCGGAAAAGGAATGTTCTCGTATGTCCTCTTCAATATATTCATCAATGACCTGGATGAGGGGATAGAGTGCACCCTCAGCAAGTTTGCTGATGACACAAAGCTGGGGGGGGCGGCTGACACACCGGAGGGCTGTGCTGCCATACAGAGAGACCTGGACAGGCTGGAGATCTGGGCAGAGAGGAACCTTATGAAATTCAACAAGGGCAAGTGTAGGGTGCTGCACCTGGGGAGGAACAACCCCATGCACCAGTACAGGTTGGAGGCTGACCTGCTGGAGAGCAGCTCTGTGGAAAGAGATCTGGGAGTCCTGGTGGACAACAGGATGACCATGAGCCAGCAATGTGCCCTTGTGGCCAAGAAGGCCAATGGCATCCTGGGGTGCATCAAAAAGAGTGTGGCCAGCAGGTCAAGGGAGGTCATCCTCCCCCTCTACTCTGCATTGGTGAGGCCACACCTGGAGTACTGTGTCCAGTTCTGGGCTCCCCGGTTCCAGAAGGACAGGGAACTGCTGGAAAGGGTGCAGCAGAGGGCTACCAAGATGATTAGGGGACTGGAACACCTCTCTTATGAGGAAAGGCTGAGGGATTTGGGTCTCTTCAGTCTGGAAAAAAGACGGCTGAGGGGGGATCTTATCAACACTTATAAATACTTAAAGGGTGGGTGTCAGGAGGATGGGACCAGGCTCTTTTCAGTAGTGCCCGGGGACAGGACAAGAGGCAATGGGCACAAACTTGAGCACAAGAAGTTCCACCTAAACATGAGGAGGAACTTCTTTACCCTGAGGGTGGCAGAGCACTGGAACAGGCTGCCCAGAGAGGTGGTGGAGTCTCCATCTCTGGAGACATTCAAAACCCGCCTGGACGTGTTCCTGTGTAACCTGCTCTAGGTGACCCTGCTCTGGCAGGGGGATTGGACTAGATGATCTCCAGAGGTCCCTTCCAACCCTATGGTTCTATGATTCTATGATTCTACGATTCTATGATATTGCAATGTACATTAACAAAATTTGTCCTTCCACTCAGCTCTTTCAAAAGGTGCTAGCACCTTGCGCTTGAGATAAGTACTTAAATAAGTGAGCAAGTTTCCAAAATAATTACCGTAAATAACATCTTGCCTACAGATTATTGAGCTGTTCAAAACAGGTTTAGAAGCAACATATTCTGAAGGATTGGGGACAAGCCAAATCTAATTATGTGGCTACTCTGCTTAAAAATCTGAGTTGTTCAGTCATTACAGGACTGTGTTGCACAAACTGGCCCTCATGCAGTCAGAAATCGCTTCACTGATTCCCTCTGCATGATTTAAACAGCACATTTTCTAAAAGAGAGTACTAGCCTTCTCCTGGACAAAGCCGGGATCAATTATACTTAAATCACTTCCAACAGGTTCTTCTTTAATTATACAAAAATCTTAGTGATAGAAATCTCACTACCTTTAAGAAGCTTTATACAATTACTTGTACAAACAAACAAACAAAAAACAATGGAAGACATGACTCTTGCATGTTAATGCCCAGAAAAATCAGGAAAACATTTGCCAATATATATTTTTAAGCAGCAGCAATATTTTTTCAATTGGGAAATGAAAAATATTCTATTAAATGTCATTCACGTTTATAGTCAGGAAATGCACCTATATTACCATTTGAAAGATCTGAAGAATAATTAGCATAAACACATAACCAATTTAACATTTAATTTGTAATTCAAGTCTCTTTGAAAAACAATATTTAACGCATCATGTCCCCTCTATGAAGTATGGTTGAAAACCACCTTCAACAGCAAGACCTGCTGTAATTCCTAACTTCAAATGTTTCCACCTTTATTTAAAATCTTTCACACCTCTCTGAAATTCTTTTACTCTCCTATGACACAAACTCTTTCAAAGCCTTTGCCAGACCCTTGTGCAACTTTTCAATGTTATGAGCTGCAAACACATTTCATGTTGGGAGGTTAGATAATGCCATTGCCATAACTCAAGGGAGGAACCTGTGATGAACAATGTTTCTCTAAATAATGCTTTTTCCTGTAAAACTACATGGAATTTTTCAGTCTTAATACAAAGCTGACTTTTTCAGTTCTTAAAACATGTCATATCTAGTAAAAAATTTATTATGATACTGAAATTACCCTACACAGCTCTACAAGAACAAGTCATGTCTTAGATTCCAACATCAGAATGCTTTGTAAACACCCATCAGGTTCAAAATAAATGTATGAATGTGCATGTGCGTGCATGTGTGTGTATATGTGTTTTACTGTTTAGCTACTCAGAACTTTTATTCTGCATTGAATTCATCACAGGGAGAAGATACTAAAGTAACATTTCTTTTAAGGAAATTCACTCAGGAATACATTTTTGCACAATACATACTGTGCTACAACGCTGTATGGTAAACATGACTATAATTCCAAGTGTTGAAAACATCTGCTGCACAGCAATGCACAACTCACCAAAGGAGAAAAATGTAGATGGCTTACAATTTAGTACGCTAGCCAGCTGAAAGGACATTAACCTTATTCAGAAATCGTTACAGATTTCCATTGTTAGTAATTATGAGGAATGTCTCTCAAATAAAGTTCTCATCTCACTGTATGATGCTCAGTAGACAAGACAAATAATAAGTGCATGTTAATATGATATAGTTTTGTGTATAGGTACTACACACAATTCTTTGGTTAACATTGATGCACTACAAATGACCGTGTGAATAAGAAAACTTATTCTAGCCTGGTGCCCTCATAACTTACTTTCTGTAGAAACAAGCAAAACTTCCTCTTTGGATTGCCATTGAAATCAACAGTTGACTAGATCTGCCATGTTTCAGGGATGAAAAAGTTACGCCTTTGTGAACATAACAAGGATTATCACATTAAGGTATCTTCGCTCTCCTGCAAAGTGAAATTTGAAGGAATCAGAAGTTAATGAAGAAGAAGCTGAATACTGTATGTCTTGATGGGCACATGGGAATGGCAAAACTTGAAGCTATGTAACATTAGCCTAAGGACATTCTGTTTGATATCAGAATGTGCATTTTAAATAATATTTACTTCTTCCAAAATATCAACCAAGGGAAAAGAAAAGTTAGTTAACAGTTAGAGAAAAAGGGGAAATTCTAGACTTTAGTTAGTTTCCCCAAAGGCACAAAATTTTCTTTGAAGTTTAAACTTTATAAAATGCAGACACTAAATTTGTCAAGTCGGATAAGTTGTTCTGCTTATTGGTCACATATTTGTGCACCATATTTTTAATATGTAGGGTTTGGCTTTTTTTTCCCGGTTTTCATCTCACAGTTGAAATCTGTTTGGTATAGGGAAGAAAAAAGAGAGACAGACATTTAGCAATTAAGGGTGAGGCAGACAATAAGTGTTTACTAAGGCTGAACTTTAAAAAAAATATATTTAAAAAAGCCAAATAAAACCAAGCCTAATGTCCTATATAGGAACTGGAGCTTATAAGCAGATCAAGCTCAGCTCCCATGCTAGGGTTCATTTGTCCAGTGATGGGTCTGTGATGCTGCAGACTACTCAGACCTGCCAAAATTCATGACCTTAAGATCAAGTAAGGCAAATTCAAGAACTGCCCTGGTTTGCTTGGTAAGTCACCCCAGAATTTAGCTCCACTGAAACATTTAATCTCCTCTTCTTAAGGTATGATGTTTGTGCCTTGTGACTTTTGTTTATAATAAAATTTTGGTATGCAGTTGATATATAGTGTTAACCAACTCCATCCCAGATCATTTTGTGATGAAAAAGAAAAAATTAAGTTAGTTTTCAAATACTGAGCTTCTGTTAACTGAAAACATTTTGTTAATCTAGTGCAGACACTGCCAGAAGGCATGGAGGGATGAAAGGAAACAACAGAAGAGAAACAAGTAAACATAAAGTTTTATCTTTAATGGAAAACTTATTTATTTTTACAGATTGGTCCTATTTTGCATCAGATTTCTGTAATAATCAAACCCAAATACTACTGAGAAACAAGCTAATCACGTTTGATTACAGTAAAGTCAAAGAGAGTTAGTAGTCAAAATGATGCTAAATTAGAACTGTTATAAAGACATGAAGAAAGCTGTCCTTAAAAAAATTTTCCCATTAGCCTTCTGGGTTATCCAAGTTGCATAGTAAGGATCAAAGTACCAAAAAAACCCAGTTACCATATTAATATTTTTCTTCATTTTAATTTGGCAACTTCTGAAATAGAAGGTGAGTACTTGTTTTTCTTTTTTTCTTCTCCTCCCAGCTTGCTCAGTCTAAGGCTATGGCAGCAAACCTGCTATAAATTGTCTGCGTGTAGCTGTGCTGTCCTGAAAGCAACATAGGGGAAGAACTGTGTCTCTGAAATTTCCTTTCTGATTTCCTTTTGCTCTGGGCAGGTAGTAAATTTGCTATTGACCTCTAGTGGCACAAATTATGATGTTAAGTTTAGCCGTGCTTGGCTTGTGATTTGGGTCAGGGAGGCATTATATCTCAACTCCATTTTCTCTGCCTTCCCTGTTGACTTCAATGCGCTGATGGCATCCACTGTATTGTGCACCCTGTCCATGAGGTGTAAAGAATTCAGCCTCCCTTCCTGGGTTACTTTAAGGCACGCAAACTAAATGGCAGCAAAAAAGAATTGTGTTGGAGCTGAAGAGACAGTGTACGCATTCACAACACTGATACACCGATGTCTGTTTTTACTGACATTGTCAGATCAATACACTTTTCAGTAAGTCAGAAGACAAAAAGTACGAATTACAATGAAGAAATGAAAGCAATGAAAGTGCAGTAGGACTCTCCAGCACTGTCTGTAATACTAGAAAACATTTCTTCTAGGACTAAGTGCAAATACACCATAACTCTGCCAGGGTTAGCAATGACAAACAATCGGAATGCACAAGAAAAATTGAAACACTGTTTTTTGACATGTAAATAAAATAGATTCCTGCAGGAATACCTGCAGATCCAGTAGTCCAAACTAACAATAATTATTTACTACAGCAAAATGTACTATTTATGTAACTTTAATTTGCTAGATATATGTCATATTTTAAGAGACCATTATTCATTTTGGGGAAGGAAGCTTAAAAATATCAATTCACCACAGGACTGAAGAATGATGCATTATGGTTGAATATTTTGAAAACCGTTCATGAATATAACTCCGAATTTTAAATGACCATTCAAATTTACCTGGAACACCTCTCTTATGAGGAAAGGCTGAGGGATTTGGGTCTCTTCAGTCTGGAAAAAAGACGGCTGAGGGGGGATCTTATCAACACTTATAAATACTTAAAGGGTGGGTGTCAGGAGGATGGGACCAGGCTCTTTTCAGTAGTGCCCGGGGACAGGACAAGAGGCAATGGGCACAAACTTGAGCACAAGAAGTTCCACCTAAACATGAGGAGGAACTTCTTTACCCTGAGGGTGGCAGAGCACTGGAACAGGCTGCCCAGAGAGGTGGTGGAGTCTCCATCTCTGGAGACATTCAAAACCCGTCTGGACGTGTTCCTGTGTAACCTGCTCTGGGTGACCCTGCTCTGGCAGGGGGGTTGGACTAGATGATCTCCAGAGGTCCCTTCCAACCCTATGGTTCTATGATTCTAACTTATTTTAGTGACCTTTCAATTTTTTTTTGCTATATCAAACACTTGGAGAAGTCTGTGGTGTACTTTAAGAAATAAATCTATTTAAAATTTTCACTTGTTGAACTGAAGAACAGCAAGTCCCCTGGGGACTGCTTTTCTGAGTAACCTCTCTTAGCTGGCTGCTGTGGGCATGCAGAGGAACTCCATAGTAAATACGTCAGATTCAGACTTCTCTACGTGTATGTCTTCTTCCCTCAGGTATTTTATAATCAAGCAGACCTTGTGGGAAAAAATCCTATGGTAACAATTATTATCTTTTTGTGTAGGAGTAAACTCACATTTACATCAGCTTCAGAAGCAGCTTAATTTAATAAGGATTGACAACTATTAAAGTCTCTTATGATGCCAGCATTCCTGGAGCTTTGTTTAAAAGTCTCAGTTGAAGAAAGTTTTATCTGAGTGTAAGCCATTCTTCAGAATAAATGTTTTTAACAGTACAGTTTTCATAGCCAGAATCAGAATTAGTCCTACAGGAGATAATGATAATTTTTACTATGGCCAAGAAAATAAAAGATTATTATATTTTTCAAAGATGTGCAACTAAAATACTTTTATAAACTTGTATATCATACAATATATTGTATAACATCACAAATCTTTTATAACAGCAGTATTGTTTATACTATAGAAAATTAATAAAATTAATAAAACCAAGCCCAATTCCACTGTTGACAATTACAGAAAAACTATGTATTCCAATAGCACAGAATATACAATTATTAAGAAACTGAATACCCCTGGATTTTTGACTGTAAAAGCAGGTGCAATTATTAATAATAGGTTCATCTGAGTCACATATTTGGTCTTGAGGCACACACAGACTCTTTGAAAACGTCCCATTCTGATACCTGATGTAGAGTCAGGAGCAATCTCTCCTGTAACAAATTCTCCCAGCTTTTTTATAACCAGTCACTGCATTTTGGGACAAGCTTTTGGCAAACTGGTAGATATCAGGTCAGTAAGTTCTGTATTCCGAGTCAGCTAGCTGTCACTGCTTTGACTGGAAAAGCTGTCTGAATCCAAGGAGGAAACATCCCAAACCGCCAATGGCGTGGCAAGGCCGCCTCACTCATTCTTCAGTGCCAGCCTGCAAGGCTAGTCTTCACCCCCACCCCGTTTCCTCCTGCACTTGCTTTCAGCGACAGAGATAGATGCAGTGTTGATTCTCACACATTTACCAGCTGATCTATATGTTCTGTTAACACTTCATCTGGGTCACCAAAGGAGTGAGGATGCTAAGATAAAGGTCCAGCAACATAACAAGCACATTTTTCTTACTGTTACACCGTATTGTAGACTGTCAAGTACAAAAGTATTTGAACTTTTCCAGTACTCTGCTTTCTCATCAGCTTCTACTGTACATTTCTTTGACTCTTGCCAGCAATCAAAAACTGCTCCAGCTCTAGGCTAAACAGAAATGTCAACACCTTACTGCATTTTTTTCCATCTCGATACGATTTGCATGATACTTTATTTCTCTTGTTGTTCCCTTGAGTCTGGTATAATCTGTGAGTAATTGAAAAATGTATACATTTCTTCCACTTTTATATGTGTTGGTAACTTTATTTTATTGTCTGCTGTTCTCGTTTCTACATCACTGACAACACATTTGTTTTTATTCTGTTTGGTTTCTTTATTCCATTATTTTTTCTCAGTGAAACAAAAAAAGACTTCTCTGTTACTACGGAACACAGATGAAAAAAAAGTATATATAGTTCCTAGCCTGAGAAAATGATAAAGCAGACCAAGAAAATTCTCCTCGACTTCACTGAAATTTGTAATAGCTGCCCAGTGGCAAGACAGTTTGTACTCTTACAGTCTGGAGATTCTTCCTGCATGATATGTTAGCCTTTGAATAAGAGATCTAATGTTTTCTAGTCTACTGCATTCATCTAAGAAAAAACATTTCACTAGACACAGGTCTTAGTGTCCATATTGACTTCTGCTACTTGCTGACACATCCTTAAACCCTATGCTTCTTTGGAAAATATGTGAAAATCTGAAAAACAAGTGTGGTTGGAGACTGTCCGTTGAATTGCAACTACCTGGTTTAACCGAGCTTTATGGAGTATTACTGAGTAGTAGGGAACAATGATCAAAGGGGATCATATGATATTAAATATTTCACCCTCTTTGAATACCCGTGGAAGCATTACTGAAATATTCCAAGTAATTCTAAATTTAGGAAAATCAGGAAGGGCTCTTGAGATAGGCAGAAAAGTTTAGGTTGAGCAGTGGAGATGCAAAGTATTTCATCCTACAAGGAAATTACTTACTATCAAAGATTCCAACATTTACAACCTAAAACATTTCCACTTGCATTAGTGTAATGCCTTCTAGCAATCAAGTCTTAATACTTTTGAATTTGAATTTGAATTTGAAATATAATCAGCACTTAATGTGCTGTAGCAATTCTTAATGCTCATGAAAAGCACCAAGCTGATAGTCTGATAAGGTGTTAGTTTAAGGTTATACCCCAAAACAGTTATAAAACATTTGCCCAAACTATTCCCTCAGTACTTTTTCCTCCACATTCTCTATGTCTTTATTGCTAAAACAAGGGACAGAAGAGTCATGTTGCCATTTGAACATTAGAGTCCATTGTTAAAAAACATAGCTTAAAAATCTAAAACCTCTCTGATTGTGTAGCCTAGGGAAAATTATGGAAAAAAACCCAACAACATAGCAGCAGTGCATCAAGCTAAAGATAACCCATTTTCCAAAAAAGTGTAATTCAAAATGTCTGAGCCTTCCTGACTTTCTCCTTTGGTCTTGGCTACTTTAGCCTGTTTCAACTACTACTTGATGCCTCTGTGATTCAGCAACAGAGTTGAGCTTTCTGCCTTTGCCTCATGTCTTTCCCTCCACCCCTTCTGAAACTCCTCAGCTAATAAACTGCAAATTACTTTAAGTTTTAAATAGAAAACAAAGGAAAGTGGAAGACTGTAAGCAATAATTACAAGCTGATTTTATTTAATCCAGAATCAGACATATAAGTTTTAAAGTCAAGAAGTGGGTACTGATGCACCACTCCAGGAAGAGGGTGCAGAACTTGAACCAAAGCTCTCGGAAGGGGACATTTTTCTATAATTGTTCAATAGCTCTTGGTCCAAGGGGGTGAACCAACTTACCTTTTAGAATTACTTTTTAGGAGCTTCCATCTATAGTAAAGTAGCATGACAGCTGCCATTGGCAAACTGTTAGGAGGGAGAATTACTAAATTGCCTACGGTGGCAAAACGCCAAGAGGAAATCATTATATACAATGTTGTGCAAGTGCTGCAAATGCACAAAAGACGACTTTAAACAGACAACATTTTACTAGGTTTTGATGATTTAAAACAAGTGAACTTGTTTTATGCCAAGCCAAAGCTGAGCAGTAGCTTATCTTACAGTAGACCACATGCAATATTACCACTCTATATTGCGAATCAGAAGTTAGAGACTTCCCTTGAAAAAAGGAAACTGTATACATTGAAGGGATTAATCTGAGAACCTTAATCTTATGCTAAATTAAAATAATACATTTTCAGTGCTCACAGGGTTTCTCTTTTATATGAAAAGTTATTTATCTGTGTCAGCTTGCATGAATGGATTGCCAAAATGAAACAGCATTTCTGGAGTCTTTCGTCTAGATACCTTCAGCTATCTGAGACTATACAGATATTTATGGTTTTGGTTTTGGGTTTTTTTTTGTTTTTTTTCAACAAGGAAAGAAAGAAAAAGAGAGTTTAATCAGGGCATGTTTTTCTTTCCACCCTCCTCTTGACTGAAATTGTGGATCAGATTGGCAATTCTCAGTATATTCAGTAATACACCTACAGCCAAAAGAAGCAACAAGGTTGTTATCTCATCCAATGTGTCAAGAAGCAAAGCCATTACATTTTGTTTTCATATAAATGTTGTCCACATTGCAATAGTAAGAGTAATTCTATTTAATATTAAATGTGCGGGTTCAATATGACTACCTTACTTCCTGTTTAGTAAATGAGCTTCCTAACAACTTTTATCTTCTGTAAAACATTCTTAGAGGTCCCTCACTTCAGTCAAGATGATAAAGGTACTAAGGTAAATACAATCAAAGAAAGTGTGTTCATGTGTTCAAATAAATTTGTAAATGCATCAGTAGGCATCTATGAAAAAGAGATACTACAGATTCAACAGTAGCGTAGGATACATGGACACAGCTAAGAAAGAGGATGTGACTTTTAATAAACCTTTGTTTATACACGAGTGATATTTTTTTCCAATTAGGACTTACATTTATGCCAAATTTCCATTGATTCTTTTAACGAGGAGGTAAAAAAAAGCAAAACCTTCTAATGAACATTTCAAAGTCACTGAACCTGAATTCCTTCCATAATACCATAGAAAATTACATTCCCGTGTTTGAAGAGATGTCTGATTGTACTTACTGTGAAGCCTTATGACTGTGTACGGAGCAAGCAATTGAGAATGGTCAGTTCCTGATTGCAGCACAAGGAAAAAGTAATAGATTAGCTAATTAGAATAGTTTTATTTCACTACAACTTTTCCCTGGGAAAAACAGCTATACTAGAAGGGCAGTGGAGTCACAGACCCCAAATCATCTTGTTTTCACACTTTCTTTGTAAGCACTGAAAATATACTGGGTTTAGTAAACAATTTTTGCTTCCTACTACCTCTTTAGTAGTCTAAGCTTTGCTTCTCAAGTTGTTAGATATTACAATGTTTAAACACAAAAGACAAAGAATCCCTAAACCTCAACACAAAGGCAGAGACTCATAACTATTTTTGTTTCAATTACAAGGATAACTTGCCACTTTTCTTTGTCTTTTAGGATTTGAATTTTAAACATTCCTGCCTTCCCTCCCCCTCCCCCCCCACCTCAATTTTTAGTTAAAAAAAACCCAGTATAATCAAAACATTAAAATTTTGAAGTCCTAAAAAAATATTGGCAATTCCTTCAGAATTATTGCATGAATATTCAAATCTGGAGAAGAAAGCACTCTTAGGAGACATATGTTTTTTCCCTAAAATTCATTAATGTTAACTTATCTTGTCAGTACTTATTTGAACTCTAACTAAATTATTCTGAGAGTTGGGGATAACGCAGCAAAACAGTAGCCAAATCAGGCTGCCATTACACAGTTACTGTCTTTTCCAAAATACCTGTTACACTTTTAAAAGAGAAAATGCAAAAGCAAAACCAAAAGAAACACACTGGAGTGAAGAGAACAAAATACATCAAGTGTGAAAGTTATCAGAAAGAGGAGTTTAAAACCTTTCTCAGAGGAATAGGATGACAGCTTTACAAACCAGGATATCGCAGTCTACAATGGTACACAATACTCCTTGCATGTGGAACAAATCCTATTTTTGTCAGACATCACCTGGATGAAAATAAGATTAAGAATGACGTTAATGGTCATTTAATATGTCTTGTTCAGGAAAAGACTGTTAGAATAAAACTCTGTGTTGCTAAGTAGGGGATAAGATGCAGGCTTTTTAACTCCTTCTAGTTCAGATATTCTTATATTTTCATAGATATTCCAGTTAGCAAACGTAAGAGGTATGATCTCCTATGAAATTTCATGAACAATTTGCCTTTTAAATGAATCAAATATATAGACCTTGTGTGAATCGTAGATGTAGATGTTACCCATGAGTTTCCAAAGCATGAGGCATAATAAAAATGTACGTCTAACCAATTTTTTGTCACAAAACGGTAGAAGCATGCAACTTGAGTCTGACTGTCATTTCAGGGATTCATCATTTTCTTCCAAATTGCAAAGATGTTAGGATTCCCCAGAGTTCTTTAAAGCCAAGAGAATTATGAACAGTCATATTAGGCAGTAAATGGTGTAAAGGCCACAAGCAATAATAACTGAGTTATTAAGGCTGGAATAGTCAGCATCAATCGGAGTATGATATTGGGAGCCATTTCCAAGCAACCATTTCTGGCTAGATGCTAAACCTTCATTGAAATCTTTAGGAAAGAGCAAGCTGCTCAATGTGTAATTTATTTCTATTACCCTTCCTATAGATTTGACTTTTTCTCTGCGTTTTCAGTCACTAAATAGAAAAAGTTTAGAGAAAAAACAAACATAAAAAATCTAAGAAGTCTTGTGAGGTTTTCCCAAAACACACTAAAAATACAACATAAATAAACTATAAAGGACGTCAGTCACTGAGGGGAGCTGCTCCAGTGCTGTCCCAACCACAGCAAGTGGCAGATCTTGGTGCACAGGGGTTTTTCCTGAGGTAAGGGGACACCGGGGCAGTGGAAAGACCCGCCAGGAGCCAGCAGCTCTCGTGGTAGGACCTGATGAGACCTGGGCTTTGTCAGAGCAACTGTGACCACTCACTGCCTACAAAAAACAGCACAAGGAGCACAAGCGACCAGGAGTGTGACCGACAGAGCACACAAAAAAAGCACAGGCTGTCAGCCAGGGCCTGGCGCGGCAGTTTGCGTAGCAGTTCGCGCAGGAAGGGTGTGTGGGAAGGCCACCTCTTTGAAGGAGGAGCATTCCACTGGTCAAACACAGGGCACTGTTCTGTGACCATCTGCACAGGTCAAGGGCACTCATCCTACCTGACCCTCAAGGCAGAATGGTGGGCACTTGAGACCCACACTTGAGACCAAAGGCTGCAGCTCGGGCTTGGGGCTCTGCACCATCCACCCCAGCAGTGGCTGATGCCTCCACCCAGACAGAGCCGCTGAAGAGACCTCAGACTGCAGGAGGTGCCTCGACCTTTCTCCTGGGGCAGGGGTAGGTGGCACACCTTTCTTAGATGGTGGACCTCCTGCAACTCAGCCACCTGCAGTGAAGAGGCTGCATAACATCAGGGAGGCTGAGCAGGAGACAGACAGATGGTTCCAAGCACGTTCTGCAGTGGACCCACAACCCATGGCCAAACAGCCAAAAACTCCCACGCTGGCACACACAGAAGGGGTGGGGGGCAGTTACACAGAAGAATAGAAGCTTGTCATAGCAAGGACCAGCAGGAGAAAGAAACTTCCCATGAAGCCTGAGGTGCCCTTGCAGAACCACTTCACTGCTCTGCAGACTGAAGAGGAAAGACCCACTGCATCTGGAAAGGCGCTGGAGCTGAGTAAGTCAACCCAATCTGCTCCCGTATAACAACCATCGCAACTAAAAAAAGGCGACAGGTGATAGTAGTAGGCAGCTCTCTTCTGAGAGGTATGGAGGCACCCATTTGATGACCCGATGCACTCTCTAGGGAGGTGTGCTGCTTACCAGGCGCTTGTATCAGGGATGTCACCAAGAGACTACTAAGCTTCATACAGTCCTCTCACTATTATCCACTGCTGTTGTTTCACACGGGCACCAGTGATACAACCAGAAGCAGCCTGAGGAATATCAAGAAGGATAATAGAGCCCTCGGAGCTGCGGTCAGGGACTCTGGGTCACAGGTGTTCCTTTCATCAGTCCTCCTGGTCAAAGGGAAATGGGTTGATAGGGCCAGGCAAATCTGGCAAATCAACAAGTGGCTACAGAACTGGTGCCACTGCCAGGGGTTTGAATACTTAGACCATGGGACTCACTTTGAGAAACCTGGTTTATTGAGGCCTGATGGGGTCCACTTGTCAGAGGAGAGGAAGAGTAGTCAGAGGCTTGCCGAGCTCATGAAGAAGGCTTTAAACTAGAGTTGCCAGGGGAGGGGAACCTTAATCCATCCCACTCCTACCAGTATGATGCCAATGACAATAGATGCCCAGAGCCTGGAAAGGGTCGCAGGTCAACAGGAGAGCACCTGGAGTGCAGCACAAAGGAATACCAACGACTCCAGCCAGTAAGTCAGTTTCATCAGGGGCCCAACTTAATGCCTCTATACAAATGCACATAGCATGGGGAATAAACAAGACAAGTTAGAGACGTGCATATGCCTGCAGCACTATGATCTTGGCATCACAGAGAGATGTGGTGGGATGGCTCCTGTGACTGGAGTGTTGGAATGGAAGGATACAGGCTTTTCAGGGAAGACAGGCAGGGGAGATGAGGAGGGGTGTTGCCTTCTGTGTCAATGACCAGCTGGAGTGCATGCAGCTCCACCCAGGGATGGATGAGGAGCCAACCAAGAGCTTACGGGTCAGGATTAAAAGGAGGGCCGGGACAGGTGGTGTTACAGTGGGAGTCTGCTACAGACCAGGAAAACCAAGCAGATGAGGCCCTCTGTAGACAGATAGGAGCAGCCTCATGTCCACAAGCTCTGGTCCTCATGGGGGACTTCAATCACCCCAATATCTGTTGGAGGGACAACACAGCAGGGCATAAGCAATCCAGGAGGATCCTGGAATGCGTTGATGATTATGTCTTCCTCCAAGTGATAGAGGAGACAATGTGGAGAGATGTTATGCTGGACCTTGTTCTCAACAACATTGAGGGGCTGGTGGGGAATGTGAATCTCAAGGGCAGCCTTGGCTGCAGTGACCATGAGATGCTGGAGTTCAAGATCTCTAGGGCAGTGAGGAGGGCGCACAGCAAGTTCGCTACCCTGGACGCCAGGAGAGAAGACTGGCCTCTTCAGGGATCTGCGTGGTAGAGTATCATGGGATAAAGCCTTGAAGGGAAGAGGAGCCCAAGGAAGCTGGTTAATATTCAACAATCACCTCCTCGAAGATCAGGAGCAATGCACCCCAAACAAGAGGAAGTTAGGCAAAAAACACCAGGAGGCCTGAATGGATGAATAAGGAGCTCCTGGACAAACTCAAACTCAAAAAAGAAGCCTAAAGAGGATGGAGGCATGGAAAGGTAACCTGATAGGAATATAGAAAAATTGTCCAAGCAGCCAGGGATTGAGTTAGGACAGTTAAAGTCCAGACAGAGTTAAATTTGGCCAGGGATGTCAAGGGCAACAAGAAAAGCTTCTATAGTATGTCAGTGATAAAAGGAAGACTAGGGAAAATGGAGGCTTCCTCTGGAAGGAAACAGGAGACGTGGTAACCTGGGATATAGAGAAGGCTGAGGTACTCAACAACTTTTACCTCGATCTTCACCAGCCACATGCCAAAGTCACAGAAAACAAGGGCAGGGACTGGGAGAATGAGGAACAACCCACTGTAGGAGAAGTCCAGGTTAGATGCCATCTGAGGAACCTGGAGTTACACAAGTCCATGAGACCTGATGAGATTCGTCTGCGGGTCCTGAGGAAACTGGTGGATGAAGTTGCTAAGCCACTATCCATCATATTTGAGAAGTGACAGTCCGGTGAAGTTCCATCTGACTGGAAAAGGGGAACATAACCCCCATTTTTAAAAAGGGAAAAAAAGAAGACCTGGGGAACTACGCGCCAGTCAGCCTCAGATCTGTGCTCAGCAAGATCATATAGCAAATCTTCCTGGAAACTTTGCTAAGGCACATAGAAAAAAAGGAGGTGTTTGCAGACAGCCATCATGGCTTCACTAAGGGCAGATTGTGTCTGACAAATTTGGTGGCCTTCTACGACACAGTTATAGCGTTGGTGGATAAGGGAAGAGCAACTGACATCATCTACCTAGACTTCTGCAAAGCATTTGACACTGTCCCAGACAACATCCTTGTCTCTCAACTGGAGAGACAAGGACTCAATGGATGGACCACTCGGTGGATAAGGTATTGGAAGGCTGCATTCAAAGGGTTGCGGTCAATGGCTTGATGTCCAAGTGGCGGCCAGTGATGAGTGGCATTCCTCAGGGGTCAGTACTGGGACTGGTGATGTTTAACATCTTTCTCAGCGACATGGACAGCAGGATTGAGTGCACCCTCAGCAAGTTTGCCAACAAAGCTGTGTGGTGTGGTTGAAAAGCTGGAGGGAATGGCTACCATCCAGAAGGATCTGGACAGGCTTGAGAGGTAGGCCCATGCAAACCTCATGAAGTGCAACCAGGCCAAGTGCAACGTCCTGCACATAGGTCACGTCAATCCCAAGCACACATACAGGCTGGGTGGAGAATGGATTGAGAGCAGCTCTGCCAAGAAGGACTTGAGGTTGTTGGTGGATGAGAAGCTCAATGTGAGTCAGCAATGTGCACTCACAGCCCAGAAAGCCAACTGTATCCTGGCCTGCATCAAAAGCATGGCTAGCAGGTCAAGGGAGGTGATTCTGCCCCTCTACTCCACACTGGTGAGACACCACCTGGAGTACTGTATGCAGCTGTGGGGTCCTCAGCACCGGAAAGACAAGGACCTGTTGGAACAGGTCCAGCGGAGGGTCACGAAGATGATCAGAGGGCTGGAGCACCTATGCTATAAGGACAGGCTGAGAGAGTTGGGGTTGTTCAGCCTGGAGAAGAGAAGGCTACAGGGACAGCTTATAGTAAACTGATCTAGTGGACGGTGTCCTTGCTCATGGCAGGAGGGTTGGAACTAGATGATCTTCAAGGTCCCTTCCAACCCAAACCATTCTATGATTCTATGAATCTATGTTTCTGAAGACAAACCAAATAAAAAGAGCAAAGGGAGCAGTGATGGTTTCCACTAAAAAGCACTTAGCCAAAGGTTCTTTTATGAGCAGTTGTAACATTTTTCTGTTCATTTTAATGTTTGTTTAAAGGCATACAATATCTTTACAATTGTGTTTTGCCTGCAGTTGAAAACAGTAACATTTTTTATAATTATAACTTTTCTGCTAGCTCCTATTGGTTCAGAAAGACTGTTTGATGCTTATAGCAAAACGACAAATACTTTGCATGCACTAAACAGGCATTTTGCTCAATATTCAGATAATGGTAATAGCATGAAAACACAAGCAGGATAACACAACCCAGGGTGCGGGAAGAGAGGTACCTGCAACAATGCTTTTGGACAAAAATAACAGCACTGTGAAAGGATGAATGGCTTTTTTTAGAGCAGCAAGATTTCCAAGGGATATGAATCCTTCCCCACCTAAACCTGTCTGGCCACTAACACCATTCAGGTGCTAGCACAGCAATGGCTGTTTTAAACAACAAGAGGAGTAGGCAGTGAGAGGACAGGGGACTGATCATCAGATAACCCTTGATTTTTTCCCCCCTTACTGTGGCAGATTCAGTGTCACCACGCTAACCTTTTTTCAATGTTCTGCATCTTAATTTCCATATCACTCTTCCCTATCTGTCATTATGATTTACCTTGGAGACGTGTACAATGGCACATGGTTGTTTCTATAGATAGTAAGGGTAGTATACTGGGTCACTGTTTAAAATTGAGTTTTGCACGGTTATTAAACCTTCATCCATCCTACAGTGATGCATGCAAATTCACACCAGCCTTCTATTTGACTGCTATAATTTCAGATGCGCACAAAGTTCCTTGGAAAAAATGTAATAAATACCTGAACACACCGAGCCAGAAATCTA
The DNA here is from genome assembly GCA_947846985.1 of Fratercula arctica. Classification (NCBI taxonomy): domain Eukaryota; kingdom Metazoa; phylum Chordata; class Aves; order Charadriiformes; family Alcidae; genus Fratercula; species Fratercula arctica. The sequence goes on from CANTUZ010000002.1 coordinate 83,636,872, forward strand.
CGTTAAGAAACATAACGTTATTAACAGGATCTGTTACTTCTGTGCAGATTACTGATTCTGAGGCAAATAGAATCAATCTTGAATCATGTTTTTGCTGAGACAGCTACTCAACATATTGAATAAAGTTGAAACTCTGCTGATTTGTAAGTCAGACATCAGTTGGCAGATTAACTCATTGAAAATGGTGTTTGTTTTCTAAATCTGTGGGTGATTTTGAGTATATTTATTTCATTACTGAGAGAAATACAGTCTCTATTTCACCATTTAGAGTAGCCATGACCTGGGAGTGCTGGGACAAGTTTGACACAGCAGTCTGGACGCCCCAGGGGTCCCCGGCTGTCCTTAAGCACAGAGAAGGAGCTCCATAATGCCTGTGTAGCCAAAGCAGGGGGCTGGTGCACCTGTAAAGCAGATGTTCATTAAGCAAGCTATAGTAACAGGACTTGTGGTATAACTGCACAAGCAGAGTGCAGAAAAATGTGTATGCAGTAAAATGTGCAATTTGAGAAGTAAGGATTTAGAAGAAGCAAGAAAGATGTATGTCAGAAGCAGAAAAATAAATGAACCAGGCCTGAAATAGGTGAATCTTCTTTTCCATCTCAGGCCTGGCAACCTCAGCCTCCATGATTAAGACCACTGAGGACTGACACCATCAGTCAGCACTGATGGCCAGCATCAGCCCACTGATGTTGTATACTCACCACTAATCAAAGACAAGCTAGTTAAAAACTAATTGTTTGAGTATGTAATGATTGATAGTTGTTAAAAACTAACCACTGCCTATGTGTGCTCTTAAAGAATGTCAATCCAGAAAAGTGTTGGTTTAACTTTTTTAACTGGTTTGATTTGTCAGTCTTTTAAGCACTCCCATCAAGGCAATCCCTAATTCCCCAATACATATATATATAGATACACACACACACAGAGTCAGTTACACCACCCACTATATACTTAAGTCCTGAAAGTACTCCATGCTTCTGTCACAGTGCTCTGTTATTCACTCAAAACAGCTATATTCATGTGTGTTTTGTTTCATGCTGAGATACTGGTTTATGATGTACAGATGAATGTTTATGCAGAATGAGCTGAACTACAGAATTCTTCTAGTTGCCAGTTGTGCAGTTGTTAAATATGTCTGGCCAAGCAGACCTGGTTACAGTATTGTAAATTCAGTGAAAGAAAATGACTTGATATTTAGACGTTTTATATTGACATTAAATTTTAAATCAGACAAAATAGCCGTGTTTTCAGGTGTTACAGAAGATAAAAAAGAGAATCTTAACTCAAAGGAAAAAATGATGGACATATTCATTTGCTTCTTCTTTCTCCTCCACAGACGACTCCTTTCTAAATAGTCAAAGAATAAGACATTTTACTCCCTCTTTTATCAGTCTTATTTCTAAAACAAACCATTTAATATAGTCCAGTGACAATTCACGTGGATGCTTTAATAGGATGTAGAATTGAGTTTTAGAATGTAATAACTCAAAAACATTAATAGGAGACCACTGAAGCTGGTTGCTGAAGAATATTTGAATTACCAATTAATAAAACATTAATTGTATTAATATAACTATTAACATCAAGTTATCACTTTGAATCCATCACATAGAACTTATGCTTCAGGAACAAATATTAAAAAATTAGTCTGGATAGAATGCAACTTATCACCAGCTGGTGACTGTAGAAAAACAAATTAAGGGGAGCAGGGAAAAACGTAAGACATGAAATATTTTCAAACAAATTTTGAAAAAAATAATGCACAAATACATAGAAAACAACATAACATAATGCATGAAGGCTTTACGTATAACATGCTAGACTAATCTGTTAGGTCTCTTGCATAAATTATTGCCTGAACAAAAGAAATACAGCAAATCTCAAACCGGATTTCAGTACCATTTGCATCTGACATAAAACTACATTTAAACCTAAATTATTACAATTGAAAATGTAGAGATAAGCAGACAAATTAAAATGTGGATAAGGAGATGCACAAACAGGCAGCATGGAAATGAAGGGAGATAGACTGCAAGGAGATAACACAGGAAGATTCTCAGAGATCAAATCCATTAGCTACTGTGGTCAAAACTTTTGGTAGTGATGTTGGCATAAACATTTTGATCATGCTGTTGACACAAAGCTGAAAGGCATCATCAAAGCATGACAGGATACAAAGAACTGGAGAGCCCTCATGTAAAAAATTAGACTCACATTTCTGATTAACAACAAAACTTCAGTTACAAACTCCTGAGTTCGAAATGACAGAGAAGTATTGAACATAGTAAATGGCCACAGGATGACTGTAAATTGTCAGCCTGGTGCAGTTGCAAAGATAAGTACAATCCCAATATCAGGATAATTATTTTCAGCAGAGACCGAGAAGCACTAACATAACTGTTGAAGGTCTCAGGTTTATTTGGAATACTGAGCACAATTCTGGGTATGCATGTTCATCCAAGACAAATAATGGAGAATGTAAATCTTATCTTCTAAATGAAGACTAGATGAACAAGACTGGTTTCACTTGGAGAAACAAAGGGTGAAAGGAAACAATTTCTACATAGAAATTCATTAGAAAAAGGTCTAAGCATAGAAAAGGTAAGATAACTTTATGTGTGCAAAACCAAAATAGGAACTAGGACTGAATGAATTCACACTGTCCATAAGGAATTTCAGGCTGGAAATGAGAACACTCCTACTCAGTAGAGCAACAGAATTCTGAAACGTGTACAGCAAGGCAGGAAAATGAGACACGCAGAAAGCTAAAGTGCACTTTGGAACTTGCTATGTTTAGGAAGTGGGCTATGAGATGTATTGCCTGGGAACTAGAATCTGAAGATCCCTTCCACTTCATAGGTTCTAAAAATTCCTATTCTGAACTTTCAGGAAGATAGACTGGAATAATAATTAAAAAGTAAATAAAATCATAAGCTTTCTTTTGTAGATAGCATACAAAGGCCTAAAGAGATTGAATAATTTAAGATTATATAGGAAGTAAACCTATTTTGATCACAGAAGACCATATTTTAAAGCTGAAAGCTTTGTAATTTTTCAGAAAAATTACACACCTTCCTTGTGACGACTTTAAGATTTATATTGTTAATGTCTAATAAATTCAAAGGATGCCAAATCTCTGTCATTCTTTAAAAATCTGTAATTTTTTTGTTCTTGAATTTCTGACAGATATGTATAGATTTGTCTGCTGATGTGACATTTGAAAAAATAAATTAAAGGCAATTATGTTTACAGTATCTTGATACTCACTGCACTCTACACTAAAAGCCTACCTCAAAAATCTACTGATTATACTCCAAAGTAAAAACACTTTTAAACAACATTTGGTGCAATTCTTTTTAATTCCGTGTAAACAAAACTGCACTTAAATTATTTGTTAGCATTTCTCTAGAAATTTTTAATTAGTAGAGAACAGATGGTTCGTTTGAAATTCAAAATTGATTTCCAGCGCTAATGGATAGATGAGTAGCTATACTTATTTTATCAAACAAAATTGTATACAGTATTAACCATAAAGAACACGCGTCACTTTGCTGACCTCTTTCACAAGTAGGTCAAAATAACCCACTTGCAGTTTGAGGCCAAATAGAAAAGAAGAGGAAAAAGAAAATCTGCTTGTCAAGACAGAGCCAGTAAGGAGCTTCAGGTGCAAGTCAAAGTGACTGGGGGAGGCACGTTTGCAACAGAGGGATCTACCAAATGAATCAAGGGGTATTGAAGGGAGATTTAAACATGTTGATCTTTTCCAATACAGTCCTGAATTTGGCAGTCACAGATTTTCCATTGCTGCAGACTTTAAAAAAAAAAGTCTGGACTTTCACACTTTTCAAATATGCTCAACTTCAAACAGGAATTAATATATGCAGATTCTATATTATGCACTATATGGGAGGTAAAATCAGATCACTAATATTGTTCTTTCTGGCTTTATAAGATCCAAATCCCTTGCCTGGGCACTGAAAGCCATAGTGAGCATGATATCTTTCTCAAAGACTCTTTCTTTTGCAGAGATGTTATGCCATCTCTTGGTTTTGTTTTTCTAGACTAATTGATTCTTAATCCCTGCCAGTTCTTCCTTTGTATTGAAAGCACTTTCACTGCCAAGATTTTGACCTTCTGCTAATTACTCTTGTGATTAGGTGACCATCAGCACAGGAGTGCTTTCATTTTATGGTTTTCTTAGTTTTCTCAGCGCTCTTCATGCACCCCAGCAAGCTGTATAGATCACACAGTAAAAGCACTGAAGAGCCCACTCATACCAGAAACAGTGAATTTGCAGGAACTTTTACAGAATAGCTCCAACATTCTAATTTGTCAACACATTACATATCGTGGAATGGAACACTTGAGGAAATCTTTGGTGCTGAGGACACCAATATGCACCAGGGAATGTAGGTTTCAAATGGCAGCCGAGGAAGGTCAAATTTTCTTTCCTTTCTTGAAGTCCAAGTTTTCCTGCAAAGTCTTGGTATTAAGCAACAGAAAATATCCCTGTCATAGCTAGCTTCCACGCATACATTTCTTTACATGAACTCATTAAGATGTAACTCGCTATGTCACTTTTTGTAGGACTGTAGACAAATATGCTTTATAGAATACGCCTTCTTTTGAGAAATGTACATATGAAAAGAGTTTGAAAAACTGCTGCTACATTATTAGTAAGTTTGAGAGGGTATTCCTTGCTACAATAATCACAATCAATGTTCATAAGATCCTGATCCAACTATAAAACAAAGTCCATGTTGAATGCTCATTAGCTTTAATAGACTTTGACTAAATTATTACTGTAAAATAAAATTTAATCTTAAGAAAGGTTATCTTTGCAAGTGACCTAAGATCCCTGAGTGACTAATTTATTTTTGCTATGTTGTTGTAACTATAATTGAAAAAAAAAATATATATATTATCTTCAGCATAAATGCCTGATTATTTTTTTTCTTTTAAATGGTTATTCACAAATAAGTTTTGTGAAAATAAATATTGGACCAGACTGATCATTAAAGTCTGACTGTTTTGGTATTGTTCTCAGATGTGCTTCAGCCATCAAGTTTTTGGATTGTTCCAAAACAAACCTCTACCTAAGGAATTAGGATTTGTTGCCACTCTACAAGATGTAACGAATCAGTGTTACAATGTAACTGTGTTTATTTAGTATTGTCCTCCGAACCAGCTGCTAGTCAAAAGGACACATCCTTAACTAAATACTGTTTTCTTCATTCCCCCAATCTTTAAATTTTTGCATTGTATATTGATAATAAATTTTAAGTAGCTTTAGCTTCTGTTACGGGTTCTTTTGTGTTCTTGCCTGGTAGAATGAGGAGCTCTTATGTGATTCCCCCCCCCCCCCCCCCCATGGAAGTACTGGCAGACTGTCATCAAGTCACCTCCTTATCTTTCACTAAACGCTCTAGCTTATCTTCTAAAAACTGAATCATAGGACAAATTTTCCAAAACATTAGTTGTTTTCGTAGGCTTTCCCTAAAGAACTTGTCAGTTGTCAGTCCCAGGTACAAAAACTACACAAGTACCAAATGCAAAGGGTTGGCTTTCCCTATGTTTCATACATTGGCCTGGCTAGGGTTGCTTCTCCTGCCAAAGTACACATTTGATGGCTGAGGACTCCTGCACCAAAACTGTATCCCACATTCAGTGACAGAATTCCTGCTTTTGAGGAATGGAAAAGCAAAGAGTCTTTTTATAGACCAAAAAAAGCACAAGAGAATCAGCTTAAATGGTAATTTTCCCCGCATAGCTCAAAACCTTAAGTCTGGGTTTGGTGGGTTTTTGTTGTATTGTTGTCCCCCCCCCCCCCCCAATAAAACTCAATATACGTCACCCTGTTTCTCTGGGATTCCAGCCTCACTGAAGCCAGTCTTGATTTTCTTGGTGTGTCTGCCTTTAGGGAAAGCCAAATCTGACAGTGTTATGAAAGAATGTCTTTTCTTTAATATAAAACATATATTACCACTAATATATATATTCACCACTAAGCCATGATCATCTTGCAAGAGAGACAGCAAGGCAACTGGTCCAATTGACATAATAAGGAAAAAAACCTTATTTTTCATTTTTAACCAGTGTGATATGGAACAGAAAAGCATTAAAGAATGGGATACAGATACTGGGACCAAGTTGCCTTGAAAGAAGGAGCTGAATACAGCCACTGATGAAATGTTCATCAAACACTCAAACATGTTATTTTGATATTTCCTTTCTTGCTCCTCCTGTTCCTTACTTCTCCTTCATTCTCTCCTCCTAAGAAGACCTGTATTTCTGAAGAAAAATCTTTTCTGTTCACTGAGCTTAGGCCCAGAGAGCTTTGTGCACGTTGTTTGTAAGCGATCAAAGTGCATCATGAACATCGCCATGTTGTCAGAATCTCAAATATATGAAGCACTATTCCAAAAAGAAAACAGTTAAAAGAAAATTCCCCCAATAGGGCTGCCAACGGAAGCTTTAACAGCCGGCATGGCCCTCTGCGGGGGCTGCAGGGAAAGCCCTGCCCCGGCGGGGGCTCTGCCGGGGCCGCGGGGGCATCTCTGCGGGGGCGGCCGGAGCCCCTCCTCCCCTCCTCCCGCTCTCCCCTCGGGGCTCGCAGGGCTGTTTCTCACCCGGTTTCCCTCAGCCCTGGCTGCCGGGCAGCGTTTTGCCCTTTCTGACACAGGCTTTCCCCGCGGCGCCCGCCCGTGGCTGAGGGGCTCAGCTGTGCCCTGCGCTGGGGCCGTTGGAGCCGGCTGGAACCGGCTGTGTCCGGCACGGGGCAGCCCCGGCCCGGCGCCACAGGGGCCGCCCCGATGCCGCCTTTGCTATCAAAACCTGGACAGCTGGACCCAAGACAGGGAAAAACGCTGACTTCCAAAGGATTAAAGGGATACTTAAATGAAGTACTATTACGCCTGAAACTAACAAAAATACCACATGCCTGTGATTTTGTTATATACAAAGTACTATCTTGTCTGCGTACGCTTCTGTAAACTTAAAAGTTCTTCACTATCACAGAAAGCGTAGCAGTGTAATGTTTTAACTTTGAAAATCTTTCAGAACAAGTGTTTCATTTACCTTCTTTGTTCTTTGTGTTTGTTTTTTGGTTTTCCTTACTTTATCTCAAACAATCTTTACACGGTTCTGGAACTGAAATCGGCAGAGCTTTTACAAGACGTCTCAAGGGCATGCAACTCAAGAATTAGTATAAAACTCAGCTTGGAATTGAAATTGTAAAGAAATACTCTTGAAAAACAACCTGTTGTGTATGTGACAGCAAATATCTTCTAAGACTCCTTTAAAAATAAAAATCTATTGGTCCTGAACTATAACAGCCCATCCATCTGAATCCATTAACTTTGAGAAATTAACAGCTAGCTTGCCACCAAGAAGAGAAGGTCACTTTGATTTATGGGTTTGCACCCTTCACCAAAAGTGCTCAAAACAAGAGTGTTTGCTTCTCAAACAGGATATACATAGGAAGTATTCAGGAAGCATATAGGAAGTATTCCCCTGGATACCAGACGCACTCCCACCTGCTTCCTGAGCCAAGGGAAGACTCCCAGTTTTATGTGCATACCCCTCAGGGACGGGGTGGGACTTTGTGTAGAATTGATACTTACGTGCTATCTCCCTGAGGCGATCTCCACCCCTCCCTCCCTCCCTCCCATTGTTGAAAATGAGCAACGACTACACTGTCCCTGCAGGCAGGGATGCCCGGTATAACCTTCTAGAGAAACACGGTGCATGTCCCTCGGTATCGGGTAACGACTGGGCACAAGAAAATTGGCATAATCTGCAGAGTGTTACCGACCGAATCAGCACCTTGCAAAAGGACGCTAAATTCTGGCCCGGAAGAGGGAAATCTATAATACATACCATTTTAGGCACCAGTCTGGTAGCAGCTGTAGAAGCCCGAGACCAGCAACGTAGTGCCGAATCCCAAATTATATAATCTTTGCGAGCTCTTGTCCAATCCCTGCAAGAAGTGAAGGATTTAAAGAGACAGTTAGCTCAGGAGAGAGCTCAGGCAGACTATCTACAATCACAATCTGCCCTTAGCGAGAGTCAAGAGTCATGCACACACACACCCCCCCCGGCTAAAACAGAAACAATATACCCCTTTGAAGAGCTAGAAGAAGCAAGATTGAGATTAGACGAATTACAAATACCTCCTCGCTCGCTCCAACCTTTGATCACAATGGGATATGCATATGACGATGCGCAAGACGACTCCCCCCAAATTATTACTAAGGAGGTGCCATACACCGCTACAGAACTAGCTAAATTAAAAAAGGAGTTTGGTCATACCCCTAGGGAGTCAGAAACGGAATATGTGTGGAGGGTGTCGTTGTCGGGTGGGGATCAGATACTATTAAGTGAAAAAGAAGCTGAAGGGTATTGGGGGCCCGGAGTGTTTTTAATGACTGGCGATTACCGTGCCCCTTGGTCCCTAACTCAGAGGGCAGCCTATTGGGCTGGTGTTTGACCAGGGCTTAGGTGTTGGGGTTTTTTTCCTTATGTTTAAATAGAATTTCCTGTATTTCAATTTCTGCCCATTGACTCTTGTCCTGTCACTGGGCACCACTGAGAAGACCATGTCTCTGTCTTTGTAAACTTTATAAGATTCTCCCTGAGCCTTCTCTTCTTCAGGCTAAAAAGACATATCTTTCACAACTTCTCATTGTACTTCAGTCTATTTATCACCTTTACAGTCCTTCACTGAACTCATTCCAGTAAGTCCGTGTGTCTCTTTTACTGGAGAACCTAGATCTAAATCCAGCACTTTAGGTATGGCCTCACCAGTGCGAGTAGAGAGGGTCACCTCCCTTGATGTGCTGGCAATGCTCTTACAAATGTAGCCCAGGAGGAGGCTGACCTTCTTTGCTGCAGAAGCACATTGCTGGCTCATGTTCAGCTTCTTGTACGTGAGGATCACCATGTCCTTGGGTGTGACCATCTCATGGTCACTGCCGCTGAGGCTGCCCCTGACCTTCCCATCTCTAACCAGTCTTTCCTTGTTTGTATATGTCAGAAGATTATCTCCTTAATCACCTGTGTCAGGAAGTTATTGTTAGCGAACTCCAGAAATCTTATGGATTGCTTGGTGCTCTGCATGCTTGACCTTCCAACAGGTATCCGAGTTATTCATGTTCCCCATGAGGTTCAGGGCCTGCAAATGAGGTGTCTTCAAGTTGTCTAAAGAAGGCTTCACTTCATCTGTGTCTTGATCAAGTAGCTTGTAGAAGAACCCCACCACAATATCACCCACGTTACTCCACCCCCTAATCTTGTCTAAGCAGCCCTCTGCTGATTCATCCCCTGCCCCTAGGCAGAGCTCCCTGCATTCTTGCTGCTCTCTCACATAAAGGGCAACTCCTCCTTGCCTTCCCAGCCCGTCTTTCCCAGTTACCGTCCTTGCAGTACTCCAGTAGTGTGAGCTATCCCATCACGTCTTTGAGATCCCAGTAAGATCTCTAATCTAAGGCTTCTAATTTCTCCTTTTTCTTCCCCTATACTGCATGCATGAGTTTACAGGCACTTCAGAGAGGCACCCAATCATGCTGGTTTCCCAGAATGAGTTTCCTCCATAATACTGTGGTCACTTCTCTATATATATATGCATATGTTTAACATGGGCTTCCTTCAGTCTTATTTTAGTAATTATGAGGTGACACTTGTCCATATCACCCAATACACTTTTTTTTTGCTAACCTAGTCTACCACTTTCTCAATTGACTGTGGGTTGTCATCTCCCTCCCCTGTCATTTCTAGCTCTCCTCAGTTGTCCTGTTGACAAAGATGTTTTAGCTCCACATCATCAGGTGGATCTTGTTTCCTTCAAGTGATCTTCCATCTTCAAAAAAGTCCCCATGGTCATAAAAACCAAATTCCTGTTATTTACACCAGGCCTTGATATGCATGATCCATCCACTCTGCCTCAAGCATTTCCCCTGTACCAACAGGACTGAAAATACACCACCTGTGTCTCCATGCACTTGGCCATGATCCCAAAACCATGTAGGCACTCTTGGTATGCTCCAGGTCTCCTGTGGCCAGATCATTGGTATCCAGATGAAAAAGTAGCCAGGGTTAATAGTTAACTGGTTAGGATGACAAAGGATGACAAAGCTTCTCTGTTAGTGCTGTCACATCTGTTAGTCTCCCTTTTTTTTTTTTTTGATTTAAAATTCTTTTTCAAAGAGTTCCCTCTTTGAAAATACTCCATACTCCAAGTCACATACACATAGAATAAATTATTTACATTGTTAAACACATACTTAACTGCAGGGCCTCAATAAAAACAGTGTTTATAACTGCTATTTTATATGCTGCATAAGCTGAATAAGGTCTTAAGCCACCAAAGAAAGGAGACGATGACAATTATCTCAACTCTAAAAAAAATTATATGGGTTAACAGTGGATCAGACTTGCCTGAGAGAAACTTCTCTTTATAAAAACAGTGACATCTGACAGTATGCTAACTGCAAGGCATTCTTCCTGATAACTAAAAAGATGATCAATTTTAACAAGTCCATCGTGAGTGTTTTTCCTATATAGTAAACGTTCCTAGTAGTTAACGCAATTAGAAAATTTTCAGCATATGAGTTCTGACATGCAAAATAATTCTCTTACATCTCTACATAGAATCTTTTTTTTTTCTCTCTTAAATCAATAACACGAAAGCAACTATGTGATAGTGGAGAGACCAAAGGTATGTGTGGTTGATGAAGCCTAACTAGGTGCTTACACACTCATAGAATAAAATATCAGACGCCTTTAAAAGTTGCCTCTATTACTGGGCAGGCTCACACATTTTCTAGTTTCCAGGTGAGACTAATGATGTCTGATTACTAAAGAAACATGCTAGGCAATATGGAAAAAGAGTAAAAACTCCCAATATAAATGCTGCTGTTTAAGATGAGAAGACATACCAGAAAGAAAAAGTTTTCTGTGTTTGCTCTTATTGAGCTTTTCCTTATGCACAGGGGGGAACAGGAGATGAAGTGGTGGCAGGAGAGGTTATCTAAGAAATCAATAAAAAGAAAGGAAAAAAACCTGCTACGACCAGGTGGTAATCACCTAGGGATCTAAAAAATGAAATTACTAAACTTGCTAAACCTCTTCCTTGAAACAGCTTTCATAGTGAAGGAGTGGAAAATAGCCAGAGATTCCGGAAACTATAGGTTTCTAAGCATGACATTCACAGTGTAATCATAATAAAAGGCATACAAAAAGTACAGAAGTCTGGTCAGCTGACTAAATATGATATACTAGGGAAGAGATCACATGTGTTTTTTTTAAAAGGAAAATCATATGTCACAGCATCAATGGACTTCTCTGAAAATTTCAGCAAGCCTATGAATAATGGAGATCCAAATAACTGAGGCAGCCTGAATTTATAAAACGTTTTAGTTGAAAGCTTTCACTCAGGGTTCTTTAGGAGATAATGTACCTATGACATAGGAAGAACTGATCTTGCATGGATAAATAATTGTTGAAGAGATGCAAAGTGGGAGTAAGCTATCTGTTTTCACAATGTAGATGGTCACCAGTGGGGTTATGTGGGGGTTTGTGCTAGGATCAGTGCTGTTGAATAGACTGGTAAACAGAGAAAGGAGAAGAATGAGATCACAATATTTGCAGATAATACAAAGTAGTTGAGAACATCAAAAATAAAAGATGTCTGTGAAGAACTGCAGAGGACTTCTGCAGGATTCAGTAGAAGACTATACAACATCAATAAACGTGAAGGCAATGCTGAACTACCCCTTGAGATGCAGGGAGAAGACTTTAAAGTTACAACAGATAAAGAAACATCAATTCAGAGTCCAGCAGCAGTCTCAGAAGCAAATCAGTATTTAGGGATAATTAGGAAGGAACTTTGTAAGAGATAGAACATCATTACAGACTTCCTTAATTTCCTGGTGGACACCACCCTTAAACTGTATGCAGTTCCGATATTTTCTTCCTCATCTTCAAAAGGATGTATCAGAGTGGATAAAGCTTAGAGAAGAGTGAAAAAAGGTGGCCAAACTTGGAACAGATTCTGTACAACTGACAATGAATTCATAGAGGCCTCTCTAGCATTGAAAAAACATGACTGTGATTTACATTCAGACACCATAGTTTAATTGCTTCTCACATTGTTTACTCAACTGTATCCTAATGTCATATCCTAATGTCACTGCCAAATACTTAAATACAGCTTGTTGCTCTTGACATCCCTGGCCAGATTTAATTCTATCAGGGCTTTAGCTTTCCTTACCTGATGTCCAAACCCAATAATTCTCACTCTAATTTAAGGGGAAAAAAACCATGAAAGAGATCCTGTTATACTCCATGCAACATAATAATAAAAATAATTTAAAAAAAAAAATTAAATTCAGCAACAAGGTTCATTCCAGTAGCAACTATCACAAAATTGCATCTGCCTTTCCCTCAGTTTAAAAAATCTTACTTAGGAGCAGTTGTTTGCAGTTTAAGAGAAAAATCAGAAATACGGGGAAAATGAAACCACTCCCTCCCTTCATGTACACTATATCAGGAATCAATAGCAGAACTGCAGCAATTGAACCACTAGCAGAAACGTGTCTTAGATCTGTCTAAAGAAGATGTCTTTAATCTTTCTAAATACAACAGACATCAGCACAACAAAATAACAAATGGTCACTGTGGCTGTCACCAATAGAATCAGCCTGGTAATCCACACATCAAGCAGGACAGCAGTTAATGAGATATAAAAAGGTAGTGTACTAAGTTATTTCCACATCCAGATGATAATGCAAAGCCATCTTCTAAATAACCATAACAAAAAAGTGGAAATTTCTCTGCAAACATGGAAATGTTTACATTCATTGGACTCAAATGTAATGTGATTAAATAGCCACAAAATAAGCATAAAGAAAACATTACTAACATCAGAAAAATCACTTCGAATACTGAGAAGTGATATATAGCATCAGGGCTATAATGAGCAGAATTACTTTCTATCACTTCAGTTTTAAAATTAGAGTCTATAACTATCTTCAAGCTATTTTATTTTTCTGAGACAAACATAATTAAAAAGCAGCCACTCAACACTAGAAAATATGGTCAAGGAATTAAAAGAAGATACATGCAGATAATACACAAAATGCTGCAGTAAGAAAAATGATATAGTAAACTGATTATAAGGTCAGTGTCATAAGCAATACATCTCCATTTGTCTTCAACCCACCTTTAAAAAGTCAACCCCTATCCTATCTTTCTGAGCATCTACGAAGTAACCTTTACACACCGTGAAATCTCATCAGTTTTTCATCAGTATGGCTATGGACTACTCAGAAAAAATACCTTCTGCAGCAAAGGAGAAACTGTCAAGTAATGGAAATTGGAAATGACTCAATCAAATGCTAGAGATGTATTCAATTAAATGCCAATGCATGCCTGCAAAGCCTCTCAGAAGACCTGCAAAAACCCGGATAATTTACAAGTAGCATTATATATATAGATTTGTGTAAAACACGATGGGTTTGGTTTTTTTTCCATTTTTTTTCCTTAAAAATTTCACATAGCTTGGGCTTTATTTTCAGCTGCTTCCAAGTAATATCATGCAAAAAAAAAAAAAAAAAAGTCATGAAAGTTCATCACTCTCGGATGCAAATAACTGCCTTAATGATCAGTCTGTCAGCTTCATGGCCTCACATGGCAATTTTAATTGTAGCAGAGAGAGACCAGTGTTTACTGTAAACCAGCTGGCTTGAATACTAGATGTAGTTATACAACCTGGGTAATTTAACCACAGACTCTCTGCACCATAGCTACAGTGCTTCTCATTTCTGAGCTGGCTTCTTCAAAGTTATGGGAGGTACCTCAAACACTGCACCCAACAGTTGTATGGAGAATTCCTTAATGACAGAAAGAACCTTGGCACATATATGCTCAATGCAGGTTGAGATCGGCATAAATTATTTAACATTGGCAGGTGCATTCCCAAAGTTCTCTGCAGTATTCAGAGATCGAAACAAGGATGGCACCTTGCACTGGAACACTCAGACTGTGCAAGTAACCAACAGCCTCAATAATCTAATCTTTTAATATTCCTATGTTGAAGGTCAATATTGAAGTAGTTTGATTAGGGTAAGGTGCTAGTTTTTATTCATTCTGACACCCAACAATATTGTTTCTATTGGGCCATTCAGAATGCACGTACTGCGTAAAAATTCATTACTACAGACTACTTAGTATAAGCATCGCATGACACTATCCTAAAAAGCGTCTGATTTTTTCATTAAATAGTTTAGCTGAAAAACAGAATAAAATAAAAAAATGCATTGCTCTGCAGTAGAGAGGTTTCCTGTTGGCCAATAATGAACTGTATTCAGTTACAGAACACAATAACTATTTATTTTTCCTGCATGGAAATCAGAACAGCTAGGTGGAAAAATACAGCATCAGTTATTAAACGATTTTGTATTCCTTGCACTGAAAAAATTTAGCCTGTTGCTTGGTCTCCAGTTATGCATTCTGGCTTTTAATAACACTGCAAGTTGTGAGCAAACCCTAAATAACACAAAGTGCATGAGCGGGTAGGGAAGACTGCAGGAGGCAATGGGAAATAATTAGCCAATAAGACAATGCAGGTCCCAAAAACCTACCAGAGACAGGAGTTAAATGGACTTCACCATTTAATAAAACCTTCTTACAATTAGTAGACTAGCTACTTGCCTGATTGGTCCTAGCATGCCAAATAAACGCTCTTAGACAGCTACCATGAAATTAATACTTCACACTGTAGAGTATCTAATCCTCTAACTTCAACAATTTAAGCAAAAATTGATTAAAGTCCTTCCCACATGGCAGTTTTTCCTTGAAAACAGATGTATGTCAGAGACATCCTGAAAAACAATATGATTGTTACTGGGTTTATGGCAAAGATGTGCGTGTATTCTGTTCATAGGCATTAAGCAAATTTTGCATGGAATTCTGATGGAACTTGTTTCTGTATTGCCCTCATTAACTTCTTACTCTTGCATTTGTGACGTTCCTTGACTGTTCAGAATCTTAAACAGTAATTCTTCTCCAACAATAATTTTGTCTTTAGTACTATATGAAAACAGCCATTCCCACTAAAAAAAGGAAACTTTAACATCATTTCAAAACATTTATTGAAAGAGAGAGGCAGTAAGCAAGAAACAGTTACGAAGTGATCACATTCAGACTGTATTTAGCTGTCCATAAGAAATTTTTAAAGTTATGCAAAAGGTGTGTTGGGAAGCAGGATTTTATTTTATTTTAGCAGGAAAAAAATGACAGCTTGTACAGATTACAAAGTCGATGAGGAAGTTTAACAGCCACCCACCCAAAAAACCATAACCCCTCCCATCAAGTAACAGATTTTTCACACCTGTATTCATAAGGATTATGTTCAAAGCATCTTAATAATCAGTTTCCACTAGTCAGCTGAGCCTTGATGGTTTAAATAAACATGTTTTATTTTGTGTGGGTGAAGACCATATAGACCATGAATACAGCTTGGTTTGTGTGTGAGCCAAAGCAATGCAAATGAATGGTGTCGTGTAGCTATCACTCCATACTTGACAGACTTATCAAATACTTTGAGATTAATGTGACTGTTTTTCTCAGTTCTAATATATATATATACATATAATATATGTAGAACACAGAAAATTTTATACTTTAACCCTCACATACACTTGGGTAGGCAAGACTTCAGGCACTCAGTTTATTTCAACTTCCAGGATTTAGATTATCAAATACCACACAAATTGCAGTAGAGGCCACCCAAGTAAAAATAATGTCACGTTTCTACTCCACAAGGCAGAATAAAAACCCAGGCATATAACAGCTCTTCCTATGTATGTGTGCAAAATTCACGGTTTGTTCTTATTGTTCCTTGTGACTTAGACCCATCAGTTGCCACAGCATCCTTTCTCTAAATGGTGTGACTGAAAACCTCAGCCAAGTCATACATTCCCATTTCTTTCTTCTATACATTTTACATCTCAGAAAACTGACAGCTATACCTTGAAGGCCTATACACATCCTTATAACTGTTAGGAAAAAAGAGAATTAGGTTGAATGATACCTGAAACTTAATGTGCTAAGAATATGAGACACTTCATCATATACTGATTAACACTAGGAACATAACTTCACTGGATGATAGTCAACTTTCTTCAGTGATACAGGTAGTCCTTCATAAATTAACTGCTCAATGTACGTTCTTAACTAATTCATCTGTACTGGCAGATAAGATATGACTCCTTAAATGTCACTTCCCTTAAAATATTATAGCAAAAGATGAATAGGGCAAAGTGAATTTATGAGATGGTTTAGCATGAAGTATGTCTTTCCTATAAGACCAAGAAAAAGAAAAAAAAAGCAACCTACTTCCATCTCAAAATAAAGTACTCTCTTTGTCAATTTGATGTCAGTTTTGTCAACTGAATTTGAAAGACCTGCAGTTAAATGCAATGAAGGCTACAACCATCACTCTGAAGTAGATAATAGAGAAAGTTTGTTTCCTTGAAATGAACTTCAATGATAGCTGCTTTGAGGCCAAGTCTCAGTTTTGCTCCTTATCCTATATTGTACTGAAACAGAGAAAGACAGTTCATAATTACCATTTGCAACTCATTAAGGACATATTAATTCCTTAGCCTCTTAAAATAATATTTCAACTTCAATCACAGCAAGTTGTATCAGTCTGCCAGTTTTTTTTTTCTTACACAACTAACAAGACTGTTGAGTGTCTGTGACCAGAAAAGTGCTTGTGATCTGAGGCAGAGGCCTGGTATTTTGAAATACGTAACTTGCTGACATGAATTGCTTTTTTAAGTAACTTGAACTGACAGAACTGGACAAAGGATTAAGCACTTTTGTTCCTGTGGGAAAAAATTAAGTCATAAGAGAAGGGTAGAGAATGTGATGTGGCTAAAAGCCAGCAGTTATCATAAAGATTTCCAAATAGAAGAATTGAAACAGATTTCCAAAAGGAGCAAAACAATTCACATATTTTCACAGCTGGATCATTGAACTCCATCTACTAGTGTTGTCTAATGTTTTTCATTACAGGGTTTTATTTGCATTTGCTAATGACATTGCCAGGTTTCAGTTATTCTGTTCATAACGTCTAAGGTAATTTGGAGGAGGAGGATGGAAGGTGGGCCATAGGACTGGGAAGAAAAGGGACGCATTCATCTTCGTTAGCAGTCTGTAAGAATTCATGTTTGTTTTCAAGAACAAGGTTTAGGCAGGGGGAAAAGAGGGAAGATTGATAAATACTGAAAGACCTCCATTAGAAAAAAAAATCTGTTCTCTGGTATAGGGACTGCAGGTTAGCCTTTGAAATTGAGTTCGCCTCATCTGAAATCAGCCTTGTGTATTAAAAAAACGTATATTTCAAAACTGTAGAGACTTGCCTGAGTTGAGATACTAAGAATTACTGAAAACTCTCTTTGCTGAGCATGTTTTGCTTTTCCATCTCATAGTACAAACCAAGCGGCTTATGAACTAACCATGTAGCCCCATGCACTCCAGTCCCTGGCAGCAGGGAGAAGCAAGCATACTGGACTGCTGTGGCAGTGGCTGTTTGCGAGCTGTGGAGCTGAAACTGACACACAGGAGGCAGACTTGCCTTTAACGTCCATTAATCAGAACTCAGGTTGTTTTAGAGGAAATTGATTTAAATGACTATGGAGACAAAAGCTGAAATTAGTGAACTGTTACAGACATGGATCAGAAGCCAGGACCAGCAAGGAGTCTGTCTGGGAGCCTATAGAGAAATGGGTCTGGAAGGGGGATAATTGGTGGCAGAAGAGAGAGGACAACGCATAAGATGGTGAGGAGAAGGAGCCAGGGGGTGGAAGAGAAGTGACCTTTCTGAAAGAAATGTGATGTATGTGAAAACAGGTAGGTGCAACTTCCTTGAAAGGTAGATAGTCTACAAAAATCTCTAAAGAAAACCTGACCCAAAGCTTGGTTACATCATTAGAAAACCTGGCATTGACTTTGGTGGCACATGGAACTGACTTTGTAACTGCTATTTTCATAAGTGCTATACATTCTTTTATTTCTGCTCCTGATACAAGCAGTCATCAAATGAAGAAGCAAATTAAATTTTTAAAAACATATATCATAGAATCATAGAATGGTTTGGTTTGGAAGAAATGTTAAAGACCATCTATTTCCAACCCCCCTGACATGGGCAGAAACACTTCCCACTAGACCAGGTTGCTCAAAGTCCCATCCATTCTGGCATTGAACACCTCCAGGGATGGGGCATTCACAGCCTCCCTGGGCAACCTGTTCCAGTGCCTCACAGTAAAGAATTTCTTCCTAATATCCAATCTAAATCTCCCCTCTTTCAGTTAAAAACCGTTACTCCTTATCCTATCACTACACTCCCTCATAAAGAGTGCCTCTCCACCTTTCCTGTAGGCTCCCTTTAGGTACTGGAAGGCCGCCATAAGATCTACCCAGAGTCTTCTCTTCTCCAGGCTGAACAACCCCAACTCTCTCAGCCTGTCCTCATAGCATAGGTGCTCCAGCCCTCTGATCATCTTCATGGTCCTCCTCTGGGCTCACTCCAACAGGTCCATGTCTTTCTCATGTTGGGGGCTCCAGGGCTGGACACAGTACTCCAGGTGGTGTCTCACCAGTGTGAAGTAGAGGGGCAGAATCACCTCCCTTGACCTGCTAGCCATGCTTCTTTTGATGCAGACTAGGATACGGTTGGCTTTCTGGGCTGTGAGTGCACATTGCTGACTCACATTGAGCTTCTCATCCACCAACAACCCCAAGTCCTTCTCGGCAGGGCTGCTCTCAATCCATTCTCCACCCAGCCTGTATGTGTGCTTGCGATTGACGTGACCCATGTGCAGGACGTTGCACTTGGCCTGGTTGAACTTCATGAGGTTTGCATGGGCCTGCCTCTCAAGCCTGTCCAGATCCTTCTGGATGGCAGCCATTCCCTCCAGCTTTTCAACCACACCACACAGTTTGGCAAACTTGCTGAGGGTGCACTCAATCCCAACATCAATGACACAACCAAGATGTTAAACATCACCAGTCCCAGTACCGACCCCTGAGGAATGCCACTCGTCATTGGTTGCCACTTGGACATCGAGCCATTGAGCAGAACTCTTTAAGTGCGGCCATCTAGCCAATTTCTTATCCAGCAAGTGGTCCATTCACTGAATCCATGTCTCTCCAATTGAGAGACAAGGATGTCATGCGGGACCTTGCTCAAGTCTAGGTAGATGATGTCAGTTGCTCTTCCCTTATCCACCAATGCTATAACCCCATCGTAGAAGGCCACCAAATTTTTCAGACATGATTTGCCCTTAGTGAAGCCATGTTCATTGTCACCAATCACATCTGTATTTTTCATGTGCTTTAGTATAGTTTCCGGGAGCATCTGCTTCATGATCTTGCCAGGACAGTAAAAACAGTAGTGAAAAGGAAGTTGGGAAGCTAACATTTTATAAAACCAACCTAAGTATTTCAAGATGTTCGAGCCTACCTTAATAAATATATATTCCACATGTAACATTCAATTTTTTGACTCTCCATGCTGAAAAAAAATCATTAAAAGAACTATAATTAATTATTGTGCATGGAAATCAGTATCAAATCCAAGGTTTTTCAAAACTTGGAGTCAACTGCTCTACTCTTCAGTTGCTTTTCTTATGTGACATTAAGACAACAACAAAAGCTATCAAGTGCTGCAGGTTTTAAAGCAAATATTCTATTTGATGGCTTATCCTTCCTTGGATTATCTTCGTTTAAGGAGCCTAAGACTTTTGGATCATACAGCTTGCATTTTGTCAATTAAAGAGCCTCATTGCAAGTCAATAAAAGGAATGTTCAATCACGGCTTATGCAAAATAAATAGGTTGTAGCCCACTGGTGTACCCCATTGCCAGTGTATCAGTCACTCTTATATGAACCTGTAGAAGGAGGACATTCCATGAACACACAGACAAAAGAAATGTGAAGAAGGGCGATTTATAGTGCCTCTTCATTTTGCAAAGTCACCTAGATTTAACGGAGTTAAAGAGTATGGGATGTTGCTTAAATTTCATGTTACAGCCTATTCAATATGATGCCTTTCAAACTCTGACAATATAGGAAAATTTAATCTGGAAGTAAAAGCTCAAGGAGGAAGAAATGAAACAGAATTTAACCTCACCTGTATTTCTATAAGCTATATACTCTCAAAGGTCATATGAAGCTCTGAGAAGGAGAAAGGTATCAACTGAAAAACTTTACTCTGGAAAGTTGTCAGTTATAGTCTTTTACCTTGGAGAAACCTGCTCCACTTTCCTTTTCAGGGATCAGGAGAAGGGAGGTGGTCTTTTTATGATGTAATCACAAGCACAACTGGAAATGCAAGCAATTTAAAAGCCGTCATAATCTCATAATCAATGAGAATTCCTCATTTGTCTTCAAAAAGTTTCAGACCACACATCACTGTTGACACAAAATCACGATATGGTAGCATGCAATTCTGAGAATGCCATGGATGCTCTGACAACAAAATATGCAAGCACTGGCTTTGTTCATTGCCTTTGGCCAACCTTGGGTAAAATTGATTGTCTCCCTTTTACTCCCTGTTGGCTAGAAAGCAGTTTAGAGATCAGACTGCTTAATTTTTTGACCTGGATATACCCTAAAGAAAAATCCAGGTACTTCACAGAGGGAAAGGTCTCATAAATGTGTCAAAGATTGATTGCCTGAATAAAGAGGAAAATGAACACAGAAGCCAATAAATATTGTTGCTATGCTGGAAACTAAAGCAGTTTAGACACTATCATAATGGCTAGGTCTACAAACAATGTGCAACAAACCCCTTTTGACCTCAGGTAGTCACTTCATGCTGTGAAAAAAATAATACTTAGCATCTCATTTCTAGATCCGGCTTGAACACATTCTAGTTATGGCTAGATTGATTTTGCCTCTGGAAGTACACAATTTTGCCAGTGTGGTGATCACAGTGAAGGCTCAGTCTATACCTTCCATAAAGACTAAGCCTCAAGGCACGGGAGCTCAGCAACGAATGGCTGAGCAGTAAGGGGAAAACGTAGAAGTCGCATCTTAAGCTGTGCAGCCAGAGACTTCCTTAGCACCATTCTGCAGATATATTGGAGGATATAACTCGTTTCAGCACTGCTATCTAAGGAAAAAATTGATAAAAGGGTAACCCCACCTGTTTTCAGATTCAAGAGACACGAAAAACTATTAACAATTACACTTTCAAACTAAGATGGATGGTGTGAAATTATTTTGAAAGTGTACTTTTTAGTCAAGTATGAGATTGGTCATGAACCAGCATTTAACAATGACTAAGCTTTATTAGAAGTTTGGCATCTCTGTTTTTTCCAGCATTCGTGACTAATTCCGCATTGCACTATTGAACAATAGGGACTGCCAAAAGCTGAATTTAATGTATACAAACTCAGCAAATAAATAAACTTAAAGCTGGTTTGCTATGACTGTGTAACAATAAGGATGAGGCAGGCTGTAAAGGTTTTAAACTCAGCCTTAGAATAAATGTGTTATTCACAAGTGAGCTGCCAGGTCATTTCTAGTAAGTGGCAATAGATTTTACACTTCAGGACACACTAAAGAATTTGACAGATACAGCCCATTTATCAGAGTTTTGTGGGGGTTTTTTTGTTTTGTTTTGGTTTGGTTTGGTTTGGTTTGGTTTGGTTTAAGTGTTACTGTGCAATTTTTCCTTTGCAATTATGCTAGAATAGTTTTACATAACAGTCTTCTAAAAGTCAGGCTTAATAATATAAGACCAACTGTGTGAATGTTGAAAATGAATCAAGAAAAAGAATCTTTTAGAAACTTCTAAAGCTAATTTACCAAGGTCATCACTCTATTTATTCTGGAGGGGGTGGTGTTTTGTTTTCCTGTTAATTTGCCGGTTGTGGCTTTTATTTTGCTAAATTTTTTCAGAGATACAACGTTTGTGATAAATTCACCAAACAGAAGAGAACTGCACATAATGACAGTGCAAAGACATCCTAGCCACACTGTACATGCAACATAATCAAGGAATGCACCAAATCTACAGTGGACATAGGTTATTGTTCTGTACATTCCTATCAACTCTGATGCATTTCAAGCATTCACTTAGTGCAAACACATAGACTAATTAACACCTCCCCAGTAAATCTGATGTGTTCTCATCATACTGAAACTATTACGTGTACAGTTTATTCTCATATCCAAAAATCTTCTAGATACAGATTTTTCTTTACCATGAGAATGAGAATAGCTGTGAGAATACCATCTGAAAAGGCCTTACGTCACAACGTTAAGAGTTTTACCCTATTACCTGCCAGAACAGAAAGGACTGTCATCCCATATTTCTATAAAATATAATACCAAAACCTCCCATAGGGCATTTGTATCTGTTACTGATACAGATAAGCCATTGGAAGACATGAATGTGCTAAACTGGAAGAAAGCGACAGGGCTTAGACTGGTTCCTGTGACATACCTAGAACATGTCCAAAGCCTTTGCATCTCTTCACTCTCAACTAGTCAAGGGAAAAGCATATTTATGGATGCTATTTATTGACGTCCAAACCCACATCTTGAGCGTTATCCCTGAAAGAAACGTTGGTATGGTGCTGGACTTTTGAACTAATAGGACTATAGGTTTAGCCAAACATCTTAGCATAATTTTGTCTGGCATCATACATTGTTTATCTTATGTTTCAGCTCAGGTGGAAAAAAAAAAAAAGCAAGAAGTATCTTTGCACTAAAAGGTAAATTTCTCTATGTGGTAACTGAAGGGGAAATACTTGTTTTTTAAATGCTCTTGCTAAAGATAATCACTTAATGGTAAGAACTGAAGTGGTATTTCCAAAACCATGTAACAAAACACATGTATAATACGTTGTATAACAGATATATGCTTGTGTGTGTATATGGAATTCCAATGAGCAGAATATCCTCCACATAATTTATTCTACAATTTTTAAAAGTCTATTAGTTCATCACTGCCACAAAGAAGCAAAACAAATCTGTGATAAGTGTAGTTAAGTATTTCAGGGAAGACTAGCACAAGTGACTTAATTATACAGCTGAAGCATGAAATGGATCTGCAGTGATACACAGAAAAAAGTAACAGCCACAAAGTCTGCCCTCTGTGAAAAAATCAGCATAATAAAGAGAAATGAATAATATTTTTCAACTTTAATTAAAATTTTAATGGACTTCTTTAAGCATTACAATTGTTTAGAAGTGTTTTAAATGCCTCCATGACTTATCTGTATTTCATGAACCTCATAAAAATTATGGTTGATATTTTAAAACTATTACACATTTTAAATGGTGTTTATTGTACTTTATTCAATTCTAGGAGAATCTAATTGATTCTTTGGCTTACTTTCTTATAGGGTCTCTTCAAAGGCCTTTAATAAAGAGAGAAGTCTAAATGATATTTCCTGGTAATTGAACTAGCTACATACTAAACACTTTTATCTCTGTCTTAATACATTTCTTTCCTTCCCAAAAGCTGTAAGAGATAAGCGTGCCTGAAGTTTATGTGTAGCTCAAATAACAAATAAGGCAGATAAATGGAATGAGCTGAATAAGTGTAAAGAAATCTACTATGAAATTAAGATATAAATTGTAACTATGGAAACAGCCTTTGCAATTAAGAATAATTTACAAAGTCATGGAAGATGTTTAATCAGCATGTAAATTAACTGATGATTTTTTTAGAGACGTATTAGAAGTTAACTCAATAAAATCCTTTAAAACTTTCTTAGTGGCCTGAAGTGAAAACAAACAAAGAAACAAAAAACCCACCCGGGCTCAAAACTCTTTGCAATTTTTCATCCATATAGAGATAAAACCTATGCCTTACTTCACAGCTTCTCCCATATGTGTCACCAAATCCACAATATAAATTAAACCAAAATTATCTTCTGATATTTATAGACTAGTATTAGTACCTAGATCTTCACACACTTTTCTCTGATACTATTATTTTTCACTAAGTGGTGGTAAAGCATTTTACAAAGGAAAATAATGCTAATATTACTTTCTAAAAATGTGGTGGGATGCAGGAAGTAAAATATTCCATCTCAGCCAGCAGGTGAGAGGCACAGCTGAGAAAAGATATTTTGTTTCTAGACTAGTCTACTGGTCTAGTTCATTATCCGAGGAGCAAAATTATATGAAATCCCACTTAAAGCAGAGTGCCTAGGTGAGCTCACTCCCAATTGAGACCACAGACACCAGCTGGAGCAGGCCTGGGCCTTACATGGTAACAACAAAAAAGTTACACTTCTTATTAATTTATTCTTCTTTTAACTACTTGCTTTTGACACACCATCTTGCGTTGGTTACCTACTAGGTGTCACATTCTTCAATGCAACTTGAACATAAGACACTCCTACCAACAGCATGTCCCTGCGGAGAAATACACAAGTAACTTAAGTAAGCTGGCTGAGGTGCCAGAGCCAGCGTAGCTTTGCAACCTTTAAGTCCATACTGTTAAATCTCTACCTAATAGTAGAGATCCTCAGTTCTTTGCACAAATTTTATTATGTACAGGCCGGTAAAATGCAGACTAATTTTTAGCCTGTTCTTTAAGGTTTTACTGTACTTTAGATACATTGAAAAGCGCTATGAGTTTTCTGTGGTACTAGAAAATTTTGTGAGGAAGACCGAAATGGAAAACCTATATTTTGATAATAGATAAAAATAATCTATTGTATACAAAGCAGTTGACTTATGCACAGTTTTCATGCATACCTCAGATGTAGTAAAAGAGGTACAGACCTCCTCCAAATGACACACCTGTTATATATTCCCACTAGTATTGCCATGCATCTATTAAATGTACCAGTAAAACTGCAGCCATGCTAAGGAGTTGAAGCTCAAACTGTAATTTTACAGCATTTCTGAAATTTTACATTGAGAAGGTCTAACATAAAAGCAGACCAAAAGCCAAAACTTGCAAATATACAGGGACAGGTTACAGCTAGAAAGCATATCTTAATAAAATCAAAGTTAAAAATGAGAGAACAGATACCTCGTAAGTATAATGTGTATTCTATCCATTTGTTCATCATATTCAGTATCAGTTTATTTAAAATCACAAACATTAACTCATGGTGTTATAATGAACAAAACCTGCCTTGGTAGCTCATGCTATATTCTTTCCTTCAAGGCCAAGCTTCAGCTGCCACCCTCAGAAAAAAACACAGGTATTGCTCTAACCTCAAAGAGTTTGGAGCTTTAATCCATTGGTTTTTTTAATACTGCTATATATTAAATTATATTTCTCTTTCTCTTCTACTGAACTTAAAAAAACTTTGAAACGGTCAAAATCTGATCAAGCTAACCAAAATTTAAGTCATTTGTGTACCTTTTTTTTTTTTTTTTAATTAAGGTAGGTATCCACCCAAAGCTGCTTAAAGAGCAGTTATGGATCACAAGGTACTTATTTGGCAAAGAACCATCCGTGGGTGTCCGTAGTTCAGGTTTACCTAGCATTCAGCTGCTCCAGTTATAGAAATGACCAATGGCATTAAAGTGTCTGAGGACTAAAAGTCTATGAGTAAAATGCAAAAGCCCACCAGCAATATGCCTAGTTTTGCAAAGAGCTGCTCCCTTTGATGGCTCAACTACCCTGTAAGAATAACTGTGCAGTCTACAAAGACCAGTGCAATAGTCAGAAGGAGAAAGCTTGCCCATTAAATGTCCTTATCTCTTTATAAAAACGGCCAACAGAGGGAAGATGAACATGTTAAAAAGCGTATTGATTTCCTACATACAACATCACCTTGAAATTTTTAGAAGAAAATAACCAAGCCAGGAAGTCTAGGGAAACACGATGCCAGAAAAGACTCCTATTATTCCAGATGGTAAGAGAGAGGTACCCTGGTTGCTCAAAACGATGTTAAGTCCTAGCAAATGAAAAGCATGTGAGAGAAACTGCAGACATTTTTCAAAAATCTAATTTACCATCAGCCTAGATGGAAAAAAAAAAAAAATCTACATTGGTTTCAAAGTAAACACTGTAGAGTTCAATATCTTATTATTTTCTTAGCCACTTCTCCACTGTTAACAATTTGACTCTTATTTTAAGTATAACAACTTTTTTAACAACTAAAAAGTGGTAAACAATATTTTTCAACATTACTAAAGACAACAAATATATTATGGTACAACTTTTTTGTAAACTTAAGAGTTAGCCACAAAGGGTAGCAAAGCCCAGAACTCCAGAATATGAAAACAGAAATAAAACAAATTATAATAAACAACAACAACAAAAAAATCCTCAACAGAAGCCAGATGAAACAAATCAGTCAGTTAACCAAAAGAAGATCTGTGTGTATGGAAACACTGATTAGCCAAGAAAAAGTAAAGACTTATAAAGTTCTGCTTCGTTTATAAAGAGTCAAAGGAGAAGCACTTTCTCTCTGCCATTTTCCATGGAGCTCTCTCCAAGATGAAGATGACACTGACCTTTCTTATACTTTTCTAAAGTTCTTGCTGTTGTCAGTGATAAAAGAGGAACAATTCTTTTAAAGAATTTTGCAAATAGCAACATAATAAAACTATTTCTCCACTGATTTAAAGAGATTTGATTAACTTGCTCCAAACCATTCGGACTCCCAGCTTCAGGGCCTGAGGTGGAGTTGCCCTAGCTTTTCTTTCAAGCAGTGTACCAAAAGCTTCCACTTCGCTTTTGCTGCAGGTAGTGTTTTTTTAGAGAGTAAGATAATTTTAGAAGATGATAACTTACCACAGTAAGTAACTAAACAGCTAAAACTGAGACTATCAGAGTCTTAATGAGAGTGAGACAAACTGAATAGAAAAACTGGAAATCAAACTCTATCCTTTGATCACTGTGTCTTTGCAGGGTAGGTCTTTTATCCAGTCCTCTCTGCTTGCAGCACACTCCCCTGGTTACCACATATAATGTGTTGCCTGCTGCAAAATCATTTCTGTAACTCTTCCTGACAGGTCCACATCAGTCTGTTCATCCATCTGTCTGACCCTGCATTCCCAAAACCCTCTGAGCTGATCCTACTCAGTTTCTTTCAGGGAAAGGCACCTTCCCGGAAGTTTTTGCCATGCTGAAACACTGTTTTCCACCAGTCCACATCATTTAAGGGAAGCAACACTTCAAACAGCAAACCAGAGCTAAATGATGTTTCTCATACTCTCCCCCATTTGTTTTCAGCATGACTACATCTAAACATCAGTAAGATCTTTGCAAGCTTCAAGCAAATACTTGTGTTCAGTTCCAGATTTCAACTCTGTTACTCAGACCTACAGAAAAGAGTGTTTTACTGCATAAAATTCTTGATGTAGCAATATATTTTAGGAACAGTAGCACTGTCAATAAAGGTCATACTTTGCCAGGTGTCATTAGTTTTATGATATTTCTTACGCCATTCTGCAACTGAAAAGTTGGAAAGTCTGAAACTTACACATAAAACAAGGCCAATGGTCATGAAGATTTTCTCAGACAGACATACTCCTGCTCACCCCCATTCTCTCTTCTAGAGGTTTGCACAAATAGGCTTTCATTCTCACGCACACTCTGAGCATCCACATTGAAAGCTGAACCTCAGCCGGGTTATATTTTTACACTATTTGTCATTTGCTCGCCTAAAGTATTGCAGCCATTTACTTAGACAATAAAAAAGCTATCTCATCATAAACTATTTTACAGTGATGGTTCACAGTTTGACAGCAACCTACAGATTGAATAGTACTTGCCTGCATTACCACTCAAACACTTTGCACGGATAATATATTCAGACCAGATGTAAAACATGTTCTTCTCATACACACAGCTTCCTTTCCCTTTCTAATCATTACACACTTTTTATTCCAACTTAAAGCCCAGAAAACCACTATTTCTTCCAGAAATATTTCTCTTTTTTTTTCTGAAAGCATATTATTGCGTGACCAAATTTTGGCTATTAAGTAAACTAATGCTGTCAGAAGTGACCTTGTTGAGCTTCTCTTATCCATGATCAAAAGCAGGAGGAAAAGCCAGACAACATTTATGTCCCGCCTTATAAAGTTTTCTTGGAAACTGGGCAGTAAAACACATAGCACAAATGTGAAATTTTTGTCTGGAGAACATGTCTTGGACTTCAGACTGAATAAAGAGAGATATGCTTTATGCCCATTGTACCTCTTATGCTCCAAAATACAGTAATAACATGCCAGACATGTTGGCATCTGCTCTGTCTTCTGACAGCATGTGTGATTCCAGACATTCCTTTTTCAGGAAGATTAAAGTAACAATGTTGAGTAAATAGCCTGTCTTAACCACAACTCCTACATTGCACTTTCCAGGGTGATCAGTATGTTACCTTTTTTGGCTGGGGAAGTTCTGCTTCAGTACTGGAAGTCTCTGCTTAGGAATAGGGCACTAACTCTTGTATAAGTGAAATTCACAATGAAGTTATGCTAGTGAAAACCATTGTGAGCTGTGACATCATAGCCTCCCTGTGATGAAAGGTCTGGTCCAAAATGTCAGTAACAGTAATTCAAAAACTTTTACTGTACCCTTCCATGTTTCCTGTAATTAAAGGGAATAGGAAAGCCACAATATTTCTTTTTTTTTTTTTTTTCCTGATTTGGGGTTATAGTAATTTCATTCTCTTTTTAGGAGTAAATAAAATAATACACAAAAAGTAAATCACTATCAAAGAATGACAAAGAAAGTATCAGAAGTATTAGAGCTTTTTCTGGAGAAACTACTATGCATTCAGACAATTGGATTTTCACTCTGTTATAAAACATTTGATTTTTTTCATCCAAATATGAATTTAATTGGACTAACTGCTCAATTCTCTTGGAAACTTTATTGCAAGCATGCATATAAAAGTGCAGATCCCAATAGCTGCTCATGCCTGCCTCCAGGAAAGTGCATACTTTAAGATAATTAAATTTACTATTTTGTAAATTCAGCTTTAGCTCTCCAAATTATTTTTTTTTTCATTAATTTTTTTAATCTCTGAAAGTAATCAGAGTGTAAACATGTTATTTGAGAGCAAAAAATATGTTAGTGTCTGGTAGAGTAAAACATTGCCTTGAATAAATAAGGATCCTTTGACCATTATGTTATTTTTGCATTATGACAAGGAGGACTGCTACAGCGTCTGCATTGTTTCTCATCATATCACCAGAATCTGTGACAACACCTATGAATTCTAACAATGCAGATCTTGTGATTCAATGTATGTAAAGAAAACAGGACCACAGAGGGATTCTCATCACTATTGCCATATCACTGAATGGTCATTCATTCACTTGTAGCACAATCAGAAGAACAGTATTTTTTTTCACCAGAACAAGTAAAATGGAGTGGTGGGGGGCGATCCATCGTTTATAGAATGAGTATAAACCTTACACTTTTATTAGCAAACACTGAACTAAAAGGGTTGAGAAATACTGCACAGTAATTCAAAAAGGAAAAAAAAAATAAGCTTTTCTCTGCTAAGCAAACAACTTTGTTCTCGAGCAGTCTTTGTTAATAATCAGTAGAAGTCATTCTAGCTTCTTGTGCCCACTAATCAATGAACTTTCAGTCATTTCAGCTAAATTCAGACATTATGGTGTTCATACACTAAAATCCATTATCTGGAGAGAGATCGTTTGTCTAAGAACTGAATGTATTTGTAAATCACTATTCTGTCACTCTTGGAGGGGTTCATGAAGGATTAGATTCACAGCAGCACAATGAGGAAGTCTGAGCATTTTCATATGCTAACCTAAAGTGAAAAAGGGAATGTCCGTGTCAGTCTGCTACCGCTCTCACTCTAAAACTTCATTAAAACATTAAAATGAGACTAGCTTTTGTCAGTAATTTGTAGATCACGCAATTGGAAGATGTTTCAAAGGTAGTAGACTTTCAATGGGTTAATCAACAAGCATATGAGTAGGAGAATATTCCAAATTATTTGTAAACATATTTCATATAGTCTTTCACATGGGGGGACCTTCTGGCTGCTCCTATAGAAGGATTGTATACATGTTCAAAAAAAGAAAACTCACAAATGTTTACTGTGTTCCTTGACATTTTAACTCAGATGTGCAGCAACTGAATGTTTATGAGATGCAATTAATCAACAGTGGATGTTCTTACGTTTATGGATGGATTAAACACTGTAAGGTCTAATTAGCTTATGCTTAAACAACATGAAATTATAAATAGCAATCACATTTCTTAATTTACCTATCTTACAACTTTCACTCTGATTTCAGAAAAGAAAAAAAAGAACATTATTAAGTTGTAGATAGAAAGAGGATAAACACAGCAGAATGTTACATAGGGAACGGAAAATTTGAATACATTTGTCAAACACACTATGTAGACATATTTCAGCAAAACCATTGGTATGTCTCCAGCTTTTTAATACTTTTTCCTCTGTGTGGGAAACAAATGAGGTGGGGGAGAAAAGAGATATAGACCTTCATATTAAAGGCAACAGAAACACAAAGCAGTTTTCAAATCTTTTTTCTCCCTCTGTTTTAATATTTAATGGGTTACAGTTGTAGAAAAGCTTAGAAACAAACATCTTCAGCTACTCCACCTCTCCAGACGTATCATCTCACCACCAGCGGAAGAGGCTGAAGGGAAAAGAATGTGAGAGGTACCCTAAATCCATGACAAAGTATTTGATGAAGTGTGATTTCCCCCCCGGCAGAGATGACTATACTCTAGTCACTGAGACATTCTCCCTTATTCAAAATTCTTTAACACTACATGTTAAAAAAGAACCAATATAACATATTATAACAGTAAGAGCTAAAGGGAAAACACTGTTTGTTTCCTGTGCTTTACTTTCTCACTTTTCAATAACACCAAAATTCACAAGAAGGGAAATATACTGCTTTGAAAGCAACAGCAAAAAGATATAAAAAGTATTTGTTCAGTGCCTTAATGTTGAGTTAAGTGGAAAAGGATAAGCGACGTTGGCTAGTTTATCAGTCACAGTGTCTAGTTTTCCTTTGAAGAAAAATTCTACTGACACCTTCATCCTCTCTTCTGTCATTCCACTCATCTGATGTCTGTGGAAGCAATTACCAGTTGTAAAGCAATCAACTAATAAGAGAATATTCAATGATATAAATTTCTGTTATCTTCAAATGTAGAGTGATGTGTGATTTCACAAATATGCAGCTAGTCTCTGAGATTCTTTTGGTAGATATTCTGCTCCTCTGAAAGATGGGTAAACCACTACTGGCTTGATTTTTAAAAGTGCTGACACATGCACTTCTCAGGAACTTAAAACCAGGAATCAGGGGAACAAACCTGCAGCAGTCGAGGCAGGAGGAAATAACCTCATTAATAAAATAATAAACGAGTAAGAGAAGTAATAAGAAAAAGGGCCTATGAGTTCTTATGATCTCTCTGCTATAGTCACTTTTGACAGTTAAATTAGCATGAAGAAAATGGAGGACACAGCTGAAATTTGGAAAGTTCCATTCACAACTGATTAGGTCTCAAGAAACAGTTTGCCTAAACCCTTTTATGCATTAAAGTTCACAGATAAGGAAACCAGCTTGTATGGATGATGTCTTATTAAGATAACAAAAGCCCAATCAAGCGATGGATAATTCCATTTTGTATTTGGGTAGTCCTACACTCCCTGCCATTAAATATTTACAAAGATGGTGATTTTTCTAGCTAAAACCAGGAGCTTTTAGTATAGCTACAGGTAGTATTATTAGAAGGATGTTTTTGTATTCTAACATTAAAAAGCATAACACGGTATGGAAACAGAGATAAGGAATATCTTACAACTTAAAAGAAGTTAGCAACTGCAGCAACATTCCTTTGACTAACTTATGTGAATGAAACACACATGAGATGTAGGTTAAAGGCAGTGTAAGAGACTTCTCACATAGCAGAGATTGTATTTACAATGGGTTCATTAACAGTCCCTGTCCCCCATCTTTTTTTTGTGACTTCACTTCCCTTCCTCCGCAAAGTTAGGATTAAAAATAGAGAATATATAACAGAGTAATATGGAGAACTCTGTCAGTATATAGTCTATCAAAGAAGATAAATTCTCAGGACCTTTGAGGACAGGGTGTTCAAAGCCAACAGAAGTAGAAACTACATTCTTACATACTGGAAAATGCTTATCTTGATACACAAAACACTCTATGTAACTAAATAAGCTGCGGCTGCCCACTGCCACTGTCCAAGTAAAGGGACAAAGTAAAATAACACAATTGCTCCTTGTCATCTCTCCAAAATATTGGTCTTATTATAACTGTTATCTATCAGCTTTGTTTCTTAACAATCATGGAATAATCTAAAATTCAAACCCTAGATTCTTAGCTGTCTGATATTTCCTTTTTTGATTACTTTATTGCTTTAATGGTGTAATGAGCCTAAAAACCCCTGATTTGTTTCCTTCCCAACTGAAAGTTTAAACTTGCCTAACTTACAGGAAAACTGCAAAGCCAAGGCCAACTGTAGCCATCTGCTTTCTAAACAACATTTATTTGGATGATGGAAGTGAAAAATGCGACTCAGCAAATTCATGTAATTTCTTAGTATTAGAATGAAAACACATATCATCAACAGAATTATACTTTTATTCCAGCCTAATTGTTGTTGTTAGCACAGGATGCATAAGTGGCAGTCCTACTGTTCTCTGGGAATTATTCTTCCACCCTCCCCTCCTGAAAAAATCTCCAAAACAAAACCAAAACCACAGTTACCTCCTCTAATGACCCTCTGCCACCACACTTGATATTTGACATACTTAATTCCCATGCAGACTTTCACATCTTATTCTGCAATAAAAAAAATAGTGTACAGGAATTGGGAACTGCTATTATAAAGTGGTTGTTTACTCTATTCCCATTGACTCCATGATGTGAAAACGACTAAAAATTACCTCCATTTTACTACCTTTGGCCATACCACGGCAAAACACAAAGGTCTGTGCATAAATGGGATATTTCACATTCAGTTTCATGAAGCCTTTCCTAAACATCAAGCTGCCTTTTTCTGGATCATCTGTGGCAACTTTAAGGAGGGACACAGATACAAATATTTGAAGTATAATTATTCTTATTGGAGTGGAGGGGACAGTTAAGGGTCTGTGTATTGATATGTACCCTCTGGATACAAGGAAAGCAGGTGGCATTGTCCTGGCAAATACACATAAACCATCAGGAAACACCCTGGGGAAAAAATGCTGCCCATGGATGAATAACTTAGCAGCTGTTCACAAATTATTCACCATGGAGTAAGGCAATTTGCACAGAATATTTTAATATTCACTATTCTCAGCAAAGGATTTAGTTATGCTGGTCCACATTACATTCTCCAGAAGTGCACTCAGGGCAAGCTGGAGGATGTGCAAGAGTGTTTCGTCACAAAAGAAATCATATTCTTTCATGCCCCAAGCGTTGATCGTGGGGGACATTACAACTAAAGCCAGTTTCATTCCTTCAGGCTAGCTGAATGCATTCCTATAATAGGCAAATATTTAGTTCAACCATTAGGTAGGTATGTGCAGTAGCAGAAAGTGGCAATGTGTAGTCCTAGCAAAATGCAGAAAATCTAGGCCGATATACCTACAAAATATTTGTTCTGCCCTCTGACTCAGAGTAAATGTAAAGTTATCTCTGCAGTCAGAAAGTAAGAAAGTGGATACAGCAGGCCCTGGGGACTTCCAGTTCCTTACTGTAATTCTACTTTTGTTATAATTCTCCACTAGATACCAATAACCATTAACTACTATACAACGATTTTAAGAGAGCTGAGATAATAAAAGCATTGTCATGATAAAGAATTCGAAAGTCAGGGAGATATTTTCTGCAAATAAATGAAACAACAGACGTGACTACATTAGTGCCAGTAATATTTTGCAGCTACAAGGTTTATCCAAGTAGAAAATAAGAAAACCAGACATTCTCTGAGATGAAAAGAATGACCTACTTTCTCTCATTATGAAGTCTCTCAGTCATGTTGAATTACCTTTTTTAACAGTGTCGTGGACATTATTCTTACAGGAGCCCATATCGTTCTTTATTCAGAATAAAGGGATTGTTGGACGGTGACCTGAAAGGTTCGCTTCCTCTAGAGGCTGAATTTTCCTTTCATAACTCACTCCACCCTTGCTCAGGCTAGGAACGGGAAATGTAGATCGCAGTCTGACCTTTGAGCCTCTGCAGGCAGAGCAGCATGCTGACAAGAGCAACAGCCTGGCTCTTCTCCATCAGTAAATGACTGCTCACCAGCACAGCTCCAACATGATGAGTTACTGTAGCATGCCATTTTATTGCAAAGGACTCTTTCATGGTTCAAGTAACTGTTGTTTTTCTCTGTTGAGCACTAGTATTCCTATTCCTTAGAAAACTGGGTTCAGCCGCTTATTCATCCATCGCCTGCTAATATAAACTGTGGTAAGTCCCTTTACTTCTCTGTCAGTCAGAACCTCTCTTGTAAAATGAGAATAATAGCTCTGATTTATTTCCAGGGTTTTGAAGGAGTAACTACTGTGAGGAATGTTCAGATATTTTGGTACCATGAAAGAACCTAAGTCAGCTGGGTATTCAGTGTGACTTTGTAATAAAAGTCTGTGACTAAATAGCAAAAGTCATCTAGAGTCTTGTTTTTGTAGGAAATTAATGATTTACAAGTTCTTCAACCTACAACCATTATCTTCAATATTTAAGAGATAATCTGTTACAGCTCAGGTATAAGCTGACATTGTGGAAAGAAACTTAACTTTCCCCTCAATTGCTGAGAAATGTTTAATTGGTTCAGTTTCAAAAGATTATTTCTTTCTCATCTTACCTGACAAAAACCAAGATAAAGGGAGGGCAAGAAAGGAATGGCAGAGTGTCAA
Source organism: Fratercula arctica (assembly GCA_947846985.1). Lineage (NCBI taxonomy): Eukaryota > Metazoa > Chordata > Aves > Charadriiformes > Alcidae > Fratercula > Fratercula arctica. Next base: position 83,671,758 of record CANTUZ010000002.1, read on the forward strand.
GAAACTAATGGCAAACCTGAAGAAATTGCATAATTCAAATTTTCTTCTGTTGAATTGTCTCTTTTCTTGGACATACTTGTTAAGCTTACCAGTTCTGTGGAACACACACCAACATCCACTGACAGAATCTTGTTTGGAAATCCTCTCAATGAAAATGCAGGTATTATCAGTAATAATGTTACTTTATATCATTTTAAAGGGCTCTACAAATGCTCAAATTACCTTTAAGGTGTATTAAAATCAAGCACAGAACCTTGTTAATGTGGCTATATAGTCACTGGATAAGAGACAGCTCATGAAGGTCTCTCTGCACCTGTCTGCAGAAGCATCTTGCTATTCAACTTAGAAATAGCATTCAAAAATGAAACTAATTCATAGCAGGAAGTTTCCTTCCATGTTGTTGAGACTGGAAGGACCAATAGACAGCAAGAGCATGGAGACTGTATACAGAAATCACGAGACCCAGGGTAGCGAAGACAAACTCTCTGCCTTCATCAGAGTTAAAGATTTATTTTCAAAGATTTCTATTCATTAACGACAAGAAATGCAATCAAGATGGAACAAGATTGTTTGAATAAAGATCTTGTGCAGGACAAGGGAGAGATTAAAAATATAGGAGAAAGCTCAGCTGTTTATTATTCTTACTTTTGAAATCAATGCTTGCATGCAAGAAAGAAAATGCTTAGCAGTCTTGAAGTTGTCATGAAGCTGGTTCAGTTACATGCTATTCTCAGATCCCATTATACTCAAGAACAGAATGATTTCCCAAACCTTTCCATTTGGTAATCTTATGGTTATATTTTTTTTTTTTTTTATCACAGAAAAGAAAGTGATTCATAGTGAGCATTTCAGCCATTGCTTTATGTTGGAGATTGTTTGCTTCTTTGACAAATAAGTTAATAAAATTGGAGTGAGGGATGAACTGAACCCATTTGTGAGCTTAGTTATTGCTTATCCTTTTAGATGGCCTTCCCATGTATTATGAATAATGTCAAGCATTGTATACATGCCATGCACATCAGTTTATTTGAGAGCCAGGGAGGCTTGAACTAAGGATGATGCTGGACCACAGAAACCACAGACCCAGTACGTGACACAGCACAGGCCATAGAGTTCTGAGCATTACCCACTGCATTGCTTTGAAAGCTGGCACAGATGGGGAAATTTGCAATAGTTACTAGAAGGATTCATCCAATATTCTCCATCAACAAAACAAACAAGAATAAAACCACAAGTGTATATCTAGATTCCAGTCACCTTCTTACTTTGTCCTATTTTCTACAACTGAATAACCATTCCTTAAAGCAACATTAAGTTGTGCAGAAGATACTCTCCAGGTTATTCCTTCCATTTCAAGTCCAAATTTTAAAAGCACACAAGTCACCACCACTGATGAGCTTCAGTTTAAGGTGGAATACAGTGAAGATGCAGCAATCTGTAGCATCCTTGGCTGTAGTGAACATGAAGAGCCAGATGAAGATCCCCAAGGGAAAGAGAGAATAGAGTTGCAGAGCCCAGACCTCAGGCATCAAGCAAGCAGTCTGCGGCTTGCTCAGGGAGCAGGCAGCTGCAGTCATACAGGAGCAGCTCTGAAGGGCAAAGAAGGTAAGGGAACCTGAGAGGTGTTACATGCAGCATCCTCCAAAAGTTCCAAAATAGCCAGTCCAGACTAATACTCAGGAAAATATATCCAATCTGATATTATAACTGGTCTGAACATACTGCTTTAAATTTATGACTGTTGTCTCTCTTTTTCCTGCACTAAAGAACTTAGATTTGTTTTTTTCAATAACTTTCCCTGAAACTATCTCTTCTCCAGGCGGAACAAGCCCTGGTCCCTCAGTCTCTCCTCAAAAGGCAAGTGCTCCAGCCCCTCACCAGCTTGCAGGTCCCTCCCTCAGCTTAGTCCATTTTATTAACATTTTTTCTTTTTTTGAGGTGCCTGAAATGGGACACAATATTCCAGAAGCAGTCTAAAAAGTGCTAAAAATGGACACTAAAACTTTCCCCAATATACTATCTGTGCTTCTATTAATACATCCCAGGTGTTAAGGCATTGTGGTTTTTTGATGTTTCAAACGAATTATTCGCTCATACAGTATCAGTGAAATAATGCATTCCATCACTCAGAGAATGTTTATTATGATTGCTAGCAATAGCAGCCCCAGAGGACTCTATCAAAGGACTATCAGAATTCAAAATGATCTGAAACTGGAAACACAGTATACAAAAGTAAATTGAATTTATTTTTTTGTTTTTTTCAGATAAAACTGAGATTTTTGTCATATGCTAGAAGTAGTATCAATCACAGGGACAAAACCCATAGATTTTCCAGGGAAGCTGAGACCTGTGAATCAGCAAGGGATACTGTCTCCTAATTAAAAATAGCTCTTACAGTAAGTCATAAACTGGACGCAGCCATATCCTCCTGAATTAAAGTTAAAAAAGCCACTTTCAGCACTGAGTAAACAACACAAGGATATCAAGGTCATAAGTGGAGGTATTACAAATGGAACTGAGGGAAAAGTTATTACACTTAAACAGGAGTGGTCAAGTTTGCAAATATGGAGCAGGGAAGATAAAAAGAATGGAGGCATTCCAGGGGGTCGCCAACTGAACTTCAGCGAATGCTGAAAAAAAGTAAATATCATATGGGATATATAACATGAGTGTGGATATCAGATGTTGGAAATTACTTTTCTTAGCACTGGTCAGAATCCAGCTGAAATACAGTCTCTAGGTTAGGGCAACACACTTGAAGAAAAATAAGAGCCACTTGTGTCAAATACCAAGAGCAGTAGTAACAGAAAAAAAAAAGTCTAGTTTCTGTCTAGCTGTTAGGAAAAAAAAAACCCATAATGGTGAAACTCTAATTCTGTGGAATAATTTGGTTGGAAATGTTCTGGAATTTCTGCTGTTGGTGAGATGGCCCCAAGAAACATCTGTTGGAAACAATGATGAAGTGAAAATGATGAAGTGAAAAAAAAACAAAACACAACAAAACAAAACAAAAAACAGATGAGCTTTTGAACACACATGAATTCCTTTCATTCCTCTTCTTCTTATGAGAGGAATAAAAGATATACTGGTTCATTTCTCTGACAAGAGGATTAACTCAATGTCCTTCTGCAGTCCTTTTGACCCTTATGATTGTGGGTTTGTGTCTGAATTGTGCAGGAAGCTGCTTCATCATCCAGACTGGCAAACCTGCTGGAGCATAATTTGACACCTTCACTACTTGTGCATCCTGATTTTCTTCAGCATACCAGAGCACACAGGAAGGAAGAAGAGTAGACTTGGAGGTGGTGGTGTGCACCTGGATCTTCTCATGGAAGCATCAATAAGAAAAGGCACCGTGCACAACCAGGACGTGGAACTCTGCTGAGCTCCTACAATTTGGGCATGTTTACTACCTTCATCAATCTAAAGCTGTGACTCTATAATTTTAGCTGTATAAATTACAGTTGTCCTATCCCCACTAACCATAATCCCTACCTGTGTTTTTAGGCTTCTCTTCCACATTTGGTCATTGTGAACTACCTGCAGGTCAGTGCCAGAGGAAAATTCTCTCCATTCTTCACTAACATCATACAGAGAAAACTACTCTTCAGAAAGTAACACTTTAAGACCTTTCTGTGAAGTGGAAGTCCTCTATCTGGATTGTCTGGATGAAATACCATCCATATTCTTAAGAGAAAAAGGAAAAAAATGGTAAAAAGTATATTCTCCAGGATATTTCACTTGATCACCTTACAGAGCTGTATGAGGCTTCTTTTTGTGTAGTCCAAGAGAAAAAAATTGACTACATCTTTAGAAATCTGACCCCCCTGCAGACAGTTCCCTAGTTAGCCTGACTGCTGCCCCAAGCCTGACTACTATCCAAGTCTCCCTGTTAGCAGTTGCCCTACCTCCTAGGTAAGTCTTTTGTAATTTGGTTTAGTACCATAGGGGTGTGATGGTATCTTAATAGTTTCACAATTGAATGTCTGAATTGATATGAAAGTGCAAGTTTAGTACCGTATGGGTGTGATGGTATCTTAATAGTTTCACAATTGAATGTTTGAATTGATATGAAAGTGCAAGTTTCATTGGTACAGGGTGATTCTGTCTCTTCTTGCCTCTCAGAAAACTCTCCACCTTCCTGTCTGTAAGCCCAGCATTTCAAAAACCACTTCAATCTCCACTTTCTTAAACTCTCCTCAGCAGTGAAGTTACTGGACTGACAAGCGTATGGTCATTGGTTTTGGTTACCATGGCCATATTCTTATGTTAATGAAAGCTGTTATCTTAACCCATCAAAGATAGCACGGATTTGCCTTTTTTCAGTTCCTCCTGTTATTTTCCCTTGACATGAAATATAGTTACTGGCAGACTCCAGACCCTCTTTCACAGTTGTTTCCATCTAGTGACCAACCACATAAATCTGATTGCAAAATCTACTCATAGTTTATACAGAAGAAAAGTTATACCTTGATGTCCAAAGTTGTACAGCTTCTCTGTAGAAATCATAAGATACGTTCCCACAAAGAACTTTCAGTGGTGTTATACAGAGAATATGAAAATAAACTAACGTGATAGAAACAGCTTTCAACCAACATGGAGAGTCTCATTTACTATACATGTGTGCAAAATTACCACTTAAGCACTAGCCTGATTTTTTTATTACAGGCACTATCTTCCATATTTTTTCAGGATATTCTGAGGTCCAATTTGGTCTTCTAAAGCCTTTTCCACATTCAGGTTTTGACCACTGCTGAATTTATATCCACAGTAAAGCTGAAAATTAAAGATAAAGGTAGGCTGGGTAAAAGGCATTTTACAAAAAAATATGTACTGGCAACAACGTATAAACAAGTTTTATTACTGTAACACTAGCAATAGTGCAAACAGAAAAAATTATTTTTTTTATCACAGATAAGCATAAAATTAATGTGAAACTACAAAGCAGTGAGCTAATGGTATAGCTACAGAAAAAAAAAAGTACAGAAAAATGTGTGCAAGTAGTAAAATTTGCAATATGAAACTGAAGACATAGAATAGGCAGAAGAATTAAAAAAGGTACCTGGTAGCAGAAGAGGAAAGAAAAGGAAAAGAGAAAACACCCACTTCAATTTCAGCCTACCTCAGTAATGAGCTCTTGAGCTTGACCACCTCAACCTCCAGAATCAAGTACTGATAAAAGTTTACTGGCAAAACCTAGTCATACCTTAAGTCACTACCTGATTTCATAGTCATTAATAGTTCATTCCACAAAACCAATGATCTGTTAGAAAAAAAACACATATGTATACAGAAACATACAGATACAGAAAAAAATGTTCTGGAATATACTTGCATTTAATATCATTTACTTGTTACAGTAATATCACATCTATGCATTATCAGAATCATTTTACATTTGCAAGCAATGCTTCTTTACTTCTTCCAAACAAAATCCATATTTCAGTTCATATCCTAACCAACCTCTCTTTTATAGTCATGCAAACTTTAAACCATGATAACAAGGATTAAAAAAATAATATGAAAATACACAAATATTTTGAGCAATTTGATGTCATGTAGCAACTGGAAATGATAAAGCAATTTTATATAACCATTAACAGGTATCTCTGAGGTTATAAACTACCACGAGGAAAGAGTGGAAAAATAATAAGAAGTAAAAACTGTTCTACAAAATCAAATATAAATAGCAAAACTAAAATTATAATTTGCAGATATAAATTAATTACAGGAGATGAAAAGAGAAGACCCAAAGAAATTTGGGGACAAATGAAGCTTCCTGATGCTTTTCAGCACCATGAGCAAAACAACTGAAGGCTCCAAATGAAGAAATGCTGCTTGATGCTGTTACAGATTCCAGTGTAAAAATGGAACTGCTTGCAAGTTCAGACATCTCTTCAAAATACAAAGGAATTGCAGGATGTGAGTTACGTGGAGGTACTCTTTCTTCTAAATTGAACTCAAAGGTCTTCACCTAGTACTAGGAGCTCTGCACTGATGAACGTGTCCTTCATAAGACTTAAAACCACCAATTATAGCTAAATAATAACACTTAGATGCCTGGCAACTGTCTTTAGGTGACATGTGAGCCAGATTCCCAGTGAGGTAAACCAAAGTGCACTCCCCCCCATCTAGGATTTTAGCAGGCTGCATTCAAGGCCAGCTTCTTCATTAGAGTGATCTGTTTGAGAGGCCTTGGCCAACTTCAGAACTTATGGGGGAAAAAAAGCTTAAAGTAGCCTCAGCAGCTGCTCTCCCTGCCTCTGCCTGGGGCAATGACTAAGATCTGGTGCTCTTGTGTTTGGCCCCGACCTGAGCTAGGCTGTGGTTGCATTGCCACTGCATCTGCACCCCATCTTTTATCTCCTTGATCCAGACCTGTACCCTGCTGACTTGACTTTCGGGGTTGACTTTCAGCCTGCCTCATCACTATGGAATTGCTGGGTGCTTGTTTGGAACAGATTTATTATGCTTTAGCCTCTTCTCCAGGAAACTTCTGCCATCTCTTTTCTCCACCTGCCACGTACTTAAGCCTCTAAAGGAGCTCTATCATCATGTTACTCACAAAGTCACTCTATGGAAAAGCAGAGTGTGCCACAAACAGTTCCTATTCAGTTTCTAGACCAATTTTAATTTTCTTGTTTCTCTGACAATCTAAAAGAAGTTAAGAACCTTGGACTTTCTGCTTTTAACAGCAGCCTTCTACCTACCCCATACAGGAAGTTAGGAACGGGTGAAACAGAGTGTGAATTAGTTCACTATTGCTCCCAAGGAGCCACTGTACGCTCTTTCGGTATGCACAGACCACGCCTGCCTCATACTTGTAAAAATATACCTCCCAGCATGGTGGTCACAGTCTACTGATTTTCACTGTCTAGGAAACAGTGCAATCTGCTCGGGTCATTCTGGCTCCAATGCTTCCTGTAATTAGGGTAGCTCATTACAAGCTAGACCAAGTATTCCTACACTGCATTGCAGTCTGAGCTGTAAATATGCCCTTAGCGGGTTCAGTTACCTACGAAATATTAGTGAACATTTTGTGTCGGTAAGAAACAGCTAAGAGTACACAGGGAACCAGTGCATGGCAGCCAGAACACAGTATATTTACACTATTAATGTATGTCCCCGAGTCTACCTTGGCTTCTTACTGTAGACAGGTTCTTAGTAAGGATAATAGCATTGTCCTTGGGGTTTCTGCTGGTCATTGTACATAGTTACATCCTCCCTGCTGATTTAGTTGCACACAGCAGTCCTGTTAGCCTCTGAATAAAACTGAATTAACTGTATTTTACCCCAACCATCGCATGGATTATTTTTTTTCTTTCTGACATGGGCTATGTTATTGGACCATGTATTTGAGGACTACCCCTTAAACTTTATTTATAAGTCTATGTGTGAAAGAGGGCAATATTACAATTAAACACTTATATTTGAGGACCCAAGTTAGCTCTTATGGTACCATACTTAATAGAAATAGTCTTAAAAATTAGTAAAAGGCTGATCTTTTAATAATTCATTATATACTTTCTTTGCCTCATTTGTATGTGACTGTGTTTGTGCTATGCACACAATTCTGAAGATTAGGTATTTATTTGGGCTCATTAACAGAGACAAACAACAGAATCATTTCACTGAACTGTTGGTAGTTTATTTTAAAAAACCCTACAGAATTGAACGAAGAATAATCTCTTGGTGAAAACAATATTTCAATTCATCTTCTAGGGAATCATCTTATAATAGCTTATAGCATATTGACAGAAAAAGCAGAAGAATAAATCCTCTTCGCAGAAATACATATCTTTATATAGCAATGACGGTAGTTTAATTTCTGGTGAAAACATCAATTGCACTGGTTTGTGCAATATAAAAGTTCTTGGTTCTCAGATATTAACATTAAATGAGCAAGTGTCCAGCATATGCAAACTCTCTCCCTTATTATCTGTGGAAATTTCAAAGACAATTGACTTACTAAAGTTTTAACTCAGTTAATATATTACCACCATGCAAATACATTTTAACACCTGTAACAGCTCAAGTCATAAGACACAAAAAGATAACTTCCCTTGTCAAACATTGTGCATTGAACAAACCATATGAAATGTTCCCAGAATTAAAATGAATTTTATTGCATTAAGACACAAGGTTCCATAGCCATCAGTTATTGAATTCAATATTGTTCTCCAATTGATAAGAAAGAGTAACCCTCCTTGTACAGGTCAGGAATTGCCATAGCTAAAGAATTTCAAATTTAATTAAAATAGCTGTAGCTTTTTGGTGTCTGTATCTATAAATTTATGAATACATATTCCAGCTAATCTAAGTGTCTAATTCTGAAATTTTTGCTTTCAGTGTAGCAAGTGTATATTAATTTAAAAGTTTTTCATTTGCTATTGTGGTTGTAAGCATATGAGCTTAGGTTCCAGACCTTTATATTCTGCTCAAAATTAGGTTTTTAAGAGTTCTCAATAAAACTTTCTGAGAATTTCATATTTTACCACTAAATCTCAAGACAATGCTGGAAATCTAAGCACTGTCTTCAAACATGCAAAGTACATTTTCAAAGTGTTTTCTAAGAATTCACCTATACACCTTGTAAGAGTTGCTGAGCTGTTGTAAATTCCCAATTAGGTCTCCGAAAAAGCCTTGCACAAAGCATTTTAGCAACTGTGACACAGTTAAAACCTTCAAAGCATGGAAACTCCAAAGACTGTTATACTGCAATAGACACCATGGACATAAGGAACATGTAATTCAGAAAGACCTCTGTCAGTACTAAAAGCATGATGCAGTTTTGGAAACTTGACTCACTCCATGTAAATAATACAAGCTACCTTGAGAAAATGCATTGGGCTGTGTACCTGCCAAATTCATAACGTTGATTGTTTTGGCTCAAGAAGAAATGCAAATAAAGGGAAGAAAAAGGGCTAAAGAAGCCACCTCGATGGACAGACAAACCACCTAGATCAAAGAACTGGTGATTCTTTGTATGGATCTGCTAATTCTTTATGCAGTTGATGTATAACACTATAGCAATCTAGGAGGTGTGGAAGCTGACTATTATTATTTTACTAAACGTACTTTGTAATGTGTTTTTTAATAATCTGTACCATTATACAGCCATCGTGTAGCCTGATTTTACTTGTTTACTGTATCTTTAACACAACTGCATCTTTAATTTTAACATAAAATAAGACTACAAGTGCAGCACTAGGGACAAATCCGTAAGGGTTAAAGAAAATTAACTTGCTAGTTGTCATTGGCTCAAAAACCTAGCTGGAGGCCTGAGTAGGATACCCAGGAGAGGGTCTATTCAGATACTGTGAAATAGTATGCTCTTATTCTCTAAAATAAAGATTTTGGCTTGATATTTAATATACCAATGATTCTGATTTAATATGGCACTACATTGTGGTTAATCCCTAGCATAATACCATAAAATCCAAAAATACGGCTTAATTAAGAGTTCTCTAGCTTGTGTCCAGATGAGGATTTTGACCAGATCAGATAAGAAACACAACTGGAACTGCTCTGTGTCAGATAACTCATCTCTATCCTTTCCCTTATGGAGGAAGAGGTCTCAGGAAGAGCCATTCTGGGTACGAAGACTAAACTCGCATGAAGAATAGCTCATTTGTTTTCTAGAGTAGAAGAGTCAATAGAAATTTAACATAGTTAACATAATGACATCCTGCACTGAATATCTTTAACTCTCATTCACAGAGCATGAACATTTGAAAGCAATGTAACATTACTGTCATTATAGTATATCATCCTATATTTGCGCATATTGTAAAAGTGAGATTTATTAAAACTTAATGAATCAGGATTTTTTGGAAAACCTTTGCCTTGCTTCCATCAGTTCAAAGTTTTACAAGTTTGACCAAGAATGGTGTAAAGTGCTCATACCTTTCTATTCTAGAACCTGATAGCTACTGTGCTTAATTAAAAGACAGGCATGTGGTTTTGATCTTCCTTAGGTTAGGTTGGGGTTCTGAAGTCACTGCTGTAGTATAAAGTCTTGTTGTAGTATAAAAGAGGAGATACAGAAGTTCAAGAGCAGGTCATTCTCACTCTTGCTGTTTCCGTGCTTTTTAAATGGGAAGAAAGGGGCAGTCTTTAGAAGGTAAACAAAATTTCTATTTCTAGGAGGAAGCAATGATGCAAAGACACCTACAACAGCGAATGAACATTACTTCTGTCCTCAGGACTAGCTCCTTCTCTGTTCATCATTTCTTAGTCAATGCACCCACCACTCAGTGTCCTAGCTGGTGTGAGTTTTCTAAGATACTTGACACTTTTCCCTTATTGACAGAGAGCTTTGAGCCAAACTGTTGGCTGCAAGGGAGCCAGGGACGAAAGGGATCAGTCTGGGATCCAGGGACAATAAAATTCAGTAGCATAAGTACCAAGTCTATTTGCCTATGTCTATATTGGCATTAAATAGTGTCAGGAAATTTCCTGGGCACTGACACAAACTTTTTTTTTTTTTCTTTTCTTTTTTCTTTTATGTGTGTGTGTGCATGTTCAAACTGTTGCAATGGAACTTGTCATGATTTTAGCCTGGACAAGCTAACACTCTCTCAAACCATTTCTGGTTGTGCCTCAAGAGTTGTCATAGACCAGGGACCATTCCCAACAGATAGTTTGAGGGTTGAGAGAGCTTAGCAGCATGGATGCCAGCCATTCCATGCCAGATGGCAACAGCAATAGATAACAATCCTGACCACGGTCAGTTTAGCATTATAGACATGGAGATAGTGATTTGAGCCCTAGCCATTTATACAGTTTAACACAATGGATGAATAGGTGAAAGGAGGGGAGCATTGTTACTGGAATGGCTAAAATCAAAATACCCCATCTGGTGTGGAGGAAACTGACCCAAGATGCTTTTGCCTTATGTGAAAAGAATCAAGAGCTTTGCTGTAACAGGGCTCTCTTTCTTTCAGAAAGAAATAGACAGCTTTCTCTAGCACACACAGATGCTGTCACCTTCTTGTGATGTACTCCACCTTAATGAATCAGTCTGTTTATAAACAGTAGATGATCAGTGTTGAAACAAATGTTGTTCCATATCAAAATGTATAAACCAGCCACCAACACAGGTAGAATAAATCACACTGATAGTAATCTGAACTTTGTGGGGTCAGTGCATGGGAACAATACATACATATCCACCAATGATTAGCAGGATGACCAATGTCACCCATACACTGAGAAATTTAAAGACACATTGGACCTGCACTGCATTTACTATCTCAAAAAGCATAAGAAATAAAAATAAGGAATTTTTTAATATTTCAGTGAGCACCTTAAAATGGGAAATTCTAGGGTATTTTAAGGCCCTTTACTATACAATATTTTCATCAAGTCTAAGAATAATCTGATTGTTACAGGAAAATAATGTGATGAAAATGTGAACTACTTAACCCACCACCTATGAATTTTAATGATAATGGAGGTAGTCTTGTCCGTACTTTTACATTTACAGCTGTTAGTATCATAACTGGAATCAGTCCTCCTTCAAATTAAATTAATAATAGGCAGTTCGTAATGAATGTAACATTTAGCAAGTACACTTGAGTTCTAAAGAATATTCTAATGCAGCTCTCCATAGTGTCAGTTGTAATAAGGATGTAATATGGATGAATTTCAGCTTCAATTCTAATCAAACTCTTTCAGCTACTGTTGTATTATCATGCAAAATCCTTCCAGGTGACATTTCCCATATTTGATCTCAGTCCAAAACAATTTAAAAGTGCAATCAAAATCACTGCAACTGTTTCTGAGAGTTTAGGGTACCTGGAAGAAATGGAAAAAATGTTTTTTTCCAACAAATATTTTTGACCAATGCTATTAAATTCTTACCAAAATGGTATAACAATTTACTCTGCTCATAAGCCTAATGAGGAATGTTTAGATACATGGATATGTTTCTAACCCCAAACCTTCCCAAGGAAACAGAGGAAAGAATCATGCCAGCTTCTTCTCACAGGTGAACATCTGTGCAGTGTATACCTGTGTACTTTGCCATCTTGTTTTGCCATTCAGTTAAACTCTGATTTTTACTTTATCAATAATAAACAATAATAAACAATGCCTGGGCTACTTGCACAAGGAATTTTGCAGGACTGTGTCAAATGGTGCATCATATAGAAGTAACTATTGGAAAGAAGTAAGTGTGAAATATTAAGCTTTAACTGATTTCTACAGGGCAAAGCCACACTATTAAGAAGTCAACAACTTTGCTTAAATATGTTTTACACAATGTACTCTAACAAAAGACAATGAAATCTCTTCTGTATATGATGATGAAACCTGAAATGGAGTGATAATTTTAACTGTATTTTCCTTTTATAATGTGCTATAGATATTTCCTAATGCCTTTTCAGAAAGTAGGTAAACTCCGTAAACCAAATATCCCCTTATTTTTAATCAAAACTAAAAATACTCAGCCACAATTTGATTTTTACACACCTTACTACAGTGCTTATTTTACTGAAGACAAGCTCAGAAAACTAGGAAATTCAGATGAAAAGTAAAAAATTTTTGAAAAAAATCAGCGTAATATTTTGTGCCAAAATTGAAAATTAAGACAACAAATTGCTTTTTAAAAGTAAATTCACAGTTATACAGAACTGTTCTCTTCTCATGATGTAAGAGCTCATAACCATGGCTGCAAAACATTTATAGACTTTAGGAAATAATTTGCTAAGAGGATGCCAGCTCTTCACATGCTGTTGACAGTGTAGCCACAGAAATTCTACAGGGGAAGTATAGTCATGGAGGCTTATTCATTAATAATCATAAGGTGCCTTGTTTTGTAACTGGTCTTAAATTGCAGCTGTTATTGAGGGAAACATTCCTATCTGTTTCTTGAAAAATTACCCTTTTGCTTTTTGGCAAGGTGTGTTAAAAGCCTTGTAAAAATGTATGGAAAACATTTATACTTTTTTACATTTAACTTTGCCTTTAAAATGGTACAGATTATTTTATTACAAAACTTGATAAATTATTCATGGGATGAACTGTAGAGTTATGATAAATTAATATTTTGTCTTTTTGACTTGCTAAAAACTTTCATTATCTCTATAGCATATTGAAATACTGACTTCAGTATTAAAACTCTCAGAAGCTTCAAATGCCCATAAGCTCTACCTGTGAAATCCTTCTCACTATTAATCATGAAACTACTTTTTATCTTCAAAAAATAGTTCTTGATTCTTGAGTGGGCACAGGATTGTCTACAGAGCCATGTGATCACATGGTATTCCACCAAGAAAACAGTTACAAGCATGTCATCCTATATTCATCCTATATTCCCACTGTATCAAATGCATTCGTACTTGCTGTATTAAAAAAGTACTCTGTTTAATAGGTCCTTTCCCGGTTCAGCTATGTAAAATCCTATTCATTAAAGTGTCCAGGTGTTTTAATTTTCAGATGTTCCTACTATATACACTAATTTCCACTTTGCTACATTTTCTCATACATAATGTATTAAACTGCCTCTTGCTGAGGGAAGGTTCTTTTACATGCAGCGCAGAACTGGAGAGAGGCAGAATCCCATCTCATTGTCTGCTTGAATTTTAAGTACCTTTGAAGCAATTACAAGTACAAAATGCTTTGGAAAGGAAAGAAACATTTTAGAGGACAGGCATATCTGCTGAAGCATCTTCTGAATAACCATAACTATACTTGGAAAGGTCAGCCTTTCTGGAAATTGTGCTTTCACCATAGTTTCTCGTTTATTTAACATCTAAACTTTTGGACATATCCAAGAGTGATGGATGGAGAAATTGGTAAGCTGCTGAGGAACAGGGTAAGAAACTAGGCATTATTGAGAATAGATATAGGAAGCTAGGAGAAAGAATCAAAAAGGAGAAAAAGTGCAACAGGAATAATAAATGATAAAAACAACCCAACTATGATTCCATCACAGGCCAGGGACACAGACCAGCAGCCGTTATGAATTGTCATGGCATCCATTCTGGTAGTCTAAAAAGACAATGTCAGAATCATTCTTGCTGACCTTTCACTAATAGTGGTATAAAGTTACCCAAGAAAGATATTGTATAATGAGTTCAATAAACACAATACCAAATTCTGAAACAGTCTGTCAGAAAAGACATTGGAGAATGGTATGCGATGAATAAAATTAAATTTCCACCTGCACAGAAATTCCTCAGAATATTGCATTGTGCATAAGCTGTGAAAATTGAAATGAGTTACCTGCAAGTATTTTCAATTCCACCCCAGATTTCATGATAGTTTTCATGCTGCAAGACATTATGTTTTCTTTGAAAATAACATATTTGAAGTAGTTTGCCCAGGGTAGAGTGTGTACATTACATGATACTATCAGCTGATAACAAAGAAATGACATTTTTCAGTTTATTTCTTGCTTCCTCTTCCAACTATTTATGGTTATCCACTGAATTACAAAACTGAAATGACACACTATTAAATCCGCTGACATCATTATGATATTCACTTCTATAAGAAAGAAAATATGAAAAACAAGACAGTGATTGGGTGAGAGTCTATAAAGTGAAGTATCTTCAAATTCTGCATCAGTTCCAAAACTTCAGGGAAATTGTGTTTTCCAGTGCCTCTACTTTTTAAGTTACAATGCATGTCAGAATTCATCCCTGTATTCAGTCTTTCAGGCCAGCATAATGTTTTGCATGATGTGGCTGACAATGACTGTCATATGCCATGACTTTTGGGTGCAAAGCATACAAAACTTAAAAATCTAAACTTAGCGGTTACTGTTTCATAAGGGATAGCAGTAACCAATGTAAAGAAGAAAAATAATGATAAAAGGATCTTTACCTTTTCCATTCTTTTCCATTTTGCAAGAAAATGATAAAGCAACTGTGCTAAAACCTGCAGGAAACTAATGTACTCTATGCCATATTCTCTTTATAAGTGTTACTATATATATAAATATATAAATATATATATATACATACAGGCTGGCAACACATTAACTGTTTTTAAGTTAAAGTTTAGTTTTAAAGCTCATTATGTGGTCCATTTTTGTAATTAAAACTCATTAAAGGATCTTAAGGGACTCAAGGATGCATAAATTTTCTGCACAATAAGCGATCATGGCAAAATAGCAAGAGTCCTTGAATGGGAAAAATAACAAGTAAAAAGAGAGGAACTAGTCAAAAGGAACAAGTTCCCTTTTCTTTCAGTGGAAGAAAGTCACTATGGACCTTCCCAGAGATATGTTCTGTGGCATCTGGTGTACTATATCAAATAACTGTTAGACGACCCGAAAAAATGAGTAAATAGCAAGGTCAAAAGAAGTATTGATGAATGAGTTACTCGAGGTAGAAAGAGTAAGAACCAAGTGTGAAAAACTGCAGGAAGACCTTACAAGGTATACAACTGAACAACACAGAGGCAGATGAAATTCAAAATAGTTGCACAATGATGCACAGAGTAAAAAAAAAAAGAATCTTAACTTGACATATAAAGTAATGTGCTTTCAGCTAGCCACTACCAGTTAGGATACTTGGGGGGTTTAACCGTTGGTTCTATGAAAATGCCAGTTTGATACTCAATAACAATTCATAAAGTAAATTAGATGTCAGACTTTTGTGGTGGGATGGCCTTGGCTGGCTGCTAGATGCCCACCCAGCTGCTCTCTCACTCTGCTTCCTCAACAGGATGGGGGAGGGGGGGGAAAATCAGATGGAAAAGTTTGTGGGTTGAAATAAAGAGAAGCAGATCACTTACCAATTATTGTCACGGGAAAAACAGACACCATTTCAGGGTAAAAGCTGTGGATATGTTGTTTTCCATTTATTCAGTTTTTACCTCAGTATCAGTGAAGAAATAGGGACTAAATTTGCTCTCCTTGGGTAGTACAGAGGAGCCAAAAACAATTAGAGGGGCCTGAAATTCCTCTGAGACATAACTAATTGAGAAGGAAGCAGCAATGAAAGAATAATAAGTGTGGATGCAAACACTGCAGACAACCACAGATACAGTCAAATTGCAGTATTAAAGGATGCACCATCAAGATCCACCCTCTTGCAGCGACAAAGACTTCAGCTTAAAATAGGCTGTTACAACAAGTAACTTCTGGTTGTGCAATTGTGACTACAACGCACAAAAGGACTGGAAATCCGGCAACGAGGCCTGTGGGAGAAAATAATAAAAATAATAATATATCTCCTCACACTCATAAATTCATTTCATGCTCTTCATCTGTGGAGCTTTGATTTATTCTGTATGGGAGATCAATAGCAGCCTGACCTTTTTCCTGAGCAGAGTCACGTTCTAATTCCATAACCTTCCTGAACTTCTCAGTCAGTGACTAATTTTAACTGGATTCAACCCCGATAACGCTAAGATTCAAATCCACCTCTGATTTTCCACTTTAATATATGGAGCATTTTTTGTTTTTTTTTAATCTTAATGTCATAAGGTAGATGGAAAGTATCAGTTTCATTCTGACGACTCTGCTACTTGTTTTGCGTCACAGCCTCCATATTATTTAAACCTATCAGCTTTTGCTTTTTTTCTTAGTGGGAGTATAGATCAGTATCTTACATCATATTAGTCAAGCTTGACTTACACTTTGTAGTCTTCTGCTGGAGAAAATTATTCCAAACATGACTTAAAAATCTCCTTTTTAACCATCCACACATCAGTGAACTCTACAATCCAGTGTCTGATACCCAGCTAATCAAGATTAATGGATTCATTTACCAGATGGTTACAATGTTATTAAAATGCAAATGGTTGGTTTCTGTTAATTGTTTAATATCACATATAATTAATCTGGGGACTTGTACACTTTCTTGTGGTTTTGGTACAGTTCACCTGAAAAGCTTTGGGAACAGAAGCAAAATCTGTTTTTATCCACAAACAGTTACATGAAGAGTAGCATTGAAGAGATAGCAATTGTGAGCTGGAAATTAATTGGAAAATTGTAGCGTTTAGAACCACTGGGTGCAGATATATAGAAGGGATGGAACTGCTACGATAAGAATACTTTTAGAAAGAAAGGGAAAAAAAAAATATCAAGTCTGACCAGAACCTTCTAGTTTCTAGGTAATAAATAATTATTAATTAGTACTTTCTAGGTATTAAAACTTTGAGTTTGAATTTGAAAAAAAAAGAAATAAAAGACATGTTAATCTTTTGCCTGAACCTTTTACAGTCAGGCATAGACTTTGGAAGACTAAGCCCCAGTAAATCAGATAAATTGCTGCAGTCTAACTTATTTACTGAGGGCACTGATTCAGAAAGAGGGAAATCTGTGGTTCCAGAAAACTTGGTTGGACCATGGTGGTCCCTGCCCCTCCAATGGTTGCTGAATTTACACAGTCCAAACAATTGTGTTCTGCTACCAGTTTGGGCACTGATAATCCAAACAATACCATTTTACTTATTATTCTGGACTATAAAATTGTGATGGCTCAGCAGATGAGCTGTGCCTGTAACAGAGGTGCAAGCCTCTGAAGTCAGATGAAGCAATCAGTCAGAAACGCTATTGCTATCCTAAGACAAGCCATTCCCGATTTAAATTATATATGGGAAGTAGGCAGCTATGCCACAATTAGTTCCTAAAATTTAAGGTTATAGCAGATTTCTTTGCTCCTTTTAAATATGAAGACATCTAAAGTAATTTTGCTACCTTCATACACTTTTGGATTATTGTAGAAGAGTGGTAATATGACGAGGACATGATAGTTAAACCTGCTAACTGTGTGTCTGATTCCTGAAGTTACTCTGTCCTAACTGCTGAATCTAGCAGATGCCCAAAGTTAATCGAACATATTTCCTAGAAAAGGAAGACCCAGAATTGTAGATTAAGGTGTCCAGGTTTCACAGAGATAAGAGACAGTGCTAGGCACCTATAAAAGGTTGCCAAAACAGCCAACACACTTTTGACAATCCTGTAGTCAGATGGAAGCAATATACCCAGTGGGAAGCCATCTAGAGCTTGTTAATAGGAAATATACTGAGGGCATTTACATTGAATCTTCTTTTTTCACCCTGTCATGGTTTCATCTGGGATGGAGTTAAGTTTCTTTCTAGCAGCTGGTGTAGTGCTATGTTTTGGATTTGGGACAAAAATAATATGATAGTACACTGGTGCTTTTGGTTGTTCCTAAGCACTCAAGGCCATTTCAGCTCCTCATACCACCCCACCAGCGAGTAGACTGGGGAAGGACAAGAAGCTGGGAGGCAACACAGCCAGGACAGCTGACCCCAACTGACCAAAGGGATATTCCATGCCATATGAAGTCATGCTCAGCACATAAAGCTGAGGGGAAGGAGAAGGAAGGGAGTGGACATTTGGAGTGATGGCGTTTGTTTTCCCAGGTAACCGTATGCGTGATGGAGCCCTGCTTTCCTGGAGATAGCTGAACACCTGCCTGCCGATGGGTAGCAGTGAATGAATTTCTTGGTTTGCTTTTCTTGCATGCATGGCTTTTGCTCTACCTATTTAACTGTCTTTATCTCAGCCCATGAGTTTTTCCTCACTTTTACTCTTCTGATTCTCTCCCCCATTGCAACTGTGGAAAGTGTGAGAGCGGCTGCTTGGTCTTAGCTGCCAGCTGGGGTTAAACCACGACACACCCACAGGAAGAGAGACTTAAATTCCAGTCCCTATTCAAAGATGCTTATACACATTGCAAAATGTATAAGTAATGCTCATTGTGGACTCATAACCTAGTATTTATCCTGCTGTAAATGATAAGCTACACTGTTGTGCTCTGCCTCACAGTGTTTTTTTTTCCAGACTAATTAGCCTTCAGTTCTTTTTGGCATTGTAAAGCAGCTTTCACTGGAAGCGTGACATGTAATCTGTCCATAAAAAGCCAATGGATTTCTAGATAGGGCATATCTGAATGCTGTGTACCTGGATTTCTTTATAGCAAAGGAAAAGAAGATAAAGGAGGCACTTTCTCCTACTCCTCTAGAAGAAAGCAGCAACCACCACTTTCAGACTGTTTACTGGACTGTGTTCATTTATCCACAGGGAATTAGCAATAAAAATTTCTAGGTCCCAAACCTTGGCAGGCCTCATGCTCAAGCTTAATGTAAAGATGCTTAAAACTTTTGAGACAGAATCAGTCATTTTGCATAAAGCTTACATTAAGAACCTAAACTCGTTTTTAAAGTCTCTTTTTTTTTTTTTCATTATGCTATTTTGATGGTATAAAAGCAAAGCAAAACATCCATGCTGTGCCAGATCAGAAGTCCATCACTGACAGAATGGAACAAATGGAATCAGAAATGGACCAAGCAGAGCATAGCTTGTTTTTTAAAACTTGTCTCCTGGGTTACCCCACTCAGCTTCCAGCAATCAGAAATTTATGATCTTCTGAGCCAAAGGCAGGCTATTGAGCTAGCTATACCCTGAATGTGTCTAATTCCCTTTTCCCTCTATTTTTATTTTTCCTAAAGTACTTTAGGTTTTCCTTTCCTTTCCTGACCTTTTTGTGGTATTGCCTAGCTCTAGTATTGTGTGGGATTAAGAATAATCATTCCTTGTTCAACTTGTTCATGCCATGTAGAGGTAGTAATGCTTCTGTCACTTAAAGGATACTTTCCAGTATCTTTGAGGGATTCGATATGAATACAGATATTTAGAATTTTTTGGAAAATGTAATATGCGTAATGTGTATTGTTGAATAAGGGATTGGCTGGATGGTTGCACTCAAAGAGTTGCGGTCAACGGCTTGATGTCCAAGTGGAGACCAGTGATGAGTGGCGTTCCTCAGGGGTTGGTACTGGGACCGGTGCTGTTTAACATCTTTGTTAGCAACATGAACGGTGGGACTGAGTGCACCCTCAGCAAGTTTGACAATGACAGCAAGCTGTGTGGTGCGATCGACACACTGGAGGGAAGGGATGACATCCAGAGTGACCTGGACAGGCTTGAGAGGTGGGCCTGTGTGAACCTCATGAAGTTCAACCAGGCCAAGTGCAATGTCCTGCACATGGGTTGCAGCAATGCCAAGCACATATACAGACTGGGTGGAGAATGGATTGAGAGCAGCTCTGCTGAGAAGGACTTGGGGTTGTTGGTGAATGAGAAGCTCAACATGAGTCAGCAATGTGCCTCGCAGCCCAGAAAGCCAACTGTAACCTGGGCTGCATCAAAAGAAGTGTGGCCAGCAGGTCGAGGGAGGTGATTATGCCCCTCTGCTCCACTCTGGTGAGACCCCACCTGGAGTACTGCATCCAGCTCTGGAGTCCTTGGCACAGGAAGAATATGTTCCTGTTGGAGTGAGTCCAGATGAGGGCCACAAAGATGATCAGAGGGCTGGAGCACCTCTCCTGTGAAGACAGTCTGTGAGAGTTGGGGTTGTTCGGCCTGGAGAAGAGAAGTCTCTGGGGAGACCTTATAGCAGCCTCCCAGTACCTAAACGGGGCCTACAGGAAAGATGGGGAGGGACTCTATCAGGGAGTGTAGTGATACGATGAGGGGTAACATTTTTAAATGAAAGAGGGTAGATTTAGATTAGCTATTAGGAAAAAAATTGTTACTGTGGGGGTGGTGAGACACTGGAACTTCCCTGGCTTGCCCAGGGAAGTTGTGAGCTGTGGATGCCCCATTCCTGGAAAAGTTCAAGGCCAGGTTGAATGGGGCTTTGAGCAACCTGGTCTAGTGGGAGACGTCCCTGCCCATGGCATATATCTTTATTTAAAACAGTGTCTTAGAAGATGGGAGAAAGAACCACAAAGTCATAGGATAACTTAGGTTGGAAGAGACCTCTGATGGTCATCTAGTCCAACTTCTCACTGAAAGCAGCAAAGCAAAATAGTTGTTTTTGCTAAAGGTGTTATCCACTTAACTTTTGATAATTATAAAAAGATGGAAAGTCGAATGTTAGCAGAATGATCTTGGAATTTAGTTATACTGTATTTGTGGTCTTGAAAAATTAATAAATTATTATATCACCATATCTTTAGAAAATGGAAGAAAATTTGAGGCATGACATTTATGCAATTAGAAATACTATTTTACTGTGCACCAAAATTCTTCTAAAGCAAAACCAGACCCCCTCCACTAAAACTATGATAGTAGAATATGTAAGAGTTTTCAAATTTACTGAATACAATGTATAATGTTACAATCATATTTACCCTTGCTAACCTAGAATGATGCAAGAATATGCCCACTTTTCTATGCCCACTCTATGTAAAACAGATCTACCTTGCACTTGTACTATTTCTTGCAAGACTGCAGCTGATGACGATTTGTAATCCGTTTTAACTTGAAATTTCTTTCAATCAAATTCCAAATCTGCATGTTTTAGTTTATCAACAGACAACAAATTTTCAAACTTCATCAGCTTCACGGAAGATGATAATTTTTGTTTTGTTCCTCTTATCTTTCAAGCCTATATTTAACATTATCTTTGATTATTAATTCTTCCACACATTTAGGCATTTGTTTAGTATAATCTCCTAAATATAGTGATGTAAATGCATGACCTATTTACAGTCTTTAAAAATAGCCTTTTTTTTTTTCTGGAAATCATATTTTGTGTTTTAGGTATTTTGTACAGACTAATAATCCCTCTATATTGGCTTTCAGTGTATTTTTTGTTTAGTTTTTTATTTCAGACAGTAGTATGTGGATTAATTTTTTTTTCTCCTTTGTGTGCATTTCACTTCTTGAAACTCCAGACAACTCAGCAGCTTCTCTCACCTGTTTAATTACCCATGTCTTGTTTTTCTCTGCATAGCAGAATCTTATCAACAAAGCCAATTATGAATCCCAAGTTTAACTGTCAGGCAAATATTAAGAATTATGAAACAATGTTGTAGGATAACTGTCTTTTTCTGACTTCTTGATTTTTTTTCTGTGGTTTAAGTACCTTTCTCCCTCTTCAAATGGTGATATTTGTAAAGGTTAAATTCATATGTGAATACGAATTCAGTGTAAAAGAGGTTCTAAAATTATTTTATTGTTTCAACTGAATTCAACATTAAAATGCCTCAGAAATTTACAATGTAAATGTATTTAGTATAATCTGTGAATTAATTTAAACACAAAGTGGCAGTTTTGTTATAGATTTTACTAAGAATTTCGATTTGAAAATTTTTTGAAAGCAAAGCTGTGTAAATCCAGATTTAAGATACCTGCATGCTGAAATATAATGGCAGTAAAGAGTACATTTACAATGTGTTCCTTTCTGCTTTATAGCTGTTAAACTAATGATGTCAAATGGAAATATGCCAACACAATACACCATCTGTGTTAAATTATTCCTGGATGGTGACTAAACCTATATACACACCTATTTGTCATTGAATATATCCTATCTACTAATTTATGTATTTTCAATGTTGAATGGTTTTGTGCACCTCCTACCCACAAAAATTGCTTAAATCCCCTAAAATACAGTTCAAATTTATCCTTAAACTCCAACCTATCCACTGCCCAAGAGAGGCATGTACTGTAAAGTGACTGATACTTCCAGTAAATCTTTGTGGGTGGTGTTAAAGAGCACACATTAACTACATCACTCCTGTTTAGCCACAAGCCCAGTCCTTCACATCCTGTTCATTTAAATCATTATATCTGCAGCAGAAAGAGTTTGGTATCTCTTATTAATTGATTAAAGCTAGTATTACTTTCTTGTCACAGCTGTTCTACTGCGTTGTCAATTTTCCACCTCTTCTGTTTTGACATTCCTTTGATATGCCTCCTTCTTCCCGTGGCATCAGAAATAAAGACAGACAAAGTGTCTCAAAGATCAAAGAAACAGGTTAACCGGAACAGGAGAAGAATATTTTCTCTCTAGACCTCACCACCAAGGCTTCATAAACTGAGTGTGTGTGATACAGAGAGTTCAATAAGTCAGAGGATTGCCTAAGAAATATAAGCTAAGGAGCTCATGTAATTGAGGTTCATAATTTCATATATTGATCCGAGCCATGGAAAGAAATAACCAAATGTATGTTGAATTCACTTCTACAGGAATTCACTTTAGCTATCTTATCTGCATATTTCCCTTTAATAAGACTGAATGTCTTAATCAAACCAACATAGAAAAGTAAATATGTCCACAACACAAATTGCAGAAATACTTCAGGTAGTGGCAATGCCATCAAACTAATCAATAGCATCTTCAGCCTAGTACTACAGCACTGTGATGGCTGTCTTGGCTTGGGCCTGGCTGACAACTGTGGTAGCGTATGAGCTTTTGCTAACCCTATGGCACAGGGGAGTCAGTTACGAGAAGAGAGGAGCTCCTGCAGCATACACAACCCATCAGCTTCTGGGATAGTTGCAAAGGTATGGAGAGCCTTTGAGAGGCTACAGCCAGTTTGGTACTAAGTGCCTTGGGGACATGCATGTCTCAATTGGGAGTCGAGTATTCCCAACCTCTGCATACCCATCATCCTGGCCCCAACTGGATACACTGTGGCAGGACCCACTATGCCAGTCTTCCTGACCTTTCTCCTGACTCATGTCATCTCCCTTGAGGAACATGGAAGTCATGTGATTCATAAAACTGCATATATCATGGACTGAAGTGTTTTGGTGTCTGACTCCGTTTAGTCTACACGCTGCTTTTAAATTCCAACCAACACTTGATCAAAAGGGTGTGATCTGACTAAATCATACTTCTTCCCTGATAGGTGACCCCCCATCAACATAGCAAAGAAATCATTAACACTCAGGAAAAAAACACAAAGTATTTTGTTTGTATTAGCAAAGTGGGAAGGAAGGAAGGAAGGAAGGAAGGAAGGAAGGAAGGAAGGAAGGAAGGAAGGCAGGCAGGCAGTTGGTTTTCCTTCAGCCTTGTATCTAGGAATGAATCTCAGTAAGTGACAAAATTATATCTGCAACCCCATTAAATCACTGTCAGATGAATCAGGTAAAAACAGAAACCTGAGGAGGAGGGGAGAGGGGGAGAGAGAGAGAGAGAGAGATAAAGGTACACCTTCTTCTACTGACAGGGTGACCATAGTAATTCTTTCAAGTAAGTCTTAAACTTAAGATCTGGATAGGTGATTCACCTGGAATCAAAGAAATGGATTTGTATTTTTAGAAGTGCTATCAGAGGAAGAGATGGCAACAAATATTTAATTATGCAAAAAATTACTCTATTTCTATCCTCCTAATTTCATTATGTATTACCAAACACAGAAAAAAAAATTAATATACAGGCATCTCACTCTGAGATATTCTAGAGGAAGGGGTCTTTATGAAATTGTATACCATTAAAATGAAACTCACCAGAATCTCAGAGTGATAGTAAACTCCAATTAAAAGAAAATGTGTAATGCTAACAAACTAAGCTGCACTAGTCAGACTGGTATCAGCTAGAACTATTTTTACCATTTTTGCTTCAGTCCTGTATGCTTGCTTCAACTGTGATTAGAAAAGTTTGATTCTCATAGTTGTGCTCTTTGATAGTATGTCACCAGGGAAAAGAACAGGATCGTGACTTTCCCTAGACAAGGGGAATTCTTACTCATGTTAACTTGTATTTTTGGCATCCCATCTTGTCTTAGGAAATAAACTGTTGTCTAAAACATGTATAAGATTTATTGTCATCTTATCTTCTATGTCCTTCAGAAAATACAGCCATTTAAATGGAAATCATAACATTTTTATCAAACTCATCTTCCTCATGCTTCTTCTGATCCTCAGCTTCTTTCCTTACATGAATTAGCTGATTGCCTGGTGGTTTGTTTTTTTTTTTTCTTTCCAAGGAGTACCACATACACAGAAATGTAGGAATTAATTCTCTTACATCTTTTATCATAATGTAAGTATGAGATAAAGATAAAACACAATTGTAACAGATAGGGGATTAAAAAGGGAAAAGAGATTTGACTGAGACAGTACATTGACATGGAAATTAATTATAGTTTGAAGAAAGACAGTTTAAGCCTCATCAGGAAAAGATATTTTCAGGATAAAGAATGTTTTAGTTCAATTACTATTTATTTTTAAAAATAGAAGGTAGTACTCCTAAACACAAATTTTATTTAAATATGTTTGGGTTTTTTACTTTTCTTTGAAACTGATTTTAAATTCATTTCTTTTCTGCTAACATGTGGTGAGAATGATAGGAAAGAAACAATTTTACAGCTCAGACTTCCTTAATCCCTCCTCCCCAGTGCTACAGCAGCCACTTTTTAATAGTTTTGATGGCAAAGGCCCCCAGGGATAGATTTGGTTCAGATAGTCCCATTTCTCATCTCCACTTTCATGGCTGAGGGGCACAAGATACACAGTACAGAAGGTACCAATGCAAAACAGGTGGATGGGTGTGAACAGAAGAATAGGTGCACACAATAAAAATATCTGTGTGAATTCTTAAACTTTAGTCTGCACCTATTTGTGTGAGGTGAATATTTACTGCTTGACACAAATGTATTTTTGGTTGTTGGATTTTAATGGAGTAGCAAGACTGAGCTTCAGTTAATGTGACGTAAGATTTCACAGGGAACATCAGGATGGAGGAGTTCCTCTGAGCAGATTTACTTGTGCTCAGATAGTCTATCATGTGCATTTACAAATTCCAGTACCCAGTGTAAAATAGATTGGGAAAACAATACTTAACGTCTATTTACGTCAAGATGGGAACTTCTGAACCTTTCTGCCTATATTCAACAGTAATTCCTCTATTTGGCTCTGGCGCCCTATCTCAATCCAATGTGTGAGTCAGAGGTCAGAAAGAGATATCTTTCTGATATCTTGACATTTTGTTAGTGGACAATAAAAGCTGAACAGAAAAAAGAAACAGACAGTTTAGCTATGCATCTATCTTCAGTTCATCTGAACTTCTCTTTAAGTTTATTGTCTTCTAAATATATCGCTAGCCACAGCGTGTTTTCTGCTGGGCAAAGCCATCATCTCCAGTGAAATAAATATTTTTACTTTGAAATAGGCATAAAAAATGTTAACAGGGAAAGTTATAGATGGAACTGACAAACTGGGAGGAATAGTAAAAATGGAGTTAGGCATTTACCTATGTTCTGTGCAAGAAGCTAGGTTTTTGAAGGGAATTATGTCACATATGCATATCGAAGATTATTTAAACAGAAGTAGGAACTATCAGTGATCATAATGGTACTCCAGAATTTGTTTTACCTTTCTTCCTGCCTGTATACACCACACTCCTGGGACATTATATGGGACAGCCATACAGAGGTAAAAATGGTTATTTGAAAAATTTATTTTAGAATCTACTTATATAAAACTGACAAAACCAAGCCTACTTACGAAACTTTGTTTGCCTAGCTTTGTCACGAATGCTAATTCTATTTCTAGCAGAGATTGGATCTTAATAGTGTTTCACAAGCATGATTAAGAGAAAATATTTTGGTAATTAGTTAATCTTAGGCAAATATATTCAAAGTACAGATGGATTTTTGTCTAAAAACCTACCAATCCTATTAATTTTAACATTTTGCACAAAATCTGATTTGCCAAGTTTATGCTTTCATACCTGAAGAGTGCATTTGATGTGAAAGAGTGTGCACATTTTCTAAAAAAATCCCAAATTGAAATGGAAAAAAAAAAAAATAGACTTTTTTCTTTGTTAACCCTGGTCAGAGATATTCAAATTCTGTATTACTAAACTACCTAATAAAATTAATCTTCTTCCCCCTTTAACACAATGAGTATTTTCCATTTAAAATCTTACCTCCTTTTGTTTCTGTCTTTAAACTGAGCAGAAAAATTTGTATGTCAGTGAAAATTCCCCATCATTCATGAATTATACGGTGTATTGTACACAAAGGTGGTGATTATGAATTAATTAAATTTTAGCTTTGTTTTTTGGGAGCCCAAACTCACTTCATCAATTTATGTCTTGTAGAAGTATCTTTCAGTAGAAGTTTTCAAGAGCACTTTCTCCATCAACACTGCATCCACAGTGCCTAGCGGCACTGTGACAAATATTGCAATCAGGCATGAAAATTTGATAGCCTTTTCAATGTGGAGCTACCCTTTCTTTTTTTGTTCAGATGTCCTTTAATCCCTATTTGACTGGATGTCAGCCAAGAGCTGTAGGCTTCACTATGTGGGTACCACTGCATACAACTGAATTTTTGCTCTCTTATGAAAATTTTGGTTTCTTGGTGATGAATTATGGGTGTTCACAGTGTAAAATGTTCTGAGCATATTTCATAGATGAAGCAGTCAAGGTACCATAGTGCATAACAACAAATATATTTGTAATTATGCAGGCATTACAGCAGTCTGGTGTTCAGCTTGGAATTAAATCAGTTTAAGGGTAATGGGTTACTTTTGAATTAATTCAGAAGAGTAATTCACTGAATACTTCCTGAACCCACAAACTCATTCTGGAAAAGCCATTAATAATTAAGGAGAAACAACACCTTTATCTGACAGAACTGCTGATTCTCTAGCCTAAGAATTCCTTAAAATCACTCAATTTGTTGAACAGGCACCCCAACACAAAAAGATAGAATGAAGCCTTTTTGTGGTAGCCACAAACCATTGCAAACTTATTTTAACCATGCAGTCTTCCACATAGCAACTAAATAAGCAAGATTTTGAAGCTCCCATAAAGTACTTTTTTCTACTTGTATTAGCAGGCAATTGTATTAGCAGGCAAATACTTCTTCCATGTTAAATCTAGTGGGTGGAAGTGAATACAAGGATGAATGCATCAATACATTTCCATTATAAAAAGTGTTTTCAGGTTAGTTTTCAATTGTCCCAAAGGACAGCTCCTGTAGTCAATTAATCCACCACAGAAAGGAATCTACACAAGTCTTAAGACCCTTTGTTTAACTGGAGTTCAGTTCTATAGATATATTCCCACCATAGGTCATCTCTTCTTATGCTCTTTTTGTGCAGTCTCTCCCAATGTATTACTTTGATTTAAAATAAATATTTTAGATTCATAGCAACATTCACCTGTTAAAATAAACTAAACTTCTGTACTGATTTTGGCTGGGATAGAGTTAGTTTTCTTCATAGTATCTTATAAGAAGACACTATGTTATGAATTTATCAACACCAAAACAGTGTTGATAATACACCAGTGTTTTAGCTATTGCTGAAAAGTGCTTGCACAGCATCAAGGCCTTTTCTGCTTCTCAGGCTGCCCTGTCAGCAAGTAGGCTAAGGGTGCACAAGAAGTTGGGAAGGGACACAGCCAGGACAGCGGATCCCAACTGATCAGCAATAAAAAGATGGAAGAAGAAGGAGGAAGTGGAGACCGTTCAGAGTTACGGTATTTGACTTCCAAAGTAACCATTACACATGATGGAGCCCTGCTTTCCTGGAAGTGGCTAAACATCTGCCTGCTGATAGGAAGCAGTGAATGACTTCCTTATTTTGCTTTGTTTGTACACAAAGCTTTTGCTTTCTCTATTAAATTGTTTTTCAACCCATGAGTTTTCTCACTTTTACTCTCCCAGTTCTCTCCCCCATCCCATGGCTATGTGGTGCTGAGCTGCCTGTCAGGGTTTAACTATGACAACTTCAAAAAACGAATCAGTTTCTTTAGGTTCAGAAACTTCATTCAAAATCACTTATTCACTCATAAGAGGAGAATATTCCCATTTTATCCTGCTCCAAACACTTACTATAACTAGGCTCTTTCCTGCATATCTGGAAAAACAACAGCCTTGCAAAAGCTAAAAGTCAATAGATATGGTCCCCTCAGCCTGTAAGGCATAAAAAAATAAAGGTATTCCCTTACTAAGTTGTTACTGACAGTGTTCCAAAGAAGATTAGTACATAAGAGTGCAAAAGTCTTTGGTGACTTTCCTGTCCTCTAGCAATTTTTACCTGAGAAACTTGCTGGGCAAGAGGGAGAATTTCTGTGTGTTGTAGTCCCCTGCAGGTTTCTCTTCTGTGAAGCTGCCTGGGCATCTCGGGGCATTCACAGCATCCTCTTTGCAGAGCTCCACTGCTCCAACACCTTTTGCCAGAAGGACCGTCATCCTTTGGACTTTTTGGAAGCTGCTTCCAGCCAGCTTGATTTGATGCCTCCAGTTCATGTAACGAACAATAAAGCCCAATTTGCTTTCCACATGCCACATATTTTTTAAAGACCTCTGTCATAGTTTCCATGAGGCATCTCTATTCCAAGGTAAGTGATACTTATCTACTTAGTCATTACTTGTGCAGAAGCTACTCAAACCTTTGTTTATCCTTACTGACTTTTTCTAGTCATATTATTTTTAGAATGGTGGGGGATATTACAATGCGCTGAATTCACAATATGGGAACTCCATATGATAGCGTAACAGCACAATGTTGTTCTCGGAACAACTCTGAACATATGAGTTGCTTTTTTCTGACTGCTAATGATCACTGAGCTGACATTTTCATGAAATTATCTGTTATAATCCCCGGATTTGATTCTGAGTGATAATGGTCAGCTTAGAGCACGTCATTTCAGGTGTATAGGTAGGATAGAATGCCTTGTATCACATTACTTTTGTCTATATTCAATTCCACGTCACCTCAATGTCCGGTCATCCCATCTTGCAAGATCCTTCTGCAGTTCTTCATGCTGGCCTCTCCACTGAACAAAACAACTTAGTAATGTTAGCAAACTTTTCCATCTCATTCTTATCCTCTTTTTTTGTATCACATATGAATAGATTAAACAGCATTACTCCCAGCACAGATCAATTCAGAATTTTCCTGGTGATCTCCTTCCACTCTAAAAAATGACCATATATATAGTCCTACCTTCTACTTCTTGTCTTTTGGCCTGTTATTTATTTATTTATGTTATTTCATAACATCTTTAAAAATATTTGATGATGGACCTCACTAAAAGGCTTTCAGAATCCAATTAGCCTGTATTAATCAAGCTCATACTCTTGTTAACTCATTAGAAGAAAAACTGATTCACAGTTGGTCTCACTAGATTTTAACCTGGCTCGATATCTACCTCTGTGCAATTCAGGATAACCTTCTACCTTGAAATCTGATTATTTAAATATAATCCAGTAAGTTTAACAGCTCCCACTCTATCTGAAGCACTTCTAGCACTAGCACCAGCTGGGAATTGCCTCCAAATGTAAATGGATGCAATTCCCAGCTGCTACTAGTACTAGATATAAATCATTCACAGTTTATGTTGATAAATGTGGCCAAGTTATACACAACGTACAGCTCAATTATCATGCAGTGCCAATTTTCAAAGCCAAGTTTCAAATGTCTCTGAATTCAGAAAATACTAGGTGATTTTCACATAACTGATGCAAAGTCACTATTCAAATTATTCCAACATAGAAAGGACCTCAGAAAATATTTTTTAGAAAAAGAAAGGTGGATAAATGATCTTTTTTGAATACCTTGGAAACTCTACAGTAAATAGATTTCAAGGGAAACACATGCAGTTCAGAACGAATTCATTTAAAGGCTGAAACTAAATATAAAACCTTTTAGGAGCAAATGGTAGTATCAGGAGTCAGTTATTCAAGTTAAATAGGAGACTGAAAAAGAGAAGCGTAGGAATGTTAAATAAAGTTTCTGTTTATACTGTTCCGCTTAAAATGTTTATAATGTAACAAGAATAGAACATGAATTCTTCTATGTTTTCATGTCATAAAGACAAATTTTCTCACTAAACAGATACTGGGGCTTCTTTTTAATATAAACTACCTTTTTTTCTTCTTATTTACTTTTTTTAGGTTAAATGTCCTCCTCTTTTTTTTTTTTTTTTTTTTTTTTGTCAAGCATTCCACAAATAACTTTGATTCTTACTTGGAAGAATTTTTCTTATATGCTATTAATCCTGAAAGGTATTTCATCCAAAGAAGATGATGCAACCAGGTAGGCCATAAAATAGCTTTTTGCCAATTTCTGCTCCTGTCTTTTTCATACTTTTCAAACTCTCATTTTTTTCATTATTGTTAGAGTTTGAAGTACAGAGATCTCTTTTTCTATAATACAAAACTGACGTGATGTATTCGTTTTTATTAGCTATCCAATAGAACAAAATGTGCAATATTTGTCACATACGTAGATAGTTCTCCATCTGAACACTTACTTGAACTTATCATAGTCTGTCAGTTAGTTGAATGCTTACAAAACTGTGGCAGGGAGGCGCGCATGCCTGTTAGATTTCATGTTTTGAAATGAAAAAGGTAGAGTATAGTTCAGTACCATACTGAACTAAATGCCAGCGTTCCTTTTCATATCCTTTTGGTGTATGTAACAGAATGGATAACCTTTGCCTTCATTTATGATACTTTCCAGAGGGTGGGGGGTTTTTTTAAGCTATACTAATCTTAAATATGCATATTAAATCAATATGAATTTTATACATTTAGATCCAATAAGAGCAGCTGCTCTTTTGCTGGTTTCCCCTGACGGAAGCCTGCAGTCTAATTTAAACCTTGGGTTTGGCAGGAGCTTTGGGGGGCTCCCGAGGCTTCAAGTAGTTTGGCCTTGAGAGATGCAAAGAGCTCCAAGCCCCTGCGAGAGGACAAGTCCGCATGAGAATTCTCCATTCTTACAATCTTAAAATGGATTTTCTGGAGCAAGTAGCAGCAAGACAGCTCATCTGATCCACGTTTGTTGGAACTGGTGAGCCTTTGTAATACGACAATAACAACCCCCTGAGAGGTAGCAAATGAAAAAAGCTTCAACAATTTATTTTTTTTTTGCTTAGAAGTGTGCACTCATTGAAGAAATTTCAAGGTTTAATGTGAAGTACAGGACTCTTCCCTGCAGGCACGGTAACATTCACAGTACTCTTTTTAAAAAAGTACTGACACTTGCAGCCAGCGGACAATTTTACTGGCAAAAAGAGTGTTGATACGGGCAGCTGTTGACCTCCTTCCTCCATTACCTCCTGTATGGGGTTTACATGCCCAGCTGTCGGCCATGGTGAGCTGCCCGGCGGGCCCCTGTGGCGCCGGGCCGGGGCTGCCCCGTGCCGGACACAGCCGGTTCCAGCCGGCTCCAACGGCCCCAGCGCAGGGCACAGCTGAGCCCCTCAGCCACGGGCGGGCGCCGCGGGGAAAGCCTGTGTCAGAAAGGGCAAAACGCTGCCCGGCAGCCAGGGCTGAGGGAAACCGGGTGAGAAACAGCCCTGCGAGCCCCGAGGGGAGAGCGGCAGGAGGGGAGGAGGGGCTCCGGGCGCCCCCGCAGAGATGCCCCCGCGGCCCCGGCAGAGCCCCCGCCGGGGCAGGGCTTTCCCTGCAGCCCCTGGGAAGGGCCCGGCCTGGAGCAGGGAAACGTGTGAGGAGGCAGGAGCGGCAGAGAGGAGCTGCCGTGGACTGACCGCAGCCCCCATTCCCCATCTCCAGCACCACTCGGCGGCAGGAGAATGAGAAGTCAGGAGTGAAGGGGTGAAGCAGAGTCAGGGGATGGGGTGAAGAAAGATGTTTTTATACCTGTCAGATGTGTAATATCTGTCTTGTTGTTCCCCACTACATGAAAATATTTATTTTCATTGGTAATAAATTAATTTTCCCCAAGTTGAGTCTGTTTGGCTCGTGATGGTAATCAGTAAGAGATCTCCCCGTCTTTGTCTTGACCCAGGAACTTTATTGTTCCCATTTTTCCTGTTTAATTCCCTCTTGCTTCTGAGGGCAGAAGATGGCGTGAGCAACCAGGTAGGAGTCTGGCTTTTAGCCAAGCTTAACCCACCATGCTTTCCTTCTTTGAACTAGCCGTAATTGCTTTCCGATAGCATGGTTTTGCAGAGAAGATTACGAGGAATAATAATTTATACTGCAACAATGAAGTTGGTGCAAAGTGAGTCCTGGTGAGAACATGTGAGCCGGAATTAAAAGGTGACAACGTGCTAGCTGTGTGCTTTCCGCTTTTTTAGCTAGGCACAAGTTGAAAATAAATACTAAGAGGCAATAAGGGGAGCAAAAAATGGACATCAGTGTCTAGGGTGAGTAAGAGAAAGGATATTAGCAGAAGCCAGAAAGACTTCTGTAGGTAGAGGAGGAAGTGGCAGATGGAGGGAAACAAAAATGTACGTACCAAAGGAAGAATTGGGGACCACAGCAAATGATTCAGAGTGTTCACCTAACACAACTGGCAGGATATACCATTGCTGCCACTACTTCCAATGATAACTAGGAGCAGTGCAGGAGTATAAAACAGACTACTTGCAGACATCATTTAAGTATCCATCTACAAGGATGTTTTATTAATCTTTCTTCACTTTATTGTTCCCATTTTTCCTATTTCATTCCCTCTTGCTTCTGAGGGCAGCCGTTGTAAAACAAAATAAGGGCAGAACTGAAGAGCCAGTTTGATAATGTAAAAGAATAAATACATAAAATACAAACCAAGAAATAGTAATCAAACCCAAAGAAATTAGCAAGGGCCAGGAGCATTTTACTCACGAATGTAATTTTCTTTTACTTGTAAATTATCTTACAAAACAGTCATAGAGAAAAAAGGATGGGATTAAAACATAGCAGGAAGAAAATATAGACTTTTGACTAGTATTCCATCTTTCAATAGGAGTAGAAAACATAAGAGAATACCTGCTAATACTACTCTTATGTTTCTAACAACAAAACCAAAGGGTCAGAATTTGAGCTGTGTTCTCCTAAAAGACCTTTGCCTCATTATCCATGAAATGCATATTAAAGTTCATACCCCTGCGTATGCTAATGAAGATTATTGAGATCATGCTAAACGTATATGGCTATAGCTCTCGTCTCCCCACCCAAAATCGCGCTACACATCACCTGGGGGCAGGGGGAAACTTGAGACGAAAGCTGCCCCTAGGAGTGGGCAAACGTAAAAGGGGGAAGACTTTCCCTGAAGGGAAGAAGAAGATTTATGACCTGGGAAGATTTTTCTCTGAAGAGACCCTGAAGAGCGCCTTTATGACTCCCTCTGGCTGGAATAACACTGGAAGCAGAACTGGTGATCTCTTTATCTCTCTCTTTCTCGATCTCTCCTTTGTTCTCTCCTTCTCTACCCCTTTGTTTCTTTCCTTCTTTTTTTCCTTTCTTCTTTCTTTCTCTTTCCTTTCAAAGAAGTAGTGTAAGGCATACCATACCACTTGTCATAATTCATTGTATATCTGTTATTAAGTACCACTTGCCATAGTTCGTTGTATACCCATTGCTAATTAATGCAATGCATACCTTACCGCTTGCCATAGTTTGTTATATAACTAATGAATTATTGTGGACCTAGTTAAGACCTAGTTACTAACCTAATAAATGTTTGTATACGGACCTTGAGATTTGTCTCACCTTAGTCCGCGTGCTGGGGATTTACGAATCTGAGTCACTTAACCCCCATCCTTTCTGAGTGGGACATGACAGAGCTGAGAGGCAATGGGCTATCATTACTTGAACTGTGTCCTGGTTTCGGCTGGGATAGAGCTAATTTTCTTTCTAGAAGCTGGTGTGGTGCTGTTGTTTGGATTCAGGATGAGAATAATGTTGATAACGTGCTGATGTTTTAGTTGTTGCTGAGCAGTGCTTACACTAAGTCAAGGACTTCTCAACTTCTCATGCCCTGCCAGTGAGGAGGCTGGAGGTGCACAGGAAGCTGGGAGGGGACACAGCCGGGACAGCTGACCCAAACTGGACAAAGGGATATTCCGTACCACATAGCATCATGCTCAGCAGATAAAGCTGGAGGGAGCTGGACGGGGGGAGCAGCTGCTACTTGGGAACTGGTTGGGAATCGGTCGGCAGGTGGGGAGCAATTGCATTGTGCATCACTTGCTTTGTATATTCTTTTAACATGATTATTATTTTCCCTTCCTTTTCTCTCCTTTTAAACTGTCTTTATTGCAACCCCTGAGTTTTACCTTTTTTCTGATTCTCTCTCCCACCCTACTGAGGGTGGAGTGAGCGAACGGCTGTGTGGTGTTTCGCTGCCTGCCAGGTTAAACCGCAGCAGTCTCTCAGAGCTATCCTTCAAAAAGAAGATAATTAGACAAGTTTGGTCATAAAGTTTAGATAGGAAAATGCAGATAAACAGCAGGACAAAGAATCAGGTTTTCAAGAAATTGAATAAAATGGCACAACTGCTACGAATTTAATTCTCAATATTTTCATTGCACTTATGTTTGTGCAGGGTTTTTTTTTGCCATTACACATAGGGAGGCAGAGATAGGAACCTGATTCTAAGAACTTCACAAAAGAAGGAAAAACACATATTTGTATAATTTAGTTGAAACTGTTTGCTTTACATAAATAAAACCTGATAGGTAACAAGTAAATTGTCAGTTAACATCATAGAATTTATTGTGCATTGATTTACAATCAAGCAGGGTGTTTGTGTTCTTCTTTTACTTTAAATTTCCTGTTAATGTATTAGCTGCCTGATAAGACCTTTTCTGTAACTGCAGCATAAGGCACAGCCAATATGTGTGTCAAAAGCCTCCTTTCCTTAGGAATGGTTTAAACTTTTGAGCATTCATGTAAATATTACTGACACTTAATACACAGGACCTTTATTTGTGACTGAGGTAGGAACACAATCTAGATTAAGTACCTCTGCTGTTACTGTTTTCCTGTGGTGTTTTTCAATTGATGGGTATGTATTTTCGTCTACATTTATTTTCTGTCATTATTCTTAAGCCCTCCTTCACCTAAGACAAAACTAGAGAGTTAGATGCAAAGTTAAGCAGGTTTTATACTCCATAAAATATAAATTTTGAAATTGCCTTACCATATTATTAAGTGACTATGCATAAATAAAGAAACCTCAAAAAAGCTGGAAACTCCCAGGTTTGCAACTTGTGTGTGTTTGCTTAAGGACTTACTTTAGGATTGCTCACAACAACGTGTGGACATTTTGTGGTGTGCTTTGTTGCTGTCATTATTTTTGCATCCATTTATATATGCCATCATTTAAATATATATATAACTTCATATATAGATATATAAGTGTGTGTATATATATAAAAAGTTATCGTAAGTCTTTGGCTTTCAAGCACAGTCTTTCTCATTCTTCAGAAAATGTTTGCACTGGCTTTCAAGGAAAGTTCTCTGGTTTTGTTTTTGTTTTTCTCCAGTTAGACTGTCTTATTGTGAATGCCACGTACATTCAAGGTGATATTTGGATGATAGAATAAATTAAGCCCACCTAAACTTTGTATTTACCTTTTTTAACTTTTTTTTTTACTTTTACTTATCATGTTGTTCCAGAGAAAAGATAAAAAAATTTTAGAAGAACTTCTAAATTTATAAAAAAGTTATGCTTCAAGCAACATTTATCTTCTAGTCCACTTAACGTTATAATGAACAACTACCTACCTAAAATGAAAGATGACGGTCATAAAGAGTCAATTATTTTTCTAGCTTTGCGGATCATGTAGCTTTCTTTTTCTCTTATGATTAAGTAATAATTGTCTGGTAAAAGTGCAAGTTGATTTGTACAGTAAAGTATAAATTCTCCATTATGAACTTTGATTTGGCAAGTATTGAGAGCACTTAAGCTTAAAATAGGTGTTTTGCAACCGTTCACAGCAATATAGCTTATTGTCTATAATATGAACAAAAAAGACATTTGAAGCCATAGTGAATCATGTCCAAAACAACTAAGGAATAGTTTTTGTGCTATTGCAGCTGTTCAAACAAAAGGATCAAACGCCAGAAGAAATTAAAGATGACATTTGAGTGATGAAGGGCAAGGAGAGGAGCTTGTGCTTAAAATTTCTGCAAGGTCAAGGAAAGTGGAATCTGACATCTGATTAGAAAAATAAATTATTCCAAATGGATGCACTATAATCTTCAAAGCGCTAACAAACCAATGTCTGAGAACGGTCAGGTCTTGCTGGAACGATAAAGAGAGTGAAGCAGTTTCTATGATTTCTGTAATTCCAGACCCTTACTGTTAAAAACATAGAACAACATAGTTAAGCATAAGAAAGAAAAAAAAAAAATCATCTGGAGATTAATTCAATTGGCCTCAGTATAGGAAACCATCTTGCAGCTCAACATTACTTAAATATATCGAACAGTATCTGGTGATGTGGAAATGCAATTGAATCTTATTGAAACTTACACTGAGAACAGCCATGTACCATGCAACGTCAATCTTATTTCCTCCTTTGTCTTATTATATTAAAGCAGGCAAAAAGAATTATGAGTTCACATGATGTGAAATAATGTGAATTTCTATCAGTTGAGATTGCAAAACTATCTTTTTCTTAACTGGGGAGAGATATAAGTAAATAAAGAATAGCAGCCAGAAGCAATTATGTAAAACTCTGAACAGTGTTCTCT
Organism: Fratercula arctica; assembly: GCA_947846985.1. Lineage (NCBI taxonomy): Eukaryota > Metazoa > Chordata > Aves > Charadriiformes > Alcidae > Fratercula > Fratercula arctica. The sequence continues at coordinate 83,708,931 of CANTUZ010000002.1, forward strand.
AGAGAGAAAGATATGTACATTTTCCTGTCTAGTTCCATTATGTGTGTTCATTTCAAATCCAGACAACTTTCCAATACAAACAGAACAAATTCAATTTTGTTCAAACAACATTCCCTTCTAACACTTCATGTGCCAAGTGAGAAAAGCAACACAAAACCTCTAACAAATTAAACATCTCTTTAAGAACAATGTAAATGCTATTAATTTACTTGCAGTAAGGGGAGTTTTCCTGATTCACTGCATGACTGCATTCTATTTTTGCAAAGAATAAGCTGTTTGTTTCTACTTCCAATCTTGTTTGTATACAAAAAGATTTTGTCACACTTACGAATGTTAAATAATATTATGTTGTAAATACAGTCTTTGTTAAGTGCTTTTACAAAGGTTTATTTAGGCTTTACTTAAAAGGGAAAAGATAGGAGTAGGCGATCTCATCTTACGCAGTTCTGCTGTGATGAAGTGATATGCCTGTTTTATTCATCTTATGGGATCAACAGGAGGACTCTTCTCAACCGGCAACAGCTAGAACATACGTATATTTATATGTATACATACACACACATTTCACCTACCTACTGTGCAGTGAATGATGGATGCGTCCCTGTTTGATTCATGATGAGCTATGTCATGTACTTATTGACCAATGTAGGGAAGGAATTAAAAGAATGAAGGAAAACTTAAATAAAGCATTAGAATTTTCTTTATATGCACATTGTATACTGGTTATGATTTGATAAACAGAACAAACAGTGAAACACTTGGAGGAATCATCACCTGAGAGGGCAGAATTGCAAGGAACAGTGAGAAAGGTAATAAGACAAGATGACATTTGAGAAAAAGGTAGCATGCCATGCACTTAGAGCTTGATATCAAGCATTTCTGTTATAAAACAGAATTTTCCACTGCAACCCAAGGAAGAGAAAGACCAGGAGTTTTAAGAAACCTAAATGGGTGAATGTGAGCCATTAGTACAACATAGTACTGAAAATGTAAATGTGGTTCTGATCCTGAAGTACGTCAGAAGTATACAGGCATGTACAGTGGTATTAATGTGAAAAACACAAGGCATTGCTACGACCCTGAAATGAACTCTAAGTAATTTTGATAATCCAAGTTCAAGAAGATGAATTTAAACAAGAAGTTTAGGAACAGAAAACAGCTATCAGGATGATTCGGAGAATAGAGGATTCCATTTATGGAATGAAATTAAGAAAACTCAAATTATTCATCCTAGCACAATAAAGCTAAGAGGGAATACTCCTTTGCTAAAACACAGCAGAAGACAGCTACTAGAAACGAAAGGAACTGTTCAAACCCAAGAACCATACTGTCATAGAAAGAATGAATGGAGCTAGAAACAGATTTCAAAGCAACGAAGTTTTGGAGCAGTCTGCCTGTATAAGTAACAGAGGCAGAAGGGCTGTCTAGCTCTTAACAGGGAATAATGATTAGATTATTATGTTCCTGAGATTATCAAGAGAATTGTAGGGTATAGTTGTCTTCAATAGTAGAGGACGGAACCCTATGATCTAATTCTACCTTCAAATGCTTCCAAAATTCCTATTGTTCATGTTAAGAATATGTCACTAATTAGGATTATGCTGCAGGCTGCATGCATTAGGAATAGAAAACAGCTATCAGGATGATTTGGAGAATAGAGGATTCCGTTTATGGAATGAAATTAAGAAAACTCAAAATTATTCATCCTAGCACAATAAAGCTAAGAGGGAACTGTCAGATGTATAAGACCTGATGTTTCACAAAGAAAGGCAGAAGATGTCTTTTGCTCTCTCTGACCTCTAGTAGGTAAGAGAATAAGCAGGGACACCCTGCCAAAGTATGATATTAATCCTTTAGGCTATAAGGCTGCAGGAAAGTGTAAGTCAAAGAAACATAAGAACCTAACGGCATCTGCAGAGGGTCAGGCCAAGGCTGTGATTAACAGCATAAGGGTATGCAGTATAAAAATACCTACATATTTATATGTATATTTATATGTATGCTGTTCCAACCTTCATCCGTTTGTTCCCCAGACACTTCCTAAAACAGAGATTGTTTGTTCATAAACCTGTTCAGGATCCTTTTAAACTCCATGCAGACTTTCAGCATTGATAGCATCCCATGTCAAGGAGTTCTATGGCTGACTTAAAATTTCTGGAAAAGACCACCTCTTTTCATTTGTTCTGAACTTGCTACTTTCTAACTTAATTTAATGCTCCCTAATTATTCCACTACAGGAAGAAAAGAGCAATGAAAACCTGTACATTTTTCTCCTCATCTCTCATTATATTTATAGAACTTTCCAGCGTCCCTCTCTTATTTCTTTTCCAGGCTGAAGAGTTCAACCCTTAATTATCTCTTGCATAGAAGCTGCTTGCCCTGATCATTGATCAATGTCCTTTCCCTGATCCCAGAGAAACTGCCTCACACATAGCTCCTACACAAGTTCAGAGCTACAGTCCATACACTGTTTTGAATGTGGCCCTAAAGCAAAACAGAAAGATCATATTATGAAGAAAGATTAAAATGAAAATTTGTGAGAACCTTGTAATTTGCAAACTTCGATAAAATCTCATAAATAGAAGCACCAAAGATTTGGTGTCATACTGTAGAACCAACATCTTAAGTTCAGAAAATAATGGGGTTTTGTAAGGACCTTTCTCTTCCATGCTGTTGCACATTTTGCATCCATGACTATTCAACACTGGAAAAGAAGATTACTCAGACCTTAGCATAAAGCCAGAAGCATTCTTTTCTGACTCTGAACGTTCAGCCAAATTAAGTGACAAACTGTCATAGTAACACAACTAGAACAGACCTCTGCAAATGTTTTGTTACAGCAAGACAGTCACTTCTTAACCCTCTCGGTTTACCTGCTAATGCCTGTTGCAACAAGTTCAACCTCAGGGAAGCCCTGGACATTATCAAAAGCAACAGTGAAATTGTAATTTTTCACTAATAGTTGCAAACAGATAATCCATGAGAAACTCGCGTGATCCTTCTTGAAAGAAAGCCCAGAATAGTTAGTTAGAAAGTAGGTACTTTCATAGCTAGCCCAGAGAATACAGATTAGTGCTGAAATATTTGACTGGTATTTGGCACGTATAAGCAATATGTCATTGAATTTCCTCCTCCTCTTTGATTATTATTCATGTGTTACTGGTTAAGCAGCCAACTCATAAATATATCTACTGAAGTTGCATCCAAATTCCAATCAAAGATAATGTGCTATTTCAACAGATCTTTTAGACAAATAGGTACTGAATAAGGGTATTAATCTGCAGCAGAAATAGCAGATCTCAGAGACTGAAAGGTAGAAGTGTTGTGTGATAACCCATAGAGTGATAAGCTTAATGGGATTTGAAATACCTCAGTATGCTGTTTGTTATGAGATGTGTTATTATTTCAGCGATGAATAGGCAATGTCCAATGATGAAATATTGAAAGAACTCTTAATGATGTGATTAGAGAAAAGGTCACTGTACTGCTATGTGCAAATTTAGGCAATTTTTTGGCACATCTCAAGAGCATCCTTCAAGTTACGGGCTTGAATTCCTCCATCTCGCCAAAGAACATCTCTCTTAACTGAAGTAATTTATTCACCAACAATATTCACATTCTGCTTTGTACCAGTGAGATCTTGCCCTCCAAAGATTTAAACACCTCTATAACCATGTCTGGAGAGACAGATACAGAGAGACTACAGCATGTTCTGATCCAGACATGGCTCACATGAACTTCCTCTTGTTCTAGTTAGCTTGTGACTGAATTAGGAGTGTACCCTCTTTAGAGAACACATCTGTTTGGCCACAGTATGACACAAATGAGTATCTGTAACTCCTAAGCCAAAGTGATTTAAATACCTAGCTTGCTCAGCAAGTGAGCAGAAAGGACTCTAGCCAGGCAGCACCCACCTCTTCCCAGATAACTTTGCCCAAATGTATATATTTTTACAAAAGTTTTATTTATTTACTCAGAGTCCCTTAGCCAACTAAGGATAAAACTAAAAGGGATTTTATGCCCGTTAGGAGCTGCTAAATGCAGTAGCCCGATAGATGCAAGGCTGCCAGAGATCCCAGTTCCCGGGTCCCAAACAGGTGCATGCAGGCAGACGCACACACCCACTTCCCCTACATCCCCTATAACTGATATACAGTAATCCTTCTCAGTTTGAAAGATGCTCTGGAGAGCTGGTCCCAGTGACTCACAGTGACACATGTCACCCCAGACCATGTGGCTGGTAGCCCTCCAGTGACAGCCCTGGGATGGGCCAGGGCAGGAACTCATGTCTCTGAAGACGTTGTTATTATGAGTTTCGCCATCTGGCATTACGCCTCCTTTGCATGTGTGGGGATGAACCTTTTATAACAACCTAACAATGCCTTGTTCTTAGATAGATAGTTATTTTTTTTTCCTCAACCTAACAGTGCCCTGCTCTTAGACATATTTATTTTTTTCTGTCAGCCCTAAGCATCCTGCTTCTGGCCCTGGGAATATCCTGTCTGATAAAGCTTCACACCTTGCACAGCTGTGTCGTTGCCTCTTAACTAGACTGATGCTGACAGTCTTCCCAGCTCTACGGTCTTCATGGTTTTAGATTGATCCCAGGTTCAGTCCTATAACAAGTAAACACAGATGATCTAGCTGAAGGCAGAAAGTGCATTCGGTAATTAATAGTTCTCTATGCCTGTGTAAGGCTTAATATCACTACCACTATTTCTTTTTTGTTGGCTTTCCTTAGACAAACTCCTTTGACTTAACTCTAGCCAGCCAGGCAGGATAATACTACACAGATAAAAAAGGCACATAAAAGGTTAGTGAAAAATGAACACAACACTTTTGCTTCTCCATAGTTGGTTATGACAATGCCTAAAGAAATGCGTTTTAGGCGGGCACACAATGATATGATGTGAATTACCAATTAATTATACTTTGACCAGGAATGTCTTTCTCCTTCTCCCTCTCTGTATATGTAACTTGTACATTGCTGATCCAATTATGAAAAGAACTAAAATTTTCCATGCTGGCTTTACGTTTTAATGTTATTTTTGTGTAATGATAATATCGACTCTCCAGTTCAGCAAGTAGAATGATTAAGTGCACTTTGTTTCTAAAATCATTATTCTTCTAAGCCAAAGCTGCTGACAGTAGTTTTAGTCAATTTTAAACAAGTTGAAAGTACACTATAAAGGCAGAAAATTAATAAGACAGAATCTGGAAAACATCTTCTTCTAACAAAGGAATATTTACATTTCAGTTTCAGTCTTTAATGCTGCACAGGTAAACAGAATGAAGATGCTATAATAATAAAAATAAATCACTAATCGACAATTTCATAAATATTTGGTGAAAAACCAGAGTTTTCCTTCTTATTATGTTAAATCATATGAAACTTTAACAAATAGATCTTCGTGGAATCTCTTCTAAAGTGCAAAGATTTTTTTTGTGTTGAAACCTTGTAGTACAATTCAAAGATTCTGTGCAAACGCTTCTTTGTGTCTACATCCATATGCACAACTTGTTAAATCAAAGCATCTTAAATGCAAAAAGCACTATGCTGCAATGCAGAGCCCTGTCCTATAGTTCAAAGTTCTCTAGGAGCTCAGGGCACATTATTCCCCCTTTCCCCAATAACCATCACCTTCTTGAAGTTATACCATGAAAGAAAAAAAAAGAGCATTCTATTAGCAAAGCTTTCTTTGCAAACATACAACTGGATTTTTAGAAAAATAATTGCCTTATTTTGCAGAAGCTAGACAATTCAAAAACCAGTGTACTTTATTCATATCCAAGCCAAATGAGTGGCCACTGCTGGCTTTCTGAGCTGCTAATTAAGCTGACTGTCTTAGGACCAGCTGTCAAGATAACCAGAGTTCATCTAAAAATAGTACCTTTAACTGTAACAAAGGTATTGTTCCATGTCTTTCTCCTGCTTTGGTTTTATTATGAGACATCAGCCATTGAACTCCATTGATATTTCTCTGCTTCTGTTCTTGTTTCACGAAGACTTCCTCAGAAAAAAGCTGCCAATGGAGGCCTAAACATTTATTTGGAAAATAGTGACATGGTAGGATTGCAGTCCTCCCAATCACTCTAAAAGCTCCAATTTGGGATTGAACTGATGTGTAAACTAGAAGACAGACTTTGATGGCAGGAGCAGCAGCACCACCACAGTCTCTTCCCTACTTATGTGTTAGGGTAGTCCACAAGGTAACAGTAGTCATATACTGCAAATTTCAGTTCAAGCCTCACAGCAGCCTCACTGTAACCTGCAGAGTCAATATCACCATTGCTAATAAAATGTATGTTTACAGCATCTCTTCTCCACAACAGGTTTTTTTTTTTCCCCCATTATATAAAGCACAAGGCATGAAGCCTCAGGAAAAGCTTCAAGAAAAAGATAACAAATTATTCCTTTGTTGGTGCTTTAACTTAGTGATTACAGAATCATAGAAAGATTTGGATTGGGAGAGACTGGTGGAGGTCATCTGGTTCAACCTTGTGGTCAAAGCAAGGCCAACTTTTAATTTAGTATCTTGAAGTGTATTTACAAACATGTAATTATCCTTCTTGAGGGATAATTTTGTTTTCTTTCGTATTACTTAATGCAGTTTATGGGTATCAAAGAAATATATGTTTTGCAATTAAATATGTTAGTGAGGAATGCTGTATAATCTCTTTAGAAAAACTGAATTGTGTCAAGCTGGTGAAGAGGAATATTAGTCTATAGTAAGAACAAAAGCATTTTTTTCTAACTATGAAAAAATATTTAGTACTATTATGTAAAGTAAATGAAAGACAACTATTTCTCAATTCAGAATATCTCAATTTTATTTTCTCAAGGGTTTTCTGTTCAGAGAGACTTCTAGATAAAAAGTTATAATCCAAAATATTTATCCATCAGACACATTCAGAAATTTTAATTTATCCCTTGAGACAGATTTATGTAATTTAAGATTTATAGATAAATATAGCTAATTATTTAAATAATAAGCATACAGTAATGCTGCTGTGACATCTTGACAAAAATATCCCCAAACAAGTTCTAAGTAATGTTGACATACTCTTTTGTGAACAGACAGATGTGTCCACAGGCTGTCTCAGCTGACTACACACAAGCCAGCTCTGAACTCTAAGCCGATACAGGGGGATGAGCCAGAGCTCACTCCCTTGTACCTGAGTGACAGATACAGTGACACAGTGTCCTGTCTGAAACAGCTGGGCAACTGTGAGACACATGTAGAGGTGACGTACAGCAGCTGCATATTCTTGTGGATATTCATACATTATTTAAGAAGATTCTACTCCAACTCCCAAATGCTAAAAGCCTGAAGAGTAAATATAAATGATCCCACCATGGCCTAGAAATATCTGTTGCTGATGATTGTTAAACTAGTTTTTGCCCTCCTGTATCTGGTTGCTCTTTAAAATTACTAAGAAGAATATATTTTGCAAGTGAGTTCAGGTTGTGAACAGACCTGTATATTGGGAATGCGCTACCAATTTCCTACACATATTCAGTATGAAATATGACTCCTTAAAGTCATATTAAGATTAAATTAAGATTTTTGACTGAAGGTGACTAAGTTTCTCCAAAAACAAGAAAGATTTTAAGTCCTCACTTTCTGGAATAAGCACAGTAATTTGATAAAAATATTAAGATACAAGAATCACTTTTTCAATACTATCAAAATCTCAGAATCCTCAAGAGACACCAAATTATTTAGATAGTTGACATTGAAGCCAAAGCTAACACAAAACACAAAATATTTATAATTTTTCTCATTGTGATTTTTAAAATAAAGATTTTTTTTTAGCTCTTTGGCAGCAATTGGAGTAATTGTTCTTGTTTTGATGTGTGAGGAACATGACAATTATAAACATTTCAGGAGTGATAGCTGAAACATCTGGGATGGAGGGGAAGAACAGACTAAAAGTTTATTCATGACAAACATCAGAGGAAAAATGTAGACTAGATTATTAGTGTAAACAATATATTTCAACTGAATAATTACTAAGGTAGATACTGAAAAATGTAAAATTCAAGGATATTAGACAGCTTAGTTTGATCAGAATATAGTAACTTCAACAAATTGATGAAGTTTCAATTATAAAAAAATAGGTAAATTCAAATATAAATATAACTGTTTAATATGGATTAAATTATTTCAGCAAAATCTTTAGTCAATATTCCAGTTTTGAAACTGGGATTCAATTCTCCTCTCTGATAAAAAAAAAAAAAATAAAAAAAAAAAATCACACAATCTACTTTCTAGATACCTATGAATAAAAATGATGGAATACTTATAATTACCTTCCTTTTATTTCACCACTCATAAAATTTTACAGATAACAGGCTATCTTTTGACCTAAAATATGTTATTGTCAAAAACCAAAACCAGGAAGATTATTTTCACTAAAATGTCATTTACATGACAAGATCTTAAACATAAGGTGAGTCATAAGACTTTCTACTTGTGTAAATAGGCCAACACACTTGTATCCATAATTAATGGATAGTGAATCAGAGTTTTCCCTATCTTGATTGGCAGTTAGATAAGAATATGTGGTTGTAATTAAAGAAAAAAGACAGCTATGATCACTTGGAGGAATGTAAGGCCACAACATTTGATTATTCCTATATTTAAATATTTTTATATTTAAAAGTAGGAGACCCCATTTGTTAAATAAATTATAAGTGATTCAGGGGAAATATAGTAAAGATTCAGGCATGGCTTTTGTAACTCATCACAAACTATGAAGATGAGTGTCCCAGGGTGTCCAGTAACACTAGATGTACTGGAATGAGGTGAGAAAGGGCCTACAGCTACAGATTCAGCAGGGAATTTGGTCAAAGGTGGAATGTTTTCTGGAAGTGGATTCATTGAGAAAAAGAGTCTAATATCTGTAAAAGGGTCTAATATCTGTAGATCCACAAATGCTATATAAACACCCACGATTTCTGCTGTGGGCAGCGGTAGTACTGTACTTGTAAAGCCCAGCCCTGGTCACGTTCTGTACATGAAGAATAATTACAGTTGTCATGATTTTCACAGAGCTATCTGCAGAGCACAATATAAGACTGTTTTCTTTGAACATATTTTCAGGGATATAAATCATGATTTCTACGGTATATTACTCTATAAACTCAAAAATGGGTTACTATATTTTATCTATGATCTAATCTGAACAACCACTTCAGCCTATCAAGGTCCCTGTAGATGGTAGCATGACCCTCTGGTGTGTCAACCACTCCTCCCAGTTGTGTGTTTTCCACATACTTGCTGAAGTTGCACTGTGCCCCATCGTCCAGATGATTAATGAAGATGTTGAAGGGGATTGAACCCAGTATTGACACCGCGTGGTATACTGCTAGTTATTGACCTTCAACTAGACTTTTTGCTGCTAATCGCCATCCTCTGAGTCCAGCCGTTTAGCCAGTTTTCAATCCACCTCACTGACTGTCAGCTCATCCAGCCTGTACTTCATCATACTTCTTTATGAGGGGAGACAGCGTCCGAAGCCTTACTGAACTTCAGGTGGACAATATCCACTGCTCTTCCTTCAGCTACCAAGTCAGTCATTTAATCATAGAAGTTTATGAAGTTGGTCAAGCATGACTTCTCCTCAGTGAATCTATGTTGACTAATCCTGGTGACTATTGTCCTTTGTAGGCCTAGAAATGTTTTTCAGGATTAGCTGTTTCATCACTTTCACAAGAATTGAGGTTATTATGTTTATTTACTTAGTTAATTTAGGTATTTCTATAAATATGCATATTTTATATAGAAATATATTTGGTTTTTTTTAAATCTATTATTATTTAAATATTGCTATCATGTAATGGATATTTTCTGCATAAATATCTCATTCATAAAAATAGGTAAAATATTTTATACATTATGTACATTATATACATGGATGGAACCCCACCCCTCCCATGGAGTTTTCTTTATGTACAGCTGCTGAAAAAAAACTTTGCAGCAACCTTTGTGGTATAAAGTAGAAAAATAAGTGGTCACCTAACAGATTTTGCTGAAACAGAATGTATGCGAAAGTGAAGTTAAGAGTGAGTCAGATCCTGCTTATCTTTCTTGATATATCTTGGAGGGGGAGTGTGAAACATCTGAAATTGCAGAGATTTGTCTGACAGGGGTCATTATCTGCAACTCTAATGTGCCAGACAGAAACAGCATACAAGAAGCTCTCCACTGTCCAGCCAGTCACTAACACACTGTACGTGGCATCCGTAGTGTCCTTTGTTGGCAACTTGAATTAATCTTGTGTGCTGCCTCCTCACACCTCTGCAATGGCCAGTGTCAAAAACAGCACCTGCGGTAAGTGTCTTAAGTTGTCTTCTCTGCACAACATCATCATGGCAGGGGCAGAGGGGAAAGCTGCAGGCTGCATGAATTTTTCAGCCCCTCCAAAACACTTAAATTCATTTGATTATGTCAGTTCATGCATAGGTCACACCTGTGTGTCCCTGAACTGTCGCCAAAGGCACTGCTGCCAGTAATATTATGACAGGTAGATAATTAGACCTTGAACCCTCTGCATGGAGTCACTCTAATAGCAGTGTAGAGGCAGTCCTTGATTCTGTCCTCAGCCCAGCCCTCAGGGGTTAGTGTCTCAGAAGAATCTGATTTAAGAACTGCAGTTTATGGGGGAGAAAAATAATCTCAGGTTGACATTTTTAGAAAGTTGCTTGTTGCTTTTGTAGCTTAACTCTTTGACAGACAGTGAAAGTCTGGGCTAAATACAGTTGGAGTCTAGTTCTTGAAAAAAAAAAAAAAAGAAGAAATGAACAAACAGTGATGAAGCATTCTATGCTGTAGAGTTTCTTTTGAGCTAAGGTCTGAGCAGGAAACATGAGTAAGATTAGTAACAACTGCATGGTATTAATATACTGTCTTTCAGGATACAGCAGTAATCGGTTACACAGAAATTCCCTGGAAAAAATTACAATTCACTTACCTCTGAAGCTAATAAATAGGGAAGGAAGTCAGTATATCTTTGAGTTATACTGAAGAATATCTTTCAGTAGATTTTCCTACACTGAATTTTGACCTATGCATAAGGAATTTCACTCACAGAGAGTACAAAAAGCAAGGCTACTTAATTATAACTTGTTGTAACAATGAGCGTTTTATTTCTTCTGTCGACAGACAGAGATGTTATGCTCAAAAGCTTCTGGCTGCAATACAGGAAAGCTCTTGCCTCCCTGAGGGAGAGAAATCATGTTTCAAATACATGGATGCAAAGAAATGCTCAGATACAAACTTGGCATGCATAATTCCTACTGGGACCAAAACCACTCATGAACTCTTAACTCAATGTCCTTGCAGACATGCAAAATATTTCTTACTAAACTCAACTCCTTTTTAAATATGACGATTTTTATTTGAACACATTTACTGTGTTGGCTGCTCATCTGGTCTAGTCATAGCTTTGTTGCATGACAGAATTTATTTTGAATTACTAGGTTATGTGGTGGTGTGTCTAGAAATTGGTAAATAAAGCAGAAATTAACTGAATACACATTTCAGGATCTTTTTGAGTCCTTTAGAAGCTGACCAGCTGTCAAAGTCCTGCTCTACCACTAACTAGGGTCCCTGTAGGTCCCCACTTCCTTCAGTTAGAGTAGTTTGTATGTTCATGGGTGTGAAAAACCGTTGTATTCAGGAAGTATCTCTATCTCCCTTTTTAATATTTTCAGCTCATGAAATGTCCATGATCTGTTCATTTGTCAGACTTTACGAGAAACATCTTCTGTACTGACCTTTACATTTGTCAGGAGCTTCTCAGAAACATTGATAAAGTGACCACAGCATCCTTCTTTAAGACACTTACTAAAGATCCCTTTCACCACAAGCATACAAAACCACTTAACAGTAGTTAGGTTGACAGTACAATGTAATTGTTTTTTATCACGTAGACTAATGTTGTCTCTTTGGATTCATCTATCAGTGTTTATTCAGGGTTATCTATTTTCTCTTCCATAATAAGAGAAGTGTGGTATCATAGGTCCTTGAAACAGGGATTTTCTGATCCCCAAGAATAAAGGCTGATCAGTGGCCTTCAGCGTCCATCTCCCTGTGGGTCTCTAGTTACATTCTTGAGGGAAAAGAAGGCAAAGAAGACACAAAGAAAACTCATTACGGTGGAGAAATCAACCAATATTTTTGTCGTTCAGTGTGACTGTGGCTTATGCAAACCTGTCTGTGTTTGCATTGTAACTTGCTAGTACATTGCTGGCAGCCTGTTTGAAGTGGACTGAATATTTACTCACTCTCGGTGGATTTGCAGCTTTATTGAGTTACTCTAAAGCCATGGGGGAAAAAAAAAAAAAAAAAAAAGAGAGAAGAAAACCGGCTTGCATATATTCCCTTTGTGATAGTTTCCTGATAGTTTTTTTTTTCTAATTGAGGCCAAAATTTTGTATTAATTCATTAACACACAGCAACAGAGTTTCTGAAATTAAATAGTAAATATATTTAATTTTTATTACATCTCTCTAGCATTTCGTGAGAGAAAAACATAAACATGATATTTAACCTGTTATTTATCCATCCAAAGTGTTTTAAAAAAATCCCAAATCGCAGGACAAAGCCATTCAAAATACAAGTTTTCACATAACTTCATGCTGGTGTCACTCATGCAGATACATTTGTAACACATTCATGCATTTACTGTTTTCATTCAAGAAGTGGGAAAAGACGATAGTTTTTCATCAATCCAGTGGACTTTTTCTTTGCTTTGAAATAATTGTAAGGCAATACAGGCTGACTAAATATTTATTTCACTTCTGACTACAGTATACATGGAATATTTTAGACTTGTTTCACTGTGGCAGGAAAGAATAGCTACATAGTTTCTTAACTCTATCAGTACTTTTTTTTTACATATGTATATCTAATTGTTAAGAATATTTGGACATAATTCTCTCTTGCTGCTTCCTTTGGGCTATATATCATAACAAAGTTGCTATTAATCAATGCACAATCACATTGCACAAAAGCAGCTTTTTTTTTTCATATGCTTGCTTCATATGAGCTCTGGTTGTGCACTGTCATCAGTTGTTCAATGAAATATGTTAGACTAAAAAACATACAAAATTCCTGAGAGATAGCATCGATCTGCAGGTCCATACACCTTATTGTGGCCCCTGATCCATTAATTCTGATATCTACGGCATAATTATTTTAAATGCTGGCAGAAAGGAGGATTCAGTAGAAAAAACACTACACTGAAAGTCATAAAACATGAACTCTAACTCCTTTTTCTGACCTCTTGTTTAAATCGCACAAGTCACTTGATATCTTTAGTGTACCTCTGTTTGAGAAACAGTGAAATGATTCTTTATTTTGAAGACTTATGGTGACCTTCCATAAAGAAAATAAATGAGGCACGCTTTCTGCTCCTTTGTGCTCCACGACACAGAGAAGAAGAGGTTTTTAATTTTTTTCCCAAAAATCTTTCTTATCCAGTAGAAAAACTTCTTACTGAGGCTTCCAAAAAAGACCTTAGTGTCAACTAATGATACTATGTATTTAGACTCCAAGGACATGCCTGAAAACCTTCATAAATCTAGCATGGAATCAAGGCATTTTGTAGATGTGTCTACAGTAGAAATCAAGATGTTTTAGTTGAGTGTGAAAAAAACCCAGAAGTGTCTGAAAAGCCTGGGTTGTCCATTTTGTTATTAAGTGTGTTGCAATTACCTTTTAGTTAGGATAGTGCTGAATACAATGGCTTCTAAACATCAATTGGTCTTACAAAAATAAGTGTAACAGATAATAATTTTATTCTACTACCTTCTTTCAATTTCGCCAGTAATCCTTTAAATTAATGTAGCAATTGGGGAGAGGAAGTTTAGCTTTGACAGGTGAGAACCTGGCATTTGCGTGTCTTTGAACCGCACTTTGACACAGCAGGAAATTCTGGAATTTTTCATCCTTTAACTGCTCAGCCTCCTTTTAGGTAACTGGTAAGGGCAGTTTTAACGTCACATCAGTTTGGACAGGTTTCTACTTCTTATTTTTTGATTCACAACAGAAAATGAGGTCCATCATGCCTCACTGCCTGTCAGTCATCCCAGAATTCCCTGTAGGTGAACAGGCAGCTTTGGTGTTCTCTAGAAGGAGATTTAGTGGAACAAGGACACAATCATTTAAGCTCACGTGAGAACTCCTCTTTGTGGTATCAGTAGGACAAATAGGTATTTGCATAATCAGACAGTTTAAACTGTTTGATTCTGGAGCATAATGAGACAACAGTTTTAGGAAAGAAAAAAAAAAGGCAATGTAGTTATTTGCAGCACACAAAAGTCCCTCGGTAAGCCACTGGTGACAAAGTAGGCCTGAGCAATTAAATGGAAAAAGAGATTTGCAGCTAGTATTCAGCTGTCTTTCATTGCCTAATTTCTCTTCTCCTCGCTGGGCATGCTGCATTTCTCCTTCCGGGAGATCAATGCAAACTCACACAGATCATTAGCCCAGATGAAAAATAGTTTGTCAAGCAATGAAATACTTCCAGTGATATGACAATGGCCTGTTTGTGCATGCTGAGCCTGAAAATATACAGGCAGGACAGAAGTGTGAACGGGAAATGATTCAGACAGTGATGCTCACCACTTGCAGAAAGTTGTCGACTTGATCCATATAGCACGTCTGAGTTCCGAGAGTAAGCATCATGTAAACAATGATAATCCTTCACTTAAGTTGGAGGAATCACAGAGGAAAATTTTTCAATAGATCTCTCCATGACAGTTACTAATTTTCTTGGTGCACCTGTCTGCCACAAAGGTTTTAAGTCAACTCTGCAGCTCTTAAAGGGTACATTAAATGAATGAGAGTAGACAACTATGTATCAGCAGTGCCAATACCACAGTGTGGAATGAGTAGTTGCCTTAGCATGGCATTGACCCCAGTTTCTTAAGTTACTCAACTTGAAAACAGCTCTCGAAGCTGGAAAGTGGATGGAGGAGATGTATGGTGGTAGATATTGACATGTGTGGGCAGATCCCAAACCACTGAAAAGCATAGTATTAAGACAATATGCTTAGGAATTTATAGAGCAAATAGGACTCTTCAATTCTCTTGGACTTATGATAAGGTGATGGTAGCAAAAGGTCTAATTTTTTCAAGCAAAGAAAGTTATCCTGGGTTGTATTATAGAAATTTTCTACTTTAATTGAAGGGAAGGTTGTTCTAAAATTTAGTGCACATACCCATCACCTGAGATAGCTGAGGATATTGCTTATACTCTTTATTATGTGTAAAAGAGTTTCTGATATGTAGGTTCACGTTAAAACATCATACTTTGCTCACATCTACACTATGTTTCAAATGCAAAATACTTTTCACACAACTTTATATATGATCAAAGAAGGTACAAAATTTTATCTATGAATACAGAGAGAAATGTGAATTCAGAACCACTAATCACCTCTATGGACCCCAAAATTATTTTGGTTCTAAGACAAATGCTTTGTGAAAGGACTGCAGCAGGAAGCTGGTAAAACAAATCATCTCCACAAATAGCATCAGCCAGAATCTGCTTCATAGTAAACCATTAATGGTGAAACAGGGGGAATGGAACAGGTGTTTAAGCGCACAGCCTAAGAGAATATCTTTGTTTTACTAGGGGCTCACTCCCTTCACCTGCATAGCTTATTTGTATATATCTCAGGTACTGTTTCCGTATTTCACCAGTCTGTTACAAGGTGCAGCTCACAATTGTTCTTTATGGCTTTTAACAACTAAATAGGATATGCTGGCCTCTAACAGACACCTCATCTAAACAAGTTGTGTAAGTTGCCTCAGAAGTCAACGGAGAAAGATGGGCTCTGCCAGGACACAATATTTCCTTTCCTAACGCAAAAGGGAAAGGACCAGCCTTCTCTCAGGTCTTCTCACTGTTAGTGTTAGTAGCTCTAGGAAGCTAAAGGTATGCAGAAATTAGATGTAGCAAATCAGACACCCCTGCATGACTCTAGGCTCCCTTGCATTATGCCTTCTAAAAAAACCCCAAACCCTGTATGACTTAATCTCTCAAGTTGAATAGAAACATGACCAAATGTATGATAGCGGGACTCCTGATGAACTGGGTTCTTTTGTTGAGAATCCAGATCTAGCACTGCTGCTTTACTGCTTCCAACATCCCTGATTTCACAATTTTTTAACTCACTGTGAGCATTCACAAAGAACAAACAGTAAAAGTAAAAAACAAGTAACATCCATTTCAGTAATTCATGATGCTTTTCATTCTTCTTTTACTGCCTGTGGTTAAAAGGACTTTCCCTAGTCATTAAAGAATGCTAGAGTTCAGTTTCAAGAGAAATATTAAGGATTAATAACCTAATAACCTCCTTTCTTTTGAACATTTTCTCTTTTAACATAATTGACTTCAGTCCATATGATGATTTTTACAGTTCTGGTACTATTTCCCACCTTTTTTATTTTTAAACTTACTCTGTATCATGTAACACCAAATCAAGTGTTTTACTCAGGGCCTCACAGATTCATTCTTTATTTTAAAAAAGACCTGATCATCTTAAAGAAAAATGACAGGCTAGTTCATATGACTAATCTAGTTCATAACACTATTTCACCTTATGTGGTTTCCAAAATTAATTTCTGTAATTAGATTAATTCTGATTCAAAATTTGTTCTAAGTTCTTGCATACATTTGAGGTAGGGAAAGAGGTCCTCAGGGAGGGGAGAGGGTGACAATTTTTACCTCTGTCTTAGGAATTTTTATTACTATCCTCTAGTCACCTTGTACCACCGAGACTTGTTACCAAACCTTTTTTATGTGGCATAAGATAGAATGCTGGGACAGAGCTCATTTGGTGTCTCACTCTTATTCCTTCCTTTCACTTGAGGCCACTGGACTTTAATTTTTTTTTTTTATAGTATTCCATTTTCTATAGTTTCAGTCCCATTGACTATATGGCTTGGTCCACATTCTGTATCATTATTTTTAACAAAAACTGATGGAAAGTTTTATTTTTATTTAGTTTTATTCTAGAGCCACACCTGCATGCTTTTTCTTTACTCTGCCTTGTTTCTCCCATGTTCTCAATTTATTTATATGTTATTTGTTATAATATTTTTTTCTTTATCTAATTCCTTGACTTCTGATAATATTTTTTTTTTGTTTGTAAGAAAAACTTTTCTATGCTGATGAGT
This sequence comes from Fratercula arctica, assembly GCA_947846985.1. Lineage (NCBI taxonomy): Eukaryota > Metazoa > Chordata > Aves > Charadriiformes > Alcidae > Fratercula > Fratercula arctica. The sequence continues at coordinate 83,726,126 of CANTUZ010000002.1, forward strand.
CTTTTTCTTCTTTTTTATACAGTTCTAGTTGCTGGTGGCCTAACTTTCCCATGAACACCTCTGATGATATTCTAATACGACAATGGACACCTGTATGAGATCCTGACCACTATACTAATAGAGCTACATATTCTCAAAATTAGTTTGCTCAAAACAGACTCCATTTTACCCAGATTATCTCTTATTTCTTTCTATTCTGTCTCTTTCATCACATGTAATGCTATCCCATCATCTTCAGCTTTCTCTTTTCATTCTGTCTGGGGTTTGGATATACAACCATATGTCTGTTTTGGTCGGAATTCTTATTTTAACATATTTTTGTCATATCTATATTTGCTTTCTCATTCTTTATGCTTTTTGATTATGATGCATAAGATTAACATATATTGAATTATAACACAAATATTTTATCTATTTTACCACTGCGTGAATAAAGTTCTTTCTGTTAATAGCATTTTCATTTTTTCCTTTCCATCATTTCTCTTAACCATTGTTACTCCTTTAACTATAGTCATAATTAAGTTATCTGAATTTTCTTTTTCTAGTGCACTGAAACCACGTAGAGATTATAGATTTCTCTTCAAAAATGCTTTCACCATTCTTCATGTTTTTCTACAGAATGCTTCAGCCTAGGACACATTAAATAAGATATTTTGTATTCTTCTTTGAAATAACTTAAATTTGCATTTCAGGAGGCACACAAATTTACTTTAATCTGCTGTGATTGTTGTCTGTGTAAAAATGACCGCTGACTACTATTTTCAGCTTCTTAAACTATTTTGAATCCTCCCTAGAAGTTTCTACTAACTATAGAACAATAAAATAATTCAATTTAGGAAATGAAACAAAACCTGAGGCTCTGATAGGAACACTACATTTAATTTATCATCCAAATGACATCAAGAGCTATAAATTTTCCCACTTGTTTTTTTTTTAGTCAGTCTGGCTGGCTGTTTCTTCATGAGAAAATGTTTTGCAGATAACAACTACACCATACAATATGATACAAGGCTCCAGACAGCTATTTCAGCTTTGAAATTAACTCAAATTAATGTGGCGATAATTGCTGGAGCTCAGTTACATGTTTTTGCTAATTAAAGATTGAGGGAAATGCCATAGAAGAGACAGTAACATTTGTTAACAAGAATACACTAATGATTTGACTGTTCCCATTGACCTCTGAAAAGGTTAAACTGCTAGAGCTGTTGGGTGCATTAGTAAATATGGCAAATCTGGGTTATTCTTTATCTTGTTTAAAAGAAAGAAACCACATTTCATCTCACTGATTAATATGAAGAAAGAAATAATTGATTACTCAGTATATTTCATAAAATTACACAGAATTTTCATGCATTGTAATCCTTGTTCTTATACTTGGCTATCTAGGTTAATAAATTTCATTTGCCTTATATGTGTCTCCTTCTAATAACTTTTTAATCCTGCTGAAACAATATCAACCAATTTGGTAGAGGAGAAGCGGTTGCACAACTACTACATTTTCTGAGAAGTATCATGTATAGTGTGAGGCATATATTTTTCATGTATCAATTATAACTGTTGCAAATAATAAGTTGGTGATGTCTTTCAAAAAGAAGTACAAATGCAACATAAAAATAAAATATTTATTAAATAAAATTTTCCTCTTTTTAAAATTTGAATTAAGGTCATTATTTCATTAAAATCATTTTGTTTAAGTAGCATATCCTTGCACTCACTGTCTTATCTTGCCCACATTATCAAATAAATTGCCATCTTTCCTTCATAAAGCTCAACTAAATCTTATTTAAATTTTGTCTAAAGACTTAAAATCTCTGATTAAAGCTCAGTAATATTGAAAAGAATCACCAATCACAAACTGCAGTAGAGCCAAAATAACTATATTCTCATAATACCAGCAAGGCTCAAAACAAAAAGAATCCAAGTTGGTTGGGGTTCTGAACACTCTCTCACACATAATAAATCTTAAAAAGAAGATTATTTAATTAGCATTACCTTGATCTGGGTACTATGACTATTACAGCTGGCCAGTCTAAAGAATGGATTTTTTTGTCAAATTTCAAGAAACAGCATGAGGATGTACAATGTCCTTACTGTTCTTGCCATCAAAATTTTCCTTTAACTGAAGTGTTTTGCAGCTTTTAGTCTATTAAAACCAACTAATTTGTGTCCACATCATTATTTTAATTCCAATAAAAGTGGGATTATACAAATTCTTGTTGAAATAATCAGTCTGTGAAATAAGTATGTGAGCCATTCTGTTTATCAAAGAAATTTATTCATGTTTGCAGACCACTTTAATGACCGTGGCCTTTCAGCAGCAATATACTGGAAAAGGGAAACGCTATTCATCCTTCTTCCTGCTCCCATAAAAAATGTAGGAAATTTAACTTTGAAGAATATGAGCCATATGAATGTATGAGATACTTATATAGTTACTCTAAAGTGAAAGGATCGTAAGGCTAAAATAGTAGAGCAGAGAATCAGAAGATGTCATTTCTTTGCACTGATTACCAGTCATACAAGTAGTGTGACTCTTTGGACCTACTTTCCCAGTATACAAAACCAGACTTCAGATAAATTTAAAGGATTATTTAAAAGATCAACTCTTTGTGAACTTAAAGCATATTCTTGATGAGTCTTATGCAAGTTTACTGGAGGCAGTCCCTACAATTCAGATAGTTCAGGCATCTGACATTTCAGAGCAAGTGTTTTTGTTCAGAAACAAATGTTTGGTCATCTCTGGTCAAAAATGCATTTTAGAGCAAGAGGAAAAATAAGCCAGTATGTGCAAACAGCTGATTTTTCGAGGTAAAAGACAAAGCAAGATAGCAGCGAAAGTAAATTCTACAAGAAAAAATGAACTATACTTTTCATTATTATGATGATTCCACCATTAGTGCAGAACATTTCAGTCACATAATCGAAATGAGAGTCTCATTTTACTTCAGTTTTGATTTGGTTTGAAGTAGGACACTTCACACTTTGGTAAAATAATGCCAGCCAAAATACATCTTTGTGTCATGTCTGTCTACAGTGCATGTTATTCTTTTTGTCAAAGCCAGCAGAAAATCATTATCCTGTGTAATAGAAAACAATTTTTAAAGGAGCACTTCTCTTTCTTGCTAGATGTGACTTGTTGCTAGCAAACCACAGATTCAGTCCCTGGCTCCACAGAAGTCCATTCTTATGTTCTGTCCTCTGTCCTTTATTGCAGTTCCTCTTAGACACATTCAAAAGACTTCTCCAGAACTCATATAGCAAAATGAGTTTACAATTAAAGATCATTTTCAATGATTTTTCATAGATGGAGTGCCATAATGTTACCTCTATTTAAATAAGGTTAGATTTTAATGAAAATTGTATATTGACCAAATATTCATTTTCTGACTAAATTCTCAACAATTTAAAAGCTCACCAGTACTAATCCTCTGAATCTACTCTTACCAGAAAAACATCAACTGTGCAGGTGAAAAGACCACATACTCTTCAGAGATGGAACTACACAACTTTTTCTGCTGTCTGCATGGGCCCAAGCAACAGTCTGTGTCCTGTAAATCATGGAAGTAATGGGAAAAAATTAGAGTAAATTAAAACTTTATTTCTAATGAAAGCCTTCTATATAATCAGAAAGAAATTTCATCAGTATGCTTGACAAATAAACACCAAGGACTATAATATTTAGAAAGGCAGACACAACCCCTTACAGTGCACATGCCAGGATAATAGGTTCTGTCACTTCTGACACTCCAGTTACAAAAAGGTTAAAGGGTTGCCATTTTGATCATACTGACATAGTTTATTGGATGAGGTATTTCTTACTGCATAGGCAAATATTGGGTATGGTCTATTTCTACAACATATTTAAGTAACAGTTTATTCAGTATTAAACCATAGAATTGTATTTTTTAAAATATTTTACTACTGAGATTTAAAAATAAATTACCAGAGCTTTCAAAATTCCTAAAGATTCTTATTTCTAAAATGTACCCATTTCAATAACGATCTTTCACAGCACCAGACGTCTGCCTACTGGATCCCCCAGACCCTGTGAATCTGCAGAACTGAAACATAAAACGTTTATTAAAAAAGAGGGTTTGGGAGAATCAAAAGTACGCTGGAGCAGTGCACATACTACAGCTGTGACAGTAAGAGTGACTCAGGTCATCACTATCTGGTTGCAGGGGCACACAGTCACAGTGAAGAACATACTTGCATCTGCACATGCAGGGAAGGTGAACACATTCAGATTCACTGGCTTCCAAATGCACCAGCAAATGGCATCTTCCTTTGAGGAAGTCCTGGAGAACTTCCTGCACAGGTAAAAGGCAGACAAACAAATATCAGAAAACAGGCCAATGATCCCATAATTTTTATACTTTTATTTTGCTCGTTATTCGTATCTTCTGTTGGAAGCAAGCATCCAGAAATCTAGAGAGAGGCAAGAGTGCAACCAGCCTCTAGTGAATATACAAGTAAATATTTAACGATGGGAAAACTGGAAAACTTAAAGGTCTACCTGAAACAACAGAACTTCTTGGGGTACGGAAATTTTAATGAAGACCCAAGTGAAAAGCTTACAGCTCTGTAGAAAGATTTTAATGCAAAGATTGAAAAAAATCCTTAAAATTTTTATAATCCTTACAATCCTTTACAAAAGTCCTTACAATTTGCTCCCATGACATCTTTCTCCTGTGCAAGCAAGTTCTGCTGCACACTATCCTGCTACTGCTGGCCCACAAAATACAGTCCCACTGCTTTGAATTTCTGCTCCTTGTTTTACCTTTGGCTCTTGCCTGGTTCCATTCCCTGTCCTCATGGGCAGTATGAGAAGAAGGGAAGAGGGGGCAGCAGTTAGAACAGCAACAGAGAAGCCAAAGGCAGAGCTACAGTCTAATTCCATTCTGCTCTTGCAATGAGCTACAGAGCCATTTGCAGTAATCACTCAGCCAGGTCAGCCTGCTCCTGATGAATCCCAGCCTGAGGGTGATGCCCTTCCAGCCACTCAAGCTAAACCCCTCCCTAATATCCTGCACAGACCATTGCTGGGCTGCTGGCTGGTAGAGAACTGTAGCTGGGATGTCAGTGGGGGCACTGGAGCAGTTTCATTCTATGTCTCTCATCTGAAGTATCTGCTGAGCAAAGATACCAAGTACATCAGGGCCTGAAACATGGTGCAAGATCACATGCTAGTACACAGCTGTCCAAGTCCAGCCTCCAAAATCACAGGCATCTATGGCCAGCTTTACGTCTGGATTCCTAAGTTAGACCGGTTTCTTTGCAGGCTGTGTCCACAGAGCATTTCTTGAAGAAAAACTCCCCACAAGATGCTGTACGAGCAACTGGACATTGCCCACAAACCTAAGAGAGATGGACATGCCCTGGAATCAACCCTATCAAACCATGCAGCCCCACAGCAGCCTTGGGAGTTTTAAGGAGCCAGATCTTTTACAGTTTGCACTCAAACTGTATACGTGGCAGGAACATAAACTTGACGCCTAGGCTCCCATGGCTCCAGGAAATAACCTGGGTACAAATTTGTGTAGTCTGTATTATTAGTGCGTTGGTGAACCACAGAAAATGAGAGATCTTCAGCGTGACAGGATAGATGTACTCTAAGAGGTGCTCAGCAACTTAATATGCACGTTCAAGGCTATCTGTGAATGGAAAATTGGAAGTATACAGAGGCAGAAATGAAGCTGTTTGGGATATTCACCCTTAAGCTTCTATTGCTAGAAATCATTTGCTAGGAACTAAAGTCCTCTGCAGTAAACTCAAAAAACACCCTGCACTGACAGAGCAAAGATGAATTTAAAGCAGACTTCATAACCCTGACTCTCATTATTCAAATTAATTTCCTTGTATTCAGAGTATATATTTCAACTTGTATTACATCCTTAACTGCTGGAAGACAAGAGGGACATGGAAAAGGTCATACATTAACACAATGTTATCTAATTTTATTCAGTTAAAGTATTGATCACATCAATGGTAAATAAGTTAGACTCAGGCAGCCATTCCACCTCCGGGCCTAAAAGTGTTTTACTTTCATTTACTTGGTGTATTACAAAAGGAAATGTTTGCATTCTTTATCATTGTCAGAATCATAATATTTCTATCATGAAGTTATCATTTCTTGTTTATGCATGCTAATTATGTAAATATTATGTAATCTGATGTATAACTGCAAATTAAATAATTGCTTCGGTGATGATTGACGCAACAGATCCACTGAAGCAAAGATCTTGAAATTACAAATTAAATCATTAGCTATCTTTGAAGCAGCTTTAAAAACGTTATTTGTTTATGGAAATTGGTAAAAAAAAATTAAATTCAAACAGCAGAACTGAAAATGGAACAATATGAGAGGCAGGCAAGAACACTGAGCAGCAAAAGTGTTTCTTATGCTTTTGCTTTGGGTTCTGCTGCTACTTAAGCACCATGATCCAGTGAGATATAATTGCCATTCAATAACAGGCAATATGTTCAGTTACTTATATTTAATATTGCCTGCATATGCATGATATTTGGGAACAAAATGATTGCAAAACCTAACATGCAGTCTCACACAGGTTAGAGACATAGAATTAAGTGCTAATTCACTTTTTAAAATAGTGAATATGGTGTGGGACTATTAAAAGATCAGACTTCCTCAGAACTAGTCATGGTACCTAATCGTGTCTTTTCTTGTTTTTACTAGTATCAGAATTTCTCCCTAATATCAAGATCTTTGCTAATATCAGGATCTATTTGAAAAAAGTATATCCCATTAATAATGTCAGGATAAAACTAGTCAGAATAATTATTTTTCTATTAGATAACTTGCTAATTACAATACTAGAAAGTATAGTGTACATAATTTTTTTTTTTTTTTTTTTTTTCAATCAGCGCTCAAATTTCTGGGCTACTGAGAAGTATAATGCTAGCTAAAACTATGTGCCCTCCCCTATAACTTTGGTTGAATCTGCATATTTTCTTTCCGAGTCTGCTGCTGGATAGTCACATATTCCTCAGTATATCTCAAAGACCTCAAAAAAGAAACAGCTTTATGCACTGAGCTACCCACAGAGATGTATTTTGACTGAAGGAGATGGCTCATTTGTACAGATTAAATTATATTCAATATATAGCTCAAACTGCATGATTTCCACAGCTTTTGCATATTCTAAATATTTTTTTTCCTCATGGCATTTAGTTTTCTTCATACAGTCCAAAGGGAAGTAATATGTTCAATTCTACTTGTTGTCACTAAGCAGCACTATCAATTTATACTGGTGCACAATGGAATAGTTCACAAACTGGAAGTCCCATCTGTTCAAAAGGGCAGAAAATATTTTTTTCACTGCCCATTCTTTTACAGTTGTCATTTGTGTTTCATCACCTTCCTTTTTCCATAAATTTGTTCCTTTGGTCAATTTGTCATGGTACTTTTGCTTTCAGTTTCTGTTATGTTCATTCCCTTTGTAAATTCCTGTTGAAGTTTTTCTTTTGCTATGGTATTATTCAGGTTGACATTAAAGCATGATCACATGGATCTGGTGCTCCCAGTCCTTCAAATCTGGATCTATTATCTTAAATCTTTTGTCATATAAATGAAATGTGGTGGTTGTTATTTTTTTCAGTTTGGCAAGGTCCTGATTTCTGTGTGTGACTCCTTGAGAAAAAGAGTACCTGCATGCACTACAGTTGTCATCTAGCACCGTGTGATAAGTAGGTCCCTGCTGACTTTCCTGTAACTTTTTAGGATAGAATTCAACATCATATTGACAATGCTTTGCTATCTATGTTCTCACTTTTTATTCTGTCCAAATAATTTTGTCCATCAGAGAATGATATCTTGAGGAAGCTGTTCAGGAACTTGACTGGCATTTAGTTGAAGAATTCCTCATAGATGAGTAATGTTTCCTCAGAGCCTGTTCTGATGCACGTTTGGTATTTGCCGCTGTGGACTGAGCAGAGATTATCCTCTTTCCTGAAACGCATCTAGGATGCACATATCTCATCACAGAATCATAGAATGGTTTAGGTTGGAAGGGATCTTAAAGATCATCTAGTTCCAAAACCCCTGCCATAAGCTGGGACACCTCCCACTAGACCAGGCTGCTCAAATCCCCATCGAACCTGGCCTTGAACACTTCCAGGGATGGGGTATCAACAACTTCCCTGGACAACCTGTTCCAGTGCCTCACCACCCTCATAGTAAAAAATTTCTTCCTAATATCTAATCTAAATCTTCCCTCTTCCAGTTTGAAGCCATTACCCCTCCTCCTACCATTACATGTCCTTGTAAAAAGTCCCTCTCCAGCTTTCTTGTCACACTCTAGTCTCATAAATAGTTAGGATTTTGAATTCATAGGTATTTGCTTTTCTCATGATCTAAGAGGACTTCGTTCAAAATGTCAGTTTCATATCATTAAGTGTACATTAAAAAATTCACAGATATTAACCTTAACTTACTGGTTCTTAACTCTACGTTACTTTGAGGGGAAAGGAGTCATAATAAATCACTTATAAGTGACAATGACAGTTACATGTAAATTTGAAAAAAGGAGAAAGTAGCTGATTATATGTTTAATACCCTGGTTCACAAATATCCATTCAATTTGTCTGTGATATACCCAAGCCAAGGTCAAGGCAGGCTAAGACATAAATATGTACTACATTAAGAGAAATTCAGACATCTTAATATCAATAATTCTGCTTACATAGGGTCTTTTACCACATATCTTGCAATAAACAAATTGCTCTAAATTCTCCCTTTGTCCTTTTCATGAATTGTGCATCGAAAGTCACATATTTCCCCAGTTATGTTTATTCATGGATATTATACATCTATTTGTTTCTAGAAAAAACAATAAATCATTATGATGATAACACCGTACAGTTATTTGATATTAAAGCAATTTGATTATTTCTTTGTTTCATTTGGGGAACAATAAATTTAATTCTCTGAATAAATTTGTCACTGTTCATGGAAAACAAGTATTAAGGTTTGTAAGGATTAACATAGAAATTTGTTTCATGCCCAGTTGTCTATGTGAGACACTATGGGTAAAGTTTAGTTATCAATAGTAGCAGGAAAACTCAAAATAAGGTCATAATAACACAATTTTATTGATTTAGTTTTGATATATGATAAATTTTTGTCAGATTTTTCTCAATGAATAGTATCTGTATTTTATGCCTCGCTGGTATTTATTACAGAAAAGTTGTCTAAAGGAAGGCACAGAAACAAATAAGAGACTAGAAAATTTAGTTTTATTCATTCTCCCCCTTCCCCAGATGATAGTAAGAGTTTGGAACAAATACTTAACTGAAAAATTAATATCTGCAATGCAGAGATTAATATAAGAAAGTCAGTATTGTATTAATCAGGCTAGTTGAAATTTATGCTAGAATGTATTGTTTATAGTCTTTCAGTTTGAATTTATTAAGTACTACACCAAAAAAAGGACTCTCTTGAGAAACTGCGACAGCAGAAATATGTTTCTGCCATATCACTTCTTTTAGCATTTAATATTTTTTAAGAAATGTGCCCACAGGCACCAGCTGGAATTGAGTCTCAATAAATATAACTTAACATGACATAGACAACCCAATGCTTGCTAATTATTGTCAAACTGCCAGCCTGAGTAAGAGTGAAGTGAACTTCATCCTGCAACATGTGTTGTACTGGGACTGTGAAGAACTGTTGAATGAGATGACTTAAGGGGGAAAATACTTTATGTACAGTTTCTTCACATTTGTCAGTTTCACATTATTATAATAAATTAATTTCCTAATTCAACTGGATACTATGAACTAAGGTCTAAAAATCAAGACCTTTCTGTTATTTCCCAGGGACAGCTTTTAACAGTCATGTCAAAATTCTACATGTTATCAGTATATTTTCAGTATTTCCTGTAAATTCTTTATTAATAATTGACATATTATTACCAGCTTTTATTTCTTCAGTATATGAATATAAATATTCACCTCACCGTAATAAATAATTCAAACTGAACAGACACTTACAGATGAAGCACATTTAAAATCAAATTTATCAAGCAACTACTGAAGAGTTTAATCCAGGAATGTCATCTGTTTTGCAAGCTCCACAATCCTTTGATCAATGATTATAATTATAAAAAAAAAAAAAAATTTTAAATTGCACTGGCATTCTCAGAAGAAATATTACAGGCAGAAGAATCACAGAAGATATTTTTTCCTCCAATGTTATTTTTTTAAAAAAAATAATTGCCTGTCTATAGTGTACACACTATATTTAATAATATAAATGAAATATAGTTTGAAAACAAACACAAATTTATGTTTTTATCCTGAAATTACAGACTCTATGCTGTTACAGCATAGAGTTACAGTAACGGTAACTTACAGATAGAGTAACTCAGGTTTTTTTAATACTCTGATAGCCATGTGCCTTTTAATTCCTGTCACAGAGTTTTCACAAGATAATTATGTTTTTTCCCACTCCTTCCTCAAAGGTGAATAATATCTTTAGGGAGAATAATTTGTCATCAAGTCTTCATTCCCTCCCAGAAAGCACTATACTATCACAATATTGTAATAAAACATATAATAGAGTTTCCTGATTAAGAGACTGTTGATTTGGATTTGATGCTGTGGAGCAGAAATCACAGAACAGAGAACCGCAGCATTAAGGTGATCATAATGATTAAGATGACATCTTTAAGATGATCATTAAGATGATCATAATTTTTCAAGCTTATTTATATTAAGCATCAATGATGATCTCTCAAAGTAGGTCCACAGTTTCAAATAAAGCTAGTAACCTTCCCAATATTAATATTCCAGGAGAAACTGGTGCATTTCCTTCCTCCTCCCTAACTACCTTGTAAGCAATTAAAAGACCGTACCGAAAAGGAAGACATAGAGTGGAAATTATGAAAGTGGTATTAGCTCTGATCTTGCAGTGAGCACGGATCACTTCCTTTTACAGGAATACGATGACTAGGAAAAATAAGATTCCTCCCTACACATTAGTGACTGCATAAGGGTCTGTATGACATAGGAGCTGCAATTCCCAGAACAGATACTACACAGTGGAGTGAAGTCCTGAACTGAGTTGATTGATGAACTTCAAATGTAACATAGCCACCTGGGAAGTACCTAAAGGAAGGCAATTGATTGCTCTATATGTAGGTTACATCTTTTATGTGTCACTGCAGCACTCCTGCTTTTGTACCCTGCTTACCATGTGCAACCAGAGAATTTGAGCCTACCCCTCACTGCTGCATCTACCTCCCTTTGACTGCACATGAGCATAAGGAAAGCAAGGGAGTAGCTGTGTGCAGTAGTAAATCAACATAGGCTGAGTACTCTACTTGCAAGGTCATGAGTGATGAATCATTGTTTTAGGCATAACACTGTGATCAAACTGAAAAGTAATCTTGATTTGCTTTTGTTCTTCTCATTTATTGCACCCCTTGGTTTCTATGCGTCAACATTCAATGCCTCCATTCTGTTGCCCTTGTCCCCTGTTCCCCCTCTCCATCCATTTTCCTCAGCAGTCCTTCTACTTCTTGTTCCATTCCTTCAGTTTCTTACCCAGACAAAATTTCTGGTTTTACACAACACAGTGTGACCCGAACTTTCTATTATCTCATTGTTTTCCTCCTCACATCTTTTTTTGATGTGTTATCTTTGGTGCATGTTTCACTTGATGATACATCTTGGGCTATACAGCTAACTGAACTACATACTTTTGCAATAAACCCAAAGCAGTGCGACAGATTACATTCCTAAACTCAGTAATGCCTACAGTGATTTTTATTAAAAATCTATTAAATAAAACATGCTACAGAAAGAACACAGTCAACAACACCAAGGTGCAATTCCTCTAAGAAGTTTTGTAATTTAGCCATTAAATTTGAAGAAACAGAAACAGTTGCTGCTTCATTTTACAGCTGCAATATACCTCTGACGCTGCTTAGTAATGGGCTGCCCATTAGAAGCCTCCTTACCTAACTAGCCTGGAAGTCTGAAGTTTTAGGAGCAATAGGAACCCTTTGAGAAGGCAGGAGGAACCTTACGCTAAGGTAAGACAGGTAGCAGAAAGAAATCAGGGAAACAGAAAACAAGTGTCATAGTAAGGGCTAGATCTGAAGGGCTTCAGCTCTGTTAAAGCACAGCAAGTTACATTAGCCTTGTAAAGTCCTTGTAGTGAAATGAAAATAAATCATTCTGCCATAGTTCAAAACCATCACCTCTCTGCTTCTTTATCTAGAAACTCTACTTCTTTATGTATTAGGCTTTATAACTAAGTCTGATTAATTAGTAGATATCCCATGTAGCTTATCAGAAACAGTAGATTTTAGTTTATCTACAAAACATATTTTCGTTTATCTACAACTCAAGTGCAACAGAAAACTGACACTGAACTTCCGTAAGATGACATGCTCTTGCCCTTTAATATAACCACAACAGAACCAACATATTTTTGAATCACTGAAACGTTTCTCCCCTACCTGTCCCTGAACTCCACCCGGATAAGATCGGGCCATAACAAAACATAGACCAGGAAACCAAGTCTTTCTCACACAAACAAGAAACAAATTTACCACTTGCAATGCTCCAAGACAGGAGGAAAATGATCATCTAAAAACAGCTCAGCTCACACCTAATTAAGGAATAGACCCCCCACCTTTGCAACTTACCATTCTTGTGTTGAATTTGGGAACTGCCTGCAGCTGGGTATTGATGAGGAATTACACTCTGGCAGCATAATACTTTTTTCATCCTTCACTGTAATTCACTCTGGTCCGGTATACAGCTATGCAAAATTCTCTCACATTTGTGAACTAGTTACCTATCATTTTACTCTTGGGTTAAAATAACTGACTAACTAGGAGTGGGCAGTTTCCCAAGAGTTTATGAGGCTGTGAGATCCAGGTGATGCAATCTGCACATATTCTCTCAAATACACTAGAGGAAGGTTATTACAGGACCTACCTATGTAAACACAGTGAAGAATTCATGGCACCAGGCCTGCTGACATTGGATGGGATTTGTCTTTCTAAAGGGGGAAGAGGGGCTTTGCTCTAAAGCTATTAGGGCTCCCTGACAGAGCTTTAAACTAGGCTTGAATTGGGAAGGGGGATAATATCAGGCTTGCCTGTGCCAAGCTCAACTGAAATGCCTCTATACCAACAGGTGGTGCAAGAAACAGGATGAGTTGGAAGACACCATGCTGATAAAAAGCTATGACCTACTTGCCATTACTGAAACTTGTTGGAATGAAACCCATGACTGGATTGGAGTCTGGATTTTAGGAAGTCAAACTTACAGCTCTTCAAGGGGTTAGTCAGTAGAACTCCCTGGGAAACTCCTTAGTGACAAGGTAACAGAACAGAGCTGGCTTTAAGGACGCTTTCCACCCTGAGCAGGAGCTCTTGATCCCCAGGTGTATGAAATCAGGAAAGGAAGAGTAGAGACCAACATGGATGAGTCAAGACCTGCTGGTCAAAATAAAGGGCAAGAAAGACATGCACAGGCAGTGGAAGCAGCAGGTATCCTGGGAAGAATATAGGGATGCTGCCCCTTGTGTAGGGTTAAGGTCAGGAAGGCCAAGGTATGGCTGGAGCTAAACTTGGCAAGGGACACAAAGAAGGGCCTTCTACAGGTATGTCAGCCAGAAAAGGAAGGTCGAAAACTGGCAAACTGGTAACAATGGGTGAGAAGGCAGATGAGGTACTAAATAATATTTTTGCTTCAGTCTTCAATGGCAATCTCTTCTCCCACACCTCTTGATTGGATGGACCTCAAGGCAGGGACTGGAGGAGCAAAGTCCCTCCCACTGTAAGAGATCAGGTTCGTGACCACCTGAGGAACCTGAATGTACAGAAGTCTATGGGACCTGACAAGATGCATCCCAGAGTCCAGAGAGAATTGTCTGCTGTAGTTGCCAAGCCACTTCCCGTGATATTTGAAAACTCATGGCAGTCAGGTGAAGTCTTCTGTGACTGGAAAAACGGAAACATTGCATCCATTTTTAAAAACGGTGGAAAGGAGGACCCTGGGAACTGCTGACCTGTCAGCCTCACCTCTGCCTGGGAAGGTCATAGAATAGATCCTCCTAAAAGCTATGCTAAGGCCCATGGAGGACAGGGAGGTGATTCAAGACAGCCAGCATGGCTTCACCAAGGGCAAGTCCTGCCTGACCAACCTAGTGGCCTTCTATGACGGACTGACTACATCAGTGGACAACAGATGTCATCTATCTGGATTTCTCTAAAGCCTTTGACACAGTTCCCCACAACATCCTTCTTTCTAAATGGGACAGGTATGGTTTCGATGGGTTTAATGTTTGGTGGATGAAGAATTGGTTGGATGGTCTCATCCAACCAGGCCAGAGGGTAGTAGACAATGGCTCAGTGTCCAGATAGAGTTCAGTGACAAGTGGTATCCCTCAAGGGTCCATAATAGGACCAGTATTGTTTAATATGTCAATGACATAAACAGTTGGATTGAGTGCACCCTCAGCAAGTTTGCTGATGACACTGAGTGGTGCAGTTGACATGCTTGAAGGACGCAATGCCATCCAGAGGGACCTGGAAAAGCTCGAGAAGTGGGCCAGTGTGAATCTTATGAGGTTCAACAAGGCCAAGTACAGGGTCCTGAACCTGGATCGGGGCAACCCCCAGTAAGGGTGATGAAGGGATTGAGAGCAGCCCTACTGAGAAGGACTTGGAGATACTGGTGGGTGCAAATCTGGACATGAGCTAACAATGTGTGCTCACAGCCCAGAAAGCCAACTGTATCCTGGGCTACATCAAAAAAAGTGGGGCCAGCAGGTTAAGGGAGGTGATTCTGCCCCTCTACTCCGCTCTCGCGAAACCCCACCTGGAGTGCTGCGTCCCGCTCTGGAGTCTTCAGCACAGGAAAACATGGACCTGTTGGAGCTGATCCAGAGGCAGATGACAGCAAAAAATCCATTAGACTGATATTTATGTTTTTATGGTCACATCTTCCCAAGACTTAATTTTTTTGGTTTTTTTTGTTTTGTGTTTTTTTTTTTTACAAAATGTATTTTGGCAGTAGTCAAAGATAGTACATGCAAGAATAATAAAGATTCAGGAGGCAATTGTGAGGTGACTTAAATCTCTTTGTAAGGTGGTTTTTTTTTTTACAAAATGTATTTTGGCAGTAGTCAAAGATAGTACATGCAAGAATAATAAAGATTCAGGAGGCAATTGTGAGGTGACTTAAATCTCTTTGTAAGGTCTACAATACGAAAAGAATAAGCATATAAAAAAGGAACATATCAGAGGAAAGATTAGTTTTGTTTTCCTCTGAACTTTCAAGAATGCATGCTACAATCAATAAATGAACCTATAACCTACATCTTAGTAAAATAAAAAGAAATATTTTATTTGGAATAGTAATTTTATATCTGCCTTTATTAAAAGACTGTTCATGTTCTTTGGCACTCAGTTGCAGCATATCTAACTATATGAACTGTATATTTATGACACACAGAATGGAAATTTTTTTATTGCACTTCTGTTAATTGCAGTTTTGACAAAAGTGCATGCCCATTACTAGTTCCTCTCAAGCCGTTTCAATATTTTGGCAACACAATGAGCTTTTTCTGAGTCTAATTAGGCCATTAGTTTATGAACGTTTCTAAATTAATAAACAATAACAACAATTTATTTTTAATAGGAAAAAAGGAAAGTATTGCTTCACGTTTAATAAGACAGAAAATCCATTTCCCCACTACAATCGCTCTGCAAATTGAAAAGGTACAAATTAAAAGTCTTTGTAAATATCTGCTTCCTCAGTTAGGCAACGGGCATAAACAGTATCTAGGAAAATATTCCCTTTTTTCCCACAAGCATGAATATACTGTTCTTAGACATTGCAGTTTGATAATATATAGCTTTTGTTTACCTCATATAGTTCCTCTTATGAGAGTGAACAGTAATTGACTTTTGGTCATTCTCACTTTTGTTTCATATAGTATTTTTGGTAGATGTCTAAAATGAGCGAGGAAAAAAGCTACTACAGATAATAATCATGAGCATTTCATTATCAGTATTTCTTCTCATACAGAAGGTTGAGAAGTTACTTCCCAAAGGTTCTCTCTCTCACATACCTCGAAGAAAGAAGTGACACACAGAAACAGATTTGTGAAGCCCCTGAGTTTCAGTTTGCCAACATCTTTTATTCCCATTTTCTCAATGCATTTTTTCTTTAGAAATACAAACTTCAGGTTCGACTCATAGAAAGAACTCAGGCATTATTCATTTTTAGATTTTTTTTTTTGTTGTAATAATCCCAATTTTTAATGCAATTCTAAAGAAAACAAAACTTGTTGTGAATGACTAGCCACAAAATTAATGCCTGAAACAGAGATGGATTGTTTATTTGGTATGATTAGTTGCAGTTATGCAGAGCTAAACAAAATTTGAAACAGTCTTTTCTGCTACCTGCTTAATCTCCTTTTTAAAAGGGAAAGACGATCTATGCCAGAACACAACCTAGCCATTAATATTATTGTTTTTCAGTAATTTAAGAAAACGTTATATGTAGTAATATAGGTAGAATTTAATCAGTAATTTCATAATGTTTCAGCAATGTCCGTACAAATCCATAAAGACAAGTCATCACTCCAAAGTGTCTAGCAAAAAAACCCAACTTACTTAGATAACTTAGTTAACAACTTTAAGCTCTGTGAAAATTTAGGTTTTAACAACTTAGATTTTGACACATAGTAAGGCTTTTTCACATGCTTCTTTATAGGGCAAATTTTTGAAAAAGTTTAAATCCTTATAAAAATAATTACCTTTAAAAATGAGCTTCATATTGTGCCAATTCCCTTCAAAAGAACAAAAATACTCAAGACAGTGCCTAGTCTTGAGCTGCAATAAGCTGCAGGCTGGGCAGAATATCACAAAGTGCTTGTCTTATTTTTCCTTACCTAACTGCTATTGTCCTGAGACAGGATATTGGTTTAGATAGGCCTTTGTTTTGGCCTAAGAGGATTCTTTTACCCTTAAGAGTTTCTATCCAAAGCTTTTGCATTAGAATACTTGAAATGAAAAGGCTGCCAGGAGGGTCTGTGATAGCATCAAGTAAGTGGAAGGATGACAGCAAGTAAAATTCCAGACAAGCACTAAGAAATGCATCTGCTGCCTCACAAGAATATTTGAACGGGTGAAAGGGGAGAAAAAATACATATCTCCAGTCAAGCACCATATTTTGATGCTCCTAAACTGCTGAAAAAGTGGTATGAATAGCCCATAGCATCATTCCACAGCAAATATTCAAGAAATGCAATTCCCCTATAATAGGTTACAGAGTTTAGTGATTTTGGAATAATCTGATTTAAAATATCATTTTGCAAATCATTGAACTGCAGTAGAGAACATGACAGTTTACATGGAAGTAATCTTGGAATGAAACTAGAGAAGCTGGTCCTCTACTGGTACTTCTGGTGAAGTATAGATACAGGTAATGAGAGAGGCTGGTGATCTAGAAAGAGTGCAAGGGTGCACAGGGTAGGCTGGGTGAAGTTCAGGGAAGAAACAAGAA